>OZ010800.1:17407800-18103800 GCA_963932465.1 Maratus speciosus | reverse complement strand
TCGGAGTATTCACTTTCGTTTATTAGTTTCTTAACTCCAGGCTTCTCAGCTTGGTGCTATGTATGCTTCTGGTAGCTTATATACAATCTCTCTCTAAGCTACATTATATTTCGTAATATACGTCTTCTTCTGGCAGGTCTATTGCAGTTTTCTATCTTCGCATTACAGCATAGTAAATACAGTTAAAAAATGTAATAAATTATTTGCACACAAGGAACTGCTTAACTTTCACATTTAAAAGAAAGGTGAATCATATAAAAGTGGATTTTTAAAACTAACGTGTTTGAAAAAAAATCAAAATAATATCATTTTCACTGCCATTTCTTTCTTTATATACCAATTGCAATCATGTAACTGTTAACCTGGGGAAAAAAAGATACCTGATTATAGTAGAAAGATAAACCTCTTGTTTTCATCCAATCAAAAATTTCCTAATCTTCCATAATCAGGTGCACAGGTAAGTTTGACGTCAAACATTAGAAGTGCTTGCAACTACATGGTTACAAATATACCAGAGTTAGATATAAAACAAAGGTAAAACTAGTTTGACCTACTGTAGACCAAACTACATTCCATTAAAGAAAGTCAATTTGCTGTTGACTGAATTATATTAGATATTTCACCCAAAATACTCTTTGAGGATGATAAATAAAGTCAGTTATACAAAACTTAATAACCTTACGTATTAATCATTTTGATGCACCGAATCACGGAGAAATAAATCAGCTTTTTATTTTCAAAATTACATTATTATTCAGTCTGTTGCCTAAATAAACCTAAAATCGTTAATTTTTCACTAAGTTTAGTGGCTAGAGCTGTGCGTCAGATTTTTTTCCCGAGTATTGTCATTCCAAGTATTGCTTATTTAGTGATAATAAAATATCTGCAGAAGAAAAATATATAATACTAAATCGTCATTTGTCCGTTTGCTTCCTAATGAAAAAACATAAATTTATTAATAGCTAAGTACGAATTTCATGTAATCTTCTGCAATCGGTATCACTGTCCACAGAGTCTCTTTCGAATATAAAAGAAACATCCAAAAGTTCAGTAAATACGCTAATTAGCGGGTAACCTGATTGCGAAAGATAAATACATTATCATTCAATAACCTTCAAAAACGAAAAAAAAAACTGAAAAAGGGATTTTGAATTAAAAAGATCATTGAAAATTTACTTCAGTAAGCAATTTTTATTATAAAATGTTTTCTTGCTTGGTATTAAAAACGCATAATTTCTTGAATTTGCTTAAGAATAATCTTTAGTACTTTAAATTTGAAGCAGTAGACAATTCTACGAGGGAAATTGACGATATGTGTTAAAAAAAAAGGAGTGGACAATATTCACTGATCTGAGTTTCGAGGTTATAAAAGTCATAACTTTTGGGAAAACAAACCAGCATGTTTCCGTAGTAAAGTATAAGAAAAATGTTTTAAATGTCTGAAATTAAATTATTTACGATATGTGTGTATGGGGGGGGGGGGGGGGCAGACATTTTCACTAAAATTTAAATCCACTTTTATAATAATAACTGCTTTTTATATAATTTACTCTTTAATGTAAAAAATTGCTCCAAAAATGCTATTTTATATTTGAAACATCACCTAACATCACCTATATAATGTAAACATCGATGGGAATAAAAAAAAAAAAAAAAAATAAAATTGTTACTCGGAAGGAAGGTCTCCTTAAAGCGCATATTCAAAATATTTTGAAAAAGGAAATTTAGCTCCCAAATTTACAAAATTTTGTGCGATAGTCTTTTGTTTGTTCGATCTAAGGATTTTTACGGGCCCGCCATAATTTCCTTCCCGATACTGGATACAGTCTTGGATCGGGGATTACTTTTTTCGAGAGGTTCGGACCGCGATGGACCGGAACACAATTTTTTTCCGGCTAAAGTCGGGGCTGGACTGCATTCTTCTTGAGGTCTGCATAGACAGAAATTTTCAGTCCAATTTCCAACCCATCTCATATGAAAATCATTTGGGCCGGCAGGATCTCTGGTCTGTTCAGAAAAAATAACAGTAACATTTGGCCCGGTACAACTTTTTTTAATATGCATATTTTTAAAACGCTATTATTCCACAATTAAAATTTATATATTTATTATATTTTTAACTTTTTAAAGATGAGTAGATGCATTTTAGGTAATAAAATTAAAGTACGGAAAACTTGAGAAAAATAACCTGCCTATGATGGAATCCCGTGTTTAACAAAAAAATATGTTGATCTGATTTAAATGAGGATATTAGTACTTGTAAAAAGAATATAATTAATTTACACCAGACGATGAACCTTCTAATAAGGGAACCTGCCTATAACGTATTTTTCTTCTTTTCTATGCAATTCCGCCTTATAAGACTTTATTTTATAGAATTTTTAAAAATATTAAATCTCCAAGCAATAGAATGGGGATTAACGATATTAATGATTCTATTGTAAACTGTATTGACTCTTAATGAATCTCTATTTGTATGTAAACATCTGAATAATTACTTATACCATTAATTTTTTTACACGGCTTGGGGACTTGAAAATCTGAAACATTTTGTATAAAAAAAACTTCTAAATACATATAGCAGAGAAAAAAACTTCGTTATAGTTAAATTCCTTTTTTAGCAGGTCCGTCGTCTGTTTCTTTTTTTTCAGCGGATTATTGTATATAATTTGCAACGATTAAAAAAAAAAATCCGTTTAAAACATGATTTCGTCATACACAGATTCTTCTAGATTCGGGTCACTTCAGGTTCACTTCAGATTTAGGTTTTACAATACTTTATCCCCAACCTTATAAATGTATATGTAATTTTAACTTTAAAGAGAATTTTAATTGGGGAATAGTGGTAGCTTAGAAATATATGTATTTTAGGCCAAACTGGGACCGGAACTTTGCGGATTTTTCTAAATTCCAGATTTCGGAAAGAATATCAAATGTACTTCTGATATTTTTAATGGTGCATTTTTCATAAATAATTCAAAGCCAAGTGATATTTATATGAGAAAAAAATAGATATAAAAAATCAATGTTTTCTTATATTTATTTTTTTCGCAGATTAACATCTCTTGGCTTTGAATTATTTATGAATAAATGCTCCATTAAAAATATCAGAAGTACATTTGATATTCTTTCAAAAATCTGGAATTTTCAAAAATCCGGCGCGAAATTCCGTCCCCGACGATGCCGGATTTTGGAGGTTATACTGTACATTATTAATCAATCCTCTAAATCCTTCCTCTCCTAAATTTTATGATAACCTCTCATCCTATTCTTTGGCCTTCTAGCACACAATTTGTCATATGGAACATATTTTGTAACTACCGAGGTCGGTAAAATGGGGAAGATAGAGAACAGTATCGCGCTCCCCATCGAATATAATATATTATAAAGGGGTGACGGCAATACTATTTTGCACAACGTTGGCCCCGGATCGGTAGTTGGGATATATAAAAGCACTTCAAATTGCATTGGCCTAGGATAAACTAGATCCGGCTGGAATAAACTAAAATGTTGGCGCTTGTGTGGTCTTTGGAATAAATAAAATCTCGCCAAATTAAATTCCCTGCTAGAAAATGTTTGCACTTTTTTGGCAAAAAAGTATAGATTGTACACAATTTGTGCATAAAAAGTGAATATTTTTGAATTTTTCGAGAAGTATGCACATTTTGTGATGATTGCACCTTTCAAATTCTTTCAAGGTAAAATTTTTCAAGGTACATTAATGTTGCATTTAACTTAGTTCCTCTATTTCTCTGTATTTTTTATACATACAAAAAAGTGCATATTATATGTTGTCAAAAACTGTGCGCATTTTTTGCATAAAATGAATGAATATTCCGTGTTGGAAAAAAGTGTGCATTTTTTTATGCAAAAAAGAAAAAAATCTATAGATTCCAATTTTTCCAAAAATCATGTATTTTTTATGGATGAGAAAATTAGTACATTCCAAATTTGCATTATTTCCATGCATAGAGATTTTTCAAAATCTTTCAAGATAAAATTTTTCAAGGTACATTAATGTTGCATTTAACTTACAATTAATCGAAAGGAATAAATTTTATTATGTCTTAGTCAGGGAAGACAAAATTATTTAATTAAATTTCAAAATCTCCCAACCCTAAAGTAAAATTCACAGTTCCATTTTAATTTTAAGCTAAACGAAATAAATACATTTTACTATGTTTTTTCAAAATAGGAGAAAAATAAATTTTAATTATTTAAATTACAAAATTCAGGAAAGGGAAGACTTATTGAAGTTTGCCTCAGCTTACGGGAAGGTAAACAAAATAATTCTGAAGATTTGGTACAATAGTATCTTGGAGAAGAAAATCACGTATGCTGCAGCAACATGGTTTCACCGGATAAGCAAAGACCATGGGCTTCGTCTGATCTCATCAATACAATATCAATGCCTGTTATTAGTTTCACGTGCCTACAGAAAAACTTCGGCGGATGCCCTTTGTGTTTTAACAGGTATTCCGCCCTTGGCACTTCAGCTTGAATATATAGCAACAACAGGAAGAATCTTACGTCTTGGAATCCCGACAGGAAATCAAATACCAATATTTTACTAACCAAAAATGAAGTCAGATCAAGTTGAACCATTTAAAGAATATTTCTTTCAAATAGATCCAGAAAATACTTCGCATGCAGAAATAAACATTTATACGGATGGTTCCAAGATGGAAGATGAAACGGCATATGCCTTCTGTGTGTATCAGAGAGGAGAGTTAATCCACGAAGATCAAACTAAGTTAAATAAAGAAAATACTGTTTTTCAGGCAAAACTCCTGGCCATAGAAGAGCTGTGCTGTGGATTAGGAACCCCCCTCATAAAGAAATATTAATACACTCGGACAGTCTCTAATGTCTCTTAGCAATAGAAGACGTTTTTTCAAAAAATCTCATCGCAATACAAATTATCAAACTACTCCAAGAAACAAGAAAAAGGATCTTCTTTAAATGGGTTCGTGGACATGTGGGGAATGAGCATACAGATTATTTGGCAAAAGACGCAACCAAAGCCACATCACATGCCAAATACAAATTCTTTCCCAACCCCCTTCTTACTTGAAGAAGCTTCTAAAATCATCTCTACACGAGCAATGACAGACTCGCTGGGACCATGGTACCACAGAACGGTACACACACGCTTTACTCCCAAAAGTCTCGGAAAAGAGAATCCTGCTGCATAGAAATCTTTTTCTGTTTGCCACTAACCACGGCCCATTTTCATCATATCTTTATAAATTTGAAAGGGTTCCTTCTCCATTATGTGTATGTGGTCAGCGAGCTACATCATTGCATTATATCTTTAACTGTACCCTTACATCATATTACCATATAAGAAAATCTCCAAAAATTTCTTTGTCTCAGTGGTTCTCTGTGGTTTTGTCGAATCCATCATTTTGTCAAAAGATAATTGAATGTATGAAAGTTTTAGAAAACAACTATCATTTGTTTCAAAATGTTTTGCCATTTATAGATGATGAAGAGAACGTATCTTAACAAATAGACAGATACCACCAATTCAAAACAAACTCTTAGCCGCAAACAGTACGATTGTACTATAATTGAACTGTGGCATGAACATTAGACTTTTGAACTTTTGTATATAATTATATAATATTCATCATAATTATTCACTATTTTACCTATTTTTTATATTCTACATTATTTTTAAAATTATGAATCTCTTTCTAATTTAGTATACAGATACGTAGCTTTTATCGTATTTTTGCAGAACGCCCAGCTTTGCAGCGTAATTGAGCTTTTGCCGCTCCATCAAGTTAAAAAATCCTATTATCTATTATTTCATGATCTTATTAATTACAAATATCTAAATTTCTCTCGCAAACGCCTAATAAAAATTGGTCTTTCCCTCGTGTATATATTATATTTATATTGTATTTAATCTTAATATTCTCAATTGGCTTTCCTTTAGATCGCTCCGGGTCTTTTTTGTGTGTGTGTGTGTGTGTGTGCGTGGTGACGGCGGTAGTGGATGAAAACCGCTGGGTGGGGCTTGTGAGTGCTTAAGCCATTTGGTAGGCCTCCCCACCTAGCTGACCCTTTCTAATTTCTCAGGGTTAATTTTAGCATATTACACATTCTTCTATCGGCCTTTTCTGTATCTTACTCTAAATGATCTACTAAAAGAGTTGGTTCTTACCATTCCAAATTTTGTGTAGCACATTAGAAGATATAAATTACAGTGGCGTTCGTATCTTTTACAACAATGCGGAAGGATATTCCAGATAAATGTCCATATTGCTTTAAATAAAAATATAATACTAAATCCGATATTGTAATAGCAGAGTGATAATGGATGTAAATAAATATCAACTCGAATCACGCAAAGTTTCGTAAATATTCGAAACTTCAGCTGCTCGCTTTATACATAAATTTTTCAAGTCACCAATAAAGACAGATTATTTTTCTCAATAGTCAGAAAAAAGCGAGAAAGAATTCTGAATTTTGGATCATTTGCAGATTTATTTGTAAATGTCAGAAATACATTTGCAATACTATAAAAAGATAATACAAAATCCGGTACTGTAATAGCAGAGTAATAGCAGATGTAAATAACTATCAACTCGAGTCAAGCGAAGTTTCGTAAATATTCGAAACTTCGGCCGCTCGCTTTATGCATAAAAATTTCAAGTCGCCAATAAAGACAGATTACACTGGGGAACAATTTTTAACTCAATTTTCTGTTGACTTTTTATTTTTTAGCTGCTTTTAAGTGAAAAAAGCATACTGATTTCAAAACTGCAAGTAGTTTTCTTCTATCACGTCAAGTTTTTTCTCTACAGCTTACATTAATGTGACCACTCTACGCTGAATCGGGCGTGAGTCATAGGATGAAAAAAACTTCAGAACTCTTAGCATCAAGACTGCACGAGAAATTTTTGCTTGAAAAGAAAGCTAATGTATCCTACTTTCGATCAAGACAAAGTGAATTTCTTCAATAATTTCGAAATAACGGTGGATTTGTTTTTTATCATAGCGTACATGGTTTAATGGAGAAGTTGAGAATTTCATCCTATACCGCAAATGAATGGCGACTGTTCATCGATAGCTCAAAAAGGAGCTTACAATGCGCTCTCCTTCACAACGGAAATTTATTTGGAGCAGTCCCAATAAGCCATTCAGTTTATTTGCACGAAGAATGTGAGGACATAAACAGAGCCTTTGATTTATTGCACTATCACATTCACCAGTTTCACCTGTGTTGACCTCAAACTGGTGTGCTTCCTTCTATGCCAGCAATATGGATATACCAAGTATCCATGTTTTTTGTGTATGTGGGGCAGCAGAGCTCGTGAGAAGCATTGGTTCTAGTCGAATTGACCTCCAAGATCTCACCTCAGATCTTAGGATCCAAATATTTTACATCAGCCACTTACCGACAGAAAAAACATCATATTTCCACTCCGGCATATAAATCTGGATCTCATGAAGCAGTTCGTGAAAGCTTTGTCAATTGAAGGAGACTGTTTCACGTATCTCATTTCGAAATTTCAAAACCTGTCTTTTGAAAAAATAAAGGCAAAAGTATTTGACGGCCCACAGGTTCGTCAGTTCATTAGAGATGAACATTTCATCGGAGCAATGGCAGAACTCCAAAATAATGCTTAATTGGCATTCAAAAACCTTGTCAAAATTTTCTTGGAAATACGCGTGTAGAAAATTACACCGAAATTGTCCAGCAACTTTTAGAGGGCTTCAGAAGGCTTGGTTGCAACATGAGCATCAGACTTCATTTTCTGCATAGCCATCTTGATGACTTCCCGAAAAATAAGTGATTGCAGTCAGTGATGAGCAGGGTGAGCGATTTCACCAAGATTTGAAGCTCGTGGAAGAACAGTATCAAGGCAGATATGATGAACATATGATGACTGACGATTGTTGGAGCATCAAGCGAGATTGTCCACAAATTAAACACTTCAGGGAAAGCTACAAGCGAAAACTTTTATCTTAATATGTACTTTTTTCGTTTTGTAAAACGATTTTACTACTTGTATGAACACAATGTAGTGTATAGTAAGCATATACAGTCATTGTATGAATAATATATTAGGTAATTTTTCTTTATTTTCCTTTGTATCCGCATTAAGTATGATTTTGGGGTATCCTGTAGCTTAAAAAGTTGACGTGATAGAAAAAAACTGGGGTCATTTTTGGATTTAGATGCCAATAATTAGCCAAAAACAAGTGCCAGATCTAAGTCAACAAAATGTGTGTTCGCCAGTGTTATTTGTCTCCATAGGCAGAAAAAAGCGAGTCAGAATTCTGAATTTTGGATCATTTGCAGTTTTATTTGTAAAAAAAAAAAAAAGACCCCCCCCCACTTCCATGAAATATTTATGTCAGAAATACATTTGCATTACCTCGTTATATATTTCAAAAATTTCCTGGTTCATAAACAGCACCTTCCTGTTCTTTCAGCTCTTCTAATTTGGAGCTGTTCAGCATATGACGAGTACGTCGAATTTTTAAATTTAGTTCCATAGATTTTTTTTCGGCTTCCTGTAATCTCTTCGTATCAAAATTTTTTTTTGCTACATCGAAGGCATAAGGACCAACTTCAAAGCCGAGAAAGTTCATAACTGTCAATCGCCCTTTTCTGCCATTGTTAAATGAGACAACAGCTTCATTTGCAGCTATTTCTGCAACAATTCTGCTGCATCCACTTGTTTTAGGGCAATCTCTTTTATCATTCAGACTTTTTGTACTATAAAAGGATGAAAGTTTATCACAGTTAGTGCAGGAAATTTAAAATTTTGATGCTAGGCCATTTGTAAGTGTCTCTTTCATCTCTATGAGACCACCAGAAATTTTGCAGCACAAATTATTTGACAGTTCATTAAATAATATAGTTAAATCTATCAAACTATATCCTTGAAATTCATTATCGATTATGACATCATCCAAAGAGGTATTTTCTAATTTCTTTCTATAAGCACTTTCAGGTGTTGAAACAGGAAAATTCCTTTTTTTAGAATCAGGTATTGGCACATTACTGATACCGATTTCCCTGAAACACTCGCTTTTTAGCACGTTGGCCAGATCCACGTTTATTTTCAACTTCCATGACAGAATTTGACATCTTGATAAAATAATCTAATAATTAGATATAAATAAAATCTAGTTCTGTAAAGAACTTTTTTCTTTTTCAATCAAGTGATGATTAAAAAAAAAAAAAAAACCTCACGCATTTGAAAAGCAACAAAAAAGTGTAAATAAAAACAAACTAGCAGATAAGTTGAGTAGTGCTTAGCCTACTTAATATCCTCTGTGAAAATCATAGTATTAAATCCATGGAGTAAACATATTACAGTCTGTTGACTGCATCATCGGAGCCTCGGAATCGCCAAGGACATTTAAACCGTATGTAAACAAGTGGGGTGATATGGTGATTGTGGGGCATTTAATAAAATCCACTGCTTGGATGTTCACAATTACTTTAATAACTTCTGATCTAATTATCGTAGAATAAAAAGAGTGGTATCAAATTGTTCAGGATAAAATTTACTTTCAATTAATATATTTTAAAAAAAGTCAAATTGTTGACCATTTTTAAAGGAACTGTCCCCTTAAGCGCGAATATTCTTTTAATCAGTGAAGCTGATTACGAAATATTAGCCTTTTTAAAAGGATCTACTCAGTGGAACTCTATGGAACTAGCGCTGTTTGTTAGATAAGTTTTCAGAGAAGCTTCTTGTATGTAATACATCGTTCGACGTTGCTTAGAACTATAATTATGGGAGAAAAGTCTGTAATCAGGTGACCATGAATAAGAAATATTATACTTTTAAAAAGCTTCTACTGAACGGATTTTGATGAAACTTGTATTTTCAATTTTTAAAGCATGATCTTAGTATATTTCATGTTATTCTATCGTTCTTTAACAAACCTACTGTAAACGATGAACTAAAATAATTTGGTGCTTAACAGTCCAAATTTTGTCTGACACATTAGAAGATAATCGTAATTGTACATAATCGTAATGACGTTCATATCATTTTCAGGAATAGGGAAGGATATTCCAGGTAAATGTATATATTGCTTAAAACACACGATAAAATTCACCGATATTTTCGTTTAATTGAAGGTTTGTTTGAATAAACCAAATAGTGTAGCAGGCAAAGTCTGCTAGTGACTTTATACAATGAAAGATTAAAAAAAATCATTTAAATTTGGTTAATATACTTCTCGCTAAAAAGCGTTGATTGCGTAAAAAAACGTTAAATTCAATGTTTCTGTTCCAATTTTATCTTGGAAAATTGTTTCCATATAAGAAAATTTAAATAAAATAAATTTTAAAATTTTAGTTAAGCAATTTGTAGCCAGACGTGTAAAAAACCTATAAGAAAACTTTTTAATAAAATAATAAATTTGTACATCGCAGAAGCTTTGTCTGGGGATTTAGTAAAAAACATAAAAAATTATTTTTTTGAAGAAATTAGTTACGCTATTTTTCCCCATGGAGGGCATTAAATGTAAATGAATTCTACTGACTCTATCCAGTATATATTTAACTTGATTTCGACTTCATACAGTAATTGATAAAAAGTATATTTTATTCAAATAAAGATACCCCGTCTTCCACAAGAGGTCGCCATAAACTTGTTGAATATTCCCAACTTAGCATTAACTTCAGTACAACTCCAATACTTACAGTAAAACTTACATTTTTTTTCATATTGGGATATTACATTTCTCGCTAAAAAATGTTATTGGTGTAATATAAAATTAATCTGAATCTGTCATATCTAATTTTAAATTGGAGTACGCTGTGAAAATTTTTGTAGTGTGTTGAATCTATTTTTGGTGCTGCGGTAGATCACGTTTGTGGCTTCCACATGTTTGTATGTTATCGAGCATCTATATTAAAAAAGTCCTTCCGGCCAGTGCCGGGAGGAAGAGGTAGCTTTCATAATCCTTATTTAAAAAAAGCCAACTTATATCATGCAAACACACGAAGCTCAATTTAGTGGAAACCGAATATAGGAGATTCAATACTAATTTTTATCAATATAATGAATGAGAATTTCGCGAAATTAGTCAGCTTTATCCAAGCTGCTTTTCTTTAAAGTAACTTATATTTGGCTGCCAAATTCGGCGATTTCTTAAAGTGCCTGTCATTTTAAGACAACATGGTGGATGAGGCTAAGCAGTGAACTTGGTCCAGACCTTAGTAATTGCTGTGCACATGCTCACTCACATCGGAATCGGTTAATATATAGGAGTGCTGTCGCATGCAAAAAATCAGATTTTTCAAAATGTCACCCAAAATAGAAATTGAAACTGCTATATCTGAGCCATTTTTTAAGGTAAAGACAAACAAAAAATGCTCCTGAATCCTTATATCAAGATCAAATACTTAAGAAAGAAACCTTTTTCAATTTCTAATTTTTTTGCACCTCACTTTAAATATATATATATTTTTTTAATTTAATGGCCGCCATTTTGAAACAAGATGGCTGATGAATCTGGCCAGCGAACTTGGTCGAGGTGTTGATGTATACTATCCACATGCCTTCTTACATCGAAATAGGCGAATACGTGTGTTATCGCGTGACAAATACAAGATCGTTTCAAAGTGTTAGCCATGATAGAAATTCAAAGTGCTATAATTCAACCACTTTTTAAGATATAAACAAAAGAACAAATTTTCAGAAACTAAAACTACTCCAGAATCTTTGTATCAAGGCCAAACACATAAAAAAAATATTTTTCATTTTCCAATTTTTTAATACCTCATTTTAAATTTTAAATTACATTTTTTTTTAAAAATAGCAACCCTTTTGAAACAAGATGGCGAATGAAGCTGGCCAACGAATTCGGTCGAGACATTGGTATGTACTATGTACAGACCAAGTTACATTCAAATCGGTTCATAAATACGCCTGTTATTGCGTGACAAAAATCAGGTCGTTTTAAAATGTCAGCCACAATAGAAATTCAAAATGTTATAACTCAGCTATTTTTTTTGATATAGACGAAACAAAACCTGTTCCGGAATCTTTGTATTAAGGTAAAAAAAAATACGAAAAAAATCTTTTTCATTTTCCAATTTTTTGGTATCTCATTTTAAATTTAAGTTTTTTTTAATTTTTTAAATGGCCGCCATTTTGAAACAAGATGGCGGATGAAGCTGGCCAACGAACTCGGTCGAGATATTTGTATGTACTATGTACACACCAAGGTACATCCAAGTCGGTTCATAAATACGCCTGTTATTACGTGAGAAAAATCAGGACGTTTCAAAATGTCAGCCACGCTAGAAATTCAAAATACTCTAACTCAGCCATTTCTTAAGATATAGACAAAACAAAAACTGCTCCCGAGTCTTTTTATCAAGGTCAAACACATAAGAAGAAAATATTTTTTCAATTTTCAATTTTTGGTACCACATTTCAAATTTAAATTTTTCTTAAAAATTTAAATGGCCGCCATTTTTAAACAAGATGGCGGGTGAAGCTGGCCAAAGAACCCGGTCGAGACATTGGTATGTACTATGTATAAACGAAGTTACATCCAAATCGGTTCATAAATACGCCTTTTATCGCGTGACAAAATTCAGGACGTTTCAAAATGTCAGCCACGCTAGAAATTCAAAATGCTATAACTCAGCCATTTTTTAAGATATAGACGAAACAAAAACTTCTCCGAAATCTTTGTATAAAGGTCAAATACATAAGAAAAAAATATTTTTCCATTTTCAGTTTTTTGGTACCACATTTCAAATTTTAAATTTTTAAAAAAATTTTAAATGGCCGCCATTTTGAAACAAAATAGCGAATGAAGCTAGCCAACGAACTCGGTCGAGAGATTGGTATGTACTATGTACACACCGAATTACATCCAAATCGGTTCATAAATACGCCTTTTATCGCGTGACAAAATTCAGGACGTTTCAAAATGTCAGCCACGCTAGAAATTCAAAATGCTATAACTCAGCCATTTTTTAAAATATAGACAAAACAAAAACTGCTCCGGAATCTTTGTATAAAGGTCAAATACATAAGAAAAAAATATTTTTCCATTTTTAATTTTTTGGTACCACATTTCAAGTTTTAAATTTTTTTAAAATTTTTAAATGGCCGCCATTTTTAAACAAAACGGCGGATGAAGCTGGCCAACGAACTCGGTCGAGACATTGGTATGTACTATGTACACACCAAATTACATCGAAATCGGTTCATAATTACGGGAGTTACAGTGTGACATATGTCAGATATACATATATATATCATGGAAGACGGTAGTATTCCGAGTGACGCAGCCTTAAGCCTAAAATCGTATCGTATCGTATCGTTAAAATCGTATCGTATCGTATCGTAGAATTCGTAGATGGCGGAACTCTATATATACAGCTAACTTGAGATCAAAGAAAACGCGAAAAGCCGCCTTTTAATAACTCAGCAGATATAGGTCCTATTGTTCTGAATTTTCTAGAACAGTCTTATATCTGCAGTCTAATCGTATACTGAAATTTTTACATTTCTACGTGCAGTATATTTTGAGATTTAAATAGCCATTTTTAAAGTGAAAACGTTGGTATGATTATCGAGGAAGTTCCTAATATGAAAATCTCGAAAACTCTTCTAACGATTTTCTTCAAATTGATATTATAATATAAATCTGATTAATACGAGGTGAATAACACTTTTCTTTTTTCTGGGAAAACTCGTTTTATTTTAAAAATCGTTATTTTAAAAAATCGCTTTTTTTACTTTTCTCGTCTGTGATTGGTGAATAGGTTTGACGTCACTTCGTATGTAGGAGGAGTCTTAATCCATCTGCTGTGAGTATAAAATATAAAATCAGAAGATTTGCAAAGTCATTTTAGGTATTCTAAGTTGAGTTAACAATCTGAATGTAGGCAGTAAATCTTTTTTTTTTTTTAAATATTAAAATTTTAAATGTTAATTATTATGTGTTTTAAAATATTAAATATATTAAATGAAATTTCGATTGATATTATCTTTCTCTTTTGTTATGAAGGAATTATTATTCCATATTACTGCTTTTTGTCGAACAAATATTTAGATTCATTTTTAAAAAAGGAGAATTTTATTTTTAATTATATGTATTCAATATAATTGTTATTTATCATTCTTTTTCAATTTTCAAAAAAAATTATTTTTAATTTTTTGTTTATGATCGTGACTCGAGGTTTTCAACTTGTGACTCAACTCAACCATTGCTATTTCTCATTGCTTTGCATAAATAATTATTGGATTACACTTTATTAGGTATTTTGTTAATTTATTATTTGTTTTTTAATCTGATTTACGATTCCATTTTTAACTTTTCTTTTGATTTACTTAGATTTAATGTGTCCTTTTTTATTTTCTGCCGATTTAACCTAACCACGCTCACGCTATCGTTTTGTAGATATTACGAACCTTTTATTTTCTCTTGAAATATCTATTAATGTTTTAATATCCAGCATCAATAATTATTTTTATAATACCTTATGGCTTCATAGTTGAATAGCTTCTTCTGAAAAGGGCAACAGAAATTTCTGAAAACTTTTGTTTACATATCGATTACGATAGGAATGTTTTAATATCCAGCAGTAACTTAAACTTTCGTTTTGATTACATATCGAGTAACAAAAAATATGTTCTTGACTCTTTAGAAAATGTAACTAAAATGATAATTTTAACAATTGAATCATTAATAAAAAATTATATGTTAAATTAAGCCTGAAAATTTTAATACTTGGAAAGGCTGAGACAAATATAAATTTTTAAAGCAGATATCTTACAATGAATGTTTAATCACAATGTTTTAACTAAAATATCTTTAAATATTAACAAATTTAAACAAAATGAAGTTCTTAATTTTGCCGATTGATTTTTCGCGAAAAAAGGTACTAAAAAAACTTAAAACTATTTAGCTAGAACAGATTATAATGTTTCTGATGGGAACAAATAAATGGATTTTTCAATGCTTTCACTAAAGTAAATTTAAAATTCAAAGTCAGAATTACAAATTAATTAAATTGTTTATTGTGGGATCCCCATAACTCAAAAAATATTTTAAACTAAGTTATCATTGTTTTTTCAATGTTTGTTGACAGACGGTTGCGATTTGTGTTAAAAACCACCAAAGTGACATTCTCTATGCCCTATCATATGATGCATACCAATAGATTTCTAAACAGCTTCCACTTGAAAATCTGAAGACCATTAAGATTACTAAATCAAAAGAAAAGTTCACGATTAATTCCCAAAAAGTCAGAATAAATAAATTTCAAAATACATAATATGTGTAATCCTATTTTAAAAAGCTTTTTTCCAAAGTAAGAATTCATTCACATACACTGACAATAAAATTATGAGTGTTTTGATTGGTGGGAAAACATTTAATGTATTTTATCAGCGCTGTCCAACATGGCATGATTTCAGGGGGGGGGGGGGGGGGAATTATTTTTTTGCCAATGATTTTCTGAGAACATCACTTTTATTTTCAAGAGCAAGGGGTGATTCTGTTCTGAAATTTCAGCCATTCAGTTCTGAAAAAGAAAAAAAAATCATTCCTTCTTAACCTAAAAACCTCATAATGGATATTAATTATGAATGAATCGTATGTTTTCTCCTACCGATTGGCAATTTTTGTGTGTTTTTTATGTGACCACTTGACAAATTTTATGATTTTTCCCCTAACAACCGACTGTCGATTTTTCTTTTTCATCTGTGACTGATTGATGAATTTTGTGATTTTTTAAGCAGTAGATGGGCAAATTAATCGATTTTTTTTTCTTCATGACTAACTGAAGAATTTCTTGTAACCAACTTGTGAATTTTTTGATTTTCTTTTCCTTAAGCCTAAAATCGTATCGTATCGTATCGTTAAAATCGTATCGTATCGTATCGTAGAATTCGTAGATGGCGGAACTCTATATATACAGCTAACTTGAGATCAAAGAAAACGCGAAAAGCCGCCTTTTAATAACTCAGCAGATATAGGTCCTATTGTTCTGAATTTTCTAGAACAGTCTTATATCTGCAGTCTAATCGTATACTGAAATTTTTACATTTCTACGTGCAGTATATTTTGAGATTTAAATAGCCATTTTTAAAGTGAAAACGTTGGTATGATTATCGAGGAAGTTCCTAATATGAAAATCTCGAAAACGCTTCTAACGATTTTCTTCAAATTGATATTATAATATAAATCTGATTAATACGAGGTGAATAACACTTTTCTTTTTTCTGGGAAAACTCGTTTTATTTTAAAAATCGTTATTTTAAAAAATCGCTTTTTTTACTTTTCTCGTCTGTGATTGGTGAATAGGTTTGACGTCACTTCGTATGTAGGAGGAGTCTTAATCCATCTGCTGTGAGTATAAAATATAAAATCAGAAGATTTGCAAAGTCATTTTAGGTATTCTAAGTTGAGTTAACAATCTGAATGTAGGCAGTAAATCTTTTTTTTTTTTTTTAAATATTAAAATTTTAAATGTTAATTATTATGTGTTTTAAAATATTAAATATATTAAATGAAATTTCGATTGATATTATCTTTCTCTTTTGTTATGAAGAAATTATTATTCCATATTACTGCTTTTTGTCGAACAAATATTTAGATTCATTTTTAAAAAAGGAGAATTTTATTTTTAATTATATGTATTCAATATAATTGTTATTTATCATTCTTTTTCAATTTTCAAAAAAAATTATTTTTAATTTTTTGTTTATGATCGTGACTCGAGGTTTTCAACTTGTGACTCAACTCAACCATTGCTATTTCTCATTGCTTTGCATAAATAATTATTGGATTACACTTTATTAGGTATTTTGTTAATTTATTATTTGTTTTTTAATCTGATTTACGATTCCATTTTTAACTTTTCTTTTGATTTACTTAGATTTAATGTGTCCTTTTTTATTTTCTGCCGATTTAACCTAACCACGCTCACGCTATCGTTTTGTAGATATTACGAACCTTTTATTTTCTCTTGAAATATCTATTAATGTTTTAATATCCAGCATCAATAATTATTTTTATAATACCTTATGGCTTCATAGTTGAATAGCTTCTTCTGAAAAGGGCAACAGAAATTTCTGAAAACTTTTGTTTACATATCGATTACGATAGGAATGTTTTAATATCCAGCAGTAACTTAAACTTTCGTTTTGATTACATATCGAGTAACAAAAAATATGTTCTTGACTCTTTAGAAAATGTAACTAAAATTATAATTTTAACAATTGAATCATTAATAAAAAATTATATGTTAAATTAAGCCTGAAAATTTTAATACTTGGAAAGGCTGAGACAAATATAAATTTTTAAAGCAGATATCTTACAATGAATGTTTAATCACAATGTTTTAACTAAAATATCTTTAAATATTAACAAATTTAAACAAAATGAAGTTCTTAATTTTGCCGATTGATTTTTCGCGAAAAAAGGTACTAAAAAAACTTAAAACTATTTAGCTAGAACAGATTATAATGTTTCTGATGGGAACAAATAAATGGATTTTTCAATGCTTTCACTAAAGTAAATTTAAAATTCAAAGTCAGAATTACAAATTAATTAAATTGTTTATTGTGGGATCCCCATAACTCAAAAAATATTTTAAACTAAGTTATCATTGTTTTTTCAATGTTTGTTGACAGACGGTTGCGATTTGTGTTAAAAACCACCAAAGTGACATTCTCTATGCCCTATCATATGATGCATACCAATAGATTTCTAAACAGCTTCCACTTGAAAATCTGAAGACCATTAAGATTACTAAATCAAAAGAAAAGTTCACGATTAATTCCCAAAAAGTCAGAATAAATAAATTTCAAAATACATAATATGTGTAATCCTATTTTAAAAAGCTTTTTTCCAAAGTAAGAATTCATTCACATACACTGACAATAAAATTATGAGTGTTTTGATTGGTGGGAAAACATTTAATGTATTTTATCAGCGCTGTCCAACATGGCATGATTTCAAGGGGGGGGGGGGGGGGGAATTATTTTTTTGCCAATGATTTTCTGAGAACATCACTTTTATTTTCAAGAGCAAGGGGTGATTCTGTTCTGAAATTTCAGCCATTCAGTTCTGAAAAAGAAAAAAAAATCATTCCTTCTTAACCTAAAAACCTCATAATGGATATTAATTATGAATGAATCGTATGTTTTCTCCTACCGATTGGCAATTTTTGTGTGTTTTTTATGTGACCACTTGACAAATTTTATGATTTTTCCCCTAACAACCGACTGTCGATTTTTCTTTTTCATCTGTGACTGATTGATGAATTTTGTGATTTTTTAAGCAGTAGATGGGCAAATTAATCGATTTTTTTTTTTTCTTCATGACTAACTGAAGAATTTCTTGTAACCAACTTGTGAATTTTTTGATTTTCTTTTCCTTCACAAGAGCGATTTAGAAATTTCTCTACATACATTTATAATCTACAGTGATGATAGACAAAATTCATGCATTAATAAGATTCCTGTGGTAAGATTCGTCAAATGGTCGCAGAAAAAGACTAATTTTGTCAAGGGATCGCAGAATAAATGAAAATTTCCTCAAAATGTTACGGAAAATTTCGAATTTCGCAAAAAGTCTGTGAGGCTGTGAAAGTTCAGCTTTTTTTTTTTTTTTGCTGAGCCTGTACCATGTCTGATTTTAAGTCAATACGACCCGAACCTGCAAAAATAATTTTCAAAATATGAAAAATATTATCAATATTTTGTTTTTGATACACACAAAAACCACATGTATCATATTTTTGATAGTTTATGTACACATGTTACATGTGTTTAAATTGAGAGGTGCCTGTTATTCAAACTTATATAAAAGTTCAAATATATAAAGTTTAGGAATTAAAAAGTGTTTGTTAAATAGAAATGTCTGCCTTTTGAAAGAAAAGCCATTATGGAGGTCTTATTGTACATAGACAGGGGTAGGGAAATGCATCATTTTACTCGCCATTGGCGAGTGAATTTTCTAACAGGGCGAGTGAATTTTTAGGTAGTTTTTGAAAACTGCAAACTATAGAGATATACCGAAAACTTTTTTTTTTATTAGTTAGCTATATTTTTCAACTTTCCTAATTATTGCGATGTAAACATGGTACTAAGTTCTATTTTATATTAAACTTTAATCTCTTGTTTATTTTTTTAAAATTTATAGGGAAGAAAAATATGAGAATGCATTATAGTAATAGTAACCAACTATTTTTGAGTTGCATAATTTTGTCATAAAAATTTTCAACTGTAGATTGCATTTTACTGGCTGGTGAAATAAATCCTTGGCTGGTAAGATTTTCTAGAAATTCCCCACCCCTGTACATAGATCTTCAACCTGAAAAAATACTTTGGATATCATTTGAAATTCAGGTCGACCAATTAGAGTCAAAACCCAAACCGAAACAATGAATGTGAACCCGGCCTGCAACAAAAAATCTACTATTGATCCGATCCGAACCAAGAGTCGGTTCGGGTAAAAGCAAGTAACCCGATCTGATGCAGGACTCTAATGCAGATATCTTTCAGTTAGTGTAGTAAATTGTTTTACATGTTTCCTCAATTAGTGTGTGAAGCACAAAACTGGTTACACTATTTTTTTCCCAGCAAGATGGTGATCATTATTCAGCAATTGGTAAGTTTTCTATTAAATAAATAAACCAGTTTGTAGGTTTGTAGCAATTAAACTGTAATGCAAAACATTTTAATCAAGTCCTGTATTTAAAAAAGTACTCTATGATAAGTAAGCTAACATAATTAAAGAACTGTTGTAATGCAGATTAAAAATTAAGAGACTTTGTACTGTTTCTTGACTGATTGTTTATATTTTTAAAATGTATACATTAATATGCAAGTGCACATATGTGTGCACCAGTGATTTTTTTTTTTTTTTTTAATTGTGTATTTGCAGAGTGCGTGACATCTGGCCGAAAAAGTAGCAAGCAAAACTAAACACTGTATGTACTGTATAAACAAGAAAATTAATCGACACTGTTTGTTTTTAAGCATTTTGCATATTACAGGTCATCACTTTAATCATTGTTTATATCAATGTTGAATTCAGACACTTTTCTCCAGGAGGGATTGCACTTTTTGACCATTGAAAACACAAAATCTCAAATCTTCTGGGGGGGGGGGGGTGAAATCAACACTGATTTATATTTAAAAAATTTATACTTTAATATGCGAGTGCATTTATGTGTGCACAAGTATTTTTTTTTTTTTTTTTTTTTTTTTAATTCGGTATTTGCACAGTTCATGACATCTGGCCGAAACAGTACTCAGTACAATATTACTCAGAAATAAATTAAGATATATTTTAACTCTCTGAGCGGTTTGAGCATATTTTTCTGTTTCCCAAAAACAACTTTAATCTGTTGTAGACAAAAATATTTTCAGCAGAATTGTATTTCAAGATGTCTATCAAATAAAGGAGCATGAAGTGTATTTTAGAAACAAACAGGAAAAGAAAATTTTAATTAAAATTATTTTTATAAGCATTTTTATGAAAATGCCGGAATGCCTTCAAGATGCTCGGAGGGTTTAAAATATATATATATATATATATTCCAATCAACCCAGTAGCAGAAACAGTGCAGCACGGAAGCGGGCGCTGCAGATTATTTTAAACCTTGCAGATTAATCCACCAACTTAAAAATAAATGCTGGGCTTAAAAAATAGCTGAAATTTGCTTTAAGTCTATAGATTTATGGTATTTGTTGTATCCTTATATATATTCTTTATAAATGGAAATTTTGCTTACTTTAAGTGTTTCTGTTATTTCTTATGATAGTAGGCTTATTGGGTCACAGATAAATTTTTGTTTGCTGCAGAGTGACGCAGAAAATTCTGCTTCTGGGCCAATGTATTTATATATTTATGCATGTAAGCATTCGCTGTTTTCTGTGGTAAAAATCTGTATGTACTTTAATGCAAATAACTTAAAAGTAGAGCTGGGCGATATATTGATAAAATTGATATAAAATGGTAATTGTGATAACGATATTAAAAAACCTTACAAAACGGTATATCATGAATATCATAATCGTGATGTAAACCGTGATTATCGTGGTTCTTCATTAAACCGCAACATTAAGCAGCACTTCTTCAGATTCGACCCAGTCTAAACCGTGGTATTAAATACTGAATCGTCTGTTCCGATTATTATGATACTAACGGAGTGTCTCCTCTCAAGTCTAAACCGTGGTATTAAAAATACCAATTCCTCGGTTTCAGTATTCTTGATATTAACGGTGCGACTTCTGCCAGTCTAAATTGTGATATTAAATACCGACTCCTCGGGTTCCATGTTCATGATACTAATGGTATGTGATTTCGTTTTGGTGGGTGATAAGTATCGTACATGCAGTTTTCTGTGTGATCACTGACATCAGATGATACATATATATATATATATTTATGGTATTGACGGTATAAGCTGAATCTCTGAGCATATGCGTTTTATGCTTCAGACACCATGTCTTTCATTTCATTATGGTATTTAGATTTCAGCGATGTTGATGAATATTTGCTCTTTGTTATCGAACAATGTGTGAATCAGGACGATAAAGAAATGAAATATAACATTTTATTTGCAACAGTGGATTTAATTAGACAAATGAAATAATAATTATATAGCTGGGTCCTCAGGGCCACTTTTCTAACTTTGGCCGAGACCCCTCATGTGGCATATCATTGGAAAGGCCTGTGACCACTTATTCATGTTATGCACCTCCGGTGACCACCCCCCACTTCCACGTCTGGGGGGCACTTTTCTAAATTTTACCGAGACCCCTCATGTGACATATCATTGGAATGGCCTGTTGCCGCTTATTCATGTTATGCCCCTCCAGCATCCCTATCCCCCCCATGGGAGGGCCTTTTCTAAATTTTGCCCCCCCCCCCCCCCCTTATGTGACGTATCTTGAAAAGACCTGTGACCGCTTGATCATTTTATGCATTTCCGGTGCTCCGCCCACCACTTTGCCCCCCAAGGTGGCACTTTCCTAAATTTTGCCGACACTCATCATGTGACTGTTTATTCATGTTATGCACCTTCAGCATTCCTCTCCCCACTTGTCCCCCCCTTGCGGGAGGGCTTTTTTCTAAGTTTTACCGTCACCCCTCATGTGACATATCGTTGCAAAGGCCAGTGACCGCTTAATCATTTTATGGCCTTCCGGTGCATCGCCCACCACTTGGACACCCCTGGGGGGGCACTTTTCTAAATTTTGCTGACACCCATCATGTGACATCATTGGAAAGGCCTGTGACTGCTTATTCATGTTATGCACCATCAGGGCCCCTCTCCCCACTTGTCCCTCCCCCCCCCCCTCCGAGGGAGGGTCTTTTTGTATATTTTGCCATCACCCCTCATAAGACATATCGTTGCAAAGGCCTGTGACCGCTTAATCATTTTATGGCCCTCCGGTGCACCGCTCACCACTTTTCCCCCATGGGGGGCACTTTCCTAAATTTTGCCGACACCCGTTATGTGACATATCGTTGGAGAGGCCTGTGACTGCTTAATCATTTTATGCACTTCCAGTGCTCCGCCCACCACTTTGCCCCCCTCCCCTCCCCGGGGGGCACTTTCCTAAATCGATATATCGGAATATGATATAAAGATGCTGATTTATCATGATATTTAATTCTAGACATTGCCCATCCCTACTTAAAAGTGCTTTGCCATCGATCAGCATGATACCGGTATCTACGTATCGATAATATTGTACCGATGTAATGATACCGATAATATTGTACAATACATTTTCGTCATTATCTAACATTAGTGCACACAAAATGCATTTGTATGCACTACATAGTTTATTATCTACCGATTCTAATAAGGATTTTATGATCGTAGTAGATATGAATGTATTTTATATGAAATTAGTACCAAATAATGAGAGATTTATTGATGTTGTTATGTCAGTAAATAACATTTTAAAGAGTTAGACTTTTTTGTTTGGTGCCATCAAGTTTTGACGGGTTCCATCTAGTGAATCTTTAAGACTTTTTTACTGTTGCTATAGAAATATTTTAGATTATTAATAATTTGTCTCGAATGAGTCATAAAAGGCCAACCCTGCCGCATGGCAATTAAAAAATATTATCTATCGCCAAATAAAATACAGCTTTTTCATCTCTAGTTACGTTTAGCTTTTTATTTTTTTAAATGGTGCAAGGACACTGTATCTAAAATGTCACTAATAATATGTGCATCCATTGTCTGCAATTTTCTATAATCTACGTTGCTTAGCAAAAGTAAATATCACAAATTTCACCTATCTGTTTCTGAAAATTATTGTGAACTTCAACCATTGATGGCCAATTTGTGCTGAAGTGGAAAAGACCATCACATCAAAAATACCTTTTGTCACAATTTTTGTTGCTGGCAAAAATTATACTAGTATTTTAAAACAGGGTTTTAAGGATTTTATTTTAACTACATGAGGCAAGAATGAAGAGATACTGATACTTAAAGCATATGGTTGCTCTACTCATTGGTTAAATCTTCTAGGTGACAATATAACTCCACAAACAATTACAAAACATGTCATTGAAATACAAAAGTACTTTCACAATTACCATGCTGTATATGCTTGGTTAAAAGAATGCAATGATCATTTTACACTACTCTTACCTTGCAACTTTTACTAGAACAGTCAGATAACTTGTTTTGAAACTTTTATCAATAACCACAGCCATTATACTAAAATTATTAATACACTATTAACATTTCTTTGAAATTATCAGACTATAATCTTTATAATGTTAAAGATCTTCTTTTGCAATTATAACCAGTTGAAAACACTTTAAATAGTCAGGAATGGGAAATATATCATTTTGCTTGCCACTGGCGAGTACCTTTCCTCGCAGGGCGAGTGGATTTTTAGGCAATCTTTGAAAATACTGCAGGCTATATAAGGTCTGGCAAAAACATTTTTTTAATAGTTGGTTATATTTTTCAAATTTACTTCGATAGTGCTAAGTTCTATCTTATACTAAACTTTCTTCTGTTGTATATATTTTTTAATAACAATTAATAATTTCTTAGTTACAGTGACTACTATAGTAACAATTTCTTAGTAACAGTGTAAACTATTTTTGCTGTGTGTTTTCTCATTGTTTTTGAACTGTACGTTGTATCTTGTTGGCTCATAAAATAAATCTTTGTTTGGTAAGATTTTCTGAAAATTCCCCATCCCTGTAAGTAGTAGTATCAATACAAAAACCCTTAATGGGTTAAAAGTTAGTGATGCAGCACTTTATCTTATTCTCTAAGAATTTTAAATATGGAACTTAAAAATAATGATATCAAATTTTGAGTGACGCTATGCTATTAATTAGGGATTGACCGAAGCAGCAATTTTGCCGAATACCGAAGCTTCCGTCGAAGTGTACGCCGAATATTCGGTATTCGGCGACCGAATACTTGAAAATTTTTAATACGCATTTTTGCATATACTAGCTTTTTTAATAAACTTTAATTGAAATGAAATTCTCAATAATTTAATTCAGTTACATTTTTATTCTTAAATCTAATTAATAAAAAATTTAATGACTTTCTACTCACAAATTTACTAACCCATCACTTTTTATTATTTTATCACTAGTCAATACCCAAAAATAACCTATGAAAGTATTAAACTATGCAGGCTATTATTAAGGATAAGGACTACCAGAATAACAAAAGTTCATTCAAATAAAAAGAAACAATGTTGTTAATAAGCTGATTTGCTGACTGTCTAATTATAAACATATTGAATAGGAATGTTCTCAAAATACAAAAAGTATCATATCAATTTGTACATTTAACTATTTTCTATCAAATTATTGATAGATATTTATATTTTGATTAATATTTTAACACTGTGGTGATGAAGATTACAAATTTGAACGATTTTGATATAACGGTTATAAAAGCTATAGGATAAGCATTGGAGTATACTTATTGGATGTGTGTATTTTCTTTAATAACCTTAGATATACAGATATGAACTCTAATATACTTATTTGATGTGTATATTAAAGAAAATACATATTAAATAAATTTAAATTAAAAAAAAACTAATGTAGAAGTAATTAAAATTAAATAAGGGATGCATCTTCCTTACTTTTTTCTTCTTCTCTAGTTGGCAGTTGTTTTGATTTCACCCCTATGTAGACTATTTTAGGAAGGAAAAAGTTTTTTTGAAATAAAAAATGGCCTTTGACTTGTTTTTTGTAGTGCAAGCTGAATTCTGAACTCATGCACATAATATTAAACCTCATTGTTTAGCCTATTCTACTGCTAAGTAAAAGACAATTCTTCTAATTCTAAAAAAATACTTATCTGCAATTATTCGGCCGAATACTTAAAAGTATTCGGCCGGAGCCGAATATTCAGTTTACATGCCGAACCACCGAATACCGAATCAACTATTCGGTATTCGGTCAATCCCTACTATTAATTATAATCTCTGTATATATTTCATCATTTTATTTTTTTATAATCGCATGTGCAAAAATTATGTTCAATTTAAAAAGATGTATAAAAGTTTAATCATTGATGCTTTATCATTCATATCTCTCATAAATTCAAAG
This sequence comes from Maratus speciosus, assembly GCA_963932465.1. Taxonomy (NCBI): domain Eukaryota; kingdom Metazoa; phylum Arthropoda; class Arachnida; order Araneae; family Salticidae; genus Maratus; species Maratus speciosus. The sequence continues at coordinate 18,078,216 of OZ010800.1, read as the reverse complement.
TATGAGTTTAAAAAGATATGGGAACTACTTGCAAATTCACCCGGAGTCCGCTATCTTGTTTCTTTGTTGGTCATTTATAATCACTTTATGCTTAATTTAATAACATAACAACAACAAACATAATATAAACAACAGCAAACATAACATAAAATAAATAAATCCAAATAAATAAATTTAACATCGGCGATGATCAACAAAGAAACAAGGCGGACTCCGGGCGAATCCGCAAGTAGTACCAAGATATGAATTAAAGGTATTCTAATTTTCATGCACTTTTTCTAAAATTTTGGTATTTCATTAAGTTTATTTTGTTTCTAGGAAAATTTAATCCAATTTTATCTATGAAGGTGTACTTTTTTAATCTTTTGATCCTAAACCTCAAAAAAGTAATGATATCAATACAAAAACCCTTAACGGGTTAAAAGTTTGACGCAGCACTTTACTTTATGGCTATATGAATCTGAAATATGGGTCTTAAAAATTCTGATATCAAGTTTTAAGTGACGCTGTGCTATTAAAATGAATTTATATATATTTAATTTTTCTTTTTTGTTGTATTTATTTTTAATCAGTGATACTTTTTCATTCAAGATATGAGTTTTAAAAGATATGATATCAAAATTAAAGTGACGCTGTGATCTGACTTAGATTAGTTAAAAAATTACTTTACACATACTTGTGTTTTGTCTTCTGAAATATATTTAGAAATTGAAACATTTTTTTTTCAATACACTATAAAATATGTCATACATTTTCTCAGCTGATGTTATGTATTAAATGTATTTAATTCAATAAATTTATTTATCTTTTGCGTCACGATATCCAGAACCATCGGTAAAATTTGTGTAAATGTTTTCTTTGCATCACACTATCTATTTGCATACTATTTACTTAGTTTAGATACTATGACGCAAAATAAACGTTTACACAAGTTTTACGGATGGTTCTGGATATCGTGACGCAAAAGATAAATAAATTTATTGAATTAAATACATTTAATACATAACATCAGCTGAGAAAATGTATGACATATTTTATAGTGTATTGAAAAAAAAAATGTTTCAATTTCTAAATATATTTCAGAAGACAAAACACAAGTATGTGTAAAGTAATTTTTTAACTAATCTAAGTCAGATCACAGCGTCACTTTAATTTTGATATCATATCTTTTAAAACTCATATCTTGAATGAAAAAGTATCACTGATTAAAAATAAATACAACAAAAAAGAAAAATTAAATATATATAAATTCATTTTAATAGCACAGCGTCACTTAAAACTTGATATCAGAATTTTTAAGACCCATATTTCAGATTCATATAGCCATAAAGTAAAGTGCTGCGTCAAACTTTTAACCCGTTAAGGGTTTTTGTATTGATATATATATATATATATATATATATATATATATATATATATATATCAATTTTGAACGGAGGGTGGTTTCGGGGTCTGGGGGTCATGATCGATGAAAATATACCAAAATTTTTTGAAATCGCTTTCCTCCGAACGGCTGCAATAGGTAGCTTTTTTGTAAAGAAAGCTACCTAAAATAAAATACAGTACAGCAAATCCGTATTCTATATCTGTATAAAAAAAATATATAATTAGAGTTTTTCCAGTCGGAAAAACATAAAAAAGGAATTTTATTAAGAAATACCTCTCCAAACAAGTATGTAAAAAAAGTTTGGTGCGCTCAATTTTATTCTTTAACATTTTACACGATAACACAGAAATAAAGGAAAATTATTAATGATACAGAAAAATTGCATTTTTGTAACTACTGTGAGAGAAAAATTTCTAATTTTAGTAGTTTTTAATTAAATAAATGTTGAAATTATATATATATATATATATATGTATGTATATATACAGTAAAACCTCCATAACGGACACTTCCGAATAGCGGACACCTCTCTTTAACGGACAGTTTTCCAATCCCCCCTCCCAAAATACCAATTTTTGTATGTTAAACATCTGAATAACGGACATTCCGAAAGCGGACAGTAATTTTGGCAATAAAGGATGGAAAATTAATTTTTAATGAAAAAAAAGTAAAAAACCTCTAAATTTATCAGGGCAATGTCTCACGAATTTTATGATGGGGAAAATTCCCCCTACCACGTCTAGTTTTGAATTCAGAGAATTGGCCCGTGAGGGACTTACACCCTTCCCGGAGAATTGATATGTCCCCCACCCGGAATATTTGATATTTTATGCTTTTAATTGTCGAAAAGTGCAATTTTCTCCCCGGAACTCTATAATGTCCCTCCCGGAGCCACAGAAGTCCCTCCAGGAGAAAAATGTCTGAATTCAACGCTGCCCACGTCCGAGAAAGAAAACGTCCCTTCTTGAAAGATTTAGGATTTTCTGCTGATTAAATGTCTAGAAGTACAAATTTCTTGATCCGCAGAATTCCATCCTTTTCACATTCGTTTTAAATGCGCGTAACTTTTACGTTTACAATTGGCATGAAACTTCAGGATAGATAATACGCTGACTAGTATTTTTATTTCATTATACCCAAGCGCAAACAATTTTTCGATAATCTTATACAGTGTCAAGTAAAAGACAAAACAAAGCAAAATTTTTAGTAGAGCTTGTACGTAAAATTTAAATAGATATTAACTGGATTGCATCAATGCATAACATAGAAGAGACGTCACCAAACATACGTTTTTTTTTTTACCCTTTTATAAATCAAAGAAAAGATTTACTCTATTTTATTTATTTATTTATTTATTTATTTATTTTTTTTGAGAAATTGCGTACTGATTTTTTTGGCAGCGAGAATTAAAGGCGTCAAGAATGCGACGAGAGCAGTGTGATTAATATTTCGAGAATGTCCTCAAAAAGAACACTATTAACTTTAATCCTTTCGACTCCGGTGCCTCTTACACAAATTTTATTCGGTCGACACCACTTTTTTACAGGAAGTTTACTTCAAGTACACAATTTCAAATATATCCGATTAAATAAGGCAAATTTTATTTTCCTTTATTCGTGCCAAAAACAAATTTTGCAAAGAAAGATGATGTCACCGCAGCGGCGACAACAGTGTACAAACGGTTAAAAGAAAAAAAATTGTAAGTGTATCTGAGAAAAAGAAATTCAGTTTACATAAATTTTCTGAAAGTTTTAAAATATGTAAAACACAGGTGATAGAGATTTTACGAAATAAAGAAGAAATAAGAAAAATGTGTATGAATAGCTCTAACGAGAACACCAAATATGTGAAATTGAGGAAGACTAATTCCATTGTAATTGATTCTGTAATTCTGAATTGGCTCCCATCAGTTCGTTCTAAAAACATTCCTATCTTTGATACAAAAAAAAGGTTTTAGAAGTCGATAAAGATCTCGGATTGCACGATAATAAGGCTTCCAGTGTGTGGCCGGAAAAGTTTTGATCTCGGCAGAACAACTGTTTCAAAAAATATGTGGAGAAGCAAATGTGTATATCTTAAACAAGTAGAGGATTAGCTTGAACGACTGCAATCAATTTGTGAAGGTTCGAGGAAAGGAACATTTTTAATGCCGATGAAACCGGACTCATTTTCAGAATTTTTCCGAATAAGACTTTGTGTTTTAAAAAGGATGACTATGTCGGCGAAAAAATACTAAACGAGTGACTCACTATTTTGATATGTTGCAATGTGTTAGGAGAATTTGAAATCCCTCTTATTATCGGAAAATCTCTGAAACACAGGTGTTACCCAAAGAACATTCAATTTTATAAACTTGGTATTGTGTGGAGAGCGAATAAGAAAGAGTGGATGACCATGTCCTTTAATGGTAGAATGGTTAACTTCCTTTGATAATAGGATGAAAAAATAACAAAGAAAAGTTCTCTTGTTTTTGGATAATGCAAGTTCTCATCTAAAACATTTGAAATTCGACAATATTAAAATTGTGATTATCCCCTCAAACACAACTTAAGTATCCCAGCCTCTTAATCAAGGCGTAATACATATATTTAAAGCCTGGTACAGAAAGCTTTTATTACACCACATTCTTTCAAAGTTAGTTTCTATGAATACACTTGAGAACTGCCTTAAAATGTTTAATGCTCTCCATACTATAATTTGGATTTTCTCAGCTGTAGAAACACAAAACCGGAAAGCATACGACAATGCTTCAGAAAAGCAGGCTTTACATTAAAAGAAAATGAAACACATATTTCTGACCCAAATGAAGAATTAAGCGAAATAAGTGAATTAATGAAATGCATAAGGAGTGAAAAATCTGCCGAAAATTTCATTAATATTGATGATAAGTTACCTACTGAAGAAGAATTAGTTGGTGTATGGGATTAATATTCCTTCAGAATTTTCGACAAAAGCTGACTCTTATATCAACTTTTATTGATGATGAAACAGATACTGAAACTGTAAATACTTCCTGCAATGTTGGTAATTTCTAAGAAGCGGCAAAATACAGTGAGCAGTTATGCTTTTTTTTTTTTTTTTTGTAAAAAAAGATGATTCAGAAGAATTAACACTACTGACATCGTTAAAACTTCCCGTTGAAAAACAAGTTACATGTAATCGCAAGCAAAAGCACTCTTTTGTGACAGATTTTTTTCGTAAGAATGTAATAAACAGTGGAAAAAGTTAGGCACAATTTTATTTCAGTTTTATTGCTTAAAAAATAATTTTAATGTCTTATTAATCATATAATAGAAATTTTAGGACATATAAATGTCAATACGTGAAACATTAATTATTTCTTAGCAATTTTTGAATCTCTGAGGTTTTCCCAATAGCGGACAGTTTCCGTGCTCCGGAGGTGTCTGTTATTTAGAGGTTTTACTGTATATATACATACATACATACATATATATATATATATATATATATATATATATATTGAGGAAGTTCGGATTTTAAGGAATGCCATTTACATTTTGATTTGTAAGTCAACATAAAAAAATTGGGAGGCATTAAAAATTAGTAAAGTACAAATTTTGACTTTTTTAACACATTTTTAATGCATTTAAACTCGAAGAAAAGAAATACATGTGAATATTTATGTTTAAAAAAAATTATACTTTCCGGATATTAGCAACCAGTCGGGTAATATGAAATAGGGTTATAAGGAAATTAAAGTTGCATGAAAAACGCCGATTTACAAGAATAACCAAGATTATTTAATGAGTAAACATTAGTACATCATTTATAAATCAACAGAATCTTTTAAAAATTGTTTTAATTTTTTACAAAAACGCAAATGTAGTTTATTGTTTCGGCCCCACCACAGTCCTCATGAGTCCACATTGGGCATTATATCTATTCCTCCCCTCTTCTTTCATGTGAATATTTTCCAATGTAAAACAGGCACATTACATGTTCCTCATATGGTGTACAACCTGGCACAAAGTCCATCTCAAATGATACGTCGGTGTGGAATGATTGTTCGTCATCACTAGACTCGTCTTGAAACAGTTGTCTATCTGATACTCCATATTATACAACACAACATCTTGATAAAATATAAACTCTTCACTCGTCAACAAGTTAGCATACAGGAAAACTGATTAACGCAGCAATAAATGGAACTGTTTAACTTTATTCTGACTTTTTTTAGTTTGTTTTTGTTTTGGCGTAAATTCCCTTGAAGAAGAAATCAAATTTATTGTTTATAATTTAAGTCTGTTTATCGTTTATATTATGAAACATAATTATAAAACTGATTGATTTCTTCTGACAGAAAATCTAATTTGTTTATAATCCTGGCTCTTGATCAGTATTTATGAGTAATATTATGATTTCAAGGTAATTTAATATAGATTTATTAGCTTTTTTAATAATTTTGAATTCTAGATGCTGATTTATTAGTAATTTAATGACTTTGTGATTTCGTAATATAACTTAGTGAGTTATATTTATTTTGGTATCATTACCTTTTACCCGCCAACGTTCCACAAGTGGAACATAAAATATGTGGTGCTGTATCTTCTTAAGTGTTTGTTTAATCGGTTTGGAATTTTTAACATATCCTCTTAAAAGACGTGTTTTAATGGATTAAATTTTTTTTTTTATAATTTTTTATGGTTTCTATTTTGGAGCTTGTTGAAATTTAACAAAAAACTTAAATGTAGTAGACTGTGATTTTTACTCTATCTATAACTTTAGAATTCAAATGGGAGTGCTGCGATGATTATTATTGTATTGCTTATTGCTTAGTGTTGTTTATTACGTTTTATGCACAAATGAATGTTTTATCTTATTTCGTTTTTGTTTTATAATCATTTGAATGCCAATGTTCCACATGTGGAACGTTGGCGGTTCAGGGCCCTCGGGAGCCATTTTTTTATTATTTTCCTACCAGTATTATTAAAGAATATATTTTATGACATATATATCTTTCACCTGTTATCAAAGTGTCTGTGAAATATTTTTGAACCAATAAATGCCAATAAAATTTACAAAAGAATTGTAAAAACAAGAAGGAGGAGATTTTTATTATTATAGTGATGGCAAAGTTGTTTGTGTACGATGGAGTGACAACAGTGTCGTTACTTTTATATCAAATTGGTAAGCTAACACATCGCTAACTCAAAGTGGAACATGATATTCTCGAAAATTGAAGCGAGAAGTTTCAATCAAATAACCTCGATTGATTAGATTGTATAATTAGAATATGGGTAGTGTTGAATTTTTGGATTATTTGCTTGAAACATATCGTCCAGTACTTCAATGATAAAAATGGTGATGAAATCTGTTTGCAAATAACTTGAACTAAATATAGCTGTTATTACTTGTCATGCAGTAGATTCAAAAGAAATTCTAAGCCATTTGTAGTTTCGTCGTGAAATTGCGACTGTTGCCATAAAAATTGGATTTGATGTTTGAGAAAGGGAATAGAAAGTCCTACTGCTCCAGTAAGTATGGACATTACCACCTCATTCAGTAGCTATTGTTTTTCGTCTACTACTCAAGAAGATTCTCAAATCGACAGAAAAACATGAATAAATGGTATGAATATTATGAAAAGCGTATGCATGAAAAATGTTTTCAGGCCTTTCATAAACATTTTGCTGTTAGTGTCTAGTTAACATGTTCCTAAAATAGAAACATTTTTTACTTTACCTTGTTTTCTTTGTTTTGCTATGTGCAGTGCTGGTATGATTTCGAAAGAAAAATTCGCCAAAATGTACAAATGTTGTTCGTACCGCCAAAGTTCCACAAGTGGAACATACCTGCAACTCCACTTCTATTTTACATAACATCCCAAAATTCGACATGCAACCTTAGAATTAAACTAAATCGTCTCAAAAAAAATTCAAACTAATTTGACAAGCAGTTCATGGTGCGGCGGGTAAAAGGTTAAATAGATTTATTAGTTTTATAATTACTTGATGTCATTTAAATGAATATTATAGCTATTTATAATAATTTATAGCTAATTTAATGCGGTTTATGATATTATTATTAAAGTAATTGCAGAAGATTTATAACCAGCATATTATAATTTTTTTATGTTTTTTTGTATAATATGTATCTTCTTGGAAAAGGTTAGTCCTGACTCTGTAACCAGAGATATAAGGTGTAAATCGTGGCTCTGTTTAATACAGACTATATAATTGTAGTATCATCGATGTCTTGACTCTGCAACCAAGCAGAGAACATATTTATCTTGAATCTGTTTAAGACAGAGAAGTTGTGGTATTATAAAACCTTTAAACATGCTTAATGAGTAGCGTATCATGAAGCATTGAATTTATATACATTATTTCATTTTATTTAATAAACTATTTTAATGTCTAATTGCTCTCCCCACCTCACTTGGATATTGTGATTTATTCGGCTTTTGAATTATTGGCACAACCAGTTTTATCACTGACAATAAAATTTTATAACTAAAATCAATTTATTAAATTTACCTGCAAAAATCTCCAACATATGAGAACAAGGTTTTATTTCATTGCGTCACTACGACAACAGATATTCAAACAAAACTGAGCACAGTGCCTCATGGGTGTACTGAGAAGTCATTTGGTAGTTTTATGTCTGGCTGCAACAGCGTATGCGCCAGATATTGAAGTATTACCTATTGTCCGACCATTCCAAAATACCCGAACTTTCTCTGTCTCTCTCTCTCTGTGTATATATAACTATAATATTTTTCCTTTTTCTTAATTTCATTGTTTTATTTTTTCCAAATACGTAATGATTTTGTTTCTCAGTAACAAGGGAAGGTCCCGAGGTCGTGGTCACCGAATGCGGTGAATGTTTTTGTATCGATAGAGCATAGTTACCATATAAAAATATGAGAGTCATAACTCGCAACAACGAGCGGATCTTGAGAAAAAAGTCACAAAGTTTGCTCTACAGTTTATATCCTTCTTTATTAACGGCTCAGTAGCATGGTTGCAGCATGCTGGATTTCAGATTTCACTTTGTAAGTTCGAACCCCGCTCGGACTTATTTTTCGGAACAGAAATTTTCATCAGTTATGTTCGAGGTGCAATTGAAAATATATGAATAATAATTGAAATTTACGAACAATATAAATTACATCAATGTTTTGTAGCACATAAGTGCATTTTTAACTACGAAATTTTGCATGTTTAAATATATAATAAAAAAGAAAAAAAGTAGGCATATTTATCTGTATGCAGACGAGAATTCTTTGTTGATATTTAAAATTATTTATAGCTATTTCAATGAATATCTACTGTTTTTAGCAGATAAATAAACTAAAATACGCGAACAAATGTATTATTTTCATTCTGTTTCCTCATACAAATACTTCAAATATTTCATGGTTTAGTAAAAATATGCTTTTACATTTTTAATATGATTTTTTAAATTCTGGGATTCTTGATTTTTAAGTAGAAGTATCTACGTAGTAATTTTTCTAGCAATTCATTTTTTCTTGTTTAATATATTTATATAATGCAGTTTAATTATATAAATATACTTTTAACTGTGATGTTTTGCATATTTATATATTTAATGAAAAGTAAAGATAAATAATTAATAAAAATAATAAACTAAAAAAAGTCATAAGATATTTAATGTGAACATTACAAAGTCCACAATCTTACTTAAAAGGCGACTAAAGTAATGAAAAGATGTTAAAAGTTTAAAATATACATTTTACATAAAATTTCTTAGTACTTTCAAGCTTTCCAAGCTCATCATCAAAGAATATCTTAATAACTAAATGTTGTTTATTTATACAAATACGTCACTTTGTTTTGAAAATGAGAGGGCCAATAATTACTAGAGTGACTCTAGTAATTATTGGCTCTCTGATTTTTTTTTTTTTTTTTAGCATCTAGCTTTTTAAATTTTTAAATTTTTAAATTTTGGATTCTTATGCAGTTTGAATAACTGTGTATGCGCTTAAAAATAAGTTCTAAAAAGTTAATGAATTGACGAAAATTGTTATTAAGTAGGCAGCAACTACAAAATCAAGAATCCATTTTAAAAATTTAACACAATATCTTTTTGAAAATCATCAAATGTTCGAAATATTTGCATAACGAAACAAATTAAAATAATATATTTATTTACGTATTAATATCACGTATTTTTATTTATTTCTCTGTGAAATGTAGCAGATTATTCATTGAAATAACTTTAAATAATTTTTAATAATAACAAAACTTTTCTCGTCTATAAATATGTATACATTTTTTTTTTTCATTATATAATTAAACAAGCAAACTTTCGCAGATCAAAATGCACTTTTATGATAGAAAACATGCGTTTAATATATATTTTTCGTAATTTTCCATTGTTATTTATATTTTTTCAATTGCGCCTCGACAAAAATTGACGAAAAGTTTCCTTCAGCAAAATAAGTCCGAGCGCGATTCGATGTCATAAAGAAAAAGAAAATCAAGAAAGAAAAATCTTGCGTGAAACATAGATTATGAAACACTTTCCAATACTTCCTGAATGCTTTAACAAAATTTCGTTATTTAGGGAAATAAATTAATTAAGATAACTAAATATACATTTTAGAAAACTCATAAAACATTTGAATAGCTGATTTCAGCAGTTAACGTCCATAGGCAAATATGTATTTTAATTATTCTGAACAGCCCTGTATCTCATCTGTAAGTTGATACATGTACTATATAATGGGAAAAATTAGTTTAGCAAGAAAATGCAGAAGAGGCTAAAATTTTTCGTTCAACAATTTTTCTAATAGATGAAAACATACCCGAATACTGTTATACAATCCTGTAGTTTACCTAGAACCTTTATTACACGCCACTATTTAGCTAAAATTTAATTCAAATTGAAACTATCTTAAATCTATGGAAATTACATTTCTAAAAATTATGATTTATGGACTGCCATGTATCCAATTCTTTGAGTAACCCTGTATATCATTTTACCTATATTCTACAAACATTTCTTTGTAAACTAAATGCAGTTCAGCGTAAAAATGCATAACTCATTTAAAAACCACCTGTAAGCAATTTGTACTCTTACCCAGTAACACATACGAATTCTTTTGTGTAGCACTGTATATGAATTATAGCATTTATACACACAATATATTATGTATAAATATAGTGAAACATAAAAGAGCATATCATAATGAAAAATGCATTTCCAGCAATCATTGCTAATGTACAGTACATCGGATACAATATAGAATATGAAATCTTTTGTGGGGCCCTGCAAATGCTGTGCACTTCGTATTATAGATGAAATAAGTTATAATAAACCACAGCGAAGAATATCAATTTCATTATATATGAAATAATTTAACATAATTAAAATACGCCGCAAACAATACCCTCCAGCCCTATGTCTTTACGTAACGAAATTCTTTAGTGTAACCCTGTAAATGAATAATAACTATTATTTGCACTGCATATTCTACAGGATGCATATTTTAGTGTACTTCATAAATGTATAGTCATTTTATTATGTTTGAAAGTGTGTAACATCGTTAAAAATCATTTGAAATGATTTTTTTACCATTGGCCGCAATGTAACGGAATATTTTTGACTGTCCTTGTAAATGAACTGAACATGATACAAACTTCATTTGAAATAGGCAACATGCTATGTTAAACGTAAATAACATACAAAAATTTCCAGGGCAATCCGAATATATTTACAAGAGTTACAGCGTGGACAAGCAGACAGACGGACAGACAAAGCGAAGTCATAAACACTTTTCAACTTTGTTGGAAAGTGTTAAAATCGGAAATCCAGCATGCTGCGGACCATGCTGCTGAGCCTCTTGCCAAAGAAGTTAATTTATAAAATCTAGCGTAAACTTTGCTACTTATTTTCTCAAGACCCCCCCCCCCCACCCCGAGGTGCGTTTTATGGCTGCCATATATTTATATACTAACTATGCTGTATCGATACACAAACGTTCACGGCATTCGGTGACCCCGACCTCGGGCCATTCCGTTGTAAGATATTAAGCTGGAATATAAAACAAAAAATTCTTTTAAATAAGTAAATTCGCTTTTATATATAAAAATTATCTTTTTGCTAGCTAGTATGTTTGTCTAAAAAAGTATTATAACAAAACAATTTTTATTCATGTAGTATAAGAAGAAGCGTATTCTGCAGCATGTATCCTGAACATTGTTTCGAGCCAAGTGAAGAGTTTTGCAAGAAATTCTCTTCCTTTTGTGGAGCTAATACAACACTCGTAAGTTTGAACAATGATTTCACTTCGAACGCCGATTCCTGTGTATTAGTTGACGATAACTTATTTTATGGCCAACTGCATTAATTAGAAAGTGAATTATTACAAAAAGTGATATTAAATAAAATAGTTCAAATTAATAAATATCAAAACTTGATCATCAAATTACAATAGCTTAAAAATGTAAAATGCACCTGAATTCTATTTTTATTAAACGACTGTCAACGATGTAGTTATCGGGTGTGAATAACGCTTTTGAACGGGAGGATTCTTTTACTTTTTTACACGATTTCCGGTCATTCTATCGAAGGTGGTTTCAAAACAAAAAAGTCCTTCCGGCCAGTGCCGGGAGGAAGAGGTAGCTTTCATATTCCTTATTTTTAAAAAGCCAACTTATATTATTCAAACACACGAAGCTCAAATTAGTGGAAACCGAATATAGGAGATTCAATACTAACTTTTATCAATATAATGAATGAAAATTTCGCGAAATTAGTCAGCTTTATCCAAGCTGCTTTTCTTTAAAATAACTTATATTTGGCTGCCAAATTCGGCAATTTCATAAAGTGCCTGCCATTTTAAGACAACATGGTGGATGAGGCAAACCAGTGAACTTGGTCGAGACCTTAGTAATTGCTGTGCACATGCTCCCTCACATCGGAATCGGTTGATATATACGAGTGCTGTCGCAGGCAAAAAATCAGATTTTTCAAAATGTCACCCACATTAGAAATTGAACCATTTTTTAAGATAAAGACAAACAAAAAATGCTCCTGAATCGTCATATCAAGGACAAATACTTAAGAAAGAAACCTTTTTCAATTTCTAATATTTTTGCACCTCACTTTAAATATATATATTTTTAATTTAATGGCCGCCATTTTGAAACAAGATGGATGATGAATCTGGCCAGCGAACTTGGACGAGATATTGATGTATACTATACACATGCCTTCTTACATCGAAATAGGCGAATACGTGTGTTATCGCGTGACAAATGCTTTCAAAATGTTAGCCATGCTAGAAATTCAAAGTGCTATAATTCAACCATTTTTTAAGATATAAACAAAAGAACAAATTTTCAGAAACAAAAACTGCTCCAGAATCTTTGTATCAAAGCCAAACACATGAAAAAAATCTTTTTCATTTTCCAATTTTTTAATACTTCATTTTAAATTTTAAATTTAATTTTTTTAAATGGCAACCCTTTTGAAACAAGATGGCGAATGAAGCTGGCCAACGAACTCGGTCGAGACATTGGTATGTACTATATACAGATCAAGTTACATCCAAATCGGTTCATAAATACGCCTGTTATCGCGTGACAAACATCAGGTCGTTTTAAAATGTCAGTCACAATTGAAATGCAAAATGCTATAACTCAGCCATTTTTTTAGATATAGACGAAACAAAAACTGTTCCGGAATCTTTGTATTAAGGTTAAGCACATACGAAAAAAATCTTTTTCATTTTCCAATTTTTTGGTATCTTATTTTAAATTTTAAATTTTTAAAATTTTTTTAAATAGCCGCCATTTTGAAACAAGATGGCGGATGAAACTGGCCAACGAACTCGGTCGAGATATTTGTATGTACTATGTACACACCAAGGTACATCCAAATCGGTTCATAAATACGCCTGTTATCATGTGACAAAAATCAGGACGTTTCAAAATGTCAGCCACGCTAGAAATTCAAAATGCTATAACTCAGCCATTTTTTAAGATATAGACGAAACAAAAACTTCTGCCGAATCTTTTTATCAAGGTCAAATACATAAGAAAAAAATATTTTTACATTTTCAATTTTTTGGTACCACATTTCAAATTTAAATTTTTCTTAAAAAATTAAATGGCCGCCATTTTTAAACAAGATGGCGGACGAAGCTGGCCAACGAACTCGGTCGAGACATTGGTATGTACTACATATAAACGAAGTTACATCGAAATCGGTTCATAAATATGCCTTTTATCGCGTGACAAAATTCAAGACGTTTCAAAATGTCAGCCAAGATAGAAATTCAAAATGCTATAACTCAGCCATTTTTTAAGATATAGACGAAACAAAAACTGCTCCGGAATCTTTGTATAAAGGTCAAATACATAAGAGAAAAATATTTTTCCGTTTTCAATTTTTTGGTACCGCATTTAAAATTTTAAATTTTTTTTTAAATTTAAATGGCCGCCATTTTGAAACAAAATGGCGGATGAAGCTGGCCAACGACCTCGGTCGAGACAATGGTATGTACTATGTACACAACGAATTAAATCGAAATCGGTTCATAAATACGAGAGTTACAGTGTGACAAAGGTCAGATATATATATATATCAATTTTGAACGGAGGGTGGTTTCGGGGTCTGGGGGTCATGATCGATGGAAATATACCAAAATTTTTTGAAATCGCTTTCCTCCGAACGACTGCAATAGGTAGCTCTTTGTAATGAAAGCTACCTAAAAAAAGTCCTTCCGGCCAGTGCCGGGAGGAAGAGGTAGCTTTCATATTCCTTATTTTAAAAAAGCCAACTTATATTATTCAAACACACGAAGCTCAATTTAGTGGAAACCTAATATAGGAGATTCAATACTAATTTTTATCAATACTAAATCATTATGAATGAGAATTTCGCAAAATTAGTCAGCTTTATCCAAGCTGCTTTTATTTAAAGTAACTTATATTTGGCTGCCAAATTCGGCGATTTCTCAAAGTGCCTGCCAATTTAAGACAACATGGTGGATGAGGCTAACCAGTGAACTTCGTCGAGACCTTAGTCATTGCTGTGCACATGCTCACTCACATCGGAATCGGTTGATATATACGAGTGCTGTCGCAGGCAAAAAATCAGATTTTTCAAAATGTCACCCACATTAGAAATTGAAACGGCTATATCTGAGCCATTTTTTAAGATAAAGACAAACAAAAAATGCTCCTGAATCCTTATATCAAGGTCAAAATACTTAAGAAAGAAACCTTTTTCAATTTCTAATTTTTTTGCACCTCACTTTAAATATAATTTTTTTTTTTATTTAATGGCAGCCATTTTGAAACAAGATGGCTGATGAAGCTGGCAAGCGAACTTGGTCGAGATATTGATGTATACTATCCACATGCCTTCTTCCATCGAAATAGGCGAATACGTGTGTTATCGCGTGACAAATACAAGATGGTTTCAAAGTGTTAGCCATGCTAGAAATTCAAAGTGCTGTAATTCAACCATTTTTTAAGATATAAACGAAAGAACAAGTTTTCAGAAACAAAAACTGCTCCAGAATCTTTGTATCAAGGCCAAACACATAAAAAAAATCTTTTTCATTTTCTAATTTTTTAATACCTCATTTTAAATTTTAAATTACATTTTTTTAGAAATAGCAACCCTTTTGAAACAAGATGGCGAAAGAAGCTGGCCAACGAACTCGGTCGAGACATTGGTGTGTGCTATGTACAGACCAAGTTACATCCAAATCGGTTCATAAATACGCCTGTTATCGCGTGACAAAAAATCAGGTCATTTTAAAATGTCAGTCACAATAGAAATTCAAAATGCTATAACTCAGCCATTTTTTTAGATATAGACAAAACAAAACCTGTTCCGGAATCTTTGTATTAAGGTCAAACACATAAGAAAAAAATCTTTTTCATTTTCCAATTTTTTGGTATCTCATTTTAAATTTAAAATTTTTAAAATTTTTTTAAATGGCCGCCATTTTGAAACAAGATGGCGGATGAAGCTGGCCAACGATCTCGGTTGAGATATTTGTAAGTACTATGTGCACACCAAGGTACACCCAAATCGGTTCATAAATACGCCTGTTATCACGTGACAAAAATCAGGACGTTTCAAAATGTCAGCCACGCTAGAAATTCACAATGCTATAACTCAGCCATTTTTTAAGATATACACGAAACAAAAACTGCTTCCGAATCTTTTTATCAAGGTCAAACACATAAGAAAAAAAATATTTTTTCAATTTTCAATTTTTTGGTACCACATTTCAAATTTAAATTTTTCTTAAAAATTTAAATGGCCGCCATTTTTAAACAACATGGCGGATGAAGCTGGCCAACAAACTCGGTCGAGATATTGGTATGTACTATGTATAAACGAAGTTACATCCAAATCGGTTCATAAATACGCCTTTTATCGCGTGACAAAGTTCAGGACGTTCCAAAATGTCAGCCACGCTAGAAATTTAAAATGCTATAACTCAGCCATTTTTTAAGATACAGACGAAACAAAAACTGCTCCGGAGTCTTTGTATAAAGGTCAAATACATAAGAAAAAAATATTTTTCCCTTTTCAATTTTTTGGTACCCCATTTCAAATTTTAATTTTTTTTTTTAATTTTTAAATGGCCGCCATTTTGAAACAAAATGGCGGAAGAAGCTGGCCAACGAACTCGGTCGAGACATTAGTATCTACTATGTACACACCGAATTACATCCAAAACGGTTCATAAATACGACAGTTACAGTGTGACATAGGTCAGATATATATATATATATATATATATATATATATACCAGAAATGTAGCCCGTCAAAAATTGACGGAAATTTAGATATAAAGATATATACAACTCATGTGCAAGAATATGAGTTTCCTCGCTTGTTCCGCAGTGATAGGTGAAAATAACACATTTTAAGAACGAAACACATTTATGAAAAACTGTGTACAGTAGAAGACCACTAATCTGCACAGTTTGGTTCCAAGTGTTACACTTGAAGTAAGGTTAAAAACTATTAAATTATCGTATACGATTTCATGAAATGGTATTATATGGTATTATATGTGTGTGGTTCACGATCTTTGTTACGACGTTGGCGAAATTGGATGCAGCTTGTCATAATCCTAATAGTGTGGGCCGCTATAACAAAAAAGTAACCAGTTTTTAGTAAAATTTCTGATATAAAGTAGCTTTCAAAAACTTGTGTAAAATTGCAGGCCGTTCTCGTGTTATGTCTGTCCTAGGAATAATATTTCTAACACTGAAGATTTTCCATGTAAATATGGAATTTAGAAAAGCTTCTCCAAAAGAAAGGTATTGAAATGACATTGTAATTCCTCTAACTTCAAAGTTTTATCGGGCCCTGATGTTAAGTACTGAAATCTAATAAATACAGTTATTTTGAATATTACAACAGAATTAAACATTTAAACTTATTTAACTTAAACCCGCTGTTACTTCCTGATGTTATTTTTTAGTATTAAGAAAGAAAATTATTTAAGATTTTCAAATCATGCATTTATGATTTTTTTTCCGTCGTTAATGACTAAATAATGAAAAAATAGGCTTTTGTTCTGAGCTCATAAATATGACAATAAAATAAGGTAACTAAGAGACATTTCAAAATTAAATCTTTGTGATTACAAACCATAAACAAACAATACCGCCACCATTTTACCTACTATGGCGTCATTAGAATATTGCCCATTGATTGTTGGAGAACTTACTTTGTGAATGATTACCTCAATGATTTAATATTTTTGACGTTTCACGATGAATGAATCACTTGTATTTGTTTAGGTTTATGGAATGAGATATTAAGCTGTGAAACTAATTTAAATTGAAGTTATTCAAGGATATATGTATTTTTAATCGAAATTAAAAACAATGCTTTGATCTCGAAATAAAAAGTTTTAGTTTGTATAATTTGTTATTTCTGCTAATTATTTATTTAAGTACTTTTCCATTATAGCATACCATTATACCATAAGCATTTTAAAAAAAAAGCTTGGCGCGATTCGGGCATCAGAAAGTGAGATATGTTGCGAAAATATATAAACAGCTATGAAAACAAATCTAATGAACTTTTATCTTTGTTTATATATGCACTTATATGCATTAAAAAATCGTTTCTAAATATATATAATTTTTTTTTTATATACAAATTACGGCACAGATTTCAGATATGTACCGGGATACCTAACTGGCGCCAAAATGGTGTTATTTTGCCTGCTATGGTAACCCGGCTATTGTTTTTGGCACAGATGTCGTATTCGCACCATATTGGCGCGATTTTTTTCTGTCGCCAATATCATATAGGCAACGGGTACTTAACTTGCGCCAAAGTGATTGATGTGGTAACCCGGATTATGTTGTTTATGCTGTTGATGTTTTCGCCAAATTGGCAACCGAAACAAATCGCGCCAATATGGGGCGAATATGACATCTGTACCTTGTTTTTTATTTATTAATAGTTTGTTTACTTTTATTTTCTGTTTTTTAATTATATAAACTGCTTTGTTCTACAGTTATTATTCAAACTTTTATTTATTTATAGTTATTTCCTTTTCAAAATGATAGCAAATAATTGAAAAATATATAAGTAATTGGAATTTGAAAGCGAGATTTCTGCCAAATTGGCGTCATAGAAAAATCGGTATAGATGTCATATTCGCCCCATATTGTCCCGATATTTTTCGGTTGCCAATTTGGCAAAAACATCAACAGCATAAACAACATAATCCGGGTTACCACATCAAACAAAATAACGACACTTTGACGCAAGTTCAGTACCTGTTGCCTATATGATATTGGCGACAGAAAAAAATCGCGCCAATAAGGGGCGAATATGACATATGTTCCGAAAAATCACGCCAACCCCCATGCGTATATGACATTTGTGCAAAAATTCCTTCTTTTTCTTTATAAAAATGGGCAAATAGCTTTGGTACAGATGTCATATTCGCCCCATATTGGCGCGATTTTTTTCTGTCGCCAATATCATATAGGCAACGGGTACTTAACTTGCGCCAAAGGGCTTGATGTGGTAATCCGGATTATGTTGTTTATGCTGTTGATGTTTTCGCCAAATTGGCAACCGGAAAAAATGGGGATATATAAACAGCTATGAAATATATGAATATATAAACAGCTATGAAAACAAATCTAATGAACTTTTATCTTTGTTTATATATGCACTTATATGCATTAAAAAATCGTTTCTAAATATATATAATTTTTTTTTATATACAAATTACGGCACAGATTTCAGATATGTACCGGGATACCTAACTGGCGCCAAAATGGTGTTATTTTGCCTGCTATGGTAACCCGGCTATTGTTTTTGGCACAGATGTCGTATTCGCACCATATTGGCGCGATTTTTTTCTGTCGCCAATATCATATAGGCAACGGGTACTTAACTTGCGCCAAAGTGATTGATGTGGTAACCCGGATTATGTTGTTTATGCTGTTGATGTTTTCGCCAAATTGGCAACCGAAACAAATCGCGCCAATATGGGGCGAATATGACATCTGTTCCATAGCTTTTTTTATATTAAATTGTCGGCACAGATGTCGTATACGCCCATATTGGCGCGTATTTTTTTTTTTTTTTTTTTTTTTTGACGCCGATGTTATATACGCGCCGGGTACTTAACTGGCGCCAAAGTGTCGTTATTTTGCTTGTAATGCTAACCCGAATGTTGTTTATGCTGTTGATGTTTTCGCCAAATTGGCGTCGGAAAAAATTCGCGCCAATATGGGGCGTATATGACATCTGTGACAAATTGTATACACATGGAAAAAATTGCTTATGAATATGAAGCAGTAAATAGGTTGCCAGAAAATACGTTGGCAAACTTCTTTCTCGCCAAGAAACTTTTCTCTGAAGTATTGTACATAAGCAATGATTGCTAGAAATGCATTTTTAATTATAATATGCGCTTTTATGTTTCACTACATTTATGCATACTATACTGTGTGTATAAATTCTACAGTTCATATGCAGGGCTACACAAAAGAATTCGTAAGGGTTACTGAGTATGAGAGTAAGGCACAGATGTCATATTCGCCCATATTGGCGCCAATATGGGGCGTATATGACATCTGTGCCGAAACTTTAATATTTAATATTTAAACTCTTCGCTCCACTCCCCTTGCATATAGTACAAACTATAACACGGATAGCGCAAAATAATAGACAGTTTGGTACTTTTCCACTGTAGGGGCTTTGGCATTTTTTTACAAAAGTTTGGTGTAATTTGGGCATCAGAAAGTGAGATTTGGGTACTTTTCCGTTGTGCGGACGCCATTGTCGCCATGCGTAATAGTTGGCGCAAAATCATGAATTGAAGCATTTGAAAAATAAAAGAAAAACCATTGTCGATACTAAAGTGAGCATTTAAAAAATATAACATTTGAAAATTCCAGACTTTTACGAACTATTTCATCAAATCACAAATATATACTTAAAATAAGTGAACAAATAACTGCTATAAAATAAAGCAATAAAATAAAACTCATATTAAACTGCTGGCATAAAATTACAAATATATTTTAGCATTTTGAAATAATTGTTACCAAATTTCCTTTTTCGCCAAATCACCTATACTGGAAAAGTACCTAAAGCACATTAAAATCGCGCAGTTAGAAGCTCACACAGTACACCGTTGTCTATTGGCGGTTATTTTATTAGAAGCATCGGGAGGAAGATGTAAAGATGTACTTTAAATTCTCACCCATAGATTTCGAAAAAATATCTTAAAAGAGTGGAGTTTAAATTAAATTTCGGTGACCTCCATTATGAAAGATTAATAAGATTAATGGTTTTAAATGGGAATTCTGCCAAATTAGCCAGCTATCGCCAAGTTGGCTAACATTTGGCGCTACTGTGGTAACCCTGCATTAATATTTTTCAACAATTACTCATTTCAATGAGGCGGTCCTACCGGAATAGTGAGGGACACACAGAGACTTGGATTTTATATAAATAGATGGATATATATATATATATATATATCCATCGTAGCATGCGTAAAGTCTGACTTAACCCTGCAGTGTATGTCGTTAGCCATACCGCTCGCCTTCTGTTCTGTTCTGTTCTGTTATGTCTTGCAATTATATATATTTTCTTTAGTTTGGTTATTCAGTTTGATTTTAAGAGTTAAGTTTATATTGGTTATTTATAATATTTTTGATGTGAGTTTCAATGCAGCTATGGTGAGTGATGGATTTTGATATTTTGTTTGTGGTTTTAAATATATTTTGTCACGTGTATTCGGTGGCAAGTCTACGTTTACATCGGGACATTCTTGTAATTTAATATTTGGTGTTTATGAGTCGCCTGGATTAGTATGGAGGACTACTGTAGGCTTGAGTCAGGTATGTCTTTTATGCTTTATAATAAAATTTCGGTATATGATCATGCTTACCTTATTATAGCTAATTGATGTACGGGTGGATGGAGTTGATGAGAATTGGTTGGTTTAGTTGATTTATTTGGATTTATTAGTTTTTTATTGATTTTGGCTAGTTTGTTGAAGTTTTTATGATTGTTTAATTTAAGAGTATTATTAGTTCTTTCGAGTTTATGTTATATGTTATATTGTTAAAATTTTATTTAACTTTCTTATAGTTGTACATTTTTTAGTACACATTTAAAATATTTGGAATTGCTTATATTGTATTTACATAGAATAATTAAACATTTAATATGAATAGACAAAATTATATTGTAAAAGGTACCGGCAAGATACGGAATTTTTACAAATTTCGTAGTGCTCGGTCGGCTCCAGAATCCATGGTGGGGAGCGGATCGTCAAAAAGTTACCATGGACCAAATGTATTTAAAAATGTGGATGTATTGGAGAGTAAAGCAAGTGATTATGGTGAGATATGTGAGAAGAGGGGGAAAGGTCATGTATGCAATTTTTATAGTAAGCAGAGTTATATAGATGAGAATTCGAAAGATGATTGTTTAGTAATGAAGAAAAATTGTGAATTGTGTTATAAGTTAAATAAGGACAAGGGTGTTTATAGAGATACAGAAGTTGTTAGGTATCGGACAAGATATGTTTATAATACAAATTTAATGAATAAACATAAGAAAAACATAGATTGCATCGATATAGTGAAAAGGTATAAAACAAGATTGTTTTATAATAGGGGTATAAATATTGGAAAAAATATCAATGGAATAAACTTAATAAAATGTAGTGATAAAAGATGTAGAGTTTGTATTTGTGCCGATACGGATAATAGAGACAAAGTGATTGAAGAAAAATCTTTAAAATTTTGTAAGGTATATAATTGTGTGTATTGTTTAAGATGTAATGTGTGCAATCAAATGTACATAGGAGAGACTTCTACTCCTTTAAATAAGAGATTCAATAATCACAAATCAGACATTAGAAATCTTAAGTATAAAAAAGAGGATCAAGAAATAGAAATTTCACATTTTTCAGAACATGGCATAGATAACATTAGGATTTCTATATTGTGTATTATACCTAATAAAACGGAAAGAAAGATTCGTGAAAAGGATATGATGATAAAGTTTGGTACGGTCTATCCATATGGACTTAATGTTATGTTTAACCACAGTAATATAATTAAAAACTTTAAAACTAACAATTTAGATGATACAATTTATGACAAAATTAATCATGACACTGGAAACGAGTTGATTAGAAATAGTAATCAATATACTAAGTGGAATAATTTTAAAAAATTAAATACTTGTACAGACATAGTAAATGAAATAATTAATTATAAAGGTGAGCGAAGAGTTAAGGTGATTAAAGGTTTGATTTTCAACATTAAGAAGAAATTAATTCCCGTAACTTTAAGAACTTTACAGTCTAGGGTAGAAAATGGGAATGTTGATCTAGGTTTGGATTTGTTGAGATATAGAATCAAGACACAAAAATTACAAATGTATTGTAACATTGACTATGGCCATGTTAGTGCAATAAATAAAATCTATTTTATAATGGATTACTTGGGTGATAGCCATAGGGGTGTAAATTACAATAAAATGCTGAATAAATACAATGAATTACTACCAGTCGGTAAAATAAAAATAGTTAAGGCTTTTAAATATGATAAGCCTTTGGGGAGAACTATTTTTAATTATAATTTATTTGCTAAAGATCTAAAGAAAAGTATTGCAGGGAGTATCTGCCATTGCAATGATTCTGAATTTGTTAATTATAAAGACAAGTATTATGGACATGTTATTACTGGAGATCTAAAGATAGTAAAGGATGAGGAGTTGAGGAGGTTAATGGAGTACGGAACTAAATATCGTGTGAAACGTACTCTCACTAAAAGTGTTGCAATTAAACGTTTTACTATTAATATAGATATATTTATAAATAAACTAATGTATAGATACAATTTGCCATCCAGTGTTTTTGACGAGTGGAAGTATTATATATCAAGAGATTTTAAACGAGAATTTTCCAGAGATTTTGACGGAGTTAATAGAGAGAAATTCAACAAACTTACACATTCAATTAAAGAGATTCAGGAAAATTTTATAATCACCTATGTGGATAAAGCAAATACAAGTTATGCACTGATATGTAAGGTACTTTACGGTAAACTTTTGAATGATTGCTACAATAATAAAAATAGCTATTTACCATTGAATTCGAAAGCTGAAGTAATAGAAAATAGGATTAAAGCGATCTATAAAAAAGTTAAGCTGAAACAAATGAGTCAAAGTTTCCCTTATCTCATACTAGTGCCTAAATTCCATAAAACCCCTATCAAATTCAGGAGAGTGACCTGTGGATTTGGTTCATATATTGGTGCCGCTAGCAAGGCTTTGCTGGGGGTGCTGGAGGGGGTATTTGACGGAGTGATGGGGGGAGAGACGACTTTTATTATCAAAAATAGCTATACACTATTAGATAATCTGAAAAAATTAAAAAAAATTACTGGTTTATTCGCTTACGATTTTGCAGACCTCTATAATACAATTGATTTGACAGATTTAAAAGATAAAATAGTAGATTTTTATAATACAAATAGTACTTTGGATGTTCATTATGATTTTTTCATAAATTTATTTCAGTTAGTAGTACAAGAAAACTACCTTTACGAAGGAAATACAATATTTAAACAGATTCGGGGTATTCCAATGGGGGGGAGTTGCAGTTCCATTTTGGCAAACATTTACTTACATATATATGAAAGAAATAATAATTTAAACAGTAACACATTATCCTACAGATATATAGATGATGTTTTGATAGTTAAATTAAACAATGATATTGAAAATGTTGATTTTACATATTATCCTACGTCTCTGAGTCTGGAACCCTCAACCCAGAATTGTAAAAATATTAATTTTCTAGATGTGAACCTGAGCATAGAAAGTGAAAATTTGATATCTAAGATATTTGACAAGCGAAATGATTTCAACTTTAATACCTTAAAGCTGATATATTTTGATTCCAATGTGCATGTTTCGATTAAAAGAAATGTACTTAGAAATGGATTAATACGAATCGAAAGACTGAGTACTAGAGTTATAGATATGTTTAGTGATATTTTAGAGTGGTGCCGCTTGGGATTCAAGCATGGTTATCCTCGCAATTTCATCAGGAGAATAACTTGTGATTTTATTAAGAGTAGCAGGTACGGAACTGAACTGAACTCAGTGATGGATGAGAATGGAGGTTTTGATGAGTTGATTGATCTAATGAGTTAGAGAGATATTTTGGTGGATGTTGCAGTTCTGTTTAGTTTTTCATAGTTTTTCATTTTTTCAATTTTGGTCTCGGCGAGTGAAGGGGGACGTAGCATGCGTAAAGTCTGACTTAACCCTGCAGTGTATGTCGTTAGCCATACCGCTCGCCTTCTGTTCTGTTCTGTTCTGTTATGTCTTGCAATTATATATATTTTCTTTAGTTTGGTTATTCAGTTTGATTTTAAGAGTTAAGTTTATATTGGTTATTTATAATATTTTTGATGTGAGTTTCAATGCAGCTATGGTGAGTGATGGATTTTGATATTTTGTTTGTGGTTTTAAATATATATATATATATATATATATATATCAATTTTGAACGGAGGGTGGTTTCGGGGTCTGGGGGTCATGATCGATGAAAATATACCAAAATTTTTTGAAATCGCTTTCCTCCGAACGGCTGCAATAGGTAGCTTTTTGTAATGAAAGCTACCTAATATATATATAAATGTAAGTCCTTTATTTAGAGACAAAATACACGTCCGTAATTTTTTGTATTTGGTGCTTTTCGTTAGAAACCAATAGATCACAAATCTTTTCATATTAAGAAGGTTTCGTATGAAATACAAACTATTACATTCTCCCCTATGTTGAAATTTCTGAAAATTTTTTGCAGATCTACACCGCTCATGACCCCTAGAACCCAAAACCACCTTCAGTAAAAAACTTTATCTATCTATCTATCTATACATATATATATATAACTTTCTTGTGTACACGATAACTTCCACAGTTCTGCACAAATCTCTTCCAAACTGATACATAAAATCAAAGGCCATAAAATCTCGGTCAAGTTCGTTAATGGACAAAAATGGACCAA
The DNA here is from genome assembly GCA_963932465.1 of Maratus speciosus. Taxonomy (NCBI): domain Eukaryota; kingdom Metazoa; phylum Arthropoda; class Arachnida; order Araneae; family Salticidae; genus Maratus; species Maratus speciosus. The sequence goes on along the minus strand of OZ010800.1, from coordinate 18,053,280 downwards.
GGAGATGGAAATAGGGAGGGGTTTTGTGAAAACCGAAAAAGCCCCAAAACTTCTGAATTTTTGTGCACATCAAATCAGTTTAAAGTTTTTATTACTTCTAAAAATAGGGCCAAAAATTTATGTATCACAGATTTTTGATGAAATTAAAATTGGGCTCAAGGGGCGCAAAAAATAGGGTTTTGCGGAGAAAAGAATTCATAACTTCGTCAATTCTCACGATATCAAATCCAATTAATTTTATTATAAATCTACTTAATACTATCTACAACTTTTATATTCACAAGTTTTTGATAGGACCAATTCGTACAAAAAAAAAAAAAAAAAAAAAAACGAAAACAAAAATGTGGGATTGAAGAAGAAAAAAATCCATAACTCCGTCAATTCATAAGATATAAAACACACAAGACATTTTACACACAAGACATTAACGCACAAGATATAAAACACACAAATTCACAAGATCCCCATAAATATATCATATATCTTCTTAATATTGTCTACAATATTTATATCGACAAGTTTTTCATAGGACCAATTCTTACACAAAAACTAATAAAATATACATAGCGGTTGAAGAAAAAAATCATCTTATTAAGGGTGTATTCAAATCCAAACTGCTTATTTTCTTAACATTTTTTAATTGAATTTTGCTCTCGAACGCATCCAATTGGTAGATTCTCTTATTCAGAAATTATATAATGTACCGTAATGATCGATTTTTTTTTTTTTTTTTTTTTTTTTTTTTTTTTTTTTTTTTATAGAGGCAGAGAATATTTCAAAAAATGATGTTGAAGTGGGCAGTTTGAACAGAAATTCCCGAAGCGATTGTGATAGAAACGAAAAATATCATCCTACTGAGAAAATAATTGCTTATAAATTAAGTTTTAATCAATTGAACGAAAAATAAAAACACAGGTCGCTTATAAATCTCTTCAAATTCACGTCAGTAAGTTTCATATTTTTTCTATTAAAAATGAATCTGAAAATCTGCCAGAAAATTTCGAGTTGTTGAGCATGGAAAAGTTTTTTTTTTTTTTTTTTTTTTTTTGAATACCGTCTTAACATGATTCTGCTAAAACCAGCTATTATATAAAAATGAAATAAAAACTCGTCAAAAGTGGCCAGATAAAATTGTTAAAGTATTGTTTTTCGACAGAAGTCACTGTCTTATTTAATGCCCGTATTATACTTATAATCATCTTATACCAATATCTCAGACATTATTATTGTAGTAGCCATTAGAGTATAGTCATATTTTTCATATCTGTCATTACTTTAATATATAAAATTATCATGACACCTTATTTTTCGTTAAAAAAATTCCTTTATCTTGCTTTGTATACTTATTAAAATCAATATTCACAATTTACATTTTCCTTATTTTTCATAAAAACTAAGACACACTTCCTCATTTTATTTTAAAGAACATATATTTCGGCATGTTTTTAAAAAAATATGCTATTTAACAATATATAATGCATCGTCTAATACCTTTTGACACCTTCCTGAAAAAACGTTTTCAACCTTTTTTTTCAGAAAGGTGCCAAAAGGTTTTAGACGATGCATTATATACTGTTAAATAGAATATTTTTCAAAAACCTGCCGAAATATATGTTCTTTTAAATAAAATGAGGAAGTGTGTCTTAGTTTTTTATGAAAAATAAGGAAAATGTAAATTATGAATATTGATTTTAATATGTATACAAAGCAAGATAAAGGAATTTTGAAAATGAAAAATAAGGTGTCATGATTTTTTTATATATTGATGTAATAACAGATATGAAAAATATGTCTATACTCTAATGACTACTACAATAATAATGCCTGAAATATTGGTATAAGATGATTATTGTTAAAGTAAGTTTATCTCTAATCATGATTTAGTTTTTGTTGGTGAAATTAGTATACTTAACTTCGAAATCTACCTTCGCCTGTAGGCCGGGCCGGCAGGGATTTTCGTATTTGAATTTATTTTATAATGACTTCGCATTTGCGCGTCTTAGTTACATCCAAACCTTTTAGGTCTCAGTAAAGCTATTAAATGTTATGGAAAGATTTCTCACATTTGTATAATGATTTTCAAGTTAGCTATCTATATTATAAAGGACAAACGTATATGCGCGTAACGCATACGTCATTCTGCAAATGGCAACACTTTGAAATTTGAAATGAAATTTCGCTTTTGCAATTTTCGCTTCTGAAAATTTTTAAATTTCTAAACATCGCACAGTTTCAAATTTTTACACCGTCGTATAGGGGGAAAAATGTACGTTTAAATGAAATTTGTTTGAAAGTTCTATCTCAATTTATTTTTGAGATATTAATTTTTTTATAGTTTTTAGTACCAATTTTGTAATTGTGGCAACTAAAGTAGTCCATTTCTATTAAAAGTAATGGGAAAATAGTCATGGTTTATTTATTTTTATTGATTATATCCGTATTGATGACATTTTTCACATTACAAATAAAGTGACTTTTTTCTAATTTTTGAACAGAAAATGACGTCAGCCATTAAAAAACACACCCATTCTTCTGCATAAATCAAAAGATTGAAGAAGATATTTCAATATTTTTACATTACGCTGATACTGTGTTTGAGACGCTAGCAAAATGATTCAGCGAGTAAAAATGGTGTCATATTTAAACCAAAACGATCATTTTCTGTGATAAAACTAAATATTTGACCAATACTAAATGGCCAATACTATGGCAACTAAAGGCAAATTTCTGAATGGTAAATTTTTTGAGGATACTGAGATTTGAACTTAAAGTTTGTGCGAATGTTCACATAAAAAGTTGTAGCGGACAAATGTGAATTTAAGTTTGGAAATACATTCATTAATAACGTATTGTGCGTTAAAATGGTTTTAAATTGTTATTTGAATGGTGCGTATGTCAATTTTGAGAATGGGAAAATAACGTACTGTTTAGATTTTATGGGGGGAAATTTTATGATGTGACAAAGCAAAATCATTTTACTGATTTTTAATCTCGTAAAAACAAACTTAAGAGCCTCAATCGATAACTTCAAAAACAATTACTCATCTTGATTACGTATTCTAATACAGTTTAATTTTTCAAAAAATTAATCAGTTGAAGTTTTTGGAACTAATATTTTGGTAATTTTAGGTTAAAAACATTATTTTTTTTAAGAGTTAGACAACCAATGCAAGATAATTTTTATTGTAATTATTTTTGTAGGCTTATTATAAATTCGATTTAACAGTTCCGTTCTAAACATTTTAATTCTTCGAATTTCGGCGGATTCCAAATCGTTTCATTAAATATATAGATTCCGTTTCACTATTTTTTTTCTAATTTAACTTACTAGTATCATTTTAATAAATTCGTTTCCGTATCAGTTGGGAAAAAAGTTATAATATATTACACACAAATCATGTTAGGAGAACGAAAAGTTGAAATGGCATATCATTTGAAAGAGTATTTGGTAATGAATTCTTTTAAAAATGATTGATAAAAGCAGTCTAAATAATTTAATGTTTTCCCATGAAGTACCTCCTAGCCCCTTGCTGAAGAGCAACTCGTGTACGTGTCATTTAAGGTGCATGAAACCTGTAAATATGAATACTAGTATTTTAGTCAAGATATTTTCGCCTTATCTAGTGTCAAATTTTCAGCGATTAAATAAAGTAAAATTGCAATGGGAAAAAACTGGTGCCGAAGAATCAAACAAATTGTAAACAACGGTAGTAGAGAAAAGTTTAAACAGAGAGACTCGTAGTCTTATATGTCTAAGTTGAAATTTTGTTCCAAAACGATTAATTATTTGTGATTTTCACAAATAGCGATGACTCAGAAAAATATAGATAATTTCGTACTACTTGATTAGCCCGACGATACGTTTCGCTGAATTATATAAATCGCCAAAAAATTCACCAAAGTATATAAATCGCAAAACTATTCACCAAATTAATATACTTTTTATTTTAAATAACGAAAGAACAAATAAATTAGTAAAATTTTAATACAAATACAAATTAAAAGTCAAATTAAAAATCACTAGATGACGTAACAAATACGTGTATTGTGTTTAATGTCAAGTGAATGTGACATTTACGATTATCCATTGTTGGCATTTAACCTTTTAGTTTGGTGATAGTTTTTTGGTCGACGGGATAATCAAATAGCAACCATAATTTAACAGTGGAAAAATTCTTAAAATTTAGTTATTTTAAGAAAGTTAAGATCAAATGCTTTGTCATACAAATTAATATAGTTCCTGGGTAACTTAACAAACTTCTCTTGATTTAAAAAAAAAAGTAATTTGACAACTAAATTTTTAATGCAGGTAGAAAACGCATGTTTGCGTTGGATAAAAATCCTTACCCATCCTTGTAATCTTTTTTAACGTCAACAAATAGACATTTGGTTTATCCACCAAATTTTACAACTAAATTAAACTCTCTGTATTTCAAATCGTAAATTTTTCCAGCTAAATTAATGAAAAAAATATATACATTTTTATAGTAGAAAGTGAAAATAACATAGAAATACAAATTTTCTTGGGAAAATGTGGCATTACAATATATTCAAATGTATTTTGTACATTTTATCTTATTTTGTTTTGTAAAACAATAAAAAAAATAATCATATCTTCAAGAATTTCAGATATTAGTGTGAGATTACATTCATTAGATAAATAACTTTGCCACAACAAGGACAAGAACGAAGCTACTGGGGGTGGGGGTCGTCTCGTCCCTAAAGCCGGCAATTTTTATCATAATTGGCAAAATCTAGATAATATTGAATCTATACGACTCTCAAACAATATTTTTCAAATTTCTAGAGATTTTTTCTTTTTTAGAATAGGGGAGACTAGGGACGGTTGACCATACGGGAGGCTTGACCCACCCATCTACTTTCATATTTAAAAGAATTTCAGAGATTTATCAATAGGTGTCAACCAAAGCTACTGGAATGCTCGAACAACAGTCTTCGTTTCATACAGATAATCGAAATAGGTGTGGAAAAAATCAATTGTGAAGCATTTTCAACCTAAAAGTTGCATTTTTTAGAAATATTTTGTAAGCTTTTTTTCAAATAAATTATATCACAGAAATTTAAGTTAGTAGGTTTAAAGTAATGCAGAAATATCGAGCTTTCATACCAGGCATAAAGATTGTACAGTAAGCTAGGCTTAACATAACAATGTGCTATTCTTTAAAAAAGGTCTGTGTAGGGAGGCTTGACCCAGTCAATGTGAGGGAGGGTTGATCAGATGCTAAAGGCTCACTTAATTAAGTGGTTTTTGAAATCTTTTTGTTAAACACTGTGCATAATGAAAAGTTAATGGTTATATATATATATATATATATATATATATATATAAATGCAAATTTATTCTGTAAAGCTTCAGTAAAATGGGGTGATGGATAGAAAATATTTAAAACTGACTAAAGAAAGATATGAGAAATTGCTAGAAAATAGAAAAGTTGATAGGAACTTTTTTCCATTTAAATATTACTTACAAAAGGTAAATAGAAACAGTGGAGAAGACTAGAAAGGACCAGAAAGGATGAAAGCAGCAGTCCTAACAATTTCAAGAGCAGTGGTATGTTTACAATACCACTTAATTTTAATACCGAAACGTCAGAATGGCACCAGAATTTTACTAAAATCTTTTCCGTTTAATATATATGTGATATTTAGCCTTTTTCTTATTTCCAAATAAATTTGTTCTTAAATTCCGGTGCCAGTCATTTATTTCAACATTTTAACTTAAAGTACTTTGCCCTTTAAAGGTTTAAATCATCTCAATGATAAGTTAAGTGCTCATGCGGCTGCAAAAGAACATAGCATCGATCGAAAAACTTTAGGAAGGTATGTAGACAAATTTCACAAGGGTGAATACAATGAGATGAAGCTAAACTATGTGACAACTAGAGTTGTCAGATCGTGAGTCACAAAAAATAGGAGAAGGAGACAAAAAAGCGGGACAGTGGCTCCTAAATCCGGACATAATAACATGAAACACTATGAAAACCGAAGCTGCCTCTAACGGAATACTGTCTTAAATGTTAGAATTTCATTTTACCTCCTGCACAGTTATACATGTACAGACAAAATCCTGTTTAAAACAAAAATTTTTCTCCTCTGACTTGCGATTGCGTCTCAACAGGTTTGATTAAGCATTATATTAAAAAATATAATTTTATATAATAATTAAAGCATGCAGCTTAAAATTATGTTGCTTTTTTAAAACTGATTTTATTTCTCTTCACAAATATTGGAGTATAAAACAAAGTGCGTAAACCCTCCCATAGGTGGGGAGCCTTGACCCATTATTTTTTCATGAATAAAATGAATCGTTTTTCAAATTTCTTATATGTTACACTTATGTAGCAATTTTATTTTGATAACTGATTGTATAACGAATAAAAGGATATATAAAACTTTATTGTACGTTGAGTACTTAAAAAATAAAAAATCATTTTGTAAAAAGTGGGTCAACCCTTCCTAGTCTCCCCTATACACTAAAAACCGAGATTCAAGACCAGCATTTGTCTTAAGAACTCCTTTCTTCTGCTTTTTGTTTTGTTTGTTTCCTATTTCATGAAGTTTCTGGGAGAGAAAAAACAGAAAATACTTGAGTTGAAAGAAAAGGTGTAAACAAATGGCACAAAATAAAGATCGTGGGAAAAGAGGAAGACGGGAAGCTTGCACAACATTTTTCTCCCAAATTACACTTAATTACTCTTTCAAATTATTGTCAGATCACGATGACGCATAATCACGTTTATGTATTATTCCACAAGAGCAAGCGCAAACAGCGTTATTCGGGAAGAACATGATCTTGCATTGAACACTGAAATTATAACAATCTTTATGGAGTTTGCATGAACGCTGGGTAAACAAGGTTCAGGAGAAGTGACAAAGACAAAAACGGAAACTTTCGGAAAATTGTGAAATTAATTTCTCGATATAACTCAATACTGAGGAAATGGGATGGAGACATTCGTTTCAGACCATACCACTCAATTTACTTTTACACTTCATTCCAAAACGAGATGACTGAAGTTCTAGCGACAGCAGTGCGCAAAAGATAATCAGTGATATTCATAAAGCACTATTTTATGGAATTATGGCACACTGTAAACTGAAATGTCTGAAATTCAGACATATATGTATCTTAAACGCAGTGTTCGATTTTCAGACATTTTAAAATGGTCTGTATTGTTCATTCGCTTGTATGCGTCTGAACGTAAGACATTTCAAACGTCTGAAACGCATCCATGTTTGAACACCTTTCATTTCTCGGCAATAGGCCATTTTTTCACCTTTTTTTCTCTCTAAGCCATATACACTGAAAACAAATATCCGTTAACATGTGGAAATTGTACCGCCAATCGAAACGCCAGTGCAATTTACGTATTTTATAGGAAATTATCTTCCATCAATTACAGAAAAGTTTATTTTTTTGGAAATTTCTGTATTTAAAGAATAAAAATGTAAGCTTTCAACGGATAACCCACAGATTTCAATCTATTTTCACTCATTTCAATCTAGGATCGCGTATATTCTACAGGATCTATTTATTTAATTCACGTTACTTTAACCATGTAACATAGACACGTAGCGGGATCGAACCCTGGACCTCTTCCTTACTAGGACAGGGAATTATCCATTCGACCACGCCTTCACTAGGTAAAGCTTTAAATATTAATATTTATGAAGTGCACCAAATGTAATTTACGGCAGTGGTATTTTTTTCAGTCTAGTATAATTTTGAACGTTTTACAAATCTTCTTTCTGGAATTTTGAGTATTTCTCTTTTAAATTTCATGCGTTATAAGGCCAGAACAACGCTTTTTTTTTTCTGACAGAGAAATTTTTAGAACACAAATATTATTGTTTTATACAGATGAACGTTATTTTTGAAATATTAAATTATTTAAAATGTTCTAATAATGTATATATATATATTACGAAACAATTTATTGGGTGTAGTTGAAATATCACGTCGTGCTTTTTACGACATATTACTGGATTCGTACCACATTTTAATCAGCCGTTGGTGATGTTGAATAGCAATCCTACCACTTAGCACAAGCATTGCTAGTGGAGGTGTCAACTCTGTGAAAATTTAGCAGCTATAGAACGATGTTAATATTTGTAGAGTCCAATCAAACACTTATTATTTCATGATGAAGACAAGGCAAGTTAGGCCGCGTGAGTGGTGAAAAAATGCGTATGAAAAAATATGGGGTTTTCCAATTAAAAGCATGGAAACGAAGTCATAGGAAACTGTTTATTCCATCAGAAACATAACAACACTAAACAATTCCCACAGGATGAGAAATCGGAGCATTCCAATCGAGCATGCACAAGTTACTCATGCGAAATAGATGTTAATTCACGAAATGAATATTCTACATGGCTTAGGACACCAGATAACAGGTTATGTAAACAATCAAACAGCGAAAAAAAATCTCTAGTTCTGAACTCATGCTGGAACTATTTATTAGGATACGCGTAGGAAATCCGATTGAAATGGAAACTTCAGGCTAACCCAACCAAAATCACGAACGAGCTTCGAAGTGAAACTGGGATCCGACACTCAGCCAATGAAAAGCGATCAAGAAACGTCACAGGAAAGAATCCCGACGCCGCTACTCGAAGGATTTCGATGTGAAAAGGCTGTCTCCTAGCGGGCGGGAAAAATGAGATGAAATAGAATAAAAATGTAAAAATGGCTTTGATAAACATTTAAAAATAAGTAACTGCGTTCAGAACTTTACAGTTTGGCAGACGATAAAAATTAATGAAGGGATTAAAAGTTTAGATTACGTTTTGGAATAAATCTACTATTAAGATACGCGTTTTAAAATTATAGGAATTTAATTAGAAATAAATAATAGAGCGTATTAAAAAAAAGGAAATAAGGAATAGGCCGGCAATTTAGAATAATTTAAATGAATAGTAAAACTAAAAAATTTTATATAACAATATCCCCCCTCCCTAAAAACCGGTGAACTGGTGGCTCCGTGACACACAAGTTCATTGGGGAAAAGCATGAACTCGGATACCCGAGTTCATGCCCGAGTATCCGAGAAATTGACTCGGATACCCGAGTCAATTTCAGACTACTAAGGTAGTCTGAAATTTTTCTCCAATTCTGTCAAAAACCAAATCAATAAGTTACTGCTTAAACGCGAAACTATGGGAATTATTTTTTTTAAATTACAAAGATAATATAAATATTTCTCCAACATGGAGTAAATTATATTCTAAATAATCTCCTCTTGTTTTACTAACAACTTATTACTTACAATATTAACAGATATTGACAATATTAGAATTGGTTAGGAGTTTTCTTAGGAATTTACATTCTTTCCACATTACGATTAAACATTAGTTTAATCTCTATAACTTAAACTCCATAACGTAGAAATTTTCCATACAATTCACAAGTTATATAAATAAAAGGAAAAACATGAATATAATAAATTTCAAATTTATGTACAAAAATTTCAACTGAGTATCAATCTCCTACAGTTTTTTAACTGGGATGATTATATTGTCCTGATATTATGCTATAGTCCATTGAAATTCAATTATTGCTCATGTTTGACACAAGAAAAATTGTCAAAATATCTAGTTTCATATGCACTCTATAGTATTGTATTGTTATGATAACAGCGGTACCATAATATTACCACTTTTCCATAAATTCTCTAGTAAGTATTTTACTTTCATTATGTTCAGATGCTATCATAATACTTAATTTACGAGTATTCTCAGATATCTCATATATTGACTTCATTAGTTCATGACACTTATTTTTCTTTATTAACACTCTTTTATCTCACTATTCAATAATAAATTATCTATACTTTCTATCATACAAGATCTAGCAATAGTAAATTGAATTCAATAATAACAATAACTCAAATTTTCATCAATAATTTCAAAGTCATATTTTAATTCATCACTTCAGTAAATAATAATAAGAGATTATTGCACTCAATGATATTGGCTGGGTAAAAAGTTACATAGCATAAAAAGTAATCTCCTATCAATACTAGATTCAATAAGAAATGAAATTATACCAAATCAAAAAAAAAAAAAAAAATAAATAAATAAATTCGTAAATTCTCCAGCAATATCAATGAAACAAAATCTTAACAGGTGTTTTTCGATATGTGTCGAAATATTTCGTTCATTTCCTACATGGTTACGCAATCAGTAAAAAAAAAAAAAAATAAATAAATAAATAAGCAAGCGGGAAAAACAGATTGGGTTTGAAATCCAGGACACTTGCATAATCAACAATTATTGGCATAAATTCTATAATGTTTTAGTATTAATAATTATAGTTCAATAATGGATATATATATATATATATATTTAAATCCAGTTAACATTTATTCATAGTTTACAGATAACTTTAAAATTTATTTAATATTCTAATCTAATTCAATTCAATATAAGAAATATTTAACTCAAATCAACTGATTTACGCCCGCGTAAACAACTAATTCAAGTAAAACTTCAGCAGCAATGTTCTCGCGGATCCTTCGAGAACACACCGTTATATAGAAAATCATTGATTAATTAATTATAATTTATTTAGTTACTTTTTATTAATTTATGGCTATTTAATAGTAGGCCAGGGCTTTAACATTAGTTTGTTGTGAATTCTCATGGGATAATTTTAATAGATTTGGTGAAAAGTAGGGGCGCAATTTAGATACATGGACAACTTCCGTATTTCTATTTTGACTTTGCCTATCAATTCGAACATTTACAGGAGATAATTTGTTAAGAATTTGATAGGGAAACAAGTTTTTACTGGTCCTTAAGAATAATTAAAATTATATACTTTTTTTTGTCAAAATCCTAGTAAAAGATTCGCTCAATCCAATTTTTCCCACTGAATTTAGTTAAATTATAAGAAATTGGGGAAAACTAATCTTAACCAGAAATTCTGCTCAATAAAAACATAGAAACTTAAGTATATCACAGTTATATATATATATATATATATATATATATTTAAATTCAATCAATTCTTTTATAATTCATAAATATATTTAAAAAATTTGAATTGTATGCTATCTTAATTTAATGAAGTTTTAAATTATACTTTATCTGAGAAAACTCTAGCACAAGTCTCGCTAATTCCATCTTTTCTTACTGAATTATGTAAATTATAAGAAACTGGGAATTAACATTAACTGCAACCAGAAATTCTATCAAACAAACCATAATTTGTTAATTTATCTTTAAAATATACAGCTTTAAACAATAAATGAAATTTACACTATTTAAAATAAGCACTCAATCCATTAACAATGAAATGTCATATATTATGACTAGGTTGTTGTTGTTCACTATGAAGAGGAACATAAGATTGCATAGGTTCAACATTAAAAATACAAGTCCTCTCCCAGTGAAAGCATCCTGTATACCCCTATTCATACACATTCGACATGGTCGACTAGGATACTTATTTTGAAAATGAGTAGTAGGTAATCTAGGGCTAACAAATCTAGAATTTTGAGCATTAAGAGGGTTTTGTGGCCAAAAATTAGAATTTGTTCTTTGAAATTTCTGGTTTGGGCGAACCCAATGTCCGGGAGCCTGGTTATTAAACTGGAAAGATCAATGATTTTGAGAATTATTCCTAACATTATGGTTGTTTACATGAGAGGTGGGAATGATTACCAGTTGTTTAGCCATTCTGTACCAATCTATGGTGCTCTCTGGAGGGTTAATAATCATATAATTCTGATATTCTGGCTTCAAACCATCCGTCAAACCTTGGACTATGATGGTTTCACATAAATGAAGTTGTCTACCAATCTCAATCTTTTTTCTGAAATAACTCTCTAATTCATTAAGATCATTTAGCTTCATAGAATCAAAATCAGAAAGTCTAGGAACTTGTACTTTTATAAACTTTTCTGAAAGAATTTCAACTATCTTACTGAAAGTAGTACACTCTAGACATTCATTAATGAACACTTTTAAAGCTTCTCCCTTCAAAAATTTAGAGATATTTTGCATTTTCCATTTTTCATCTTTTTTTATCAGAATTGCATGCTTGATCAAAATGTTTCATCCAGGATTGTATATCCATCTCTGACCCTGGGTCAAAAGAGATGATATTTACTTCACTTTCACTCATTTTATCACTAGAGTTTTTAACAAATCCCGATCACATTAACATAAAAGAGGGACAACTCATTATTTCATGGATTCATTGTATAATCATAATAAATACTGTAAATAGAAAATAAAATAACGAATGTAAATATTTTCTTTTCTTATAAATAATAACAGTAATACATCAAATGTAAATAAGGAAACATGGTGAAATATAAAATAAACAAATAAATAAATAATAAATCTTTCAAAACTTACGACCTTGGGCTCTTTACAGACATCGTAGTTTTCTTTCTTTCCTATAACTTTTATTAAAAGAAAACAAGATGATTTTCTTCTATAAGGACGCACATTCAGGGTAAAATGCAGAATATCAAATCGTGGTTACGAGGTGTCATCGAAGGTTTCGATTGATTTCACAATCCCAGGGACACTTTTTATTGAAGGTCTCATAAGGTGGTGTAGAGCAGGTAAACATTATCCTACCGGCTTCTTATTACGATATCTTTCAATGTCTATCATTTCTTCTATTTTCATGATGCTTGTATTTCTACGATATCTGCTATATCTATTAACAAATTTGTTTCTTGTATAAAATGATTTCACTTCATTCGAATAATTGAAATCGCCCTTCTTAAAACTTTCAACTACTCCTTTCCATTTTCATTTTTTTCTTTCTATGTGTATTTCTTTTCTCGTGTTCCAGGGATTATGATATTTTTCAATTTAAATTATTTTATTTTCACTTTTCTGATTTAATGTCGTGATTTGAATTAATTTTATAGAATTTCACAACACGGGCAAAATTGATCATGGAAATATTTCTTGCGTATCTCTTAATTCCGATATCACTTATTTTTGCTTACGCAAATTTTTGTTTTCAATGCGTTTTCTATATGAATTGACAGCATAATTCAGTTTTTTTTTTACCGGCATTCTTCATAATTTAAATATAATCTACTTGAAAATTGCCACGTTTGCCAACTATTTGTATTCCATCTTTGTTTATTGCCAAATTTAATGCACCGGTCATATCATTTGGGAATACCGTGTCTTATAGAAGTGACTGCAAAAAATAAAAATTTGCTGAAAGTGGAAATGCATCTATACTGATTTCGTATTGAAAATATTTTAACGGCACAACTAAGGGTTAGGGCGCAACTTTTTCAGTAATGCCATACAATGAGACATCGTTAGAAAATAATCTTTGCGACCCAATCTTGTTGTAGCATTCACGACTCACGAGACTTATATCACTTAACGTGTCGAACAAGATTTGTATCTTTCTACCATTGATGCTTATTATTCTCCACGGCTTGGTGTTATTTTTACTTTTCGCTACGGCGCATTCTCTTTCTTTCTGATTGGTAAATCGTGAGTTCTGGCTTCGATAATTTTTGCTTGCATGTTCGCTGAAATTATTTATCCGATCACTGTTTCCGTTATTATTCATCGAAGCTATGTGGCCATGACAGCTACAATTAAAACCCTTAATTTGTGACTTGTTTCTTTTGTTTAAGTTACAGGATTCGTCCTCAACGTTGTATAAACTTGTATTTTTTGCCTTGACATTAGTTCTTGTAACATCATAATTGCCTAATTTACGGACAAATACATCAATATTTTTAATCTTTGGGAGATTCTCAGTTACCTTTCATTTTGACAGGTAAATTTCGCTTAATTTGATCCACCACTTCATTTAACGCTTCAAGTAATTGAAGTAACTCATTTACTTCCATACGATTAACTCTTTCTTCTAAATAATTTCTTAACTCAGATGCTAGACCGCAGCAACTGGCTGAAGAATCCTTTTTATGCGATATAATTTTTTTTCCAAAATGCATCCGGCGCAATTTTAAAGCGCTTAAAAAGTAAATTATTCACGAGATCGTAATTGTTGGGAATATTTCTGGTCATCTTGTTATAATATTTATGATTTTCAATGGGAGTAAATTTAACAAATGTATAGCCAAATTTTCTTTTGCGATATTCATCCTAGCTATTTGTCTTTGAAATGGAGCCAAATAGATACTAATATCAACTTTTCAAATTACTTTGAAGCCCCATCATTTTTATTTCATATTCTCCCTCTAATTTTTATTCTTCACTTCTGGCTTCTAGTTTTGTTTCTTCTCTTTTTTTTTCTTCTTCTAACTTCGGTCCCTGTTCTAGCAGCTTTTTTCTCTCTTCTTTCTCAGTGGGATTGAATTCAAATCGAGCTTTAACAAAATCTTCTATATAACCTTCTTATTCAGTTACCAATCCCGGCATAAAATATTGGCAATTTTTTTAAAATCCCGGTTGTGTTTTCTAAATAGTTGTGAGATTACGTTGATTAAATAAGTAACTTTACCACAATAAGGATTACATTCAAATGCATACAGACAACATAAACACAAGCATTTAATAGAACGTCTAAATATGAAGATAGTAATAAAACAATATGTTGAATAGATGAGCGTTGATGTATAACAACTGCATTTTGCTTGTTCAATAATCGAAATACTTCTCCAGCTTCTTTAGCCAAAAAAATTTTTTTTTTCAAATAGAATGTAAAAAATAGCGGTAGAAAATTAAACCAACACCTTGTGCTGAAAGCTATAGAACTCTGCATTTGTTCATTATGCTCTTCCTTAATGCGTATCGTGCATTTATAATTACGCTTGCATGCAGCCCGTGCCGCCTGTGATCACTTTATTGAGTCTTTGAATTCGTACATATGTGATTGTTGATCTTCGATTATTCACACATTAATAATAGAAAGGAATTCCAAAGAGATTTTTAACAGATAAACTGAACATTAAGGAACATATACCGATTCTAAATTAGTAGATAGTGTAGGAATCATTCGCTATCATATCTCAGAAGATATAAGCAATGGAGAAGATAAGGGCTGAGGCAATCATTATTCAGTTGTCAATTTTCACGAAGCAAACTAGGATTTACGTAATCTTGCAATATTTGTGTAATGAGCTGATTTTCTTAAAATGGTTTGAAACATTAATCCTTTATCTATTGACGGTACTTATAATTACCATTAAAATAACTTATTATAAATTTCATTTAATACATCGATTAGTTTTATTACAGTTTAGAATGAGTTATAGATACATTACTTTATCTTGTTCCAAAAGCATTATAGGTTACACAAAACGAAAATATTTTAAAAAGGATATCTTTTGTTTTTGCATTTTTTTTTTTATCTTTCTTGGCGTTGGGGGTGGGGGGTGGTGGAAATTTTCAATTCGGAAATATTTCTATATTTCTATTGTAACAGCATTATATTTGTAGAGTTCCTAATTTTACAAAATACTAAGAAAAATATTTAAATAAAATATTTGAGTGGGGCTATAAATATTGGACAAAATCCAAATTCAAATTTAATAAATCCTTCTAAATCCTTCAATCCTTGTAAAATTCTCCTAAAATTTATTAAATGATTATTTAAAAATTCTAATGCAGTTTCAATAATTCATGAAAAATGCTTTAGAAGATAAAATATTCATGAATTCATAATTCAGTACATAAAAGATTAACAGAAAGATATAGAAACAAGGGAAAATATAAGGGCTGAAACTATCAGGATTCAATTGTAAATTTTCATGAAGCAAACTAGAATTTACGTAATTTTTCAATATTTGTGTAATGAGCAGATTTTCCTATAAAATAAACTTTTAAAAAATATATTAACCGACTTCAAAAAGGCACTAAAAAAATTTAAATAATTCTTTTAAATTCCCTAATGACTAAACGTTATTTAATAAACACACATCGGAGATCATGTATCAGCATAAAAACGTTAAATGTAATGCATAGAATTTAATATAAATCAAACATGGATTTTCTAGAGAATAACTTTACATATTTATGATTTAAATTGCGAATATATACATATAAAAAGCACCCAATTACTTTTTGAAACTGAGTGCCAAACTATCTTAAGAATAGTAAAATTATGAATATATTGTACCTATTATGAATACAGTGATGATGGAAAATATGATACAAAGTCGGAAAAAATGCTCTATTTCTTCAGAAAATTTTTTGTTTAATCATTATCGATTGTGATTATTTGGCACCAACTTCAAAAAGTGATTGATAACTTTTTATATGTATATATTCGCAAATTAAATCATAGATATGTAAATTAATCTCTAGTAAAAAATATTTTCTAGAAAATCCATGTTTGGTTGATATTAAATTCTATACATTACATTTAACGTTTTTATGCAGATATATGACATCCTATGTTTGATTAGTGGATAACGTTTAATCATTAGAGAATTTAAAAAACTTATTTAATTCTTTTTCGTGTTTTTTTAAAGTCGGTTATTTTTTTTAAGTTGATTTTATTTCCTACTTTTTAATTAGTCATACCGTAATGCATACTTCTGCTAAATAAATAAATAATTTGTCACAGAAATTTTAATTAACGAAATTAATTTATTAAACAAATAGTTAAAAAAATGTAATTTCATTAGAAATATTGATTTTATTAGCAGTTAATATTTATGATATTTTTTTTAAAACAAACACGTTGTATTCACAACAGTCCACATTCAAGAATTATTACCTTTAAGTCCAAATCGATACCTACCAAAGCAGAATATAAATTAAGCGTCCTATCTTAAAAGGAAGAGGTAACCGCAAGATTAAAGACGAGGTCATATAAATCAAGGTCGCACGCTACGTAGCGAACGGGGTTGAACTACAGGAATATACCCAATTGTTGTCTTCTTTGTAGATAATCTATTAATTGTACATCTATGAAATAACTGCGCAAGCGTAAAACACCGTGTTTTCGTTTGTTTGTAGTATTAATATGATGACAGTAAAGAATATTATATTAATTTTTATTCGTGATTATCTATTTTATTTATTATCTATAATTATTTAAATAAAAACAGTTCTTTTTAGAACTAATATTATTTGTTAAAATGGCAAAATGTTGGCCGTCTAATAGCAGTAGTTTTCGAACTTGTAAGATTTTTTTTTTCTTATGGAATTCATCTCTGTCCTTTTCCATAGAGTAAAAGAAGTTAGTTAACGTGTTTTTATTTTAATTTATAAAAAAAGGAAAAATATTATTTAATATATATTATCAAATGTTGCTGATTTAAATACGCTCGATTTTAATTATGTTTTTTTTTATGTAATGAAAAATGACGCATAAAAATTAGTAAGTAGTTAATATGCAAAGATAGAATTTTGTAGTCTCATTTTTACTCCATTCTCATGTGCTAAAATTATAAAAATGATACACACGGTTGTATTCTCAATGAGAGTACAACGTTTATGAATGTTTAGACTATGTATAGAACGTAATTATAAAATAATATTCAATTTTATTTCTTATTTTCGTTTATCGAGCGCAGACGATAAGTTCCCAATATTCCCTTGAACGCATTGTTCTCATGTTATTTCACTAACAAAATTTAATTCATTTAATTTAAAACTTATTTCATTTTATATTCGGAATCACTTTAATTTAAAATATGTAATGCATGCATTAAATGTTGTGCTATTAAACAAGCAGTTATTGTTCATTCATTCGTTTAAATATTTTGCTATTCTAGACAGTAGCTTCCATGGTTATCCTAATATCGCTAGATTAGATTTTTTTTAAACATACAAAGCCATTTAGAAAATCCCTGTAAAAAAGGCCAATCACGAATTTCAAATCGTTACTTACTTATGGAAGATTAATCTTATTTACCAAATTTATTGCAAAATATTTTTTACTACTTGTTTTGATAAAAATATGTGTATTTAAAAAATAGTCGCAATGTCATTTTAGTTTCAGGGGAAAAGGCAATAATGTTGTTGTAGCATTAGTGCTTTTTCTCCCGAAATTAAAATGATATTGTGACAATTTTTTTCAATGTACATAATTTTATCAAAACAAACTGTAACAAAAATATTTTGAAATAAATCTGGTAAACAAGATTTATTCCATAAGTAAGTAAAGATTCAAAAAATATGCGCAAGAAATGCGCAGATAGTAAATATTCTGTCATACTAAATATGTCATACTAAATGTGATGTCATACTAAAAACCCGCTTTTTTGCGTTATCAACCGCGTCCACAATATGGCGCAACTGTGTTAATTTACGACAGGTTCAAGCATTAACACTGTACGCTAAATATATACGCAGTTCTGATAACTACAGACATCGGAAGAGGGTGCTAAAAGTCTGGCAATCCACCAGTAAGGTTTTTTACACATCAGAGTGCGGCTAAGTTCTTTTATGCGTCAGTGCATAGCAAAGTGACTCCATATGTCAGTGCACAGTACTTTCTTATGTGTAGTCAAAAGTATTCCCCCTTCAGTCAAAAAAACTAAAAAGAATAATGTTAGCGAAAACCGCGCCATGCTCGAGTAAATAAACTGCAGCCATCTACTTTCCATAAAAGCTGTAATGGCACAGGAAATGAGTCGTGAAATTTGGATGTTGAGTTCGAATCTGATAATCTAAACCTGACTGCCTCTATGTGAGAGTGGTAATATTCGATGCTCAGATTGTGTTTTGACAGATGCTTTAGTCTAAACTATAGCAATCCTGGAAACATCCTGGACAATAGAAAACTATTCCAGAACATGGCAACGGGCACATGAACGACTTCGTTCATACGAGTGAGAGAATTTATTAAGCTTGACGGTAATGGCAGGCTCACCAAAATGCTTCGTGATGACAAAAAAAATGATAACGAAAAAACGAACCGTAAAAGGCTTCGTGATGACGAAAAAACAAATATTAACAAAGCAAACCTAGAACACCTTACAAAAGAACTTTTCGGACCTTCGGCTTACCCTAATATAGACAATTCAGATTTAAAATTTGACGACCCCCATGACCTCCCCTTCACTAAAGCAGAACTATCAACTGTACTGCACAGTCTGGACGTTACAAAAGCCCCGGGTCCAGACTGCATAGACTTCAAAATTCTAAAACTGACCTACAAAATCATACCAAAATTATTCACTCGTTGGGAAAATCTTTGCCTCGCTCATAATTACTTCCCGCTTACACTGAGGCAAGGGAAAGTAGTATATTTCCAAAAGCAAGGGAAGGATCCCTCTGAACCTTCTTCATACAGACCGATCTGCCTGCTTCCAACTCTAGGAAAATTATTAGAAAAACTTATTGTTAACAGACTAGTACATTTTTTAGAATCTAACAACCTACTTCACCACAGACAATTCGGGTTCAGAGAGGGCAGATCCTGCGAAATTGCTTTATCTGAAATTCTATCCTCCTTCGCCTCCAGCATCAAAGCCGGAAACTATACTTCTCTTGTCTCACTCGACATAAAAGGTGCCTTTGACAACGTCGAGTGGCGGGACATCTTGCTTGAACTCATTGACATTGGCTGCCCGGGAAACCTGGCTAGAACCATCAGTTCCTATCTATCAGAGCGTAGCATTTTAATCAACTGGGGCTCAGGCTCCTCAATTCATAATCTACAGAAAGGCTGCCCACAGGGCACCTGTCTAGGTCCCATCTTATGAATCTTGATAGCTAACGTATTCCTCAGGGAATTCGAGAAGCTTGGGTTCCTCCTTTTTGCGTTCGCCGATGATTTCAGCCTTGTCCTCTCGGGCCGTCGGATAATCGACATTGAAGGCCTGGCAGCTCTCCCCCTCTTCCACCAGCTGCTGACTCGCTAACACCTCCAGCTCTCTACAGGCAAATCACAAGAAGTTACTTTTGCCAAATCACGCAATCTTAAACGCTCCCCAACGATGCGAATCGATGGACAGGTGGTGAAACATAAAGACAAAATAACTCTTTTAGGACTGACAATAGACAAAAACACGAGCTGGATGGCACACATTAACAATACCAGAGAAAATGTCACAAAGCTCTTCAATAACTCACGTAAACTTAGAGCAAAAACTTGGGGCATAAAGACCCAAATGTTTAAAATATGGTACCACACAATAGTAGAACGGATAATCTTTTACTGCGCGGGCATTTGGGGAGGAAATCTCACCCAGCAGGCGAAGAACAAATTGATCTCAACTCAAAGGATGTTCCTACTCCAAATGAGCAGAGGTTATAAGACAATCTCCTCAGAGGCCCTTGCAGTGATATCGGGGATCACTCCCATAACAATCACACTAGAATTTGAATACCTAAGAAATAAAATCATTCACTTAAAACACGAATCAACGCATCACACACATTTCCCTAATACAGATATACAGACGAAAGTCAGCAGTTGAATCTTGCATCCTGCGAAAGAGACATCTCATTTACAAGTTAACCCAGAAAAACACACCTGCAAGCCATCCCGAGATCCAATCGTATACACGGATGGGTCCCGAACCGAATCAGGCTTGGCAACAGCATTCTGTGTCATGAGTGATGGGGAGGTGACCCATCAGTTGTCCAACAGGATTGGGGATCATAACTCCGTTTATCAAGCGGAGGTCCTCGCGATCCTGCGGGCACTGGAGTGTATCTCTGGTCAATGTTTCCCTTTCGTTAGGGTCTACAGTGATAGCCTCTCCACTCTCTAAGCAATTTTCGCGCACCGTACCAAAGACCCATTAGTACTTAAAATTAAACAACAACTCTTAACACTAGTCCACAAATATTCCCTTGGTCATGTATCGGCCCACATTGGCGTTGGGGGCAATGAGCGAGCCGATGCAATGCACTGGCTAAGGCAGCAACAGAAAAACAGGCAATAGATTTTGAACTCCCAGTTCCCCAGTCCCATGTCAAACGAGTCTTAAAAGACAGAATTCTTCCAGCCTGGCAGGCTAGGTGGGACGACTCTGACAAGGGACGCTACACACACAACCTCATACCTAAAGTCTCTAGGAACCTATATAATCTCTCAATATCCACCACCGCATTCCTCACAGGTCACGGCCCTTTCAAATTTTACCTAAAAAAATTCCACTGCACCTCCTCGGCTCTCTGCGAATGCGGAGAATTAGGCACACCAGAGCATAGCTACTATCACTGTACACTAACGGAAAAATGGCATATAAAATTTCACAGCTCACCCCCCAAATCCTGGCTATTAAACATACTCACAAGGCCGGCACTGCTGGCAAAATTAAAGCATATTTATAAATTCCAAAAAGAAATTTGTGTTCTCACTTCCTAGCGATCATGCGTAAAGTATCAGATCAGCACTCCATATCTGAACTTTCTGGACTTACAGTGTGTTCCAGCACACGCAGCATTGCCATAGTAACAACAATCTCTCTTTTTTCACCTGCTGCCTGTCACGTGGGGGGCTCCTTGCCACAGCGGGTGACGCCTAAGTCATCGTATTCTCTCCCGCTCTCTGTCGCGAAGGGACAGTCTGTGCCCCAGCGGGCAGAGCCTTTTATGTAACTTTTTTTAGACCTTAATAAAGGCGACCGGGAGGGACACTATGCTCTACAGACTTGGATTCCTCGTCTGAGCAGTCCCTCTTTGGAAATCAAAATATTAACAATCGTTTTTGAACAGATTTGTCTCAACCAATCAAATATTTCCGTTTTATGCCACTTTCATGTCGGTGGAATCCAACCTGAAGAAAATCTGGAATCATTTTGATATCTGATGCGATAACCGAATCTGAATCTAAAGACAGTGTCACTACACATAGCAATGTACTGTAGAGTGTACTGACATATGAATGCATTTTGTGCCTCCAGCACTACAGGCATCCTCTTATGCAGGCACTTGCGCTCTGATACACGAGGAAACTTTAAAGGTTGATTTTCAGCTTTTCAATACATACTCCCGATATCGGTCGGTATCGATGTGAGCCTTCCGGTTTGGTGGATAGCAGAACTTGGCCGGAATCCAGGTAGATTTTATTTTTTAAACATTTTCGCTTGTTTAAGTGAGTAAATTTGCTTATTAGTTAACCACGTTTTCCTAACAGCGCAAAATCTATCTGGATCCCGGCTCTTATCCAGTCAAGATTTCGCATTTTGAAAAGATCTCGTATATGTGTAAGAATGATTACCAACAGGAAAAATTAACGGTTTTTTCTAATTGGGGAATTTCAAAAAGAATTTGAATTTTGGTTTTTCTTTTTAAAAAAGCTCTAATCATCACATTTTGATGAAATTAGAGTGGGACTACACGGATGTCTTACACTTTCAAACAAAAAATGAATTATGAAAATCGGTTTATATTTACGAAAGTTATGCGCAAACAGAAAATACATACAGGTCGAATTGATAACGTCCTCCTTTTTGAAGTCGGTTGAAAATAGGTTTGAAACATTAACATAAGGAGATAAAAACAAGGTAGAAGATAAGGGAAACAATCAGGAATGAATTATAAATTTTCACGAAGCAAACGAGGATTTAAGTAATCTTGCAATGTTTGTGTAATGAGCTGATTTTCCTAGAATGGGTTTAAAACATTAACAGAAAGAAATAGAAACAAGATTTGCTTCACCTCCTAAGTACGCATAAAAATCACTGCATAATTTATGAAAAAATCCTAATAAATGTATTTTTTAAATGTAATTTGGTAGTTCTCATCACTGAGATAAAGTCATTTAAAGATTTTATTCACTATCGCACACATTTGTCATATCTTTATAGAAATAGGCGGCTCCCGCGGTCTAAAATGGGTTGGACATAAAAGTTTTGTTTAATGTATAAGATTTTGCCATAAAAACCCCAAGAAATGTGCAGAAGAAAAAGAAACTACTTTCAGAATTAATATGGGTTTGTTGTTTATATGGGATTTTTGAGCTATATAGAGATGACGTTCACATACCCACTTAATGAAAAGCACGCTACACTGTTAAAAGTTTGGTACAACGTTGAACGAATTTTTGGTGCTGCAGTAGCTGCCACCATAAGATGGTGAAACATTGTGCCAACATTTGGTTGGCAAATCTTAGTTAGCAATTTTATTAGAACACCACGAGACCACCAAGTTAAAGTAGTTGTACTATTACATAGTATGTACTGCCATCAGGTGCAAACCTATAAAATACATTACATGCCCTTTTTTTAAATAAACAAGAGAGTTATGAAGGCAATGGATATTTAAAAAGTACTAAAAATTATAAATCATTTAAAGTTCTAAATTTAACATAGTTTAGTTTAGTTGTCTCTATAGCGTTGAGGTTTTACAATTGTTCTTGAAGATTTCCGTAGAGGCACTTGAGGCAACACCGTTTGTAACTTAGCTGTTTTATTATCTATTGTATCTATTGTATCTGAATCTGTAGTTGCTGGATAAAAATCTTCTACTGATCTCACAGATTGACTTAATTCGGATTTATCAGGGCGGATGTAAAATCTGTTTCTTCTGTAAATATTACCATCTATCCCTTTAATAATGTAGGATCGAGGTTGAGGACCAACCTGGATGACAGTTCCTTGCTTCCATGGTTCGTTCATCTTTTGGCGAAACCAAACTCTTGCCTTATCTTTTAAATTTGAGAGTTGTGCACTATTCTTGTTAGCATATTTATTTTGAATCCTCTGTCGCTTCTCTAAAGACTTTTTTGCTTCAGCTAACGGAAAATTTGGCCTAAGTTTTTCTGGATGACATGGCAAAAGAGACCTCAGTCGTCTGCCCATTAATAGTTCAGTTGGAGAGGGGAGATCTTGAGATGGTTGAATACGATAGTCTAATAAGACCATATATAGATCTTTTCCATCCTGTAATGCCTTAATTAAGGATTTTTTTATTGTTTGCACGGCTCTTTCAGCTTGACCGTTAGCTCTAGGAAAGTATGGTGATGTGAGATTATGTTCCACATTCCATTCTTTTAAAAAAATTTTCACTTCCTCTGAATTGAATGGAGGTCCCCCATCGCTGACCAACTCCTCTGGAATTCCATGTCTTGCAAAAATAGATTTGAAGGCAATTATGACATTTGGTGCAGTATTATTCTTAACTATTTGGACTTCAGCATATTTTGAGAAATAATCAATTAATAACAGATATTGCTGGCCTTTTAGATAAAAAAAATCACAACCAACCTTTTGCCAGGGCTTCTCTGGAACATCTTGATCAAGCAAAACTTCCTTTTGATTGTTACGCTGATGTTGCTGGCAAGTTTTACATTTCTCAATAAAAGTTTCAATGTCACAGTTCATTGATGGCCAATAAAAATATTCTCTTGCTTTCGTTTTACAAGACATTATACCCTATGTGTTAAATGCAACTTTTGTAATACTTCTGCTCTTGCGACATTTGGCACAACAAGTCTTTTACCGCGACAAATTATACCTTCATCTGTACAGTACAATTCTTCTTTGCAATGCCAATAGGGCTTAGCGAAATTTCGTGTATTTTTTCTTTCAGGCCAACCATTTTGCATGTGGTATAAAACATCTTGCAATTCATTGTCATTGGTCGTAAATGTTGCATATTATTTCCACTTGTTAGCCGATGCATGAGATAGCAGATTTATCTTAACACTTGTGTCTGATTCTTCCTCATCGGCAAAATATTCTTTGACTAACTGAGCACGAGAAAGTGTATCGGCTATCAGAAGAAGTTTTCCGGGGACATATTCAAGCTTGTAATCATACCTATTAAGCCTGAGAAGCATACGTTGAAGTCTCGGTGATATGGCATCATACTGCTTTTTGCTTAATCCCAACAATGACTTGTGGTCTGTCTGCACTGCAACTGGTCTTCCATATGTATAATAATTGAAATGTTCAAGGCCAAAAACTACAGCGAGTAACTCTTTTTCGATTTGAGCATACCGTTGCTGTGTTTCAGTTAATGATGCAGAACCATATGCAACTGGTTTATTATCTTGCAGTAAAACAGCTCCCAAGCCATAACGGCTGGCATCCACTGAAACGGTTACAGCTTTGTCTTTATCAAAATACTGCAAACATGGAGCTTGTACTAAAGTACCTTTTATTAGTTCAAAGTCCCGTTGAACATTTTCATCCCACAACCACTGTGTATCCTGTTTCAAAAGCTGTCTCAATGAATGTGTTGGATTTGAGAGATGAGGCGTAAACTTAGCTAAGTATGTTATCATGCCAAGAAACCTTTGCAAGTCCTCTCGATTCTTTGGCGCAGGAAATTCAGTTATAGCCATTATCTTTTTAGGATCTGGTTCTATTCCTTTGTCAGATAATATGTGGCCTAAGTAATTCACAGAAGATTTTGACAACTGGGTCTTGGCAAGGTTAAATTTAAGATTTGCTTCTCTAGCACGTGTTAAAACTTTATGTAGTAACTGGCAGTGATTTTCAATAGAGGATGTTCCAAGGGCTAGATCATCAAAGTAAGGGTTTACTTCAGGCATGTCTTCAAACGTGTTCTCCATAGCCATCTGAAACTCTTCTGCAGCATTATTAAGCCCAAAAGGCAGAACTAAATATCTGAACCGTCCCCAAGGTGTTGTAAATGTAGTTAAATATGAAGATTCTCTATCTAATGACAATTGCCAAAAACCATTTTTTGCATCTAGGATAGTCAATATTTTACATACTTGAAGTCGTGCAATAAGACTATCAGCTGTTGGTATAGGGTAGTGAGGTCGACGAATTACTTCATTTAGAGGCCTTGGATCTAAACAGATGCGCAATTTTTTAGGCGAGTTAATGACAACCATATTATTTACCCATTCTGTTGGTTCATCCACTTTTGCAATTATTCCAGATTCTACCATATTCTGCAACTCATTCTTTACTTTGTCATGTAGAGCTAGTGGTATCTTACGTGGGGCCGCTATGTGAGGAATATAGTGGTCTTTTAATTTTATTTTTACAACACGGTTCAAGCGACCAATTCCTGTAAATACATCAGAAAACTGCTGGACAATATCTTCTGGTGTTTGATGGAAAAAATTATACATGGGCTTTATAACATTATTAAGTCTTTGGATAAGTTCTAATTTCTCACAGGCTTCGAGCCCTAATATTGGACTAGCATTTAAAGAGGTTACTAAAAATTTACATTTCATATCTTTCTTTAAGGTTTTGCAATTAAGAAAACACTCACCTAGAATTGGTACAACGTTGTCACAGTAATCCAGTATAGGTTGTTTGCATTTTCTTACCATTGGCTTTTCACTCCATTTTAATATTTGACTCTTTGGAATAACATTGACTTGAGAACCTGTATCTAGCTTAAATATAACATCATTTCCATTTACTTTTAATTTTTGTAGCCATACAGAATTTGATTTTTTACTCTCAAGTTGATTTATATATTTCAGTTCACCCAAATAAACAAACTCTGTATCGCTGTCATTATTCCGTTCCACTGCACTTAGTCGACGCACCTGTTGACTGTTGTTTACTTTATTCCGACATACTTTCGACCAATGGTTGTTTCCTTCACAGTTTCTGCATTTTGTACCGAAGGCTGGACATTTCTTTGGTTCGTGAGACCTGCCACAGTATTTACAAAATATTTCTCTTTTACGATATCGTGCACAGCCATCCTTCCACTTCACTGCATCGACATTCAATCTGCTGATTTTATCGCACATTTCCGCGGCCTGCACTTTACTATGCTCGGCCGTCTTACATTCAGCAACAATTTCTTGCAACGTCTTCTTCTTTCTACTAGTTTCGCGAATTAATCGCTCTTGTAGCGATTTATCAGCCAACCCTTGAATGATTTTATTACGAAGCATCCGATCCGCAAGGTTGCCGTAATTGCATTCAATAACGGCTCTACGTAAACGTGAATAATAGTCCGCAAATTTTTCTCCACTTTCTTGCTTGATTTCTAAAAATTTAAATGAAGCATATATCTCATTCACATAGTCCTGAAAATATTTATCAAATTCGTCCAAAATTTGCTTCAATGTTATTTCACTGGCTCCTCCTTCTGGCTTCAGATCAAATGCACGAAATTGCTTTTTTAACTCATCACCGCCAACATGCCGGAAGAGCGCTGTGTTTGTTTTTTCGGATTCACCTGCATATTTCAAAGCTTCTATGTAATCTTCAAACTCTTGCCTCCAATACCGCCATGACTCGGATGGATTTGATCCCGGTTCAAATGCTGCAATATTAGGTAAACTTCCTGCCATATTGCTTCAATTTCTTTTGTAATATTTAACAAAAATACATGGGTCACTATACTTCTGGCACCATGATAAATCTTAGTTAGCAATTTTATTAGAACACCACGAGACCACCAAGTTAAAGTAGTAGTACTATTACATAGTATGTACTGCCATCAGGTGCAAACCTATAAAATACATTACACTAAGGATGAACCATAATTTCGAGAAACCTTGAACCATAAATTGGTAAAACGTTAAACCATAAATTGATGCAACATTGAACCATAAATTGGTGAAATGCTGATGAAGCAATGATTTTTGTCCACCCCCTCCTCCTCCTTCATTGGTAAAATATTTTGCTTTTTTAAGATATTATGATTTAATATAGTTTAAGGCGTAATATTTTTTGTCTCTCCAATTATTATTATTTTTTAAGATAACTTTCAAGATCAGAAAACTAAGTTTATTTAGCAAATTTTAATACAGTTTAGTTATACGAGTTATTTTAAATATCTTACACTATAATTTACATATTAAAATACACAAGAAAGGCTACGATGATGTTATAGGGCTTTATATATATTTATAAACCCTATATATACACTGGTTATCAAAAATTAAGGAAAAGTCACAAAATGCTAATTTTCAAATACGCGAACACTCAAAAGGAAATAATATAATTCAAGTAATTACTATCTCTACAACACAGCTAGTCCATATAACATCTCATTCATGTCACACATGGTCACAAATGTCACAGTCACTATGGTGAAGCAAAAAATAGGAAATTCCATACACCTCATTATGAGTCTCAAATGATCACTATATGTGACTCCACTGAGACGTCACTGTGACTGCTGCTTTGGGACGAGTCACCATGTGACTTTACAATGTAGTTACATTGTGACTCTCATGTGACTGTCATTTGTAGACTCAATTTCAAAGTCATTGTGATAAGTTACCAAATAATGTCACACTAAAGTCACATCATGACTTTCAGGTGACAGAGAGACTACTGTGAAGTCACCATTGTTCTCTTTTGGGAAAAGTCTCCATGTGACTATAATATGATATTATTTGGTGACTTATCATAATGCAACGTTCATGATGACTATGAAATTGAGTCTCAAAATGACAGTCACATAAGAGTCACAATTTAACTACATTGTAAAGTCACCTGGTGATTCGTCACAAAGCAGCAGTCACATTGACTTCTCAGTGGAGTCACATATAGTGATAATTTGAGACTCATAATGAGATGTATGGAATTTCCTATTTTTTTGCTTCACCGTAGTGACTGTGACACTTGTGACCATGTGTGATATGAATGAGATGTTATATGGGCTAGCTCTGTTGTAGAGATAGTAATTGCTCGAATTACATTATTTCCTTTTGAGTGTTCGCGTATTTGAAAATTAGCATTTTGTGACTTTTCCTTAATTTTTGATAACCAGTGTATAAAATCCTAATGAAACAGATATTATGAAACGACTGAATTGAAACGAATTTATGTAACGATTCTATGAAACGACTGATTAAACAACTCATCATGTTTCGCGGCGATATCTCCTAAAATATGGAATACTTTGCCAAGAAATTAACACCAGAATTCCATATTGATCCACAGATCTCAAAATTGGTAATAGAATTTTTAAATTCGAATTAGTTTTTGAAATATTAATTTTTTTCTAATTTTATATACTTTTCTCTAATGATGGCAACTCACATTTTAATCATAACAGATATTTTTTTTTCATATTCTAGAAAGGGTTATTATTTTAAACTAATTTCGCGACCAGTTTGGTATCCCTTAAATGTATGCTAAGAAATATATCATGTTAGTTTTATTTATAATTCAATTTACTTGAACAGTCTTTCGCCAAATCGGAAGATTCTGATAGAGAAATGAAGAACTCCGTATTTTTATGTTAGCGAGATGCAGGTGATAAATCGCCAAATATTTTTCCCGTCGCATTTTTTTTATATTTCATTAATTTCATTTAAAATATAATCCTTTCATTCATTTTATTTAAAATACAAAACTTTCAATTAAAACTGAAACGGTACTTTTCCGTTATACGGACACCATGCCAGAATGTATGCCAATGCGCCAATTATTTCAACCCTGATCATGAAAAGGATTTTTAATTTTATGCCATCAGTTTAATATGAGTTTTATTTTATTAATTTATTGTATAATAGTTATTTGTTCTCTTATTTTAAGTATATATTTGTGGTTTAGCAAAATAGTTCAAAAAGTCTGTAATTTTCAAATGTTATATTATTAAAATGCCCACTTTACTATCGACAATGTCTTTTCTTTTATTTTCCAAATGTTTAAATTCAGGTGATTTTTATTTTGCGCCAACTATTACGCTTGGCGACAATGGTGTCCGTATAACGGAAAAGTACCACTGAAACATTTAAAATTGATGGCTTTCACTTCTTTCTGTTTTTTAAACAAAACTAAAAGAAAAATATTAGGCATAGATGTCATATACGCACCGGTGTACCTTATTGCTGCCAAAATGGCATTATTTTGATTGACATGGTAACCCGGCTATTGTTGTTTATTTAATAATAAATGTTTATTCACTTTTATTTCTTTTTTTAAATTATATGAATTATTTTTTGTTATTTCCTTTTGAAAATAATAGAAAATAATTAAAAAATACGGTACTACTTAGTTATTCCGTCGACCAATTTCGTCAAATTATATAAATCGCCAAACCACTCGCCAGATTATACAAATTGACATAACTTTTATGTTAAATAAAGAAAGAACAAAGAAAATAGTATAACATTAATAAATATACAAAAAAATCTTCGAAATAAAAATCACTTGATGACATAAACACGTGTAACTTGCTTAAAGTCAAGTGAATGTGACATGTACGATGAACCATTATTGGCATTTAATCTTATAGTTTGGCGATAGATTTTTGGTCGACTGGATAACTAAGTAGTACCAAAAATACATATGTAACTAGTATTCGAAAACGAGGTTTTAGCCAAATTTTCTTAAAAAAAAAATCATGCCAAACTTGCGGATGCTTATATGACATATGGCCAAATATTAAATATTGGAACAAACCATGACATTTAATTTCAACTTCAAATCACTTCTTTAATTTACCGCTCGAAAAATAAAAAAAATGCTAACTGGCCAGTTGAAAAAAAGCTATTGGCGAGATTTGCACCAGGGCTAGCTTAACATTACCAAGAAATCTTTGCGACCATGGGAACTTTTATGTAGTTTTATTCTTAAAAAAAAAGATTTTTTTTTAATCAAAATGGAAATCTTTTGGCACAGATGTCATATACGGACCCATATTGGCGCGTTATTTTTCTGACGCTAATGTCATATACGCTACGAGTACATAACTGGCGCCAAAGAATCGTTATTTTGCTTGATATGGTAAGACGGATGTTGATGCTTTCCCCAAATTTGCGTCGGAAAAAAATCGCGCCAATATATGGCATCTGTGCCAAGCTTTCAAATGAAAGGCGAAGGGATCAGACCGTATTTGTTTATGGCAGTTGATGACTATTATAATATAGATGAAATGATGGCGATAGAATAATATTTGAAAACTTATCACCTGTACTTGGCTAACATTAAAGTACCAAAATGGCGCCTAGAGTATAAAAAGCGAAGTGGTCCGCCTGGAACTGTTGATGATAGACACATGACTTAGGCTATTGTTATAGAAATTGTTTTAAAATATCGGGAGACAAAGACTCTGTATACTTAATTCATTTTATTTTAGCTTCTTTTAAAATATTTAACTGATCCTCTTTAATCAAAAACGAAAAAAACCATTGGATGTCTTAACAGCAACTGATTCGGCCTTAAAATTTTGCAATCAAAGGGAACTGAATGGAAACCCTTTTACAGGGAGATCTGCACAGCTTTTTTCAGTATAATTGAGTCTTCTCTAATATTTTTAAAACCCATCAGATTAGCGTGTTTTTAGATTCTGCGGTGCCTGAAGGGGTTTGGCGAGCGTAGCTTGCAGGGGGCAGAGCCCCCTAATATATACATAAGCTTATCAAATTGGGGTAATTGAAATATATTATAATTTGCTAAATAAACCTATAAAAGTGATATTGTATGACGCATTCAACAGGGTTGCCACTCTACAGGGAATTTCCAGACCAGGAAATTCTTCGCCACCAGTATTTTCTTACAGGTAATCTCTCTTTAAATAAGGAGAAATTTCGTGTGGTTACTCTAGATATTTTTTTCTATAAAATAATACTGATATTTTGACTGGAAAATTCCCTGAAGCGTGGCAACCCTGTTCAAGCAATCTTTAAACAAAAATCAATCAGAGAATGAATAAATATAAATCCTAAATTCCATTAAAACAATGAAAGCATCTAAAAAAAGACCCTATGTCAGACGGGGGTGGAGACAAAAACATTGCTTATCAACTCACATCTTTTTTTTTTAATAAGTTCTAATCGTGATCTAAGTATTAAGAATATGTAATTTTTTTAATGGTGATTTGTATTTGTTTTATTAAATGTGAACATAACATGGAGTCTAAATTTTTAAATTATACGGAATATGTATGTAATTTTCTTTTAAACATATTCCTTAATTATTCTTATTAATGGAACGACACGATAAGCCATATTTAATTTTTATTTTTTATTCCCATGTACATTTTATTTTATAATTATAAGCTAAAAACACTTTACATATTTTATAACAAAAGATTGATCTAGGAAATAGAAAAAATGTACTGTTCTTCATTGTTTGAAAAACATTTTGAATGTAAAAAGCAGTTATTAATCTCTTTAATAAATATTAAATGCAACATTATATAAATAACATGTAAATATAAACTTAAAATATACTAAACAGTTTTATACATAAATTTTATATCGCAAAAACAATATTTTATTTAAATGCTTAAATATCATGTTTCTTTTTCTAGTGACAATAGTTACTTGTATAATAAACCTAGAAAATGCGTTTGCGCAGTAGGAAATTTAATAACTGATTCAAAATGTCGCTAATTAAATGTTTTGATATTACTCAATCTTAAAAAAAATTAAATTCATAAACCGCAGAAAAATGCTTACATACAATTAAAAAAAATTCATATACATTTTAAAAAACACCAAAAATTAATAATTAGTACTTTATAATTATATTGTTACACAAAATTATAAACTACAATATATTAATAAATGCAGTATTAGATTTACCAACGGTTCAAAATTCTTGCCATAAGATGTAAGAAATTCCTATTTATTTTAGAAATTAGGTAGATACTAAACAAATCTAAAACAATGGGTATGAACATAGGATTTTAAATAACAATTAAAAACATTATTAGTAATAAAAAAAATCTTTCAAAATGTTCTCCTCTTAAATTAAAAACTGTAACATGTATAAGGAAATTTTCCGAGTACTATGTTTCAATCTGAATCCTTTTCTTATTATCTTAAACGTTGAATATCATGTCTTACTCTAAAATATTAAGAATTATACATGCTAATTCATTTACTATTAGTGTTTATAATGAGGAAATTGTAAAGAACCAAAAAATTCCAATATAAAGGAATAGAATCTCAAATTAATGTTTACATCTACTACTATGAATGCAGCCATGAATCAACATATCTCGGTGTCAGCATTTTAAAACTAACATAGTACTTCACGTTTCGTTTTTGCTTTCGAGCTGCGACAAATTAAAATACTTCACATCTGACTATTGAATAGGAAGAACAAAATATTTACTCATTTTTTTTTATTCAAAAAGACAAAACGAATGAAGTCGTGATTAATTTTTGCTAAGAACTGATTGTTATTTAATTGTTAAAACAATTATATTTCGAACCGTTACATAAAGAACGAATATAACAACCAATCGCTCGAGAAATCAGGGAAACTAAATCAATCTTTTTTTTTTTTTTATAAAACTATATAACTCTTACTTATAAAATACAAAAACTACAGGAAAGAAATATTAAAATTATATAAGACTTACATTTACATTCCCAGAATAATCCTTTTAATATCCCTTTCGTGTAAACTTTAAATGGCGGACGACATGCAACATCTTCACTTTTCTTATAATGGCATCGTAGACAAAGACGTGCTGTTGTGATTGGCTGATAAGTAGTTCGAAAATTTGTTTCAACTTAAAACCAAAATGTGGCTCGATTCATCACAATTTCCAACGTCACACCATGAAATGGAGTTTTTGAAAATTAAGAAGTACCATATTTTGGGAATTCTCATTATTTTACTCCATATTTTGGTTCAACGTTAAGCGGAAA
The DNA here is from genome assembly GCA_963932465.1 of Maratus speciosus. Lineage (NCBI taxonomy): Eukaryota > Metazoa > Arthropoda > Arachnida > Araneae > Salticidae > Maratus > Maratus speciosus. The sequence goes on along the minus strand of OZ010800.1, from coordinate 18,019,880 downwards.
TTTTTAACAGTGTACGAAACAATTACACACGATTACGGCATTATGACAGAACTGCTACAAAATGAAATTATGAAAATATCGTTAGGAATTCGTGCATTCCATTACATTTCAATATGGTTAAAACTTAGAAGAACTGTTAGAAGAACGGAAGTTTATAATTTGAATTGGAAATCGAAACAATCGATAATAACCCGCAATAAAGATATTATGCGCCCAGATCATACTGTAATGCACTCATCGAAATCAACATTGATAAAGTGAAAGACGGTTTGTAAGTCAGTATATTACTTCACATAAAATCGTAGTATCAATTTCCATAGTTACGATGCTCTGTATAGAATCTTATTAACATCTCGCATACTTATTCGCGAAATAATACAAAACAAATAAATGGAAGGTTAGATTTTTGTGGATCGCAAACTTATTTAGCTATTTCTTATTAAAAGCACGTTTGTACATCTTTGGAATGAAAAAAGTAGAAGCATTTTATAATTCATTTGAGGATTTATACAACTTTATTAAGTAAAAATATTTCAATTTTCGGAAATCAACATGGGATATAGTACAGTATGTAGAGTATGGGGAAAATAGAACATCAATTTTAAAATAGATTCCATTTTTTGATTTTTAGGTAAATCACAAAAGTTAACACCAAAATGTAGAAAATTTGTCAATATAATACATTCCGTTTTGTTTGAAATAGCTCATTGCTAATAAAATGCATTTAAAAAATCTACAGCCAGTGACTATGCTGTTCTTAATTGATGTGCAGGCCTTTATCTATACTAATAAAATAAAGTTTCGCTCTGTGTGTGTGTGCGTGTGTGTCTGTCTGTCTGTGTGTGATTTCTTTCAAAATATACCGCACGTAGAAGTCAGAGAATTTAGGTGAAGATTGTCCAAGACAGGTCCTGATGCACCTGAGACTCATATTTTTAATTTTTTAACCCTTGCTTGTATTGCTGTGAAACCTGGAGCTTAGTGAACGGAATATTACGCCCCAAACGCTTAGAGGGTTAAGGACTGGAGCCCCTGGACCCCTTTAAGATTTTATGTACTAAATTGTTAATAACGTGCCACCTTTTCACCCAATCTTTTTCGTTTTAGGGGACATATCTCCATTTAGTGATTATCGCTTTTCTACCTTTCAGTTAAGACCCTGGCCCCTTGGATCCCGATATAGGGACTCTTGAATTTTTTGCGAAAATAAATTGTTAATAAATTGCTTCCTATAATCTGATCTTCATTTTTGGTATCCCTTTTCCATTTAGTTATTCTCACGTTTCTCTCATCTTCTCAGTGCATAATTTTAAAGTTGAGTCTTAGATTCTTCTTCCAGACCAATACCCTCATATTTTTATTGATGCCCCAGTGCCCTTTTTAAAACATTTACCCCCTTTTTGTGCATTTCTTTAAAATATTATTTTCACGAATAAATCATATTATTTCCTACTTGCCCCCTTTTCATCCAATCTTCTTCTTTTTCGGGTACTTATCTCCATTTAGTGATTATCGTCTTTCTACTTTACAGTTAAGACCCTGATCCCTTTGGACCCGATACAGGGCCCCGTGAATTTTTTGTGCAAGTAAATTGTTAATAAATTGCTTCATTTTAATCCGATCTTCTTTTTTTTGGTATCCCTTTTCCATTTAGTTATTGTCACGTTTCTGGATTCCAGTTAAGACCCTGGGCCCCTGGCGTGCATAGGGACGGTCCAGGGCCCGATGGATATTTTATGCACCAATCATTTTCAACTCCCAATTTTTCTCATCCCCTCAGTGCATAATTTTAAAGTTCAGTCGTGGGCGCTTCTTCCCCGACCAATACTCTCATATTTTTGTTGGGTGCCCAGGGCCTTTTTTAAACATTTAACCCCTTTTTGTGCAGTTCTCTAAATTATTATTTTAACGAATAATTCGTATTATTCTCCATGCTTAATTTTGACTATTTGAAGATCTAAAGCGCTAAGTACTAGGACATTTTAACATATTTTCATGTTAGGGCCCTGTTTTTAATTATCAATAGGCCCCTTTTGGGCCTCCTATTATAGCTCCCTTAAAAATGGTTCGATTCAGAAGCTTTTTTTTTTAGCAAATTCTTAGGTCCACCAGCTACTATAAGAGCGACAAAGAAGATTTCTCAGGTTTCAGCTACCACCAATTTTGAATATTAATCTACTTCTTGGGGCCCTTGGTGCAGATTCTTTAAAAATTATCCGAATTGATTGCAATTTTCTTTAACATAGTTGTAGTGTCCTCCGATTACTTTAAAAGCTATCAAAAATATCTTTACGCCCAACTACATGACAATTATGTCCCTGGCCCCTTGGGGCCTGATACAGGGCCTTTGAATTTTTTGCACCATAAATTGTTATTAAATTGCCCCCCTCTTAATCCGATCTTCATTTTTAGAACCCTTTTTCGACTTAGTTATTTTCACGTTTCTACATTCTAATTAAGACCCTGGGGCGCCGTATGGTCCCGTAGGGCCCGCTCTAGGTCCCTTGAACGTTTTGTGCACCATTCGTTTTTCACTCCCTAATTTTCTGACCTCATCAGTGCATAATTTTAAAGTTGAGCCTTAGACTTTTGTTCCAGGACCAACACCCTCATATTTTTATTGGGGCCCAAGGATCTTTTTTGAAGCATTTACACAATTTTTCGTGTCTTTCTTTAAAATATTATTCTAACGAAAAATTCACACCCTATGCTTAGTTTTGACTAATTATAGATCTAAATCGTTAAGTACTAAGTTAAGTACTTTTCTTTTTCCTTATAGCATTTTAAGATATCTAATCAGTAAAATGTGATACAGTTTTCAAACAAAATGAATTTCGAAAGATGTATTTTTCCCCAATTCGGCTGTGTAAAATATAAAATAATTCGATTGGATATGTGTTAAATTTCCGTCTTCAATATGTTATATTCTTATTTTTATTTATTGATGAAATTTTAATTTCTTCTGGAAAGTTAGCCAGAGACAAACGCTAAACTATCTATATTGTTTTAAGTGCAAATTTAATTCTTCCGTAATAGACCCGCACGCAATAGTGATAGATTTAAAAAAAAATCATGTATGAAATTTATTTTAAAATCCATAATAAATTAGTCAATTAAGATAAAGTTTTTAGAAAATTGTATTTGAAATTAGATTTTTTTTTTGCTGTACGATGGTGCAAAAATCGAAAATGTACGATTTTTAGAAGTTTAAAAAATTGCAGTGGCGAAATTTTATCGGCAAATGTCGCTATTCGCAAAATGACGTCAGAGTTACGCAGAGATACATTTGTTCTTTATAATATAGATTGGATAAGGTGTTTATACGTACAAACGGAGAGCTCTGAGCCACAATCATTTTTGAACCATATTAAAGAATGCAAAAGAATATTTTGAATAACATATTTTATATCAGTAAATATTCAACGGATTCATTTCTGTGTAAAACGTTGAACTGAGTTTTTCGCTTTTATTTATTTTGAAAGAAATTTCATGTACATAATTTTTAAAATATGGAATTTTTTGTTATAATAATAATGTTATTCTGCTTATTCTATAATACTAAAATTAGTTAAAAATTATTTTTAATAGGTATCAAAAACATTCGACGAAGATTTACCAGGCGGTTCTAAGTTGATATTGGAATTTGGAAGCGTCCCAAATGTGTTATTACCTGGAAGGTTTGTATTCTGTATCATTTATTTGCCTATTTGAAAAATGTATTTATGAGATCTTCACCTCTTGAGTTCTTTTCTGTTCCTCGATCGGCTGTATTACAATAAAATACGGAAAGAAAACCGTCTAACTGTATTGTTTGGATTGTGCTCCTTCTCAACGTAGTTTAAAATCCTTATTAGGAGAATAAAATTACTAATTTAAATCCAAATAGGATAAATTAAAAACCATTAACAATTTGTAACAATATGTTTCCAAACATCCACACTAGGGTGGTCACAAGCTATATGGGAAAAAAATTATTTTAATCTTTTCTTCTGGCGGACCCCTCTAAAAGTTGCCAATTAGTTAGAAAATGAGATTGGCAAAGTTTCAGCTCAATTGAATAATATTAACCCGTGCCTCATCGAGGTTGAATTTATGAAAAATTGGGATTTTTGGGGGGAAATTGTAGTTTTTCTTACATTAAGTGAAAACTCTTTGTCTTAGAAACCTGGTTCTTGTTGTCGCCTTGAACTTTTATCCTCATCAAGACTTATATTTAATGACATTTAGTATTTTTCAGTTCAGCTGGTGACCCTCAAACTCTGCATTTTTTTTAAATAAGTGAAAAATGACAAATGAATAATTTTGGTTACTTCTGATAATTTTTTTCTATTAGTTGCGTTAAAAGGCAAAATAAATTGAACAATTTTTGCAACTTTAAAAATATTTCATGAATTATAATTAATTATTATTTATCTAGTTCTGTGCCTGGAAAGAAAGAGCTCCTAAATTTGTATTGCAGTTGAAGCACATTTAAACGGAACATCTGAATGTTTCTTCTTATTACAAGACTGTTTTTGTTACTTAGTACCGATATCTATTTTTTTTTCATTCCGGCACCCCCTCCCCCTTTTTTGGTATGATGACAGAAATGCAAGATATTTTTAATTGGACACATTTCTCATCAAATCACCGACAGTAAGATACCAAGTAATTGTTGAGTTTTACGTATTTTATTTATGATTTTTTCCAAATGAAACTGAACACCGGAGAAACTGCTAGAATTACCGTAGACCCACCAGTTAACCACAAACTTTAGTTTTAAGTACAATGTTTGTAAATAATATCGAAATAACTCAGACAAAAGCTGTATTTTCATTAAATGAAGAGTGGGAGGAAGTTGGTAAAATCCAGGCAATGTGTTTTGATACCACTGCAGTAAACACTGGTCGCCTCAGAGGAAACTGAATTTTGCTATAGCAATTATTAAAGGAAATACTTTCCATATTTACCATGTCGCCACCATAATTTAGAAATTATCCTAAAAGCTGTTTTTGATTGTCAAGAGTGCATAATTACTGCCCCTCAGCCAGATATTTAAAAAAGAATTTCAGCTTGTGTGGTCTTAGTTATTTCAGACTAAGTATAAAAATGCTATTGAAGATGAAATATTAAATATAAAATACATAATTCAGAAGAAATTTCAAATTTTCATACAGAACATTTAAAAAATGAACAGCACAGGGATGATTATAAAGAATTTATCCAGCTTTTATAAGACATCTTAATCCAAAAGACATTTTTTCAGAGCATCTGGTACTATTCATCGTGCCAGATGGATGACACAGGTAATTTATTCTCTCAACATATCTCTTTTCAGGGTTCAACTCTCATTAACAAATTTAGAAAAAGAAGGTATTAGAGACATTTGCTTATTTATAATCAATATTTATTGTCAAATCATGGTTCAATGCTCCCACTCCAACTTTGGTCCCCAGTCAAGACCTGCAATTATTAATCTCACTTTTTGACCACAGAAAGATTGATAAATATGTTATAGACAAAGCACTCACTAAAATGATAAACTGCCTTTGGTATCTTAACTAGAATCAATTTGCATTTCCATTTTTTAGATGATACTTCGGGAAAAATGTCCAAATAAGTATAGCTGTTAAATTAATGTTATTAATTAAAGGCATTTGAAGAAGAAAATGAGGATGGTGACAGGAATGTAAGAACAACAAAAGATTTCAACGAAGTGGATTATTTATTGAACAAAGAAGTTGATGTTTTTGTTTCATCTCAATCTGTAAATGAAAAAAAAAACTATATTAATGTGCAATTTTTAAATACCGATTCCAATATATGGTGTGAAAATAAACATTATTTGAAAGGAAAATAAAAAATAGTGAATGGCTTTAAGGTTGTTAATGACACAGCTGAGACGGAAATAAAATTAGTCGTAAATTTCAATTCCTGTTTAACAAAGGACGAAGTACAAAGACAGTTTCTGCTAAAAGTTGTACCTGAATGTAGAAAAACTTTTCAAGACTCTTCAAAATCTACATTATCTAAGCCATTACCATCTTAATGTGTCAAACATAAGGGATAATACTTTTTTTTTTTTATTATGCATCCTTTCTTATAACACAACTTTAATAATAAAACGCATTTGAACATTATTTCTTCTAATTTTTATACTTTCTTTGCCCTTTTTTTCCTTTAATTCTTTAAGTTTAGATTTCGATTTTTTTCATTTAAGTTTGAATTTTTTTAATTAAACCCTTTATTATGTACAAAATAAAGACAGAAAGGTGAAAAGCAGATAAAATGGAATCTTACAATGCTTTTTTCGCATTTTCATAAAAAAGTCAATTTTTAGGAATCAGATCGAGTCTGGTCCCGAAAAATGCACATATGTTTACATCGATAAATTTTTACAAAAAAGTGGTGTGTGGTTCTTCAAGACAAAATCTTTTTTATGAGATGAGACCAGCATTATGCTTCTAGGCTCTATTGTATTCATTTCATGAAGTAAAAACAGCATATTTTTACGAAAAATCATGTTTTTTTCAAACATTGACCTCAATGTGACACGGGTCAACATTATCCAAATGAGCTGAAACTTTGCCAATCTCGTTTTCTAGCCAATTGGCAACTTTTCTGGGGGGTCCCCTAAAAAAATTCGAAAATTGATTTCTTGTGACAACCCTAATCCACACACATACAATTTCATTACTAAGCATAAATAAAAAAATATAATCTGGTTAATAGCTAATTTCTAGATAAAGTTCTAATTACTGAAATGCAAAATACGCAGATTTTGCGCTAATCGGCGTTGATGTGATGAGTGCCTGTTTACGTACAGACCTTCAATCAGTTAAGTAAAGCATTTTTCACCTGGGGATATTCATGCAGTTTCATAGAGATATCGTGAGGATGCAGAAGACGGAACTATCCTTAAAATATTGACTTCTAAAATAATTCCAGCAATTGAATTTGTTTTAATTTTAGTATTGAAAATTGAACAAAATAAAAGGAAAACAAATGCGGAAAGTACTGGTTAAAGCAGGGGATAACTAATAGGATTCATCGAAAAGCTACTGATTATTGTAATGTAGCAGAAAAATATTATAAACTACAAAAATAAATTAAATCGATAATCAGTAAATGCTAATCTCTCTCTTATACATACTTTGAAAAGGAAAAACAATTCATAATTTTAAGCTTAAAATTTCCGCATCAAATATTCAATACTCACTTCCCAAGTCCCTAAGATTGCTGTATACTGAAAATATCATTATTTGTCTAAATTTTTATTTGTCTTCTGCCACGGGAATTTTTTTTTAAATAATTTTAAAACAAGTAGTGAGAAAAAGTAAACAGATTACAGACATTAAAAATATCACAAAATAAGGTCTCACATTATGATCTTGATAAGTTCTAAATAATTCTCATATACTAACTTTCCTAAGTGCATGTTATTAGGATGCTAGTTTATTTTATTGTTTTACTTTTTTAATTAAAATTGCTATATCAGTATTTACCTCAAAAGTGCTTAAGATTGTTTTATATTGCAAATTCGAAAGATAATATAATTTTTCAAAAAGAATTATTACGTGTCTTGAATAATAATTAAAGTGTGAGCTTTAATTAAATTAAAATTTCATTTTCTGTGATTGCAAGTTTTATCGTTTTGTATGAATTTGAATAAACTTTAAAAAATTGTTAACGGTGTGCAAGTACAGAAGAATTGCAGAAGGAGGTTTCACATATGACGTAACTGATATTTAAACTTTTATAAAAAAAAGAAAAAAAAATACCGCGTTTTCCTGTGTATAAACTGCGATTTTCTATCAGATAATTTATTTAATAAACTGCGACGAATTTCTACTTAGTACTTGTTTGAATTTTTTCATTAAATAAAATTTCTTGATTAAAAGAGTCCTTACTTTACTTATTTAAATTGTATTCCAAATTCATTTTTAATGTTATTTATTTTTACGTTTTTCGTATATTTTTCAGGTTTCATTTAAGATTGTAATTTAATTCTAAATAAAATTTTATGCAGCAACATCTGTGAAAGTGCTCTTTTTACATAGTAACATTTGTTTCTACTTTTTGCATAATTGAAATTTTCAAATCATGTTATTATTCATCCCAGTAGCAGAAATTGTGTGGCATGGCAACGGGTTCTGCAGATAATTTTGACATTGCAGATTACTCTAACTGCTTAAAAAGAAATGTTGAGATTTAAAAAACTGCTAACTTTTCTTTTATTTCTAGGTAGTTGTATCTCCTTGTTACGCGGAAACGTCAGTGAAGGCTTACTGTGGAGATACGAAAAGTTTTTGGTTAGACTGTTAGTCTGTCTGTCCCACGATAACTACTGCAAAAAGCGTCCGATTAATTTGAAATTAAGTGGGCAGATTGGTGAGGTATATTGTCTTTTGTTATACTTGGTTTATTCGTTTGAAAAATATAGAATATTTTATTTTGCAACCATAATACTTTTATACGGCGATTCAGACGATTTGAAAATTTTTATTTGTTGAAAGAAATTGCTCTTAGGATTAATGGATTTGAATGCTAAATTATGGATGATAAAATTGCCTCATAAGAATCTTAAATTAATTTTATTAGTATGGAATTTTTTGAATACATTTTTCAGAGATTTTAAATTAGGTGGATAACTTACGGGAAGATTTTATACATGTGTACCAATAATATAAAACATTTTCTTTTATAAATTTACTTATTGTAAATGTACATATTTCATTTTTTTTCTTTTATCAGTTACCTAGAAACTGTACTTCACCTTAAAATATAGTAAATGTAGTAATGTGTGTGGTTGTTTGAAGTCAACGTCACAGGAAATGAATAATACTTTTTTTGCATATACATGGATTTTAACCCAGAAATGAAGATACGCTATGTTTTATTTATTTTATTCAACTATTTTGCATATAATTTCAAAAGTTCATTATTTTCATAAAGGATATATTGGGATTTATGTATAAAGTTTAACAATATTTCTTTATCGTTGCCAAGAAACTGAAAACCTTTAATAATAATTTCTCCTAATTTTAATTTGAAAGATTTTTACGTGGAAACGAAAATGAAAAGAAAAAAAAAAGTCATGACTATGACGTCATATTAGGGAAAAACAAGAAATTCCCAATATTTCTTAGTAAAAGAAGATGATAAATTTGAGTAAGTGCGGAAAGCAGACTAATTTGACATCATATATCGAAAATAAAACGAATACTTTTTGATGTTGAAATAGAAAGGTCTTGTGTTATGGTATTAATTCTTATAATTAAAAAAGATTTTTATCGATGCTTTGCGGCTTATCGTCTGCGCACGGTTAACATAAAGTTTTCATTTTTATTTTAAAATAAACAACAACAAAAAAAAAACATTGATAAGCAAATGAGCAATAACTTTCAGAATTATCAATGTCAAAATGACGTCATTGTATCGGGGAATAATTATTTTCATTCTTAAAAACTAAAAAAATAAGAACCAAATTGCCTGAAAATTTGACTAATGTTAATTCTAATAGCCTCCTCATTTCAGAAAATATAATGGAAATTTACTCTATTTATTTTAAAAAAAAATACATTTTCATTCATAAAAACTAAACTTTTAACATGATTGCGTCAAAGTAAATCATTTTCTCTCCACCAATATCGAAATTAAGGCTCGGGAGCTCGAAGTATATTGGAAACACGTTTGTAAATCGTAGTTTTGGAACCAGATTTTCATTCCACATTTCTTTTAGCTTTAAAATTGTAAAAACATTTTGTCATTTTTAAAAATAGCTTTTTTAAATATTTTTGTTTCAATAAAGTTTTGCAAAGTCTTATAGGAAGCAATGAAAACAGATACAAATTTTCAAACAAAACAGCACCTAAAATACTTGTTGTAGTAGTATTCTTTAGCGTTTATTTTTTGCTTTACAAAGAAATGTTTGTCGATTTCCCCGATTTTACTTGGCCCTCCTTTTTTCGTTGGTTGCAATTTTTTTTAAATTGTTTATATCAATTGGCACAAAATTTCACATTTTTATGACTGAGGCATGTCAAGGTTAAACAAATAAAAAATTCCGTATTATCTACTAAATAATGCGATAAAGAGTTGGTTAATTATATATGTTTTTAATTAAGGAGCATGAAATATTTTGCTTAATTAATGTATTTATGTTCCTTTTAATGCTACGTGAATAAAGTCACGGATAACAGCTTGTAGTCTATATATTATAAAAAGCCATTTAAATAATCCTGACTACGAAAGAAGGGTTTAGTGAGGCTGAACCCCTCTAAAGAAACCTACTGTATTATCCAAAAAATTACCATAATAAGTAGCTCATGATAACTTCAGAATATCATTACATAACAGCGTGTTTATTGCTTAATTTAACGCATCTAATTTCTGAAAGCTTCAAAGTTTTTTTTTTTTTTTACTTTTATAAATGTTTATATAATTTAAAAACTTTAAATTGCGGTTTGTAGAAAGGTTAAGTTTATGCAAAGTGTGTTAAAAATGATGATTGCAGAGCTGACGTTGAGACTCTTGATCTGCAGATTTACTAGTTATATTTTTATCTTAATTCAAGCACAGTTCCGTTAATGTTTACTATTATCTCTTATGGTAATAGACACTGTTGGATAACACATAATTTTGAGTTTGCTGCATTCTGATACAGAAAACTCTGCTACTGTGGTCTTCATAAAGAGTACTTTTTATATAGTAATATTTACCGCTATTTAAGTTTCATTTTATTTTAAATGCACTTTTTGACATTTTAATTAACTTTGTAAATTTGTTCTTAATATCTTTGTTTGTTAATATTTCTTGCTAATTTTTCTCGAAAAGTAAACTTTTTACACAGTAAAATTTAACACTTATTTTTATATCCCTGAAAATATTTTAAAAACATGCATTGTGTACATTATTTACATATATTGCAAAAGAGTTTTAATTTTCGGAACAATTTCAAATAACACAGCAGACTAAAATCTAAGCATAAGATATATTTCCTTTTTTTCGGAGTGGGAAGGGAGTGATCCATGATCTCATTGCAAAAAGCTTTGGACTTTAAATTTTTAATTTTTTCATATTTTCAACATTAACCACAAAATGCTATCAATACAAAAGCCTTTAAAGCGTTAAAAATATGTTACGCAGCACATATATGGCAGTAAGAATTAAATATGGATCTTAAAAATAATCATGTTAGTGATGAAATGCTATTAATTAAAATATTTTTTTTTTGTTCGAGTTATAGTCACAGCATTACATTGCAACATATTGCACATTACATTGCACTCATGCGAACATTATTTTCAATATGAAAAGATATATATCATAAAATTTGTTCACTTTTTTTAATTCTCATCTCTTACGAATTCTAAATATAGGTTTTAAAAGAAATGATATGAAAATTTGAATGACCACGTGATATGGCTTTAAAAGGTTTATTTTAAAATTCAATTGAAATTTTTTTTGTTTTGTTTGCTAAAATATATTCACACATTCAAACACTACTTTTAACTTTTCAATGCATTGTTAAATACAACACACATTCATTGAATCTTTATTATGCATTGACAGGTACTTATTTTAATATATTGATAGAGCTTTTCTGTCACATTATCCAAAATCCCAAGTAAAATTTATCTGGAAGCTATCTGTGCATGAAACTTTTCAGTTTCATGCATTTTCCTTTAGTTAGACACTATGACGCAAAGTAAACCTTTACATAAACTTTACATACTAATTTAGATAGCATTTAGTTAAAGATACAACAATATATTGAAATAAATACGTTTCAATGCTTCATACAAAGTCAGTGAATGTGTGATTATTTAGCAATGTATCAGATAATTGGAAGCATTCTTTGAATGAGTAAATATAATATGGAGCACAAAATATTAGTAATTTTAAGCGAATTTTAAAACAAACTTTTAAAATCATATCAAAGAGTCTCTCGAATTTTGATATCATAAAAACCATATTTAGAATTTATGTGAAATGCAAGTGAAAAAAAATCAGATAGTATAATTTATCTTATACTATAATACGAGCAAAAATTGTGTGTGTGTGTGTGTGTGTATGTAAATTTTATCTTGAAAACGGCTCGACCGATTTTAAGTTAAATTTTGCACCCTACTGTTTTCTAGAGCAAAAAGACCATTGGGATGGGTCACGTGTTCGAGAAAATTTGATTAGTGGGTCATTTTGGGTCATAATGGGTCACGGTCAAGCTAATTATATCTAAAGAACGGCTCAATCAATTTTGACTAAATTTGTATCCAACCATTTTCGGGTACGAGAAGACTATTGGGCTAGGTCACATGTTCGAGAAATTTCGATTTGTGGGTCATTTTTGGGTCATTGTGGGTCAAGCTATTTTTATCTAAAAAACGGCTCTAACGATTTTCACTAAATTCTATATTCTACAGTTTTGAATTACGGTAGACCATTGGGCTAAGTCACATGTTCGAGAAAATTCGATTAGTGGGTCATTTTTGGGTCACCGTGGATCAAGCTAAGTTTATCTAAATAGCGGCTCTAACGATTTTGGCGAAATTTTGTAATCCATCGTTTTCGGGAGCGAAAAGACCATTGGTATGGGTCACGTGTTCGAGAAAAATTGATTAGTGGGTCATTATGGGACAGTATGGGTCAGGGTCAAGCTAATTGTATCTAAAAAACGTCTTAAACGATTTTGACTAAATTTTGTATTCTATCGTTTTCGAGCTCGAGAAGGCCATTGGGCTAGGTCGCATGTTCGAGAAAATTCGATTAGTGGGTCATTTTGGGGTCACAATGGGTCAGGGTCAAGCTAATTGAATCTAAAAAACGGCTCAAGACATTCTCACAAAATTTTATAATATACAGTTTCTGGGCATGACATGACCATCGGGCTACGTCACATGTTCGAGAAAATTCGGTTAGTGGGTCATTTTGTGTCACAATGGATCAGGATCAAGCTAATTATATCTAAAGAACGGCTCAATCGATTTTGACTAAATTGTGTATCCAACCATTTTCGGGTACGAGAAGACTATTGGGCTAGGTCACATGTTCGAGGAATTTCGATTTGTGGGTCATTTTTGGGTCATTGTGGGCCATTTTTCAAAATGCTCAAAATATTTTGACAAAAATGACAATGTCAAGAATGCTCAAAATATTTTGACCAAATTTTGTATTATACCGTTTATCTAAATGTTTTATCGAAATGTTTTGTACCGCTTTTTAAATACAATTAGCTTGACCCTGACCCATTGTGACCCAAAATGACCCACTAATCGAATTTGTGGTTAGTGGGTCATTTTTTTATATTGTTGATCAAGCTTATTTTATCTAGAAAACGACTAACGATTTTCAGTAAATTTTGTATTCCATCATTTCTAGGCTCGAGAAGAGCATTGTGTTAGGTCGCATGTTCTAAAAAATTCGATTAGTGGGTCATTTTGGGTCACTATGGCTCAGGGTCAAGGGTCAAGCTAATTGAATCTAAAAACATGTTCAAAATATTTTGACCAAATTTTGTATTATACCGTTTCTGGTCATGAGAAGAGAATTGGGCTAAGTCACATGTTCGGGAAAATGCGATTAGTGGCTCATTTTGGGTCACAATGTGTCAGGTTCAAGCTAATTGTATCTAATAAACGGCTTAAACGATTTTCACTAACCTTGGTATTCTATCGTTTTCGGGCTCGAAAACCGTTGGGCGATGTCGCATGTTCAAGAAAATTCGATTAGTGGGTCATTTTGGGTCACCTTGGGTCAGGGCCAAGCTAATTGTATTTAAAAAGCAGTACAAAACATTTAGATAAAATTTTGTATAATAACGTTTCCGGGCATGATAAGACCATTGGGCAGGGTCACATGTTCAAGAAAATATCAGTGGGTCATTTTGCGTCCTAATTGATCGAGATCAAGCTAACTGTATCTAAAAAACGGCTCAAACGATTTTGACAAAACTTTGTATTACACAGTTTCTGGACAAGGTAAAACCATTGGGCTGGGTCGCATGCTCATGAAAATTCTATTAGTGGGTCATTTTAGTGATAATGTGTCGGGGACAAGCTAACTGTATATCAAAAAGGCTCAAACAATTTTGACAAAAATTTTTATTGTACCGTTTCACTGTACAAAAATGCCATTGGAATAGCTCACATGTTCAATAAATTTCGGTTAGTGGGTCATTTTTTTATATTGTGGATAAAGCTTATTTTATCTAGAAAACGACCAATGATTTTCAGTAAATTTGTATTCCATCGTTTTCAGGCTCGAGAAGAGCATTGTGTTAGGTCGCATATTCTAAAAAATTCGGTTAGTGGGTCATGTTGGGTCACTATGGCTCAGGGTCACGCTAATTGCATCTAAAACAGCCAGAATGATTCAGAGGGAATAATATATCTAGAAAAACACAAAACTAATTTTGATCGAGCTTAGCTCGGCCATTCCTGCTAGTAAATAATAAGTTGATAATTAATAACTTTTAATTTAATAAGAATTCATTTTATGTCCTTCAATGATTTAATGTAAATATATTTTTAGTATTTATGTAGCGATATGAATTCTTTTACTTATAAACATTTTTAATTTTAAAATAAAATTGAAATATTAATTTATAGTTTTTTTTTTCTTTTCGTAAATGATTTTTAGATGGGAGAGATACTGAATTCTTTGAAATTTTAATGCCAAAAAGATATTTTTGTAGCTTTTACAGTATTTAAAATACTTTTCCATAATCGTTATGTGTTAATTCTAAAAGTAACAAATATAACACTCAAAATCTACCCGACTTTGATGTTCCTGAATCATTAATAACATCCCCTCGTTCCCCTATCCAGGGGAGAGTGAATATGCTACCTAACTACGCATAACGATTCAATAATATCCAATTTTATTTAGCGAAAACCTCTTGCCTAGGTAGTTATATGCAAATAAAATAAATCATTTGATTCTTCATTATCCAATAAAAAAGTTGTTCAGAAGAAAACTTCTTTTAATCATCTAAAAAATATATTTTCTTCAAGCGACATGTTGTCTCTTACATAGCTGGATTGAACTGAGCTTTTTCATGAAGATATAAAATTTAAGCAAAAAATAAAAATATCATCCAATATAATTAAATTAAATATAATGCTGTTAATGCTGTATCACAATATATTAGATTAACAAAATCTCATTATATCAATAAACTGTGTGACACTTTTCATACGTTCCGAATTAACTACCTCTTCATCAGTATTGGTCTCAAGAATTGATCAGCTATCCCGTGAGCATTTTAACCAATGGGGTCCCTCCCACCACAGTGACGTGGAGTGCATCCACGGGATGGCAAATCTGAGGGATTAAATTGGCCAGATACGTGCAATCATTGACTTGACACTGTGACTGAACGAATTTCTTTTACTCGTATAGCTACGAACGTATCCCACTGATCATTTTACTTTATCCCTGCTAAATCAGGGGTAGAATCTGTCCAATAGTAAATCTGAATTTTTGCAAAAGACATAGCCTCGACAAAACAATTTGTTAGGCGAGATCCAAAAACGCTCTAATCTAAAAATAGTAATCTGTAATCTTTTTTAGAAGTGCAACGAGAGACTTGACTATGACAAATCGCACATAAATTTAATTCTCTTCCTCACATCTCAAGAGAATTAGGCTGGCGTATGCCTGTTGACTCGCATCGCAGAAAACATGTAAATACCACAAACATATTTTTCGCCAAAAGCCTATTCTTCGAAGTAATTGAAATTAAATGTAATTCATTGTACCTTTTTTTTTAAATTTTGACTGAATTTACTCTGTAAAATAGCTGTCCCGGCAAGATTTAGTCGCCCACATTTCCTGAATCAATAATTTTACAGGGAGCAAAACTAGTGGGAAAAATCCTAGCGGATCAAAAATCCCTTTTACTAAAGAAAACATTTCTCTTCTTAATAGAGTTTTGGTAATTGGTACATGCTTCATGTGAGTCGCTAAACAATGTTTTCCCCTATTCCATACGAACCTTAAAACTGAAATCGGTTCTTTGGAAGTAGAATCGCCACTTAACATTTTATGTGCTGAATTATGAATTGCTGAAAATTTTATCTTCTAAAGCATTTTTCCTAAATTGTTTAAATTACATTAGAAGATTTATATAATCATTTAAAAATTTTTCGAAGGATTGGAGGATTTAGAGGGATTAATTAAATTTGTATTTATAGGGGTTTGTGCAACATTTATAACCACATTCAAATCTTTTATTTTAAATATTTTTTCTTAATATTTTGTAGTATTATGAAAAGTACAAATATAATGTTCTTACAATAGAAATATAGAAATATTCCCAAATTGAAAAATACCACCCCAATGCCAAGAAAGCTGAAAAGTTGCAAAGGCAAAAGAAATCATCCTTTTAAAAATAATTTTGTTTTGTGTAATCCATAATGCTTTTGGAACAAGATAAAGTAATGTATCTAGAACCTATTCTAAACTGTATTACAACTAATATATGTATTAAATGAATTTTATAAAAATTATTTTAATGGTACTTACAAGTACCGTTAGTAGATAAAAGGTTAAATCGTTTATTACTGCGTTTATATATCTTTCAGCTGGACCAAATTTCTACATGCGCAAGTCCATTTTTGCTTGTCCGAGTATTTCAACTGAGCTGTTTATAAAAATCTCCAATACTACTTCGCTATTTACAGATGTTACACAATTATCGTTGTAGATTGTTTATGTCAAAGACACACTGAATAAATGAAAAGAAATAACAGCTCCAAGGAGCCAAGGTCTCGATATGATTCCAAAGACGACTCTAGCGTGGCGGTATATTTTAATAACAATTTTTTTACCCGCCATAGAAAGCTAAGATAATTTCTATCTTCCTTCTTTAACTCCATCTTAAAAAAATGCTCTATTGGATGTCACTCCAATACACTTTTCACGAAATATCAATAATATACCAGGTATTTCCTCTATTAAATTTGGTACCTTTATTAAACATTTAGAGACAAGGATTTATTAACCTTACACGAAGCATTAAACACCCGTCCGATTTTGCCGTTTCGCTATCAGGATAAATACTGGATGCGGATGATTGTCGTTCAACTCGTTAACCAAATTCGTCATTTAGCAAAATTTCAGAAAACCCCTCATAAAGCCATTCTTTAACCCTTTGAATACTGAAGTCAAAAACATGCACTGGCATTCAAAATAAGGAAACGCCCGAAAGCTGAAATATTTCTGCGAGATTCCCCCCCCCCCCCTTTCTTCTGCCTGCCTACTTGTCAGAAGCACAATAAGAAGGCAGCTATCTTCGAAATAGGACTTATTTTTTTCCTATTATCCCTCCTAAGATCACTCATGCAAAAGGATAATCCTGCTCAAGGGAATGTTTTTATTGTACTAAAGCCTGAGATATATGTTTTATCTTTCAGGATTTATTCCTGGCATGCTATTTCTGAAACTTCCTCGAAATTAGCTTCTTACGTATTAGAATTAGAGTAACCTTTGTTCAATAATGAAATTTAGGCTGAATACAATTTCTTGCTTTTCGTTTTACCGTATATTTTTTCACGATAAATATTTGCAGTGAACTAAAAAAATCCATCCTAGAAATAACATTAAAAAAATCTACTTCTGTTTTCAAAGAAATTCTTGAAAAAATATCACTATATTTCCATTTTACGAGTATTTCTAAATTGCTCAACAGTATTTAACACAGGATTTATTTTTTTTTATGTCATAAGATAGATCGTTAAAAGAGAAACATTAGACGCGAGCTAAAAAATAATAACTAGCAAATTTTCTTTTTGAAAATTATTTTATAAATCACATCATAAATAAAAATTCTACTTTTTGTAATAGGTTTGTAAATCCCAAGAAAGTACCAAATTTTTAATAGCAAATTTTTAAATTATTCAAGAAATAACATTATTGTGATAAAAAAAAAAATATTACTGATTGATGCAGTTAAAAGTGTGATAGCAAAAAGTTTATTTTTCCTTTTTAGCATTTTAAAAGTTCATATTGATTTTCTATTTATTACAAAACACATACTGTTTATGAAAACATAGTAGCTAAAAAAAACTGTATCTAAAAATTAATATCTCAAGAATTCAAATTTACTTTTTCTTAATAAAATTTCAATCTTTTCCTAGAAAAATTTAAAAAATTACTTAAAGCTAAATAAAAAAATACAAACTTTTGAATCAATAAATAATAACAACCTAATAGCTATTTCTCCCAAAATTTATTTAAATATTATGTAATACAGAACATGTGTCTATATATCTATCTATATATATATGTTATATATATATATATATGTATGTATATTACTGTACATATTTTTTCATCTGGCAAACCTGTAATAAAATTAAATAAACATTGTATCCTTATCATTATAATTGATTTTTTTTAGTTTCCAAACACATAGAAATTACAGTAATATAGAAAACAAAGTTATCTACAGAAATTAAAATTTTCTTTCTTTTCCTTTTTGTTTAATTTCTGGAAAATGGAAACTGTTAATTTTTATAAATTGATAATAAATATACACTGCTCAAAACAATTAAAGGATATTTGAAGTTTTATATAAAATAAAGATATAAACGAAATTTTTTTTGCCGAAAATAGAAGAAGAGAATCACAAATGCAAATTTTTCTGGTTTTCAAACTGTGGTGTATGCAAATTTTGAGTTCGACGTCAAAAACGTCGCTTCAGCGGCAGCGAATGAAATTTGACTTTCAACTGGATAAAAGAGAATGAAGACAAGGGTGATCGGCATTCAATGATTGCTTTGTTTCGATGAGTACGATGTCTTAGCGAAGTCATTTGACAGATTCAGAAGCTTTGAGAATTGTTGGTAGGTTAGAAGGGGGCCAAACTCAAGCCGAAGTAGCGCAAGCCATTGGAGTGTCACAAAGTATCATTTCCAGGATCTGGAACCGTCTTTTGGAGAGTGGATGTGCAGGCCGAAGACCAGAGAAAGGTCTTAGACGGGCAACAACGCCCAATGAAGATCGGTATTTAGCGTTAACAGCTCGGAGACACCGAACCATGAACGCTACTCTTCTCCAACAACACCTTCGCTCGGCTACAGGCACCACGATTTCAACTCAGACTGTCCGAAACCGGCTCCATGCTGTAGGTCTGTATGCTCGCCGACCGATGGTATGTGTTAGATTAACATCAAGGCATCGTCGCGACCGCAGGGAGTGGGCAACCGAGCATGTCAACTGGGGGAGAAATGAATGGAGCAATATTCTGTTTTCTGACGAGTCCCGTTTTTCTGTGCATCCGGATAATAGGCGTATTTTCATCTGGAGGGACCGTGGCAGTAGGAATAATCCTGCGTTCGTGCACGAAAGTGTCAAATTTGGCGGTGGAGGAGTGTTGGTGTATGGTGGCATCTCCATTGACGGGCGCACTGAACTCTACATCATTCGAGATGGAGCTCTGACTGGTCACCGATATAGGAAGGAGATCCTCAGACCTATTGTAGTCCCTTACGCTGCAGCAATCGGAGATAACTTCATTTTAATGGACGATAACTGCAGGCCACATCGTGCAAACCTGGTGGAGGATTTCATTTTCGAGGAAGGAATCGTTCGAATGGAATGGCCAGCGTGTTCTCCAGACATGAATCCAATCGAGCACGTTTGGGACGCTCTAGGAAGACGAGTTTCTGGCCGCCAACAACCCCCACAAACTCTCCAAGAACTGGAAAGAGCTCTTCTGGAAGAGTGGGGCAGAATACCCCAACTCATCATTAATAGCCTCATTGAGTCCATGCCTCAAAGGTGTTCAACGTTGCTGGCCGCCCGTGGAAACCATACCTCCTACTGAAAATGATTTTCTTTGAAGAAAACACCTTTTCTTATTCTTTTTTTCTCATATGCACAAATTGTGTTTTTTTTTCCTTTAGTACACAAATGCGCAATAAAATGCATTTTTTCTGCCAAACATGTGTAATTTATTCTCATATAACCTACTATGTCTGTCGACCATGTATCAATCAGCTAAACAGTTTACCAGATACAAAATCCACCTAAAACTGCAATATCCTTTAATTGTTTTGAGCAGTGCATATAAGATTCATTACTATAGATCTTAATGGATGTAATGGATTTTCTAAGTTTTCAAACATATAGAAAATACAGTAAATAAAAAAGGAAAAGTATATAAAGAAAATACAGTTATCTAGAGGAATTAATTTTTTTTCTAATTCTGGAAAATACATTTTCAGACAACATTTTCAATTTTTACCAATTTCTAATAAATATGTTCATGTTGCTAATATTGATGCATTCGGCAGTCTATCTTTTTTTTAAGTGCACATATTTATCTGCTTCTATATAAATTTTTAATACTTATCTTAAAAAACATATTTGATAAATCTATTTTTAAAAATACATATATTCACATTAGAAAAGTTTAATTATTTGTAAAAAAAAAAAAAAAAAACATAAATAAAAACATAAAATGAAAAAGCCCTTTGAAGGAAATTAATTATAGTAGATGAAAAAAATTACTAATAATATATATTTACACGTCAAAAAAAGAAAAAATAAAGAAAGAAAGAAAGCAAATTTATATTTGTGTTGCATACTACATTCAAATAAATGGATTAAATAAATACATATTAATTTACAAATAGCATTAATCAAAACACAGTATTGCACAGTCATTGCTTGCAAAATTCACACTCCCATGTGCTTTCCCCACTGTGACCACTTATTAATTTTTATTTAATTCCCGACATTTAACCCATATTGTTTTCCTGCCTTCAATTTTTTCTCTTTTATGTTTGTGATTTTGAATTGGATAAAAACGTGAGCTTGTCCGCTTCTTAAGTCCGCTTCTTTTATTAAGTATAATTTTTCAATGTCTGCTATATTCTCTAGTTTAAAATCACATAATGTTATAGACTTTTTGTTACTTGGACGATTTGTAGTTGAATAAATTATAAATGCATTATATACTGCTGTGTCAAGTAGAAAAGAAAAGAAATATTTCCATCATTTTGAAGATTTTCGAGAAACAGTATGATATTTACGCCTTTGGTCGGCTAAATCAACTCCTCCCATACACATATTATAGCTTGAAAAAGATGCTGGACAATTTACAGTGTTTGTTTCAGAACCTTTTTTTTTTCTCTTTACTTGCTTTCATTTTTTATATTTGCTGATAACATAAAGATCGTTTTTTTTAAAATCTGACCAGACAGTGAAAACAAATTTTGAAAATTTTTACACTGCATTGTTCTGCTTTAGTATTGTTCTGTAAAACGTAAATTTTTCATCACTGTGGGAATATGTTTACGTTTTTCCAATTTTTGTAAGTCCGTTAAAAAGCTTACACTGGTAAAAAATCGGACAAAATAAATATGGTGATATTTGTTTTGAATGGACTTCATTAGATGAATTACGACGGCATATCTTAAACCTTTTCCACTTCGCTCAACGTTATCAAATTTACCACTATATAAATCAAATTTTAATACTATTCATACTCAGACGTGCATAGTTACCATATTTTCAAATCTCGTTTGGCGGGTTTTATCGGCATATATTGTATAATCCCGACTCTTGCTTTAAATTTTATCATCACTTCATCAATTGACAGATTCTTAAACAGATGAAAATGATCTTGAAATTTAATTTTCAAATACAAATACATTGGTTTTAATTTCTGAAAGTACTAGTATTCTTCATCTGTTCTTTTATACTCAATTTCAAGATCGGATACATGAAAACAATGACTAATTTTTAAAAATCTATCATGGCTCATCATTTTTTAACCATTGAGTTCTCAAGGATAGGATTTGGAGGCCAGTAATCATGGAGTCTTGGCATATGTATAATACCTATAGTTAATAATATTCCAAAGTAACACCCTATTTCAGAAGTGTCAGCAATTTCATTCCAGTTTTCGTCTTTCTTATTATTCAAATTATTACAAAATACTGCATATTTATTCGTATTCGTGCGAATTATTTCACAGATTTTTATCAGTGATTAAAAGTTTTAAGTAATAAAACTCTGATAAACATGGGGAAAGATGATGCACTGGGCCTGAAAGGGAAGAAAATATACCCGTCTTTATTTTTTTATTATCCAGAGAGGGCTCCTAATAATATTTACCATTATCTTGGGCATCAAAATCAGTACTTGTATTCAAATCATGCACTTTATTTTCATGATTAATATCAGCATCCAGTGATTCGTCATAGGGTAATTGCATATTTTCATCAGAATCATATTCACCTTCTGATTATCAAATTCAGATTCGTCTGTATCCTCGTTAAATGTTATTGCTGACGCTCCTTCTTGCGTTAGGCTCTTCCCTCTACGATACATTTTATGTACCTTATACAAATAACGGAATAAAATGCAGATAACTTAGTTAAAATTAAAAAAATAATTTTATTGTAAAATACAAATTTTAATAACGCATAAAGTTTAGCAAACATATCATTTATCACCAATAGCAGAAAATGTAAAAAGTGTTTTCCTTTAGAAATTCCCCATCCGTTGATTGCAATAATCCCCTTATCGATCATTCCCCTTGCACTTACTCCGCGACAATAGCTGGATACTTCCGAGGGGGTGGAAATGGAATACATGTTTCTTAGGTACTCGGGCGGTTTCGCCGTAGTTTCGTTGTCCGGGAGTTTTGAGTGGTTTCGTAGTGAAATATTTAAAAATATTGTCGTATTCTTCATATTTGTTTAAAAAAATAGGCTACTTTGTTACATCGCCTTTTTTCGGCAGCGTGACGATTGGACTCGAAGTTATTTTCTATTCAACATAGCCGTAGACAATAACGCCGATTGTCGACTTTGATATCAAAACTCAAAAATGCTCTCGGGCGAGCTCCTTCTCAGAAGATTTTGTAAAACTACTACGTGGATCTACTATCTCAATCGTTTCTAAACGCCAAAGATCAGAAACATTAAAGTCCCTAAGAGGTAAACTTCCCAAAACTGAGGTGTTACCAATTTTCTCTCTCAAATCCTCAAACTTTCCGCAAACATCCCATCCCAATATTGTATCAGTTGCTGTCAGTCCCTCTGGAAGTGGCTCTACCTGCACAGTAAGTAACTTCCCATATACATCGCTACCAATCAATATCTCAATTTTTGGGCAGTCTGACCCCTAATCTACTACCCAAATTTTGTAATGGCTTAATTCTCTCATTAAATTTTCTTTAGCAATACGAGGTATGTTTCCTTAAATTTTCCACTGATACAGAAATTCAAATTCAAATTCTGGTGATTTACGGCGATCCAAGGAATACAATTTTATTATGTATTTATTATTCAGTTTAGGATCAGTCCTACTTCCTCCAAACTATGTGTGTGGCAAAATTTTCTTCCGAAACAACTGGCAATCCCAATTCTTGAGCCATTGATCATAAGATAAACGATTTTTGCGATCCACAGTTTAACAATGCCCTGATATTTCTACCTCCAGCGAATCTCACCTGTAGAGTCATACATAAGAGCCACCTCTATAGTGCATGCCTGCCCCACAGTGGTAGCCTGTAAATTTTCATTTGCGGTGCTTACTCTTTTCTTTTTATGTACTAGCTCATGACAAAGGAGCTTAAAATGGGCCTTCGAACACACCAGGCATTTAACAAAAATTTTACAGGCGTTCTGTCTGTGTCCAACAGGCAAACATTTCAGACAGCAATTTATTTCTCTTATTTTGTAACACTACCTTTCAAAGGCAGTGCTCTGGGAGCAAAGCAGTCTTTATTTCAAGGGATTTATTACAAAATAGGTAGCTAAGTTCTTTATCTGCAAATAAACTAGCTTCTGTGGGTACCCTAGAACCCTTTTAGTCCATTTTTCCTTGTGGTTCTGTCTTTAAGTGTGAGTTGACAAACCTTTTTCGTCCCCACCTAAAACTGAATACCTCTTCCATGCCTTTAAGACATCTTCTGGCAGACTCTACTCTACCATGGGCTATAACCATGCTGAATTGTTCTCCATATTCAAACCCATGGACTGCAATGACCATAGATACGACCATTCTAACTTTCCTAAATAAATAAATAAGTGTAATCTGTCTTCACTAGGGCTATAGACATTGGCGATTATTAATTAAAAAAATTCTCTTACGTAAACTCCCGTCAAAACGTTAATGCCTTTCTTTAAATGCATTAACGACCTTTTTATAATTTTTTGAAGTCAAGGCATGGCTTTCCAAAAGTTCCCTTTTCCTTGTACCGGACAGTACAGATTGTATAAAATATTGGAACTTACCGCAATCGTCTAACTGGTTATCTCCATAGATCTTTTTACTTGTGACCTTAAAGGTAAATAATTAAAGAACCATCATACGGTTTTATACTTAATTTAATAATTTGTAGTGTTTATTTTGTGTAACTGTACTGATAGGATCTGAATGATGAGGAATATTATGCATTGACGAAGACATGCATTCACAAACCTTACTTTTAACAGCTTCATATTCTTCCGAATAATTATCATTATCCTCGATCAAAGTATATATGGTCCGTTCAGTACTATCTATAAGTTCTGACGTTAAATCTGCTATAATTCCATGATATACTTTTGATTTTTTCTTTAAGTCATATAATTTCAACAACTACTTTATAATAACAACAACTTTATCAATCGGAGTCTTTTCTAATTCCAATTTTAAACTATTAAAATTTTTTGTGAAATACGTCCTTAGCGCCGCACGCTCTGTTTTCCCATTATATTTCTTATTCAAATTTACCTTTATATTTACAATTGAATTACCAATAATACTAAAATCAAAAATTCTAAGAAAGTATACAAATTATGAAAAGTGATAAAGAAAAATTAAATCCGAAAAATAAACAAGTATAAAACCATGTATAAATTTATCTAATCGAAACTAGAAAATATAATGAATTTAAACAAAAAGAAAGAAGCCACTTTGTTACGTGCTAATTCTAAAAGTAAGAAATCTAACAATCAAAATCTACCCGACATTGGTGTTCCTGAATCATTAATAATATCTCCTTGTTTCCCTATCCCGAGAACAGTGAAAATGTTCTACAACCACAAACAACGGTTCAATAATATCTAGTTTTTTTTTTTTTTTTTTTCTTTTTTTTAGCAAAAACCTCTTACCGAAATAGTTATCATAGTATAATAATATAGTATAATAATAATAAGTGAGATGTAAAGAGCACATTGCAGACATAAAATTTAATAGAGGTAAAACCGCATTATCTAGGCTAAATAAAACAGAAAACATAAATATTTTATTTAATGAAAGTAGATTAATTTATAGGTCAGATTTTTATTTGCAACTTTTTATTAGAGAATCTATTGAAATTTACGTCAGAAACTCAATGGTCTGCAATGATTCCTTGTCATTTCAAATCCCAAATATTTGGATTGAATTGTTAGATAATTTGAAAATAAAATAGGGCAACGTGAAACATGTTAAAATATTACGCGCGTGATTTTTTATTTTTTATTTATTTATTTTTAAATTTCATTTGTAATAGTTTATTGTCATTTTCCATCTTTGTGTTTATTTGTTTTTCTGATGATGATTGAGTAAATTCAATCGAAACATGTCAAATTATTAAGATCTTTTAATGTATTTTATTAACGTTTGACGTCCTTTTTAGCAATTATATGTTTAATATATATTTTGAGTGTTTTTAGAATATATAGTTTTGAAATAGTTATCTGCAAAAAAAAAAAAAAAAAAAAAAAAAAAAAATATTATGCTTCTTCTTAATCTAATAAAAAAGTGGTTCAGAAGAAAATCTTCTTTTATTCATCTAAAAAATATCTTTTCTTCAAGAGACATGTTGTCTCTTACATAGCTGGGCTGAACTGAACTTTTTCATGAAGATATAATCATCAGCAATTAAAAAAAATTAAAATATCATCCAACATAATTGAATAAAACATAATGTGATTAATGCTGCTCAAAAAATATTAGATTGTCAAAATCTCATTATATAAATAATAAATTATGAAGGTAATGAATTTTATCAATTATGTAGTTTTTATATGAAACAAACTAGGATTTTTTAATACTTGATCAGTTAAAAGTTAAAATATTATCTAAACAATAAATTATCATAATTTTAACTAGCCTGGCTTTACGCCAAAACATCATAAATGAAAATATTGTACTCTACAGACAGAAATAGGAGTGTAATGATACATTAGCAAACAACATAATAAAGAAAAGAAAAGAATTATTACACTTAACAGATGTAAAGAGGACTTGATATAATTTACAGATCATTTGATGTATGTAATAAACCATCTAAATAAGAATTAATAATTTCTCTTAAATTACTGCACTCCCAGTCTTATAGTGTTGCAACAATAATTGGTTAACCTTTAAATTGAATAAGAAACTTAGTTGTTGATTTTTAAATGAATATATAATTCGAAAGTAAGTTGAATTAGCTTATCAACTATTTTTTTCTTTCTGTGATTAAGTTTATAATGAATAATATTTTTATGTGCTATTACAAAAAATCCTTTATTCTAAGATTCAAATAATTGTAGTTCCTTTTTTAATTAAATTACTAGCTGTTTAACCCATTCTACGCACGGGAGTTCATGAATTTTATTATAAAACCAAAATTAAAAGAAAGAAAACAGTACAACCAACCTAAAGTTTATGAATATAAAAATGTGTTATGTATATTAAAAATCAGTAAATACAAAACCAATATGAAATAAGTATGTACACAAAAAATCAGTTATGTATTAAAAAATAAATAAAAGTAAGCATTTACATAACTGAATTAAAGTTTGGGAATGTACAAATCAGTTATAAAGTCAATATTTACACAACCAAACAAAAATTTGTAAGAAAAAAATAAAATTTACACCGTGAATGCAAAAAAAATGGAAAAAATTATTTTAAAATGAAAAATCTTTGCACTATTTTCCACATCACCAATGAGGTAAATTGCGGTAGACTCGTTTTTTTTAGTGAGTATTTACACAACCAAATTAAAGTTTAGGAAATCAGTTATGAAGTTAATATTTACACAACTAAACAAAAATTTGTAAGAAAGAATGAAATGTACATCATCACTGTAAAAAAATTTGAAAAAAAAATTTTTTTAATGAAAAATATTTGCATTGTTTTCCACGTCGTCCATGAGGTAAAGTGAAGTAGACTGATTTTTGTTTGTTTGTTTTTCACAATAAAGCAAAATAGTTGCGACTTAAGATAAAACTTCACGAAAGACAATATTTTGTGTAAGTACCTTATCAGACTGTCACAAAAGTTTTCCTTGTTTTGGCCCGTCCTTGACCCAAACACGTACACATCCTCTAGAAGTTGCTCTTGAAAAGGCTACATACAACATCTCATGTGAGAAAACTGGATGGGGGAAATAGATTCCAAACTTTTCCAAACTTTGACCCTGAGATTTATTGATAGTTATAGCAAAGGCGAGCCTAATTGGAAACTTATGGCGGCGTAACTGGAAAGGTAAACTGGTATCCGACGGAGTAAGCAGGATCCTAGGTACGAAAATTGTGTTCCATTACAGAGACCTCTGGGCGGATTCAAGTTCCTAAGCAACATAACAATAACGCCAACTTTAAGATTTAACTGATGTGGTGGCATTCCAGAAGGTGTTAAACTATTGATGAAATCCATCTGAAAATTGTTTTGTTCTTCTTTATCATCACAAAGTATTGTATCAGCACTAAAATAAGACTTGACTTCGCCAGGCACTTTTCATAAAACCTCCTCATTCAATCTCAAAGAATCCTCATTCTTGGGACACAAAATGGCTCTTTCCGAAAGATAATCAAGATCAATTTCAGACGAATCAAAAATATCATCCGCTATAGAATCCTGCACTAAACATTCTGGAGGTATTTCAATAATATATTCTCCGAGTTCATAATCATTATTGAGCAGACCATCCCCCAGGCGAATGAGCCATTCCACGAAATCAAGTTCCTCTGGCTCCGTTCGCATATTTGTAACCAGACTGAACTGTCGAAATGTTAGCCAGAGAGAAGAATTCTTGATACATCTTTCAAAAATGAGTGTTTTGTTTGCATGAATAACTACAGGTAAAATCTGCCTCCAGTCACCTCCAAAAATAAACACTTTGCCTCCGAATGGGACATCCTTGCCAACCAAACCTCGCAGAGTTGTATCAAATGCTTAGCAATTTGCAGGAATCTTCCTTCAGATGTATTTTGCCGAATTTTTTAAGCTGAATTATCCAATATGGAGACTGGTAACTTAAATTGAGAATGTGCAGTTCTTCCTCCTTTTAAGAGTGTAGATGCGATGCCTGTCCATGCAACGGGAATAGCAGTATGTCCCATTCCTCTGACGCAATGCAGCAAAGTATTGAATAGGAATGTTTTTCTTGATCCCGCAAAAGCATTGACACAGAAAACCTTAGTGGCAGTAGCATAATCATTTTGAATACTTTCAATGACAGCATAAAAAATTATACGTTTTCCGGATTTAGCATGTTTAACAATCACTGTCCTTCTGCTCTTTCTTCTTGTAAATCATAGACATTGCCTTCCACAGAGTTCTCCAGGCTTGAAGGTTCAGGCAATTCAAGGCTATGAAGTGTCATGTTGTGTATGCGTAGATGATTGGCTATGTCTTGAAGGGCTCTATCTCTACTCTCCTGTAGCGGCAGATGGCGAGCAAAATCTTCTGAGAGTTCTAACTTAAATTGTTCCCATAATTAAATCGGTGAATTTGGATTGTCAAAGACACATATTAAAGAAAACAGTTGTTTCAATTTGGGCGACATTTCAAAACCACATGATTCTGTTAAACAATGTTGCCATTCATCTTCATCTTCTAATAAATTTCTAGCACGGCATGCACCCTTAAATGTTCCATAGACAGTATTCTCATATGTCCTTAACTCTTCGAAAGACTTGGCACCGGGAACATGACAAAGCAGCATACGAAGATGGAATCGCTCAGTATCCTTTGGGCTTACAGAATACATCCTTGATACTATGTAGTCACCTAATCTAACACGCCTTTGGCACACATTGCCTTTCCATACAAAGTGCTTTGGAATTTCTGTGTAGAGATAGATGTTTGCTGAAGGATCTGACCTGTTAAGTAGAAAACTGTTAGAATGTTATTCCATATGGAAGGCATGAATACGAAATTCCTCAATAGGTAAACAATAAAAAAAAGTTAAAAGTTTTACCTTTATGTTTTGATGTGTTTCAATGGAAATATACTCTTCTTTAGATGAACAAAGAACATTTATTAGAAGATTGAATACACTAGAATAATATATATGCTGGTCAAAATACGGATCACATTTCACAATAAAACAAAACAGATGTATAAGACTATTTACAAACACAAAGAAATACTTTGAACTATGGCTTGTTGCAGTTTTTTTATCATATTATATTCCTTTGGAATATTATTGGATTTTTAAATCAAGCAGCATTTCGCTGCCAACTGCTATAAGGGAAGAAGCAACACTCACTGAACTGAGTGTCTGACACAGTAGATCAAATAAAAAAAGTGTCTGATGCTGCCATCTGGTGGATGTTCTTGGAAACAAAAGAGCATTTTCTAACATCTCTCCCGTTTTGTTATAGAATCTGACACCAGGTGGATAAGGTTTCTACAAAGTTCAAATTTGGCCTTTGGCAGTGGCTTCGTCATTATATCTGCTATCATTTCATTTGTTGATAGATATTTGACATCTATAACATTTTTAGTTTTTAAATCTCGTATCTAATGATACTTTGTATCAATGTGCTTAGTGCGAGATTTAAATTTTTCACTTTCAACCAATTTAATTGTAGATTGGTTATCCTCAAAAATTCTAATAGGAAAATGTTGTTGTAAGTTGAGGTCGTTACACAATTTTAAGATCCATAGCACCTCTTGAGTTCCTTGTGACAGTGCCACATATTCAGCTTCTGCTGACGATAATGTCACACATGTTTGTTTTCGTGAGAACCAAGAAATGCAGCTATTGCCTAAGAAGATTACATTTCCTGAGGTGGATTTTCTGTCTGTAGCATCTTGACCCCAGTCTGCAGCCGAGTATGCAACTATATTAGGATATTCTTTTGAAGAAATGTGGAGATCAAGGTCTTTCGTTGTTTTTAAGTATCTTATTACCCTCTTAACAGCATTCCAGTCCTTTTGTCTTGGATTATTGCATCTTCGACTTAGTATGTGTGTAGGAGCGGTAATATCAGGTCTTGTGCATGAGGAAATATATAAAAGACTTCCTATAGCTTGTCTATAATTATCATTTGATGATAAAAGATTTTCTTCATCTAAACTATAATAGTTAGTTTCCATTGGGGTATAAGTTGGTTTGGCTTCTTCAAGCTGAAAATCCTTAACTAATTGAGTTATTTTACTTCTTTGTGAAAGTAAATAACTTCCATCTTCTTTTCTGTAAATTTCTATACCTAAGAAGTATTTTGCTTCTCCTAGTGATGTTATGGGATAAGACTTCTTTAAGTAATTCATTACTTCATTAACTTCATTTTCATCTTCTGAGCTCATCAGCATATCATCTACATACAGTATGAGATGAATTGTCTTCTTTGATTTTTCTTTTATGAACAAACATGGATCAGCTTCACTTTGTTTAAATCCATATGCCTTTAGAGTATTCTCTATTTCTTCATTCCAGCACTTGGCGGCTTGTTTAAGACCATATATAGCCTTTTTTAATTTATAGACTTTGTCTTTATTTTCTTCATCATGAAAGCCTTCTGGTTGATGCATGTATAATTCTTCATTATCTAGTTTACCATGTAGAAAGGCTGTTTTAACATCTACTTGAAATACTCTGGCTTTATGATAAGCTGCCCAGGTCAGAAAAGCTCTAATAGTTGTATGTTTGACGACAGGAGAGAAGGTTTCATCATAATCAGTGCCTAATTTTTGAGCAAAACCTTTGGCAACTAATCGTGCTTTGCATTTTATTTCTTCTCCATTTTCATTACGCTTTGTTTTGTAAACCCATTTACAGCCAATGGCGTGCTTGCCTTTGGGT
The DNA here is from genome assembly GCA_963932465.1 of Maratus speciosus. Taxonomy (NCBI): domain Eukaryota; kingdom Metazoa; phylum Arthropoda; class Arachnida; order Araneae; family Salticidae; genus Maratus; species Maratus speciosus. Next base: position 17,988,886 of record OZ010800.1, on the reverse strand, counting down.
AAAGTAACAAGCTCAAATACTTCATTTTCCTTTAAAGAGTTAAATTCTTCCATCATAGCTTGAAACCATTTCTGTTGATCTTTTACTGGTAATTGTAAAACATCTTTAAAAGTTTCAGGATCTTGATTTTTGGAACAACTGTCTTCAGTTTTGTAAGAATATCTTTCTGGTGGAATTCCTTTAGTCTCTCTGTTAGATATTCTTCTCTGGAAATTATCTTCACTTTCTTCAGTTGTTGGGCTATCTACTGATTTTTCATCCATTTTTATTTCTTCTGCAGCATTTTCTATTCGGATAGCTTCACTATCATTTTCAAGATTTTCTTCTGAAAAATTGAAGTGCATTAAATCTGAAATTCGCTCTTCAGGATTTTCTTTAAAGACATTTTCACAGTTCATATTTTCAAAAAACTTCACTGTTCTGCTTATCACTATTTTTCTACCGCCTATATAAATTCGGTATCCTTTGCTTCTTAAATCGTAACCAACAAAGACTCCTTCAGTGGCTTTTTCGTCAAATTTTTGTCTCTTCTGTTTATGAACATACACATATGCTTTGCATCCAAATACTTTAAGGTGACTCAAATTTGGCTTATGCCCATTCCACAGTTCATATGGTGTCTTTTCAGTTGATTTTGTGGGTAATCTATTTTGTAAGTAGGCTGCTGTAGCTATGGCTTCTGCCCAGAATGTTTTTGGCAATTTAGCATTTATAAGCATGGCTTTAGTCATTTCAATAAGCGAGTGATTCTTTCTTTCTGCGACTCCATTTTGGGACGGTGAATATGGCGTCGTTGTTTCATGATTTATTCCTAAGTTTTTAAGGTAGTCTTTGACAGATTCGTTGCAATATTCTGTTCCATTGTCACTACGCAAGGATTTAATCTTCAATCTAAATTTGTTTGTTGTTGATGCAACATACTCTTTTAATTTATCAAATACTTCATCTTTAGAGGAAATAAAATATACTTGTGTATAACGAGAGTAATCATCAATAAATGTAACGAAATATCTTTTTGATCCCATACTTTTTGTTTCTGCAGGACCACATACGTCGCTGTATATCAAATCAAGTGGTTTTTTACTTCTGTGTTGCGTTTCTTTTGGAAATGATTTTTCTGTTAACTTAGCTTTTATGCAACTTGAACATTCAGTATTATGAGAACAATTATTCACAGTAATACCTAAAGCTAAATGATCCTTTTGAATTTTCTTGATGGATTCCAAATTTCTATGGCCCAGCCTTTGGTGCCATTTTAGAATGCAGTTAACATTATAACAAACGGGTAATATTTCTGAAGCACTGTATACCTTTTCATTTGTAGGTATTATTTTTAATCTGTATAACCCCTCATCAGCTTTTGCATCTGCAACTAAGATGTTGCCCTTTTTAATTAAACATATATCATCTTTAAATGTTACAACAAAACCTTTCTCAGTACAAGACTGGACATACAATAAATTACTATCTAACTCGGGAACATAAAGCACATGATCCAATGTAACTCTATTTGTTTGACCATTAAGTGTTTCAATATTAAAAGTACATTTACCCTTTCCCTTTGCAGTTAATTTAGTTCCATTAGCAATTGTAATTGTATCTTTATTCGAATTCTTTAATTCTGAGAACAGTTCCAAGAAATTAGCTAAATGTACAGACGCACCTGAATCAATAACAAAAGACAAATTTTTGTTTTTATTTCCATTTTGTTGAGATTTCATAACAAAACTCGAAGAATTTGATTCTTCCATTAATTCATGATAGTTTTGAGAATCTGATAGATTTTCATTTTGACTAGCAGTAGAGGCAGAGAAATTGTTTGGTTTTTTAAACTGTTGACGTGATCTATCTTGGGTGAAATTTGGTTTTGTTTTGTTAGTATTATTACCCTTTAAGTGAAAACAATCTTCACGGTTGTGATTAGTCTTTTTGCAATGAGAACAAAATTTTTGCTTATTCAAATGCTTTGGTTTATCCCTATTACCCTTCAAAGCAATAGATTCAAATTTTGTTGAAATTTGTTTAGTTTCAACTCTTCTAAGATACTCATCAATTAATTTGTTTTGAACATATTTTAATGATAAATCTGTTTCATATTTACTTTCAATAGCAGTTATAAAGGTACTATAAGAATTTGGTAAGTAACAGAGCAAAATAGCTATTAAATTATCATCTTGTATTACTTCACCTATACTTCTTAATTTTTCTGCTAATTCTAAGACAGAATTAATATGTTCCTGCATTTTTACACTTTCATTATATTTAATGGAATGCAGCTTCCTAAGAAGATAAAGTTTATTTGTTAAATTTACTCTTTCATGAACAGATTTCAAGTGATCATATGTTTCTTTAGCACTTTTAGCATGTCTGACATGAACAATTTGTGAATCTGAGATATTTAAACAAATTAATGCCCTAGCATTTCTATCATTTTTTACCCAATTATCATCATTTTCCTTTTTAGGTTCAAATACAACGTCATACAGACCTTCTTTGATTAACATATGCTCTATTTTAAACTTCCAAACTGAATAGTTGTCATCAGTTAATTTATCAACATAATGAGATTCTTTAATACTAGACTAGACATTATGATATAATAATATTTGCTTATTTCACAGAAAATAAAACTTTTTATCTTATTAATACATCAAAACAACAATTATAAACTCAAATATAATGCTAATGATGAAATAAGAACAAAATAAAATTCTTGAGAACAATTTTTGAAGTTACTTTTGATTTCAGAAAAAAATGTTCTTAAATGTTCAATTCTTTGTTTAAAACATAAATTTACATTTGCAACTTGTATAATAAAATTTCAATAAGAAACTGGCAAAATAAAAATCAAAATAATTTCTTTTCTTATCAATACACAATACTTTTGGTTTCAAAATAAGAACAATTCTTTGAATTTTCTTTTATATCATTCACTTGTGAAAAATACCAACATTCAGAAAATAATTATTTCTTTGAATTTAATTATATTATATTTTCTTCTTTCATATTATTATATTTAAAACTGAGATAACTTCAGTCTTATAATCGACAGTTAGAATGTTATTCCATATGGAAGGCATGAATACGAAATTCCTCAATAGGTAAACAATAAAAAAAAGTTAAAAGTTTTACCTTTATGTTTTGATGTGTTTCAATGGAAATATACTCTTCTTTAGATGAACAAAGAACATTTATTAGAAGATTGAATACACTAGAATAATATATATGCTGGTCAAAATACGGATCACATTTCACAATAAAACAAAACAGATGTATAAGACTATTTACAAACACAAAGAAATACTTTGAACTATGGCTTGTTGCAGTTTTTTTATCATATTATATTCCTTTGGAATATTATTGGATTTTTTAATCAAGCAGCATTTTGCTGCCAACTGCTATAAGGGAAGAAGCAACACTCACTGAACTGAGTGTCTGACACATTAGATCAAATAAAAAAAAGTCTGATGCTGCCATCTGGTGGATGTTCTTGGAAACAAAAGAGCATTTTCTAACAAAAACAAGCAGTGAGCATGGTGTCTTTATTACTTGCTTTTTTAAAAGCTTCACGTTCTCCCACTTCCCTAAAATACACAGACTGCATATCTTGTCGATGCACCGGCAATCTAATAATAACATGCGACTTGTCCTGCATGGGCTATTCAAGAAGTCGCCACATTGCCTCTGGTACCGAAACATATCGAACATTTAAATAACTCTTCTTTTCATCCCACACTACGAATCCGTCACCGTTATTTTCAAAAACCACTTTTGTGCAATCATGACCCTTGTATACATACTTAAAAATGTACTTAATGGATTTAACAGAGCTGCATATTTCGACATTAACATGGGTATTGTATTTCTTTGTGAGTTATGTGTTATAAGGAACAACCCAGCGGTTGTTTACGACATTTCCCTTTATCATTATGTGACTACCATCTTCACGCCGTCTATACATTGTATAACCATCAACATTCTCAGCCATTTTATTTCTGAACACTTTTGGATAACCCTTTGAGCAAACGCAGTCTTCCATGCAAGATGAGTTTGGATTAATGACGTCACATGATCCGTGAATCATCGTAGCCTTGACAATTTCGTGCAATCCATTTTCAATTGCGGAATCAGGTAATTTAGCACAGACCATGGTGTCAATAGTGGCTGGATCTCTTATCTTATCATCATCAGTTAAAATGAATAAAAAGGGAGGCATATGTGGCAATCCTCTCTTTTGGAATTCAATAACATGTATGTCTGCGACTGTGCGTCCCAAAATGACGCTCTTTTTAAGATCGTTCAACATTACTTTCTTCTTCATATCGAACACGCGTGCCACTAAATCTGGATGAACATGAGGCTTTTGTCCTGGGAAAAGGTTCCCTTTGATTTCTCGCCAATTTGGATTGCACGTTAGGGTGACAAAAAGATCAGGCTTACCAAATTCTATGACGATTGCCATCGCATCTTGACAATTTTGATGCATGGCTCTGGAACTTCCTATGAATGTAGATGGCAAAATAACCATTACACCTTGTTTCAAACCAGATTGTTCTGCTAGAGCATTAAGGTGATCCACTAATCCTAAGTAAGATTCTACTCTTAATGTTTTCTGGTTAGAACGGATGTAATTCAGACGGTTTCCTTCAACCTTGACATAAGCATCGACGCAATACTGCTGCAAGAGTTTTCCACCATAAAGTATGGGATTGAAAACATTCCTTCCCACTGAGAGCCTGTGACTGTAAAATTGAAGTTCAGAACATCCAGCATCCACACTCCAACCCTTTTCGCCATGTGGGAAAAATAAAACATACGTCATTGGGCCACAATTAGTATTCAGGGCATTTATTAAACACAGTTGATTCCCCTTCGGATATCCCATTGGTAGGTGGTGCACCATCCGAACTATGGAAAACCATGGCTATCTCATTTGACTTTAGTGCATTGTATCTGCCTCGATGCTGGTCCGCTGATAAATTTTTATCGCATATATACATACACACGCTTTCAGCTGCTCTAGGTCCTTTTTCTGCGATGACTCGTTCTTCTATTTCATGAAGAATTTTAAAAGCATGTGCATAAGGGTTAACTCGCCTGATAACATCGTCAAGCTTGCTTATGATTTCTTCTTTACATTTTTAATTTTCTCTACTGTTCATACGTTGCCGCAGTGCTATATCAGAATCCTATACATACAACTGAGCATATTTTTCCTGACCTACTTGAGATGGATGAAGATGAGAAGTATTATGATAAATTTGTCCATGGATTCTAAAACAATACGGGCCAGTACCTGGGGGCGGTGTAACATGAGCACCAAAGAGGCAAAAGACAACGCACTGTTATATGACCTTATGCGTTCGTTAAAGTGAGCTGACGATCTATGACTGCCATCTATAAGCTGTCTCATCTGATCTGGATATTGTTGAAGAGGTTCCAAAATTGCTTTGCCGTTGTGACAACAGTGAGTATAAATTCCTCTTGTATTCTTCTCTGCATTGAAAAACAGGTGGGTAAGTGTGATCACAGATCGCACAGAGGGTTCGTTTAATATTCCTTTCAAAACACTTTATCCTTTTGCGAAATCTGTTAGCTCCACATTTCGCAATCAGGGGGCGCTTTCTATTCTACACAAACCTCTATCCAAACGAAACTCCGTTTTACAAGCTATCCATAGGTATATTTTGTCGAGGGGATCGGGTCTACAGCACCCGAGATATGTAGGCGCCCCTGGCGGTAAAAAGTGGAACTGGAATATGTAAGACTATGTGCATAATATGAAAGAGTGGTCAAAGTGGTGTCGACAAAAGTTTTAAAAGTACCCACCGGACTTTTCATCATGAAATTGAAAATTTTATGATTCTTCGTGTGATAGCAAGTGTTCTGCTATACGTATGCAAAATTTCAAGTCTTCAACTTAAATAGGGGCTCAGTTGGAAAATAAACTTAAAATACACAAGTTAGAGCCCAGAGGTTTGAATATAAGGCTTTTTCAAAATTTTATGATTTGTCGTTTGATGTGATGTGTTCAGCTATAAGTATACAAAATTTCAAGTCTTAAACTTAATTAGGGGCTCAGTTAGAATATAAAGATTAAAATATACAAGATGGAGCCCAGAGGGTTAAATATAAGATTTTTTCAAAATTTTATGATTTGTCGTTTTATGTGAGTGTTCAGCTGTAAGTATGCAAAATTTCATGTCTTAAACTTAATTAGGGGCTCAGTTAGAACAAAAAGATTAAAATGCACAAGTTGCAGCCCAGAGTGTTAAATATAAGACTTTTTCAAAATTTTAGGATTTGTCATTTGATGCGAGGTGTTCAGCTATAAGTATACAAAATTTCAAGTCTTAAACTTAATTAGGGGCTCAGTTAGAATATAAAGATTAAAATATACAAGATGGAACCCAGAGGGTTAAATATAAGATTTTTTCAAAATTTTATGATTTGTCGTTTTATGTGGGTGTTCAGCTGTAAGTATGCAAAATTTCATGTCTTAAACTTAATTAGGGGCTCAGTTAGAACAAAAAGCTTAAAATACACAAGTTGGAGCCCAGAGGTTTAAATATAAGACTTTTTAAATTTTAGGATTTGTCGTTTGATGTGAGGTATTCAGCTATAAGTATGCAAAATTTCAAGTCTTAAACTTAATTAGGGGCTCAGTTAAAACAAAAAAGATTAAAATACACAAGTTAGAGCACAGATGGTTAAATATAAGACTTTTTCAAAATTTTATGATTTGTCGTTTGATGTGAGGAATTCAGCTTTAACTATGCGAAATTTCAAGTCTTAAACTTAATTAGGGACTCAGAACAAAAAGATTAAATACACTAGTTGGAGCCCAGAGGGTTAAATATAAGGGTTTTTGAACTTTTTACCCCAATAGTTGATGGGCCTCCTACCAGCAACCACTGTGAAAATTTTCGTAGCCCTGCTCCCTTTGGTTTCCGAGTTTTTGTGGTTACAAACATACGCGCTCAGATTTTAATAGTATAGATAAAACTTTTTTAAGGTAAATAAATATATAATACTTTAGGCTATTTGTTTGTGTTAATCACTACTGGAATTTTCTAGGAAATATATTATATATATATATTTAAAAATCATACCATAAAATCTTTTATTTATCACACACGCACATGCACATATAACCTGTAAAAATAAAATAATAAGTTTTATTTCAGATTGTTATATGGATTCCTTGTAAAAATGTAGAAAAATGTGTAGTATCCATTAATTTTAAAAATATATTTAATATTTACAAATAAACTCTAACTTCAATAACATGAAAAAGAAGTTGTCTAAGATAATAAATGCTGCAAATTCGGAATGATATGGATATTTGGGAATATTTGGGCCGAAACAGATATTTGTCCATTGCCACCTGCTAAATTAAATGCTTGTCGACTTTTGGCCGAAAGTAGTCCGATATCGGCAATCGGCATTAACAAAGAGCCTTTTTTTAATATCGGCTGCCGGCAAGAGACCAACATTTCACCGATTCCAGTATACACATGCCGATAGTAAACCGACATTACCGGCCTTAGCCCAACCGTCTGCCAAAAGCTGAGGTGCCGTTTGCTTAGATCGCATGATCTGGGCGGCCAATTCTCAGCTTTAAAAATGGCAAATTACACGACAAAGGATGTGGTAATTGAACTTTTTCTTGGCATGTATGGCACGTGGTACCTTCTTGTTTGCCGTCATCATTCCTATCTTTGAATTTAGGTACAAACAATTTGGGCACAAATGGCGCAAAATTCAAATCTTGCGTGAAATTTGAGACACCCAGCAACGTCGTGGAGGGCATTTACCTGATATGCTATTCCATGCGTAACCCTATAACTGTATACTATTTGAATCAATAAAAAATTTACAATTCATAATTATTAACCTGTGTATGCTATCTGCGTGATTCTATCTTTTCTATGTGAATTTTAGGACACTCTTTATATTTTCAAAGCTGCAATAAAGCATTAAAAATGCAGAGTAAGAACCTACGTAGTATTTAATTTATACAATTTACTACCGCATTTCGACGCAAGTATTCAATGAAGTTTAATATAATTTTTTGTGATTCGAGCTAGGAATGAACACATGTCGAAGTACGCTAATGGAATAAATGGTTTCCATTTTTCAGTTTAGTTGGTAATTTAATTTTTATTTTGTATTTTAAGTTATTCGTAATTTTTTGCATATTTGAAAATTTAGTCTTCCGTGGGTGATTTTTTGAACTTAAGATTTTAATTTGCTTGAGCATGAGCAAAATTTTCGTTTATGAGAATAGTTTTGTCCCAAACCATACTCTTGTACCTCAATAACGGATATTTATTAAATCTTAAAATATGTCAAATAACGCTGTTTCAAAATATATTAGATTATCAAAATCTCATTATATAGTTAATAAATTATGAATGTAATCAATTTTTTCAATTATATATTTTTTATAGGAAACAAACTAGGTTTTTTTTTTATACTTGATCATTTAAAAATTAAAATATTATCTAAACAATAAATGATCATCATTTTAACTAGGCTGGCTTTACGCCAAAACATCATAAATGCTTATACCTATATTCCTCAAGCTTCCATATTTATGTTTAAATAACCGTAATAATACTTTATTTTTTAGCGACATACAAGCAAACGAAGACGAAATATCTGGCCCATTTTTAAGATATCATCATCATTCACTTATGCCCTGTTACAGCATACATTCTCGTGTTGAAATTAATCAAAAGCCTTTACAGAAGAAAAGAGTAAAAGGGAGTAAGTACTAAGATCCATTCTAATGCATGTGTTTTTATCTGCTTTTAAATATGCAAATTAAGATATTTTTATAAGCAGCTACTTTCTGCTCACAGATTCCATTGTTACACCACCAGCTTGTTAAAAGGTTACAATAATTTGTTGATTTTGCAACTTATTATCAAACTCTAAAATGTTGTTGAAGTTTGTATTTTTTTTAAGGATCGTATATCTTTTTATAAGATATGTTTTTGTGTGGACCATTTTAAAAAAAATTAAGTAACTTTTTATTCTCGAAGAAGATTTGTTGAACTTTTAGGGAATATTTTGTATCTTTTATCTTTTTTCAAATATTAACATCTTAAAAAGTTTTAAAACTCAGATTGATAACAGATAAATACAGTTTATAAATAATTAAAACAAACTTTCAAAAATAATCCTTTTTTGAATAAATTGTGGCTTTCTAAAAGTATTTTATTGGGCAGTGATAATAAATCAACACTGATGTTTTTAACACTTTGCTAAAGTAGATAAAAATTCTACTTTCCAGATTCAACGTTCCCTTACTCTTTATGTCCCTTTACCAGCATAAAGGAAGAAACATACAAACCATACCTAACATCTCAAAACAGATCTATAGAATAAGGGAAGAGGATAAGAGTTATTTTTAATTTGTTTCACACACTATACTTTTTATTTCAAAAATAATTTTCGGTACTACACTGATTTGAAATTATAATTATTTTTAATCTTTTTAAAGTAAAAGTCATATAGTCAGACAAAATTACCACTAACACAATTTCGTATGCTTAATAATTTTATGATGAATAGATACATGATCAATTATGTAATTGAATCGAATGTTATGTTAAGATATAATTTATTAAAAACTTAGCATTCAGCAATAAAATATTTTTAATCATTTTAGTTTTGAGGAAATAATTTATTAATCAAACATTTTCTTATAGAAGTTGGATGAAGGAACACACAAACACAAAAAATAGTCGCTTTCATTTTTATCATTTGCATTTAATATCAAAATTAGCATTTCATAATGTCTGCGATATTATTTTACAAATTAGTTGCATAGACTTAAAAAATAAAATTATGCTCGCAGTTCAAGCTATGTTTTTTTTTTCTTTTTTTCATAAACTACGAAGATTCTAGTCCTTATTTAAAAAAAAATAAATAAAAATCACTAATGACAAAAAAAAAAAAAAAAAAAAATTAAAGGCTCAAGAAATGATTCTTGCATCAGAGAAAAATCCTCAAGTACCATGTGTATACAGAAAATATTTCCTTTTTTCCCATTAAAAAATCTCACGAAGGAAATCTGTCTGCACGGCATGTAATTTATCACAGCTCACATTCTGTATTATCTTTCTAGTAACCTAGAAATGAAACCGATATTAATGAGATAATTCTCCTCCCTCGCATAATTTTACATTAAAAAACACTTCACCTATTCTATTCCAACAACTGATTTGATTAAATCCTTTTATGATCATTCTACCCAACGTATTCTAATGCTCTAAAGTTATGTAACTGTAAACGTTATACGACGTTAGAAAAACAAAATAACCTTTTACAATCATCGAAACGAGATATAACTATAATATCCATATCGCCAATGAAAGTTATCTCTACTAATATACACATGTGAAGGAAGTTACATCAAATGGTTGTACAAAAACAAGCCGCTTTCATCAGGCGATCTCTTCAGATATGGACGTTTAGATCAATACATTTATGGAAATGGATATAGAGGGAAACACAAAGAGACAACTTTATTTACGTCTACGAAGATGGTTGGATAAAAAGCGATGAGTGATCGATAAAAAGAAAATTCCGATAATATTTCTTTCATAAAAGTTTCACAAGTATGCTGCCGTCTTTTTTTTAAAATTAATTTATTTAAATCTGTGAATAGCGTTTTAAATGCTTTGAGGATTGTTTTCTGTAGTAGAGCCGGATAAATATATCCTCAACAATGCAACAGAAAGAAAACTGCAAGCGGAAGAAAGAAGACGGACAATAGAGGTTCAGAAGAGGAAATTGATGTTAGAGATAGAAGATAGAGAAAACGAAATTTAAACTAAAAAATTGAAGGTGCAAGCGGAGATAGACACCCAGAAAAATTTGGAAACAATAGCTCCAAGGACAGTCATAGGTAAAATGTTTGATCTGTTAAAGTTACTTAATCATTATGATAGTGCAAATTTCGCAACTGTATGTTTTTAACATTATACAAGAGGCAGTTATCTCAAATCAAAATAGCCAAAGAAGAAGGGATATCGTATCTATTAAGTTTATTACCGTTTGAAATGGCTAGAATAATTACGAGGAAAAAAGAGCGGGAGGTAAGTAATTACGAGTATATAAAAAACTTTTGTTGAAAAGGTTCAAAATGCTACCGAATGATTTTAGACAAAGATTTATGTCATATAAAAATGAGCCAACGGATAATTGGGTCAATTTTGGTCTTCATTTGAGAACATGCTCTAATGAATGGTTACGTGGAATGAATGTGGCAACTTTTGATCTATTAAAGGAATTGTTATTCACAGATGAAATTAAGCGACAAATGCCGCCGGAAACAAGGAAACTCTTTATTGGGAAATTGCCAAAAATTAACCCATTTATGCCTGGCGTCCCATTTTTGGGACGCCTCGAATTTTAATAAATTTGTATAATTTTCTTCTTCTTTGTAACATGAAAAGTGAATAAAATAATTATCTATAAAGGCCTTTATCTGTTACTGAGAGATCACAGCATAAGATGGATATTTATTTCCTTAAATGAAGGCTTTTTTGTGAGTTTCTAGATGTTTTATTTTTCAAGACGGCGAAATGCAAAAAGTGAGTTTACTTGTGTTTTTTCTACCAAGGATCCAAATAAATAAGTCATAATGCTAGCTTGTAAACTTCTTTTAAATACGTATTTTTTAATTGTGAAATTATATGTTCAAACCTATTTTCTATAGATTTTTAAAGATTTTTATCAAAATGTTTGACTGATTCGTCAAAATATGTGTATTTTCGACCACTTCTAGCAAATTTTGGACAGATACAAAAACAATGTAATTTGAACTCCAATTAAATAATTAGAAAAATGAAATGTTAATTAAAAGCAAATAGCCTGATTAAGCTTTTTCTACTTCATAAACAGAAAATATTAATTAAAAACTAAAATAGCAGATAATTAAGAAATAAACAACCTTCCTCTAGGATAATTTTGACAGGAATAAGAAAAGCAAAGAGCTGCGTTACATAAAAAGTTATCAGAATTATAAGCAATCCTAAAATTTTTAGATGCATTAAAAGCTATAGAATAATTTACGTTATTAGCTCCAGGAACATAAATATCAAACCATTCTTTTGTTTCTAGCATTATATTCCAATTGTCATCACAGTTACTTTCTATCCAAAAATAAACCTAGAATGAGAAAATTTATAGGCTTGGTCGCTTTTGTATATTTTAGCTGTCAAAGTTTTTTTATTGTATCATTGAGACTATTAAATGTAGTATAATTATTAGAGTTATCGTTGCAATGATTTGTTTTAATGTGATTAAATTTGAAATAATGAAAGGTAGGCGAAAGACAATCAAACTGTAAAGTACTTATCACAAAATACGATAACATTTATTTAGAATCACATTGTGAACAGATGACGCCAAATAAAAAATTGAAATGTTAATTAAAAACCGATGATATATGATACCCATTCTCAGTCAACTTTATCATCAAATTCTTTTTAAAAACTTCAAAAAATACTTGATGATGGGATATCCCTTCCCAATCAACCTTATCTTTAAATTGTTTTATAAATTCTTCAGACAATGTTTGATTCCATGATATAACTGACCAATCTAATTTATCTTGATATTTTTCTATAAATTCTTTCGATAATTTTTGATGTATAGATGTAGATTTCCAATCAACATCATGTTTAAATTATCTTGTAAATTCTTCTAATAAGATTTTATTCTGTGATATACAATTCCAATCAAATTTCAGTTTGAATTTTCTTATGAATTCAAATAGGTAATTTCATAATATTTTCACTTAAATGAAAAGTAATTTTATTGATACAGAATGAAATAAATATTTCGAATATTTCATGATGTGATGAATTGACAAATAAATCTTTATGTTTATTAATTGTAATCGGCTCAAATATCTTTGAGCCGACAACATTTATTTAGAACCATTTTTATTTTATATTATTTTTCAACTTTATTAATGAGTAGTCTCACTTCATTAATAAATCGTATTAAAATATTTTTTTTAATTCAAAAATTTCATCCATTAATCTTTCTCTGTGAGACTCTTCTTCTTCATAATAATGACAATTTTTTTATTTAATTCACCCAGTTGTACGAAAATAATTTTTTTGTAAAAACCCACGCAAATTTTAAATTCAATTTGAATCTGTGTTAAAGTATGCGTTATCAATTAGCTTCAAATCGGCCCGGTTCTGATTTGAATATTTTCACGCAATCTCTTTTTATAGGTTAAAAAATTAAAAAATATATCAAAAACAAGAAAATCGATTTTTTAAGGTTTAAAAATGATCGTGATCACTACACTAAAATTTTGAATTCTGAAAAGGATTCCCTTATCATAATGAGAATTTTTAGAAAATTCATTAATCTCTATAAAAATTCATTTGAAAAAAAAAGAAAAAAATTCTTGTCTTTAAAATAATTAAGATATGAACACAGAATCTGAAGCACAGTATATAGTATACATTCCGGTTAAGTAGTGATTACAGACACACACACATAAAGGGAAAAAAGTTCTATACAATAGTTGTTTATCTTCAAAATATGCGAGATATTTTCGATTTAAAGCTTCCTTAAACATGGCGTAATCATGTAAAGAACAAAATGAGTTTAGAGAAACTCTTTAGTTCTTCATTTTTCGAATATAATAAAATATTTTACAAATGAATGCATTCACACACCACACACAAGGTGAAAGAAAGGTCTACAATTCTTGTTTATCTTCAAAATATGTGAGAAAATTCCGATTTAAAGCCTCTCTAAATATGGCGCCTCCCTCTCTCCATTTAATCACTTGGATCCCCTTTTCAGGTACGTAATCATGTAAAGAACAAAATGGGTTTAGACGTTTAGAGAAACTTTTTCTTTCTTCATTTTTCGTATATAATAAAATATTTTACTAAAGAATGCATTCACATACGACATACAAGGGGAGGGGGAAGCCTACAATTCTTGTTTATCTTCAAAATATGTGAGATAATTCCGATTTAAAGCTTCCCTAAATATGCTCCCCCCCCCTCCCTCCATTTAGTTATTTGGATCGTCCTTTCAGGTACGTAATCATGTAAAGAACAAATTGAGTTTAGAGAAACTTTTTCTTTCTTCATTTTTCGCATGTAATAAAATATTTTACTAAAGAATGCATTCAAACACCATACACAAGGGGAATAAAAGGTCTACAATTCTTGCTTATTCTCAAAATATGTGAGATAATTTTGATTTAAAGCCTCCCTAAATATGGCGCGCCCTCTCCTCCATTTAATCAGTTTGAGGGTCCTGTCAGGTACGTAATCATGTAAAGTACAAAATGGGTTTGAGCTATCCTTAGTAACATTTAGAGAAATTTTTCTTTCTTCATTTTTCGGACATAATAAAATATTTTACTAAAGAATGCATCCAGACATACACAAGGGGAAAAAAAGTCTGCAATTTTTGTTTATCGTCAAAATATGTGAGATAATTTCGATTTATAGCTTTCCTAAATTTGGCGCCCGTCAGCTACGGCGCAATTAATCAGTCAAAAGAAATTTTCACTCCATAAGGAAGCGGAAGAGTTGAATAGGTGGTGTCACTTTTCCAAATTCAAGGAAGGTAATCTGAGCCTTTAGCATAAAGGGATTTCTTTAAAGAACGCATCCTAAAATCCTACGTTCCTCTGATATGTTCATCACAAATTCTTTGTATTTTACTCAAGTAAAGAATACAGAAATCGCTGCATGTGAAAGTTTAGCGCCTTTAAGCACAAAGAAGGTCCTCTGCTCAGCAGATCTACTTAGACCCAACAGATGATTCACACCTGGTTTTAGAAAATGTTAAACAAAACAAAAAACGTAGAATCCAAAATTATTTATCGCCACTCTTTACTCCTACCGCCGGTTGGCGCCCCCTGCGACTAGGCGCCCCGTGCGATGGCACACTTCGCACACCCCTTGGCCGGCCCTGGGGGGTGGGGTCGGAATGTCCCCCCCACAAATCATTTGTGAGTGGGGGGGGGTTACACCACTTCATGATCAATTTTTATATTGAAGGCTATTCTCAAATTAAAACTGACGATTTTTCTGATAATTTCGCGAAATCATTTTCATTCCTAAATACAAAATATTTGCAGTAGTATTCGTTAATATATATATATAGATTTCATTGAGATACCAAGAAATCGTAGCATTTCCCATTTTCTTATAAATGCAAAGAATGATTCAGAAATGTTGTCAAGTTAGCATTTTAAGCCAATTTTTAGGCCTTGAGAGCCACAGAAATGTCATCATGAGAGAGCAATTTGCATTCGCGTCCGGAAATTTAGTTTAAAATGCCAAATTTTATGGAATTTTTGGTAAGATTCTTCGTTTTTATTGAAAAATGGAAAACAGTTTCGATCACATAGTTTCCGAATAAGTGCACTTTCAAATTTCTTGAGAGTAGAAATATTTTCACAGATGTATCAGAAATTACATAATTTTGATTTGAGTAGAGGTTTAAAGAGTCAGAGAGATTCGCATTGTTGAACAAACTTCGAAGGAGGGGGATTGAAAGAATTTAAGATATATTTCATTTTTTAATAACTTTTAGCATTTTTCTGTTGTTTACGAGGTGTGGGGGGGGGGCATGACCCCGTCTCCTTCCCCTTGGATCCGTCACTGATAATAACCGCTTGAGAGCATAAATGTACTATAGTTAAATCTACGACATTAGAACATGTCTGTAACGAAGCGTGCCATAAATGGAAAAAAATTAAAGTTTGACGAAATTAACACTGTACAATTTATACCCGCTAATATAAAAATCTATGTAAAATGGAACATTTATCCAGACCTTTGCGATTCCTTCTTTGTAGCAGTAAAGACTGTGGAAAATTAAAAACAGAAACATTTCATGATCCCGATTACGAAAGGATGGATAATCATAGAAATACTCTGGCTAAAGCGGATACCTGTTTAAAACGGTATTTTTCCGATCTCTAGTAATTCCGTTTTGAGAGATGTTGTTGTAACTAGATAAAGTGTAAAACTTCATCAACGGAGAATTTGGTGTGACCAATGTTGCTAAAACTTACAGTAAAAAACAGGGCCGAAACTAGGGGAATGCAGAGGGGTCATGTGCCCCAAGCGTCAGAACGAAAGGCGAGGAAAGGGGTGGGGGCGCCAAATGAAGATTTTATTTTTCATTTCATACAAAAGTGTATGTATATTATATATATATATATATATATATATACATTAAAGACAAAGTAACTCGCAAGCTAATGTTAAACCTATGGGAGCGTTCTTTTCAAATTTGTGAAACTGAAAGTAACTTTATAAAAAAAAAAATCTGCAACCAAAATCGAAAAATTAAACACTAACCCGGTTAGAATTCAATCATTGGTTTTCAAACATTACATCTTCGGCAAATGTCCTTTAATGCTTTTTTGTTTTAATTTTGTCCGCAATAGAACATTGAACTGGAATCTTCAGAACGTTTTGTTATCCAAATCAAATTATAAAAAAACTCTGCATCCTATACAACGAATTTAATAAACTCTACTCTTTCATCAAATATCGCTTTTAAAGAATCTTTTTTTTTTCTGCGGTGTTTCTGCCTGTTTATCTTCGTGAACTTTTATTGAACTTTATTATTTTCCTCATTCCTAAGCATTTCGTATTTTTAAATAACTTTAAACACTGTTTTTCATTTTGTTTTTATTTTTAATTTTTGTGTTTACATAGAAGTCATGTGTTATTTTTTGTATACAGGGCCGAAACTAGCCTTTTTGGCGCCCGGGGCAAACATAGATTTTGGCGCCCCCCACCCCCTCCACCACAAAGTAAATTTCCAAAAAATAATTTTACTAAATATCTAACAGACAACTTATTTTTAAATTAAAAATATATAAAACTGAACTACGTAATCAGCTTTGTCAAACATTGATCCATTAAAATCTTTGAAAAGTTATTGAAAAGAATTGCATTTTAATCTTTTTAAACTTTTTTTTTTTTTTTGCATAGTCTAAATGAGGTCGATATCTAAAAAAGAAAGGTTTTACTAAGAATTTTACTCTGTGCATTCCCCTTCCCGTTGTCCTGGGCAGTCAGCGCCATGGCAATACGGAAAAAAAAAGAAAGGAAGGAAGGAAGCTCAACACTATTCTGCGGAAAAAAAACATACAGCTTTCATGAATTTTTTTTTATCTACAAGAAAAATCAGGCTGAGGGGTCACTTCT
Organism: Maratus speciosus; assembly: GCA_963932465.1. Classification (NCBI taxonomy): domain Eukaryota; kingdom Metazoa; phylum Arthropoda; class Arachnida; order Araneae; family Salticidae; genus Maratus; species Maratus speciosus. The sequence goes on along the minus strand of OZ010800.1, from coordinate 17,971,652 downwards.
CCTTTGGTAGTTATCCGTAGTGGACAGTAGGGTGTCCCACAATAGAGACTGACCTTGAAAAACGGTAATGATTCTCCCTCGGATTCTCCTCACAGGAAGTGATTTAAAAGATAGAAAGCAAACGCATAGGCATGATACTTTGAAATTTTGTATTGTAATGAATCTTTTTATCTATATGTAAAGCTTAATGCATTTGGTTCTTTTCCTTTTAAATTTTCTAGCTACGAGACATTTTTATACAAATTTCATAATATATATATACCATATATTCTTGTGTCAAACGTCAAACAAAATCTTCATTTTAGCGCCCCCTTCACCTCCTGTTAAAGCGGCTCCCGGGGCACGTGCCTCCATGTCTATACTTTGTTTTTATTCCGTTTTCTTTATGATTTTGTGTTTACTTATAAGTCATATGCTTGTAAATGACTATAATTGCTGTTTCTTATACTTTTATCTATGGTGCTTGGATGCCATAGTTTTGTAATACAGTCGGCCCCACTTAATCGGGTAACGGATAATTGCATACCCCGCTTATATGCATAGAATGCCGTGGAACAAAAACGCTCCCAATAAGGTTAATGTTAAATATACTCGTTTTATCGCATAACAATCCCCGGTTAATTGCATAAATATCTCCAATCTAGTAATCCGCATTTTATAAATTCCTGTTATAGTGATGAATGGGAAGAACTTTTTATTGTTGTAACAATGGTTTGTTATATCTACGATCGAAGAACAGAAACCGTCGTGAAAGAAGACTTTATTATCTACATTCTAGGAAACTCATAGGAGTGTTGAATTTGGACAATTATGTTTTTCTTGTCTTTTAAAGCTTGTCGTACATACAGTGACTCAATATGTTGGGGGTAATTTTTGGAAAATCCTGGAATCGGGGGAAAATACAATCGGGATGGCCAAGAGAATAAAGGAACGATATTTAGCGCCGGAAATTGAGAAATACAGTATCCGAGGTAGGAAAAAACAAATTTCCCTAAAAGATTTTTTGTGTAGGCAACAACAAAAAGAAAAAAAATCCCTGCCGGCCCGGCCTACAGGCAGAGGTAGATTTCGAAGTTAAGTATACTAATTTCACCAACAAAAACTAAATCATTATTAGATATAAATCCACTTTAACAGTTTTATCTGTCTCTTTTGACGAGTTTTTATTTCCTTTTTATAAAATAGCTGGTTTTATCAGAATCATGTTAAGGCGACATTAAAAAAATATTTTTCCGTACTCAACAACTCGAAATTTTCTGGCACATTTTCAGATTAATTTTTAATAAAAAAAATATGAAACATGCTGACGTAATTTTTGGAAAGATTTATAAGCGACCTGTGTTTTTATTTTTCTTTCAATTAATTAAAACTTGATTAATAAACAATTATTTTCTCAGTAGGGCAATATTTTTCGTTTCCAACACAATCGCTTCGGGAAATTCTGTTCAAAATGCCCACTTTGACATCATTTTTTGAAATATATTCTGCCTCTATCAAAAAATCGATCATTACGGTACATTATATAGTTTCTGAATAAGAGAATCTAGCAATTGGATGCGTTTGAGAGCAAAAATGAATTTAAAAATGAGTAAGAAAATAGACAGTTTGGATTCGAATGCACCCTTAATAAGATGATTTTTTTCTTCAACCGCTATGTATTTTTAATTTGTTTTTGCTTTAAGAAATGGTCCTATCAAAAACTTGTCTATATAAATGTTGAAGACAATATTAAGAAGATATATGATAAATTCATGGAGATTTTATATCTTGTGAATTGACGGAGTTATGAAAATTTTTCTTCTTCAACACCCCCCCCCCCTTTTTTTTTGGCACGAATTGGTCCTATCAAAAACTTGCGAATATAAAAGCTGTAGATAATATTAAGGAGATGCATAATAAAATTATTGGACATGATATCTTGAGAATTGACGAAGTAAGGAATTTTTTCTCCCAAAAACCCTATTTTTTGCGCCTCTTGAGCCTATTTTAAATTTTATCAAAAATCTGTGATGCATGAATTTTTGGCGCTATTTTTAGAAGTAATAAAATCTTTAAACTGATTTGATATGTACAAAAATTAAGAAGTTATGGGTTTTTTTTCGGTTTTAACAAAACCCCTCTCTATTTCCATCCCCTTTGTCCTCTTTTGCCCATTAACGAACTTGACCGAGATTTTATGTCCCTTGATTTTATGTATCAGTTTGGAAGACATTTGTGCAGAATTGCGAAAGTTATCGTGTCCAGAAGAAAGTGATAACACAATTGCTTCGAGAAATTCCGTTCAAAATGCCCACTTTGACATAAGTTTTTGAAATATATTCTGCCTCTATCAAAAAATCGATCATTGCGGTACATTATATAGTTTCTGAATAAGCGAATCTACCAATTAAATGCGTTTGAGAGCAAAAATGAATTTAAAAATGAGTCAGAAAACAAGCAGTTTGGATTTGAGTGCATCCTTAATGCAATGATTTTTCCAACACAATCCGCTTCGGGAAATTCGGTTCAAAATGCCCACTTTAACAGCATTTTTTAAAAATATATTCTGCCTCAATCAAAAAATCGACCATTACGGTACATTATATAGTTTCTGAGTCAGAAAACGTACCAATTGGAAGCCTTTGAGAGCAAAAATGAATCGTAAAATGAGTCAGAAAATACGCAGTTTGGATTTGAATATACCCTTACTTAGATGGGTTTTTTCTTGAACCGCTATGTATTTTTAATTTGTTTTTGCTGTAAGAATTGGTCCTATCCAAAACTTGTCTATATAGATGTTGTAGACAATATTAAGAAGATATATGATAAATTCATGGGGATTTTATATCTTTTGAATTGACGGAGATATGGATTTTTTACTTCTTCAAACCCCCTTTTTGTTTTCGTTTTCAATTTTTTTGCGGTACGAATTGGTCCTATCAAAAACTTGTGAATATAAAAGTTGTAGATAATATTAAGGAGATTTATAATAAAATTAATTGGAATTGATATCTTGAAAATTGACGAAGTTATGATTTTTTTTCTCCCCAAAACCCTATTTTTTGCGCCCCTTGAGCCCATTTTTAACTTTATCAAAAATCTGTGATACATAAAATTTTGGCCCTATTTTTAGAAGTAATAAAAACTTTTAACTGATTTGATATGTACAAAAATTAAGAAGTTATGGGGGGTTTTCTGTTTTCACAAAACCCCTCCCTATTTCCTCCCTATTGGTCCGATTTTGCCCATTAACGAACTTGACCGAGATTTTATGCCCTTTGATTTTATGTATCAGTTTGGAAGAGATTGGTGCAGAATTACGAAAGTTATCGTGTCCAGAAGAAAGTGATATATATATATAGATAGATAGATAGATAGATAGATAGATAAAGTTTTTTACTGGGGGTGGTTTTGGGTTCTAGGAGTCATGATCGGTGTAGATCTGCAAAAATTTTTCAGAAATTCCAACATAGGAACGATCCCAATAGGTAGTATTTCATACGAAATCTACCTAAAAAAGTGATAAATTGACAAATAATTGAAAAATAAAATTAATATATGCAGAATTTATTTATTTTCAAAGGTATGATTTAAAACAAATTTATTTTATTTCACTTTCATTTTAATTTTACATACATTATAATGAAAAATTAAACCATGTAACGTAAATAGTGTAATAATACATTATACCTTATTCCATATATTGTTATATAAAGAGTAATAATAAATTATTTAAAATTAATAATTAAAATCTAAATTATTAAAAGAATATTTTTTAAAGTATTAGGTAAATGATGTTCATTAATATTTACCATATCTGTGGTATATAATCAATTGATAACGTATACTGCTAACATTAATTGCTGTCCTCGCTTAAACGCTTAACCCGCTTAAATGCATACAATTCAGTGGAACCAACTGTATGCAATTAAGCGGAGCCGACTGTACTTGTTTCAATATATGTGTCGCTGTTTTCTGGGTCAGTTTTCTTGGCTGATTGGCGGAAGGGTTTCTTCTGCCAGGGGTTCATGCATTTGCCATTTTTTGGTTGGCTCCCTGGTAGAGTGATTGTAGCCCTTGTAGAATTCATTCTCAGCTATTTACAGAAGAAAATAAAATTATTTTAAACTATTAATATGCAAGTGAGAAATTTTTCAAAGAACGCTGTCATAGGTTTAACATTAGCGGTCCAGTTTCTTCGCGTGAATAGTGTAAGCTCTTAACTCTCAAGCTAATGTTAATCCTATGGGAGCGTTGTTTACATATTTCCTTGTAGCATTTTAATTATTATTAAATGATTTTTATTTTTAAAGAATTTTTTTTCTTTTGCATAGGGTATCTGCGGTCGATAACTTTTATTGTGCGTGAGGAGAGGGGGGGGGGGCGTCAAAATCCATATTTGTTCCGGGCTCAAAAAAGGCTAGTTTCGGCCCTGGTAAAAAAAAAAATGTTTACATGAATACAAAAGCGGCACACTTAACATAATTTGGTGAATCTTAATCTATTTTATAATTCTATATCGAGAATTATCACCAATAGATTTAAATCTCCTACTTGAAATAGAAAAAAGTAATGTCATTGTTGCACTAGTTATTGTGAAGTTTTATTGAATTTGTTAGTTACTGCGATGTTTTGTTCGAAGTTGCGAATTTCAAAATACCTGTAAAAACTCGAATGTGATTATTCTGTTCTAAAACATGCTGATACGCTCTTTGTTGCAACAACGTCATAATTCAAAAATCGCAATTTTTTAGTTCTGATGTTGAAGTAAATGATCGATATATTATTTCAACTCTGTGAAATTTTTGTCAATCAGCAAACAAGAAAGAAGAGGCGAATTTTCTGAAGTTTTATGATCTGTTTAAAATCGTAGAATCCTTGTCAAAAGATGACTTTGATAAAATTTTCTTTTGTTACACACACAGAGCTTTAGGCAAGGAAGTGTGTGTGTGTGTGTGGGGGGGGGGGGGTGGATGCCCTTCCCGAATGAGGTAAGAGTTTACTGAATAAATCATATGCATACAGTCAAATCCGGTCAAATCTGTTGACTACCGTAAAGATTGGTAAAAAATTTAGTTTTTGTCAGGTTTTCGACTTAGCTTTCATAATAGTATCGTATATATTTAATTTTCATTTAAGGCAAGATTCCGTTATAGACAGGTTCATTTTTCACAGGGTTAGAGTATACAGTGTATATGTATAGGGGAATGAAGTTTTAAGTTAAATAAAAGCTTATAATATATAAATAGTTTCTCTTTTTCAATATCTTCTAAAACAGTTGTCGTTTTCTACTTTAAAGTATACACATTTGGGGAGCATACTTGTATATGCTGTATATTCTAGCAAATATCGCAAAGCTCAAACATATTTACACACAGAAATGTTATTTAATAAATAACTGAAATAGTTATGCCACAATAATAAGTAACATTTGCATTAACAAATATTCTGTATTTATGTTTGAGCTGTGTGTTAAATGCTGAAATACATGGTATGTTACTACTAAGAAACAATCTAGGTTATTTAACACTTATTTACATTTTATTTCCGTAGAAAACTTTTTTTTTTTTTTTAATTAAGAGGTGGGGTTTAGTTGAGGTTCGAGTATTTTGGGTTCGGATCGAAATGTGGAGGATGAATTTTTTTGTCGTGCTCAGATCTCATTTCGGGTTCGAATCTACCCTGTATCGAGTTGGGCAAACAAAACTAAACCCGACTGATAGTTTGAATCGGATCCGGCTAAACTGAATATTTTTTCAGAGAGGTTCGAATTGACTTATATTTTACGAGTTGAGTTAACTTAAATTGCTTTTGGTGGGTGGGTTCGATTCTACCCGATTTCTCAAAATATTCTCCAAAATATACTTAAAAATGAAACATTATATTACTTGGGTATCAAGGAGCACATATACAGAAATATTGTTTTTTCTTCATAAAAAATATAATTGATACTAGAAATACAATTGTAGGCTACTTTTCCATTATTCTATTGTGGATTTTTATGTTTATTTTTTCAGTTTTGGGGTGGGATTGGGTTCGGATTGAACCATGTCCGTTCTGGGTCGAAGTTTGTCAGATTAGGATCAATTAATCCAACTATTTTTTTTAAACTGGTTCAGGCTGAGTGGATATATAATTTACAGGTTCGGGTCGGGTATGACCCAAACCACGCAGGATTCTATGCTCTCAAAATAATCCGTGAGTTAAACTAATTTTTCCCTTGATTATCTTTTATTAAAACATGAAAATTTGCGCTTTTTTACCCATTCCCCTCCCCACACACACATATATATATATATATATATTATATGCCCGACCCGCGCAGGACTCTAATCGGCCACCCTGTCGGGATACTATGCCCTCCCCCCACCCCGTAGGGCAAGTTTTGGCGCCGCCTCTGACTGCAACCTTAATGTTAAACCTATGGGAGCGTTCTTTAAAAAACATTCTCGCTTGCATTTTAATAGTTTTAAATGATTTTTTTTTCTATTTTCGTTGCATATTTTTAAAATTTTACTTTTGGTTATTTTTACGTATTTGGATTTTTTAACTGCAATACAATTTTATCAAAATTCCATATATATATACATTTTTGTATCAAACGACAAACAAAATTTCCATTTGGCGCCCTCTTCGCCTAGGGCCGAAACTAACCTTTTTACACCCGGGGCAAGCATGGATTTTGGCGCCCCCCCCCCCTCTTCCGCAAAGTATATTTACAAAGAGAATTTTACTAATTTTCTAATAGCCGACTTATTTAAAAATTTAAAACATGTAATCCTAAAATATGTAATACTGAACTACGTAATCTACAATGGCGGATCCAAGGGGGAGTTCACGGGTGTCATGACTCCCCTCTAAACACCAACAAAAATATTCTAAAGATCATTTAAAAAATAAAATATACAGCTAGAGTCCCGATTATCCGAGTCCTGCTTAACCGAGTTTCCACTTTCACCGAGTTATTTTTTTCTGATGGACTGATGGCTTCTATTATTGTGAAACAGCCATTATAAAAGAAGTGTTAGGTGAAGATGAAACAGCAGTCGTAAAAAGTTAGAACTCTGATTTTCTGGTCAGAATGGAAAAAAAATGGCCATAATTTTTTTTGGCAAAAAAAAAAAAAAAAAAAAAAAAAAAAAAAAAAAATATGGCCATTTTTTCCCCACTCTGACCAGAAAATCAGAGTTCTAACTTTTTACGACTGCTCTTTCATCTTCACCTAACACTTCATTTATAATGGCTGTTTCGTAATAATAGAAGCCATCAGTCCACCAGAAGAAAATGATCCATTCCAAAGGTATAAGCCTTCATTTAGCGCCCCTTCGTTCTGACGCCCGGGGCACATGCCCCCTCTGCCACACCTTAGTTTCGGCCCTGGCCTTTCGTTCTTACGCCCGAGCAAGTGCCGCGTCTCTGCCCTAAACTAGAAAAACTATTACCTAAACTACTACCCTGAAAAAGTTAGAAAATTGCCCCCCCCCGGGTGACAATTATCACTCCCTCCTATCTTTCATTTTTTTTTTATATGTTATAAATAATATATATCAGATTTAAAAAATTTGCTTGCGGTCCCTCTCATCTCCCGCGTATTTTAAATACACTTAGTCGACATTAACTTGTAATATATTAGAATGTAATCTAAGTTATATTTAAAATACATATAATTGGAATTGACCTACAATCCATTACGGGTTAACTGGATTATACAATTAAAAACGTAATTTAAATCATCTTTTAATCCATTGCAGGTTAATTAGATTATATAATTAAAAGAGTAATCGAAATCCGCACGTAATCGATTAAAATTAATCTAATTAAATCTTAAAATGTTAAATAAGAATTGATTTGTGATCCTTTACACAATTATCGGGTTATACAATTCAAAAGCTTAAATTGAAATTACTTTTCAGTGCTCTGCGTGTTAATCAATTGCATTATGAGGTGATTATAATGTATTTTAATTTAATCAATAGTTTCATTACTCTGTAATCAGATTCTGCCCCAACACTGGTCATATCCATTGAAAATTATTCATATTTTATCTGTTTCGTTTAAATGTTTAAATCGGGTTCGACAGCCCATGGATTTTTTTTTTCTTTGTTGTTGTTGCCCCAGCTCGCCCGTTAAAAATATGTCCTAATGCTGCCGGGCTGACCAGTTTGAAAGTTTCCCTCCATTACGATGGCCCCATGCCGACCACTAAACGTTCTTTGAATAAAATCAAACACAAATTCTTGAGAAAGCCCCTCCCCCCCTCCACACACAGACTACTTTCTTATCTAGCTTATATCTTTCCTCATCTGTGAGCTCGCCTTTCTGCCATTTCCGAGGGCATTTCTCATTTCTGCTTTTGCCTTCCCGCCTTCCCCAACTTCCGTCAAAACTGAAGACAGCGAGAGGAAGAAGACAGAATGGCGACAAAATAGATTTTTCTCGAGATTTTTAATTCGAGATTACCTCGGAGATTACACTTGATTATACATGATTATACTATGATTATATTGATTACATGTGATTACGTTAAGATTTCATTGATTACCACCGATTACATGTGATGACATGATTACGCATGATTAAGACTTGATTACAGTATGATTTCACTGATTACAGGAACGGTTGTACGAGATTACACCCCATTGAGAGACCCCTCGCGTTTTAACCGCCATTCGGAAAATTAGCGGGACTAATCGTCACGTTGTCGTGTTGTTGTATTTTTTTCTTTTTGCAGGGAGTTTTTCAACAGTATAGTAGTCGAATTTTAACTAATTTTTAAGTTGATATATATATATATATATATATATAGCGTAAGAGGGCTGTATTAAACTTCTTTTTAATATTAATATTGATATTCGGCACTTTGTATTCACTACGCATTCGACAAGAATCATGTTCGGTAAAAAATATCGCCACATTAATTTAGAAATGCTGTGGTATGGGGAAAACTTTTTATAAGAAATTTTCGTGTACAACTAAAGATAAATTTCACTATTTTTTTAAATAATAGCGAAAAATATATTCATATATTTCCATTATGTTTAAAAGTGAAAGACTGATTTTACTCCTAAATAATTAAACTTGTAAAAAGTTCAGTTTGGAGGTGGGAAAGTTTTGTGAAGGATCCTGTTTGCAGGTGAAAAGTTTGATGAAGGTTCCTTGTTTTGAGGTGATAAAATTTTGGGAAGGGTCCTTTAAAGGACCCAAGTTAATAGATCCATGTATTGGAATACAAATTTTACTAGTAAGTACCTGATTTAGTTTCCTTTATAAATTGAGCAGCTATAATCTTTTTAGGAACATAACTGCTTGATTAATAATGCACAGTGAAGGTGTAATGTCTCTTGCAAATCATTTAGCAGGGCTCAATATCTTTGGCTGCAATATTCGACTCATAAAAATAATTGGTACTTTTCGGTTAGCTGTTTGCCAGTGTTATATTATACATACATATATTGCATATATAAATGCATATATGTGCACATATATATACACATATATATGTATATATAACACTGGCGCCCAGCTAACCGAAAAGTACCAAATAATTAAAAGAATTTTTATATATTGTAGATTAATTTATTATGTAGAATATGAAATATAGAAAAAAGTAAGGTACTTTTCGATTAGCCGGGCGCTAGTGTTATATATTACAATATATATGTATATATAACACTGGTGCCCGGCTAACCAAAAAGTACCAAAAATAATTTTACATGTGTAATTATTTTAAATAAAGTAATTTTTTCATGAAAAAACAGTTAAAGAGAAATTTAAAGCAATATTTTTTTTCAGATGAGTGCAGGAGAATTTTTGCAATTTTTTCCCGCAACCAACTGATGAATTTTGCAATATTTTATTTCTACCAATTTGCATTTAAATGTTGCATTTTTTCTTGCACCCAATTGGTAAACTTGTGAGGTTTTTCTTTTTCTTATTTTTTTTTCATGTGATCGCTGGGTGAATTAAGCAATTTTTTCCCTGCTACAACCGAAGAACAATGTGATTTTTTCATCGTAACTGACTGGTGAATTTGTATAATTATGCATTCTTTTTTGTTTACATTGATGTTCAATAATTATTATTCAACGATAATATTCAATTGTCACTTAATGTGATTAATTTAGCAATTTTTCGCTAATTTTCTGCATTCCATTTTTTTCTCACGATTGATTGTCCGTTACATTTCATTATTTTTTCCATAGCAGATTGACAAATTTCACAATATTTTAAAGCAACACACTGAAGAATTTCTCTTTTTTTTTCCCGGTGAATTTCTCAGATTTTTTTTTTTTCCCCTGATGACTGAATGAAGAATTTTGCAATTTTTTCTTGTAACCAATTGACGAATTTTGGGGTATTTTACTTGTACTGATTGGCAAATATTGCATTTTTTCTTGCGAGCAACTAGCGGAACTGAATATATATATAAATAACAGTCGGTTTATGAATTTTGCCGACCCCCCCCCCTTACCTAAGCTGATCAACAGATCTCGTTTTTTCTGATAAAAAGTTGATAAATTTCCATATTTTCCCCCCACAACTTACTAACAAAACATTTTTTTTTCATGCGATCAATGGATGAATTAAATAATTTCCCCCCCCCCCCCCATGACAATCAAAGAACTGTGTGATTTTTTTTAACCCTTTACTGACTGATAAATTTCTTGGGTTTTTTTCTTTTTCATATGACCAGTTGACAAGTTTATGATGCTTCCCCTGACCTAATGATGAAACTTAATGTTTAAAAATTAGCAAAATTCTTCATTTGATTACGGGAGAAAGAAATTGTGACATTCGTCTGTTGCTTGAGAGGACAATTGACAAATTTCAATCAGTCGAGGGAAAATATCAAAAAATTCTGTTGAGAAATGGGAACATTAAACAAGCCAGTTCCAAATATTGTTTTTTTTTTTTTTTTTTTTTTTTCGTTTCTTTACAAGGTACAAGTGTGTCCTTTATTAAAAAAATCTGTGCCTGATGGGCACTGACCCGTTTTTTCTACAGTAAACTTCTAGAAAAAAGGGCACTCGTATGCAGCGATGTAAACGTAAAAAAAAAAACAGAGGGTATATTCAGAGTTTTTCCCATGTTTAAAAAAGGGCAGGGTGCTTCTTGTAGGAAAAGGGCACTTTTGGATTCCGAAAGGCATGTTTTGGATTTTTAAGGACACTTTTTTTAATTTTTAAAGGCATCCTTTTGATTTTTAAAATTACTTTTAATATTTAATAGACAGGACGCCATTTTAAAGACAGCAATGAGGCAATTTTTACTATGCATGTAAATTTTTTAATAAAGAAAGGAGTAAAGGCACTTTTTTCAGCTGGGGGCAACAAGGGTGCTAATGTTTTCCATCAGGGGTAAGAGGGCTGCTGTTTTGTAAACCTAAGGGCAGGCAAAGTGCAGCACCCTCCTGACACTGTCTACGGGAAACTCTGGTATACCTTAGAGTATATATACAATAGCTTTTTTGAGAAACGGAAGTTAAGCAGTGTTACTGAAAAAGAACCAGAAGGTATACGACATTTACCTCTGTTTACCCTCCACTTCTGACAGCAAATTTTTTCTCTCTTTTTTGCGAACTATAATATTTTTTTCTGCTACCGATCGACGAATTTCGCATTCTACTCGTGACAGATCAGTGAAAATTGTGATATTTTTTCACAGTCGAATGATAAACTGTGTCTTTTTTTCAACTGATTGGTCAAATCTCGAGGGGTTTTTTTGCATGGCTGATCGACGAATTTCCATTTTTTCTCTGATCTACTGACGAATTTCGCTTTTTTTTTTTTACAGGTGACTGATTTTTAAATTTTGCTATATCTCTCTTGAACCAGTAAGTATATCTTGAGGCCGATTGGAGAGAGTTTTTTTCCGCTACTGATGTACGAATTTTGCAGTTTCTTCCGTCGATCTACTGACGAATTCCGCGATTTTTTTTTAGCCATGACCGATTTGCAATTTTCTGGATTTTTTCTTTTAACATAGGTGAATTTTGAGACTTTTTCTTGCGACCGATTAGAGAAGATCGTGGGTTTTTTCTGGCGGTGCACTGATGAAGTTTTTTACCTGCAAATGATTAGCAAAAATCATGGATTTTTTCTCGCAACTGTTCGTCGAATTTTGTATGTTTTTCCACAACAGGCTGAAGAATTTCATGGTTTGTTCTCCATGACTGATGAACTGTACGAGTTTTTCTCGCGACCCATTGATGAATTTCACAATCTTTTTAATAAAGATGAAAATAAGGAATTTTGCTTAGTAGCCACTGGCCGGTAGGTTGACTTTATTTAGTAGCCAGTTACTAGCGAGTGAGAATAATTTCTTTAGTAGCCAGTAAGTACATTTATGTCACTGAATATTTAATTTATGGGTATATTTTAGGTATGTTTATCCACTGAGTAGCAGGTATGATTCAAAATTGAAAAAAATAGGTTTAAAAAATCTGAAATTTGCAGCAAATTTTCTGAAATGTAAAGGGAGGGTTGGTAGGGGATCCCTCCTGGTACTAATTATGCATTTTTTCCAGATACTTTAACGAAATTCACGTTTTTTCCGGATCTATTGGCAATGTTTTCGTTTCTTTGGCGTTCGTTTGACAAAATGTGCGTTTTTTTCACGATCTTTTGACAAAATTCACATTCGTTTTCGCAATTCTTTGGCAAAATTCTCGGGTTTTTTTTTTCGAAATTATCATGCCCCCCTCCCACCCCCCCCCCCCCCCCGCGATCCTTTAACTAAATTTGTGTTTTTTGACAATTTATTGACGAATTTTGTGTTTTTGCCATGATCCATTGACGATATTTGTGTTTTTTCTTTGCTCTATTGATGATATTTGCGTATTTTCGCGATTCTTTGACGAAATTTTGGATTTCCAGAGATCGTTTGATGAAATGTGTGGGTTTTTTGCGATTCTTTGACGAAATTGTTTTTTTTTTTCTGCGATGTATTGACGATATTTGTGTTTTTTTCCGCAATCCACTGACCATATTTGCATTTATTCCACAAACCTTTGACGAAATTTCGGATTCTTTGCGATCCTTTGATGAAATTCGGGTTTTTCCACGATCCTTTGACGAAATGTGCTGTTTTTATTGTGATTTTTTGACAAAATTCTCGCTTTTTTGCGATTCTTTGATACAATTCGCTTTTTTGGTGATCCTTTCATAAAATTTACATTTCTTTTTTCGTAATCCTCTGACGAAATGTGTGTTTTTTCGCGATCTTTTGACAAAATTCACATTTTTTTCTTTCCCAATTTTTTTACGAAATTCCTTTTGGAAAATCTTGCGTTTGGCTGGTACTTTCCATATTTTTAATCGTCAGTTTTTCACATTTACTCCTTGAGTGGCGACTGGCGATTGCTTATTTTCATCTTTACTTTTTAAATGAACGATTAAAGAATTTGGTGATTTTTTTTCTAACCAATGAGTGACAAATTTTGCGATTTTTCCTACATTGAATGGTGAATTTTCTTGAAAATGAAAATTTGAAATGTTCTGCAGTGAAATCCGTTGTTCTGCGATGTACGTCGCATTTATAAGCATATTCTGATTTGGGGGATTTCATTATCTCTTACTTTTCGGACTTTTTCTGAAATTGCAACATTTTCATCGGAGGTTTCCGATAAATATTATTTGTAATATATAAAATTTTCAAAGGTGGGGGGGGGGGCACAATACTAAAGCCCAAAGTGCGGCACTTTTCTAACTTTTACCAACACCTGTCCCTATCGTGTAACATACAGTTGGAACGGCCTGTGACCACTTATTCATGTTATACACATCCGATATCCATGCTGCCACTTTGCTCCCCCCTGAGAGGGGCACTTTTCTAAATTTTGCCGGCACCTCTCATGTGGCATATCGTTCAAAAGGTCTGTGACCACTTATTCATGTTATGCCCCTCCCCCCCACTTTGCCCCACCGGGGGGGGGCACTTTTCAAAATTTTTCTGACATCCCTGACGTGACATATCGTTCAAAAGGCCTATGACCACTTATTCATGTTATGCACCTCTAATGAACCTCCACCCGCTTTGCCCCCCTGGGGGGGCACTTTTCTAAATTTTGCTGACACCCCTCATGTCACATATTGTTGGAAAGGCCTGTGAACCCCTTATTCATGTTATGCACCTCTAATGCTCCCCCCCCCACTTTGCCCCCCGGGGGGCATTTTTCTAAATTTTGCTAACATCCCTGATGTGACATATCGTTCAAAAGGCCTTTGACCACTTATTCATGTTATGCACCTCTAATGCCTCTGCCCCCCCCCCCCACTTTTCCCCCCCCAGGGGGGACTTTTCTAAATTTTGCTGACACCCCTCATGTGACATATCGTTCGAAAGTCCTGTGACCACTTATTCATGTTATGCACCTCTAATGTAACTCCCCCCACTTTGCCCCACGGGGGGGAGCACCTTTCTAAATTTTGCTGACACCCCTCATGTGACATATCGTTGGAAAGTTCTGTGACCACTTATTCATGCTATGCATCTCTAATGCTCCTCTTTCCACTTTGCCCCCCGGGGGGGCACTTTTCTAAATTTTGCCGGCACCTCTCATGTGACATATCGTTCAAAAGGTCTGTGACCACTTATTCATATTATGCCCTTCCCCCCCACTTTGCCCCACCGGCGGGGCACTTTTCTAAATTTTACTGACATCCCTGATGTGACATATCGTTCAAAAGGCCTGTGACCACTTATTCATGTTATGCACCTCTAATGACCCTCCACCCACTTTGCCTCCCGGGGGGTGGCACTTTTCTAAATTTTGCTGACACCCCTCATGTCACATATTGTTGGAAAGACCTGTGACCACTTATTCATGTTATGCACCTCTATTGCCCCTCCCCCCACTTTACCCCCCCCTCGGGGGCATTTTTCTAAATTTTGCCAACACCCGTCATGTGACATATCGTTCAGAAGGCCTTTGACCCCTTATTCATGTTATGCACCTCTAATGCCCCTGCCCCCTACTTTGCCCCCCCGGGGGGCACTTTTCTAAATTTTGCTGACACATCATGTGACATATTGTTCGAAAGTCCTGTTACCACTTATTCATGTTACGCACCTCCGGTGCTTCCCCCCCCACCCCGGGACACTTTTCTAAATTTTGCTGACACCCCTCATGTGATATATCTTTCAAAAGGCATGTGACCACTTATTCATGTTATGCACATTCAATGCCCCTCCCCCCACTTTGCTGCACAGAAGGGGCACTTTTCTAAATTTTGCCAACACTGTTCATGCAATTTATTATAAGCATAGTTGATTTCCAGAAACGAGCCTATACAAAGCCATGACATGATACCCCCAAAAGCTAATGTTAAATCAACCAACTTCACAAATTGTTAATTCCATTTGAGTATTTGAAGTTTTTTTATTAATATGTATATATGTTTTATTAATATGTTTAGTTTATTAATATGTATCAAATCAATGTCGAACTGGATATGTAATCATTATTATGTATTGATCTGATGCGAATTTGCACAGAAGGCTGTCCGCATGCAGGTGCAACGATATAATGTAAAGAGAAGATACAGCTTTTATACCTAAAGGAAAACTGCAGATATTTCTGCCAAAATCGGTGAAGGGAAATAACAGGTTTTTTACCTGAATGAAAACAGCAGGTATTTGAAACTCAGAAGGTTAAGGGAAAATACATGTTTTTTACCTAAAGGTAAGCTGAAGGTAATTTTAGTTCCAAATACCTTCAGTTTCCCTGAAGATTTTTTTTTAAGGTTTCTTGCTGACTTTTTTACCTGGGTAATCTCATGTCTTCATACAATAAGTTAGAATTCATCAAGTCGAAATTGTCTTTTTTAAATTCTTTTCCTTTTAAAGTCTGAAAATCCTTTACAGTAACCCAGATATCTTAATTGTCCACATGTACACTGGTTTCCAAAAATTAAGGAAAAACAACAAAAACAGGTATTACTCAAAATGTTACATGTAGATTTTAATAAAACTGAACCACTATATACAACCCATATTAAGGTATACAATGACATTAAAATAAATTACCAGACGATTGTAATGTTCCAGAAAGTAACACAATTATAAAATAAGCAAAATAACCCAGCTAGAAAAAGTTTGCAAAAAAAGTGTAAAAAAAGTGCACAAAAAGTGAGCGTATTTGGCACCTCTGCTTATGCATAATAAGTGCAAACTGAATTGCGCACAAAAGTGCATACCTAAATTGTTCACTTTTTATGCAAAATCAGAGGGGCCAAATACGCTCGGATTTTGTGCACTTTTCTTTTTACACTTTTTTTACATACCTAATTTGTGCACTTTTTATACACAATCAGTGGTGCCAAATATGCTCAGATTTTGTGCACTTTTTTTACACATTTTTTGCCTATCTAAATTTTATACTTTTTATGCACAATCACAGGTGCCAAATACGCTCAGATTTTGTGCACTTTTATTTTTACACTTTATTTGCCTACCTAAATTTTATACTTTTTATGCACAATCACAGGTGCCAAATACGCTCAGATTTTGTGCACTTTTCTTTTTACACTTTTTTTGCTTATCTAAATTTTACCACAAAAATGCTTAATTATTGCAGTTTAAATATATTGCTATCACATACATAATTCACACTGCAACAATAAAATAATAAGACCAAAAAAACAAGCATTAATTTATTAGTGTACCTGTAACGAAACAGTGGTACAACAGAAAGCTGAGCAATATTCTTATAATAGCATGAAAAAAAAAATAGTTTAAAAAATTCGGTTTCTCTAAAATATAACCTAAAATACCTTTGAACCTTATAACATACGATGAAGCTGTATTTTAAATTTTAAAACATTATGATGAATTTTTCACAATTTTTTTATTTCTAATTACAGCTGAAGAAAGGTAAATGCTTGTAATATTTTTACCAGTGGTGCACCAAGCACTCGTGAGAGTACCAAGTAATTGTGTGCAAGAAAAAAATCACTCATGTGCACATGACGTGAGCTTATGGATACCACTCCTATATGTGCATGTGTTTATAAATACACATAAACATTCATCATGAACATACAATCATTTTTTAAAATTAATTTCAATTCAAAGTTTAATTTACTATATACTTTTTGAAGCCAATTTGTTTAAATTCAAAAATTTTAAAACAGTGAGTAACATTACTTAAAAATATGAAATTTTGCGAACAAAAAGTATACACTAAAGGAATAAACCTGCAACAAAAATTAAAAAAGATACCCAGTTAGATAATTATTTCAAATAATCTATATGGGAAAAAAAATCATTTTCCAGAAAAATTTGTAAAGGACACGGTCATTGTGTTCACATGATTATGTGTATGGTTAATGTATATATCCTATGCAAAAAAAAAAAAAATCTTTAAAAAACTTAAATGCAAATAAAAAATTTGTAAAGGATGCTTCTATTTGTTTAACAGCTTGTGAGTGTTAGCTTGTGAGTGTTGTCACATAACTAGTGTAGGCTCATCAGGCTAATAAAAAAAGAAATCCCCAGCAAAAGGTAAACATACCTTTTACCGTCTCTGAGAAAACTGCAAACCAAACACTAATCATACAATTTTATTTTTTTTAAATAAATAGAAAAAATTGATTCTTAAATAAGAAATATATAGAGATTTTTAAATAAGAAATATATTGAAAAATCCTTGATTAATTAGAAAAATATATGGTACTTTTCGGTTAGCCGGGAGCGGTATGTGTATTTATATATAACACTAGCGCCTGGCTAACCCAAAAATACCAAATTTTTTCTCCAAATGTCACAACGTAACATGGAATGGCCATTTAATTAATTATTCAAATTTTAAGAATTTTATGTCTAAATTAAATACAATAGAGCCCTGATTATCCGAAAATTGGCTTAACCGAAAGACCTTAAAACTCTTTAAAGTCTTTTTTTAAATGGGAAGAATTTTATTGCCAAGACTATACAGTAGAAGATCTTTATAACAGAAACCTAAAAACGCAAAGTTGTGCCTTATATGGATCACATCATTAAATTCACCTTGTAAGCATGGCGAAATATGTCTGAAACATATCAAAATACATTAAAATATCTTTATACTGCATTCCTTGTTACCAAGAGTTATCCAAATTATAAATATTTGCATAATCAGGGGTCGATCCAGGCAAAATTTGGGTCCTATTTAAGGCCCTTTCACAAAAATCTATTTCATAAAATAGGCCTCTTCACAAAAATAAATTTAATAAAAGGGCCCATTCACAAAAATGAATTTAATAAAAGGGCCCATTCACAAAAATGAATTTAATAAAAGCGCCCCTTCACAAAAAAGAACTAAATAAAACAGGCATCTTCACAAAATTCCTTTTAATAAAATAAGACCCTTTCGTAACATTCTTTTACATAAAAACTTTTAAAATGTTTAATTTGTAAATAAAACCAGGTCATGAAAAACAAAAACTTTGGCAAGATGATTTAAAGAAGTTTTTGTTAATAAATTCTTCGTTCGAATTTGAGTAACCAGATTTCAAACTTCAACTATCACTACACGGGGTCAATCAATTCATCTACTAACTAAATAAAACTTTAGATCGTTTTCTTTCTGAAAATCTTAAATTTTATTTTAATTTGAAATATTTGTCAAAAGTGGTCCAAATTCAGCAGCTGGTCGCTTAAGTTGGACCACCAGTCTCCTAAATTGGACCAATAAAATCAGGTTCTTTTAATGACGAGGGAATATAACTAATTTTATTAAAAGCAAAGTTTGCGGTTACTGGAACAATCAAACAAAATAACAGCAATGAAATATAACGAAATTAAATACCTGAAAATAAGAGTAATTGTTTTAATTCAAAATGTATTCAAAATATAAATCAAAGTTATCAGTAATTAAGAATAGAAATTATGAAACTAATTGCCAGTTACTTGAATATCATGTAAGGAGTGATGCAAAGATTACACATGAATTTCGTTTATTAGTTTTTTACCAGTGCACATAACATGGATCCGTATTTGGCAATCTGAACACTGAATCATTTCTGATGTTTTATTTTCTTACAAATTAGGCAAAACCAATCATCACTATCTAGATTTTTCTTTTTAGATTCTGAATTATTAGACTTTTTTGCAACAGAAGTTTTGTTTACTCTATGATTGTAGTTCTTCCCTTCCACATTTCCTTGCTAATTGCAGTACGACTATTTTTTAAAACTTGATGTTCCAATTTCTTTTATGCTGTGATAGCTTCTTTTTAGTCGATTTTTTTTGTTTTTTGCTTGTTTGTTTCAAGATTTACTTTATATGGCGAATATGTTAACACAACTGTTTTTTGGCTACCTCTGTACTTTTATTTAACTAAATTTAGCAAAGGATATAACATTTCTAATGATTTTTTGGCTTTTGGGGAGGATTTGTAGCTGCAGCCTTATTGCAGGTCAATTTCTTCACAACTTACTCTCTCCTTTTTGTTTCCTATATCTTTAACAGCTTTTACTGTCATGTATTTGTTTTTTTATTCCAGACAGTTTGTGTGTGTCTTTTTCAACATTATATTATAAAACTGTTAAAAAATATGCTCTATTGAAAAATACGCTATGATTACTTATACGCAAACATTATATATTCAAACAGTGTTGAATTCAGCTCCTCCCCCCGGAAGGTTTGAGGTTTTATGCGTTTTAATGGCAAAAAAATGTAATTCCACCCTCCAGAACTGTAAAAAGTCTACCCTTCCTCACAGAATCGCAAATATCCTCCAGGAGGAAAATGTTTGAATTCAACTCTGTAAACCAAATACGCCATAGGAATAAAGAATTCAAAGAAAATAAATACAAATACATACAAGATAAAAGAAATTGAAAACAAAATTTAATGCATAAACATGTAAAAATATTTTTATGTTTATATAGGCCTAAACTGTATAAAAAAATTAATCCAGATATACCAAGAAAAAAAAAACTTGCATGGAGATAGTAATCCATTATAAAAAAAAATAAAAATATAGTGTACAAAGCGTACCGTCCTCGAAATTCATTACTTACTTTTCAAAATTTATGATCACATATCTCGTCCAATTTAAGCAACTTAATTTGGTCCAATTACGGCAACTGCGCCCTTTTTTAAAACAGATAATCTCAAGACTAAGAACAAAGACGAAATCAAACAAATCCGCATGAAAAATATGCGCAATAAACAGATGAATTTATATATGTATATGAAAACATAACAACTTACCTTAGTTTTAAAGTATTCACTTACGTTTAGCAGGAAAAAAGTAGATCAAAACAGCTAACTTTAACTTTTCTAAAATTGTCTGAAAACAACATGTGGTAGGCGGTTGCTTCTTCTAATCATGAGTGACGTCATTCTGATGAGTAGGATTTCAGCGGTAGATGGCGTCTCTTCCTGTAATTAACAGCAGAATGGCAACGGTCCAATTAAAGCGGCGCACAGTGGTCCCAAATCGCGATTATGTGGCCAAAAATCAGAAAATCGAAGTTTCGTATTTCGAAATGAAATCTATTCTACAGTATTTAGAAATATCTGAACATTTATATTCTGTTATATTTTGCTTTTATCAGCTCACATGAATTAGCATTGCTTATGTGAAGTTAGGAGTTTTTAGCGTTTTATGCTGTTGCGTGAATTTCAGGCAAATTCGCTGCATTCACACCCTAACTAAGACCATTTCAGATAGTTTCTCGTTTTTTTTTTTTTTTTTTTTTTTTTGCATTTCTCTGAAACAACATTAAATTACAAATTTAATTTGATTTTCCGATTGGAAAAATCTCAAAAATTAAAAAAGAGGAATTTTAAAAAAAAATACATAGTTTTAAGGCATTTTTGTACATAAAAAGTGATCTATAAACAAAGTCCTTCCGAGTTCCTCGGACTTTTATAGTACAAAATGTAGAATGAGCCTTCTAAAATCATATCCCAAGAGGTTTATTGCGACTTTTTGCGACTTTTTGAGAACTAGCAGTTTGAAGTTGGACATTGGATATTGCCAGTATTAGCCCAACATGAGTAATCGGGTTTAAAGTCAATCTGATTTCCGCACTGACCCAAAATTGTCAGTGTTTATATAATGCAACATTCTAATTAACATAACACTGTCAATTTCATTTTTTTAATTGGCGGAGGGAGGGGGGGGGGTTAAGAGTTGGAGATATTTGTTTTTATTTTTATATATATTTTTATTTGTTTTACAATTTTTCCCTTGCCTTTTTCGTTCACATAAAAAAAAATATTAAAACTTGACCTTATTTTAAAAAGTACATATTTAAAGTTCAGTTTATATATATATATATATATATTGATGATGGTCGGTAATGTTTAATAAATGGTTATATATATATATATATATATAACCATGCGGGGTGAACATGTGTTCAGAAACCTGCAAATTTTAAAAGTGGGGGGCGGAGTTAGTTTTCTGTCTGTCCTCCCACTGATGAAGAACAGACTGTTTTTGTTTTTTTACCTGTCTTTCTTGTTTTTATAAATGTTTTATAGTTAAAAAATTCTGCAGATATACACCTTCCTTTTGAAGTTATGGTGTTTTAGCATTTTGAAATGATGTAATATGTTTTATTGCACTAGATATGTGCTGCTGTAGCGCCATTCATGCAGTAATTTATCATTAATTTTGAAAATATATATATATATATATATATATATATATATATATATATATATATATACTAAATTCTAGCAACATGCATGTATGGGAAATTCAATCAACTGGGAAACATCATTTAATGTTTTAAATTTCCTGATTATTTGAAAAGTATATTTTACCTACTTACTAATAAATTTTATTATTAACCCCTTCAAGACCGGAGGCTTTTACGCAAATTTTATTCGGTTGGCACTTTAATTAATCAATCCTTTACTTAATCCATCAAAAATATGTTCTAATTAATGAAACTAAATATTTAAATTAACTAATTTTTAACTAAACTAAATTAACTATTTTTTTTTTACTGGTGCCTAAAACAAATTCTTTATGCTCTTTTTCAGGGAGCATATATGCAACCATGGTCCCGAACGTGTTAAGTAGTATTATTAAGTTTTACTTTAATTTTCACGTTTCGTCACATAAATCTATTGTAAATTTTTTTATTGCGTTTATTTTTTTTCAGTTTATTATATGAATGTTAATTTAATTGTATTAATTTATATGTACATTTAAATTTTAATGAATTCTTTAATACTTTAACAAATTTAAAAAATATATATGAAAAATTCGCTCAACCCTTGGGATGAAATGTTGCAGTTACTTGAAATGTGTAAATCCACTTTTCTGAAGGTTTATTTAAAAAACAGATTTTATTTTATTTTTCTATAAAAATATATAAATTGTTTTATATTAAAACATAGTTTTGATTGTTTTTTTTTGTAAAAATTTTAAAACTGTTAGGGATGATAGAATTTTATACCGTAGAAAACAGGGGGGGGGGGGGAACGGAAATTTCAAATATACTAGAAAATTAGTGAGGTAATTATTTATTTAATATTACAAAAATAAAGTAACAAAGGCATATTCTTCATTTTTATTGGAATTTCAAAGGTATTATTCTCTGTGTAATAGAGAGAAACAAAAGAAGGGGGGGGGGCGAAAATTTTGAAAGTAATCTAATTAATGAATTTAATTATATAATTATTAATTCATAGTAAATAGATGTTGAAAACTTAAAAAATAGCAATGTTATTTTTAAAATTTCCTTGGTATAGAGACAAATGGAAAAATGAGAGATTTCACGTGTGTGCGTGTGTGTATGTTGGGTGTGTTGGGGGGGAGGGAGGTGGCAAAATTCAGCTGATTGATTCTTTATGTATTTTACTGATTGCTTATACTCTTTATTGTTAATTTGCAATAACATTAAATAGAGAAAAAATCAATAAGATTTTAACCTGTACATTTTCAGGGAGGGATGGGGTTAAAATTTCACATTTTCATGATCTATTGAATCAGAGGATTTGTTTTGAAAAAGGGAAAATATTCCACATAATTAAAAGTAAAAAATTTTCATTCCTGAAAAAAAAACCGTAAAAAAAGAAAATTTAAATTTAATAAAAACATGGCCCCTCTATTGCGCCCTTCTCCAAATCCCCTCCCCTAGAACCCCAATTATATTTAGTTTATATTCGCTATGTAATGTCATTTAGAATGTTATAAAATTAAAAATGAAGTATATACAACCACCAGGAAAGCCAGAAATGCTTTTTGGCCACTTGATAGCGATTTGGGACCACTGTGCGGTGGTCCAAGTTAGGCTACTCTCCCCTATATCGAAGTATCACATATAAGATCCTAGTAGCTTCACTGTGTTTAATCCTGGCATTACCAATCTTTTCAGGCTCTTCTTCTTCAGTATCAGCATCTTCTTGATTCACCGCAGCAACTATTTCCGCATTGCACAAACTTTTCTAGAGAAGGGCCACTTACAAAAATGTCTGCGTTGCTGAGGGCCCACATCAGCAACACAGAGAGAATTCTATTTCAGGGAGATGATCTGCGGTCTATAATCAGATAAAAAATATGGTTTCAGAGGGGGAGGGTTGTTTTATCCCTCTAGGTTCCCCTACCTAGTCAACAAATACAATTCAGTTGGCAAGGACATATCAAGTTTACGTTCGTATATATATATAACACAGATATAGCAAGGGTTGGGTTGATTTTTGACGGCCAATTATCTACACGAGGGATATAGGCCCGGGGGGAGTGCCCTCCGTGGGGGTCTTTCTAAGGGAACCTAATCCGTATTAACGCATGGAAGATCCACGGCTCGAAGAAAACCACGAAAACTCCGAACGATTAGGCCGACGGGCGCGATTGGGATCGAACCCAGCACCTCCCGTCTACCAGCTTCGAGAGCAGAACCTCTCGGCCACTGGTGGGGCCCAGATATAGCAAGGAGTGATAATATTCCTTGACTTTATTCGGGGGAGTTAATTTTTTTTATCATAAGGGCTAAAAATAAACAGGCATGAAAGTAGCTAGTGCCAAGAAAAAATGTAAACTTTATGAACGAAGGGGAGAGAAGGAATCAAATTAACTAAATTTAAGATTTGTCTACGCCTGATTAGAGAAATTTGCTATTTTCCTGCACCCGATCAAAAAACTTTGCAATTTTTCCACACCTGATCAACAAAATTTGCAATTTTTCCACACCCAATTAACAAAATTCACTTTTTTCAATTTTTCCGCACATTATCGAAAAATTCGCAATTTTTTCGTGCACATTCAAACAAATTTGCGATTTTTCCATGCCTGATTGACTAAATTCGCGATTTTTTCCTACCTGACAACGAAATTCGCTATTTTTTCACACCCAAT
This sequence comes from Maratus speciosus, assembly GCA_963932465.1. NCBI lineage: Eukaryota > Metazoa > Arthropoda > Arachnida > Araneae > Salticidae > Maratus > Maratus speciosus. Next base: position 17,947,369 of record OZ010800.1, on the reverse strand, counting down.
TGACAAAATTCCCTTTTTTTCTACGCCAATTTACGAAGTTCGCTATTTTTTTCGTGAATCAAGGAATTTGAGATTTTTCAACTCCTACTCAGCAAAATTCACGAAACGTCCACGCTCCATCGACGATATTCACGATATCGACGATTTCACTGACGGAATTCGTAATTGTTAACCACAGCAACTTGACAAAATTCACGATCTTTCCACATCCAATTGACACAATTCGCTGTTTTTTCACACCCGATTGACAAAATTTACTATTTTTCAATTTTTCCGCACATTATCGACAAAATTCGCAATTTTTTCGTGCCCGATCAAACAAATTCGCTATTTTTCCACGCCTGATTGACTAAATTCGCCATTTTTTCCTACCCGACCAATGAATTTCGCTATTTTTTCACACTCGATTGACAAAATTCCCTTTTTTCCACGCCCGATTAACAAAGTTCGCTATTTTTCTGTGAATCAACGAAATTTGAGATTTTTCTACTTCTAATCAACAAAATTCACGATTTTACCACGCCCGATCGACGAAATTCCCAATTCTCAACTGACTGACGGAATTTTTAATTTTTTCCCGCTGCACATTGACAAAATTCACAATTTTTCCACACCCAATTGACAAAATTCGTTGTTTTTTCACACCCGATTGACAAAATTCACTATTTTTCAATTTTTCCGCACATTATCGACAAAATTCGCAATTTTTTCATGCCTGATCAAACAAATTCGCTATTTTTCCACACCTGATTGACTAAGTTCGCGATTGTTTCTTGAAATTTGCTATTTTTTCACATCCGATTGATAAAATTCCCATTTTTTCCGCGCCTGATTAACGAAGTTCACGATTTTTCTGTGAATCAACGAAATTTGAGATTTTTCTACTTCTATTCAACAAAATTCACGATTTTTCCACGCCCCATAGACGAAATTCACGATTCTCAACTGACTGACAGAATTTGTAGTTTTTATCCCGCTGCACATTGACAAAATTCACAATTTCTCCACACCCAATTGACAAAATTCGTTGTTTTTTCACACCCGGTTGACAAAATTCACTATTTTTCAATTTTTGCGCACATTATCGACAAAATTCGCAATTTTTTCGAGCCTGATCAAAGAAATTCTCTATTTTTCCACGCCTGATTTACTAAATTCGCCATTTTTTTCTCACCCGACCGATGAAATTCGCTTTTTTCACATCCGATTGACAAAATTCCCTTTTTTCCGCGCCTGATTAACGAAGTTCGCTATTTTTCTGTCAATCAACGAAATTGAGCTTTTTCTACTTCTAATCAACAAAATTCACGATTTTTCCACGCCCGATAGACGAAATTCACGATTCTCAACTGACTGACGGAAATTGTAGTTTTTTCCCGCAGTACAATGACAAAATTCACAATTTCTCCACACCCAATTGACAAAATTCTTTGTTTTTTCACACCCGATTGACAAATTTTACTATTTTTCAATTTTTCCGCACATTATCGACAAATTTCGCAATTTTTTCGAGCCTGATCAAACAAATTCGCAATTGTTCATGCCTAATTGACTAAATTTGCCATTTTTTCCTATCCGACCAATGAAATTTGCTATTTTTTTCACACTCGATTGCCAAAATTCCCTTTTTTCCGTGCCTGATTAACGAAGTTCGCTATTTTTCTGTGAATGAACGAAATTTGAGATTTTTCTACTTCTAATCAACAAAATTCACGATTTTTCCACACCCGATTGACGAAATTCACGATTTTCAACTGACTGACGGAATTTGTAATTTTTTTTCCGCTGCACATTGACAAAATTCACTATTTTTCAATTTTTCCGCACATTATCGACAAAATTCGCAATTTTTTCATAACCGATCAAACAAATTCGTGATTTTCCCATACATGATTGACTGAATTCACGTTGTTTTGGTACCCGACCAACGAAATTCACAATTTTTGAGAGCCTGTTCGAGAGAATTTACAAATTTCTGAACACAATCAATGAAATTTGTGATTTTCCCACGCCTGATCAACAAAATTCGAGATTCTTAAATGGCTGACGAAATTTTCGATTTTGTCCGCTTCTAATTGACATAATTCACGATTTTTCTGCAGCTGATGAACAAAATTTGTAATTTTTCCGCACATCAACAACACAAGTTACGAGCCAGACCAAAGATATTTGCGATTTTTAGAATCCCCGAAAGGAATGCAACTTAAATAACCATTAGAAGGACTTTTATATTTTGCTCTTTCGATATTTAAAAAAATCCATTACAAGAGAAAACATGGCGCATTGTTGCAGATCTGCAACAAATAAAAGTTTACGCTAAATTTATACATATTATAAATTTCTTGCTCGAAAATAGTCATTAAATAAAGAATTTAAACTTACCTTTGTAAACAATATACTTGTAGACGTCTGCAGCCTTTTTTAACTCCACTATTTCAAAGCTTAATTCAGCAAAAATCACGTTTAGCTGATCAAGCGATAAATCAAACTTTGGCGCGAAAAAAAAAAATCAATATCGCTATCTGTTGCGGATTTAATGAAATAATTATACTACTAGCAGTGTAATAGAATAACAACAATCAACAAAATCGTCTTTTGAAGTTTACTGTCGAAATATCATTGACTTTTTGGATATGTTGCAGATCTGCAACACGGTGATACAAAAGGTAATTTCTTTAGGCAAGTAGGTACCTATTTTTGTTATCAACACAGTTTTGGTGGGAATTATCTGACCTTCTATCTTCCTAGTAAATCGATGAGTTTCCAAGCTATATATTCGAACATCTTGCAGGTCTGCCGTTATTTTCTTCACACGATACATCTGTGAGGATGCCATGCAGCAGGAACCGCTTGGTAATGCTTTCTTGTTGGAGAACATGTGATACCGGTGTTTCTTCCAATTCTTGGATGTCTAAGATTTGTTGCGCTGTTTCTAGAGAGCTTGTCGTTGCTAAGAGTTTCCCTCGCCGGGTTAGTTTCAATTCATCAATTTGGTCGTGACTTATAATAATTTCTTGAATTCCGTTCTTTAGACGACGTGGGTGTATGCTTGGGAGAGCCCCATTTGCTTCCAAAAAGATTATACGGTACTTTTCGTTTAGCCTGGCGCCAGTGTTATGTATACATACATATATATGTATATACACATGTATGCATACGTATATTGTATATATACACATATATACATGTATATCCACATATATGTATATCTATGTACATATGTATATATACATGTATGCATAATACAGGCGCCCGGCTAACCGAAAAGTACCGATTACAATTTCCTCGTACATATCACTCTGCAGCACTTGTATTATTTCCTTTGGTGCCGAGGTGTCGCGATGGGGGTTATGGGTGGGGGGAGCCTCCTCCTCCAATATATGTGAACTTGGGAAATTTGAGTTTAGAGTTGGGAAATTCCAGATTTTTGAAACACTTTTTCTTTTTTTCTTAATAAAAAGTAAAAAAGAATTTTTTATTGTTTTGCTAACTACCTTTCTGAGTTCTGTAACAGCAAACTAGTTAAATTTTCAAAAGAAATACAAAAAGTAACCAGACTCAATTTGTCATCGTGTTTTTCTGCGCTACGAAAATATCATACATCTACCACACCTGAATTTCCTACTTTTGTACATCAATAGTGTCTCTAATCTATTTCCACAAAAAAAAAAAAAATTATTTTCTCAAAATCTCAAAACATCATAAGGCTATTTTCATATGGAGTATGATTAAGACTCATGCACAATAGAAGACAAAAACTTTCATTAAAAGAACCATTAATTATTATTTATATGTTTCTAGTTTCAGTATTATTCTTGGGTTTTTTATTTTTTATTTTTTTTTTGCGTATATGTATCATTATTATTAAACAAACATTGCACATTCATTTTAGTTGGAAAATAGAGCAATTTATTTCAAGTTGGGAAATTTTTGAATTCTCCCCCCCCCCCCCCCCGAAAAAGTATTTGTAGCTACGCCCCTGCTTTGGTGAGATATCCAAATAATAAACGTTAAAGTTTTCCTGTATTTTGTGAACTGAAGATGCCCCGTTTCCTACGGTGTCATCCTCCATCTTACTGTCGTTCATCTCTCCATTATTCTCAGTGAGGGCATTTGAATCCATTGCATTTTCTTCACTTTCTCTTTTAGAAGATATCAATCCCTTTTTCCTAGTATTAGGCCCCTTTTTGAAGTCCGAAGTTTCGATCCAGTTGAGCTCACATTCTAAACAACCGATATTTTTTACATAATTTAGAAAAAAATTTACTTTTATCACTTATAAATATTTACTCTTCATAAATATTGACTTCCAAAACATAGGGTATGAACTCAAGAGCATCTATAAACGCAAAAATTTCGTTATTTAAAATTGGTAGTCAGAAAAGCTGTCAATAATCTCGAAATGTCGAGAGAATAATCAGGAAGTTTCGATAATTCTAACGCCGGCTACGCAGCTCGATGCATGTAAACACAAGGAGTGTTGAGTTGAAATACAGCTGCACATGCGAAAATAATAATCAAGGGCGTGATCGAGAAAGTTTTTTCGCTGTTAGCGAAACGAGATCGACTAATCAGAAGCCTGCATTTTTGCAACCTTTTCATTGTTTGCAAATATGCAGGCTTCTGATTGGTCAATCTCGTTTCGCTAACAGCGAAAAATGTATCTGGATCTTCGCCCAAATGTTTAAATAGAAATTTGAAATAAATTAATAAGAAATAAACGTTTTTCATTTGATTTTTGAAAGCAGAAGTAATTTTCATAATAACTGGAATTTATGCTTGAAAGAGGATAAGGGATGCTTTTAGTAATCACGGGTTTCGTCAAAAAGAAGAGAGTTTACGTGAGTGTGTGTGTATTGGGGGGGGGGGTCCACTGCCCTTCCCACGATTTTAGAATTTAACTAGCTAAATTTTTTTTGGATAATTTTGAAAACTTCATAAAATTTATTCTTTTCGAAGAATTTAAAATAAAAGAGGAAGTAAGGAATTTTCTGATAGGGGATGGGAGCATGGGAGGGCCATTAAAATTTGTTTTTTTCTTGTTTTGAAAAACATAGTAAAATGTATTTATTTCGTTTACCTTAAAATTAAAATGGAATTGAGAATTTTTGTTTGGGGGGGGGGGGAAATAAAGATACTATTTAAAATAAAAGTACTAATTTTTACACTAAAAAATACATAATTTTTAAAAAATTAAAATCTACAGTTTTTTTTTTTTTTTGCATAAAAAATGCACATTTTTCGCGAACACGGAATATTAATTTATTTTGTGCAAAAAGTGTTCACAGTTTTTGACAACATAGAATATACACTTTTTTGTATGTATAAAAAATACAGACAGTTTGCACAAAAGGTGCATACTTTTCGAAGTGTTGAAAAATAATCAATAGTCAATCAATAGTCAATCTATACTTTTTTGCAAAAAAAGTGCAAACATTTTCTAGCTGGGTTATAAGTTACAAAAGTCGTTATAAAAGAGAAACCGAGGTATATATACATAAAATATTTTTTTTTAATTAAATGAAATTGGTGTCGTGACGTAAATTGATCGCCACAGACATAAAAAGTGGTACGTGAAAGTAATAGGGGTTAGTAAAAGAGAGGATAGCAATATTACCTCGTCATTTCGTTGTGAAAATGACAAAATGAGGTAATATGGAATATTTAAAGGAATAGAGAAAGAGAAATTTTGGCAATAACCACTGGTACGAATTATTTAACGTACTCTTAATCAAACTGTTTCGTTTCGAGTACTGCGTTAAATAAATACTTAAATGCACCATAAGGAAAGTTAAATAAAAGAGTGAGACTTAAAGAAAAGAGAGAAATAAAACATTATAAAATTAAAATGAAAATTATGAAAAGTACAATGAAATAAATATTTAACACCTAAATGATAATAGTAATTTTAGAAATTCATTTCAAAACTGATGGATAACTGCATATAATTTTTTTTTATATGAAATCATACATTTCTTCACTGAAAATAAAGCGCGCACCTGTAAATATAAAATATTTTTGAGAGTGAAGTGTATACCTAAAATCTTAAGATAAAAAATTATAGACAAAACTTCACTTGTAAAAAGATGACAGAGTCTAGATTTACCTTTTAAATTATACTTTAATGACAAATTCAATCACATGCAAATGCAATATATGCTTCCAAATAATAGCTATAACGGCAATTAACCCTTATTTGTTCTTTACAGATATTCTTTCGACGAATACATATTTTCGTCACACATATGCTCAGTCAAGCTCTTATTTTAACAGTTTCTACTTTATATTTATTTTCTGGGGAGAAGGTGAGAATGTGCAAAAGCCTAACATTTATTGGCTTTCAATGATATTTCACCAATTATAGGCAATTTATTATTAATTTAATAATAGCTTAATTAAATGAAATTATAGAGCCAAACTATATCTTCTATTATATCTTTACTCTCTTATTAAAATTATTGGGATGAGAATTATAAGACATCAATCTTTAAAAGAATAAACCAAAATTTTCCTGAGGATATTCCACGAGAAAAAGTTTTGAATTTTAAATTTAATAAAATTTTGTAAAAACGAAAATAAAAGGGTAATCAGCAGTATATATATATATATATATATATATATATTTATAAGTGGATATTAGGAATTTTTGGCTCGCCCATCCATTCTGGCTTTAGAAGAGGTCATCTGTCGGGGACACATAGGCACTCTTGGTTCTAATCCGCCGCGCACTCCTCGGCATTTTTTTTTCCGGCGCGGGCTCTCGTTTCGAAGACTTACTCCATGACCGTTTCTCCAAAAACTGGCGTTATCAGTCCGGGGGATGCTCTCTTCTCCGTCGTGGCCCTCTGTTATTAGGGTCATCAGACGTCATTTCATTGGTTGTTTATAGCACTCCCATATAAGTCTCTTTCGGGAACTTTCCATCGCTTTCTCGAACCTTCCTCATGACGTTGAGGAGCCAACGTGACAATAGCTGTCTTTTTTTGTAAACAAGAGTGACCAACGGAAAAACTGGTTCCATTTAAAAAATGCGTTTAATTATTAATCTATTATTTTAATTCAAATTTAAATTTTGGATTTTAATGTAATGAATCAAAAGCTTCAAAATGACACCAAATATTATATTATTATTTTAAAAATTATGAAAAATAAAATAATAAGTAATTCTTTATAATTAATATAATTCGAAAATAAAAATTAATTAAATTAATGCTGCATAATTGTAGAAATAAGAATAAAAAGTATGTTGTAAAAATATCTTTACAACTTTCTCGTCTCTTTCGGGAACTTTCCATCACTTTCTCGAACCTTCCTTGTGACGTTGAGGAGCCAACGTGACAATAGCTGCCTTTTTTTTTTTTTTTTTTTTTTTTTTGTAAACATGGCTGACCAACGGAAAACTGGTTCCATTAAAAAAATGCGTTTAATTATTAATCTGTTAATTTAATTCAAATTTAAGTTTTGGATTTCAATGTAATTAATCAAAAGCTTCAAAATGATACCAAATATTATATTATTATTTTAATAATTATGAAAAATAAAATAATAAGTAACTCTTTATAATTAATATAATTCGAAAATAAAAATTAATTCCTTTAGCTTCATAATTGTAGAAACAAGAATAAAATGTATGTTTTAAAAATATCTTTACAACAATTCGTATAATTGGAAAATCATTGTGTGTCTTTGATGAATTAATTACATTTTATTTTATAAGAAAAATAAAGGTTTGGTCAGAGGCATAGATAGCCAACTTTGGGCCTCACATATAATTACTTAATATTTATATATACTTAATAAACTCGTATAATCAATTAATCATTATGTATATTTATACATATGTTAATTACTTAAAAAACATTTCCGTTTTCGGCTGAAAATAGGAAGATTAACGAAATTAGGTTTCCGTTTCGATTTCGGTGTTAAAAACCCATTTCTTTCGAACCTTAGTTAGGGTGTTAAAACTAATCCAGCACTTACTTGGCGTTCTATTACCCTCAATTTATTCTGTTTAGCTATTTCAGATAACTGATCAGAGGCCCTAATAAAAAAGATTGGCTAAGTGAATTTTGCTAGCCAAGCTCTGTTGGCAGAGCATTGATATCTTAAGCGAAAGGTCATTATTTCAAACATGGATTGGACGCGTTTATTTACAAATTAGAATGATTTTGTTCAAGGAAATTTATATGACTTTATTTTTTTTTAAATATGTTTATAACTTTAGTTTAATGATTATGCTAAATTACTCTATTTTCCCCTACTCGATTTGTAATTTCAGTTACGTTTTCGGAGGAATTCATGTGGTTTTATGTAACTGAAACTGAAATGATGAATCCAAGGATAGAACCTGGTGTCTATTTCTCTGTTCATTCTCCTTTTGAAGCTGTAAATCCCTTTCACAAAGGGATTTTCTTAAAAAGTGGCAGAAGATACAGCCTTTACGTGGAAATGGTGAGTTCACATAGTCCTGCAACATGAAAATTATTTCTTTAAATATTAAATTATATTTTGTATTATGTATTATTTCGATTTGACCAAATTAATAAACTTTAATGTGTTGTAAGTCTGTGGATGTAAAAGTTTTTGAAGCTGCTCTTCTAAATAAATGTGACGTTCGATTAAAATGACAACATTAGTTTTTCTCTTTTTTCTTTCTCTAATAACGTTCTAATGCCACAAATAATTTGCATAATGAAATAGCTTCTCAAAGCGTAGATCTAAATTTTCTTTATAGAAAATTAAAATCCAGTAGAATATAAAGTAAATATAACAAAGTTTAAGCTTATAAGCAAGAGCATAACGATGAACAAATAAATAGATAGGTGTCTTGTAACAAAGAAAATAAATCTACATTTGGTTAAACGATGCGTTTGTAGTTTTAACAATACTTTCAATTACAAATAATAAGTATTTTCTATTAAAAAATATTTTTGGAAAATCATTTGTTTCTTTTTAATTTTTTCTGCAGAATAAAATATCCATCTTTTGGACATAGAGAGGAATTTGGACTCAGAAAGAAAAAAAAATAACTTACAGCTAATAACCGGTACATTTTTCGTCATAATGGTATCTTTCATTGCAAAAATTATAATTATCTTAAAAAAATGTGACAGTCGTTTTGCATATTTTCCATTTTATTACAAGATTAAAACTGCAATCTCCTGTGTCCAGATAAAGTTACAAGAAAAAAATGAAATGAAAATAAAACTACCTACAGATAAACGGTAAACTGTTTTAGTTTCAATAGTACCTTTCAATTACAAAAATATTACTATGTATTTATTCAGAAAAAAGTTTTCTAAAGCCCGTTAAACGTATCTTTCTTCCTTCGCTTTCAATTTCCATTCTAGTAGTTACTGCGAACTTTATTCTTTCAGTGGGCTGGATACTACATTATTTGGAGGTAACATAACGCATGTAGATTTAACGCTGATTCAGAGTAGTTCAAATTTTATAGAGACTCGGCGTTTAATTTTAAACACTGACTGAGAAACTGTGTTTTGATTTTTAATTACATGGTAAAAAATCAATCCCAGATAAGTTGAGAATTAATAGACCGATTTCTATGGAATTGTAAAAAAATTTATTTAAAGAGGGGAAAAGGTTATGCACAATGCATTGCGTTAGATGGTGTTGTATTTTCCATTACTTCGTGTTCCAATTATTTTTAAATTAAAGTTTTAATAACATAAAAACTGATGTTATTTTTACCTTATTTTTATTTAATGTGTGAAAAATAATGAAGTAGACTACAAATAATAAGATCTAAATTTTCTTTATAGAAAATTAAAATCCAGTAGAATATAAAGTAAATATAACAAAGTTTAAGCTTATAAGCAAGAGCATAACGATGAACAAATAAATTGATAGGTGTCTTGTAACAAAGAAAAGAAATCTACATTTGGTTAAACGATGCAAATTTACATAATTTTTTTTTTCGATTTCTTACGTTTTTCACAGAAGCTACTTCCAGAACTTAAAGTCAGATAGTAATATTTACATGTCAGAAATGAAAAGAGCACTCATTAAAAGGGAGGAATCTTATTGACAATAGTCTGATATTCTGTGCGTACCTGACAAATCCGAAACATTGAACTGCAGATATAACCATCATTAGGTTTAAAAACAGTGTTTATGTCAATCTAATTACTCGTAGCTGTCATGGTTCTTCTATAATTTGGCCTATTTTACATTGCACTTAACAGTAACCTAGCCCTTAGATGAAGAAATGCAAAATTAATAAATTCTAACTCACTTAAGCATCGAAGACTCTCATTAAGAATAATGGCAGAAATGAAAGCAACAGCGATTAAAAGGGAGGTCTTTAGAGACCATAAGCCGATATTCTATGGCGTACCCGGAAGTCCGCCAATTTCAAGTGCAGACATAACTACCGTTAGGTTTAAAAACAGCCTTTTAAATAAAAATCTAATTGGCATATCTGTTATGGAGTTTCTTTAATTTGGACTATTCTAAACTACACTTAATAGTACATTAGTCCTTAGATCAATAAATTCTAAATTAATAAATTCAAACTCACTTACGTATCAAAGACTGACACTTCAGCGACAGTCACTACACTGTAAAAAAAAATCTGTAGTTATACAGCTGTAAACTTACATGCTTACTAAACTTTCATCTGTAACTGTACAAAAAAAGCTGCAAATCTGCAAAACCAGTTTTTGTAAATCTACAGAAATCTGTATCTTTACAAATGAAATCTGCTAAAATTACAGTAATCTTACTAAAATTTTATCTCTAACCCTGGTTGCAGTTACATGAAATGTTCTAGGCATCCCAGTTTCCAAAAAAATTCTTAGTAACCTTACAGATTTTTTGATTTTCAGGGCAAAAGTGTGTCTTTTACATGAAATTTTTTTGTTGATGTTACATAAAAAGTTCTAGGAATCAAAGTTTCCTTGAAAAACTTTAGTAACTTAACGGATTTTTTTTTTTTTACAGTGTAACAATCCATCAAGAATAATGCTGCTACAAAGAAATCTTATGTCATGGATATAAATATGTCATTAAAAAAAGCAACCTGCGGTCGCTAATCCAATCTATTAAAGTATAAACTAGTATTTTTATTAAATGAGAAACTTATACTCTGATATATCTACACGTTTGAAAATCTCACGACACGTGGCGGAAATTACTTCAACTCTAGATATGAGGAAAATTTAACCTCTTTGTGATGAAGATTTAACGTGATCGATAATTAAATTTTGGAATCTTTACATAAATTGCAGTTTCATATAAATAGGAATCGAGGTTCGAGATAAGTACTTCATATTTTGATGAGAGCGAAAATAAATCAAATTCATATATTACAGTCCTTTTTTTATTATTTTAATAAAACGTACATATCATTACAGTGACACAGCGGGACCCAAACGGGATGCAGGTGGTATAAGCCCGATGATTAGAGTGTGAGTAATGAATAGTTGACGAATATTATTGCAAGTGCTTGGAACCAAATCTGAGAACCCCAAAACTGTCATAATCATAAAGGAAACCACATTTAATGTAATTTTGGAATACAATCCAGCCAAAAAATTTATCAATTAGCGCATGAGAAATTTTAACGTACGCATTCGATACTAAAACTGAACAATGTGAAATTTATATTTATGAACAATAACATAGACATTATTGAATTCCAGGCGTCTTCTTTAACATAAACAGGGTGAATCTTTAAGATAGAAAAAATCACTTTTACTGACTATCAATCTAAGCATAAAAATAAGTGCTTAGATTACTGCTTAGAAAAGAGCAAATTGTCAGAGAATATCCTTTAATTTATTTGTTAAAGGAAAGAAGATTATGCAACAGCATTGTTACAAGTTTTAGGCATGATTTAGGATGAGAAAGGCAACCTGTTTTTCATATTTTATTAACGGCTGGAAAGAACTTGTAAAGGTTGAAATTAATGTTATTTATTAAGCGAAAAATAGAAGAAGAAATAGATATTTGTTTCAGTGAAAGGAAGTTTAATAAATTATATTTGTAACAGGAGAATTTTAGTATTAAATTGAGTGATTATAATTAATTATGTACAGGGTACAATATGTTATTTATCGCCGACCTTTAATTTCTCAACCATTGGTCGTAGACACATAGTCCCAGTTACAAAAACGTTTTAAATTAGGTAAATATAGTATTCATGTTGTGGCATTGTTTAAAGCAAAAAATTACGAAATATAACTTTTTATACGGTCCCCCTGTCCCTATAGTTATATTTAGTAAAGTTTACACATATCATAACCTAAATAACACAAAAAGTTTGACATCTGTACTACAAAAATTGACGCTGTTATTAAATTTCAAAGTTTGAGATTTTTGAACATGATTTTGTCTTTCATTGAGGGATCAGTCAAAAGATGAAATTCGAGATCAAAATCAGGGTGTAATGTCCTTTTTATGGCGAAACCACTTTTAGCCGGTATCACCAAATCGGGGAATCATCAAAGAGGGTTATTTCATCTTAAAATTTGAACTAACTTTTAGGGTTCGAACAACATTCAAACGTCAAAGTAGGCAGAATTGACCACTGGAAAATAAAACATACTCACTAAGGACTAGATAAATGGCTGCGGGATGGAAACGACCAGCCGAGCTATAATGAACATGAAAATTGGGATTATGCAAATTACAATAGTACAGCTCTACACGTTCGGAATAAAACACGAACTATTTAGCAGTGGATATGCTAGTGAGAGCTGAAATCGTGGTGGCAAGCTATGCATGCATGCAATATACCGAAATGATATTTATTCATGGTGAATGTCAAAGGAATGCCAGAGAGGCTGCGAGTGCTTACTCAGAACGTTTCCCTAAGGATCTAAATCCAACGCATAAAGCTATAATTGATGCATTGCACCATCTTAGAGAGACCGACTTTTTTCACCTCGACCCAGAACAAGTAGACGGACAAGGTGTTCGATTTGCACCGGGGAGATGCTGGCATTCACCAATTTTATTTCACAACTGAGCACGGCGGAAATAAGCGAGGCATGTGGTCAACACGTCTGACATCTGTTACATGAACATGATACGCATCCATACCATCCAACACTGGTGCAAGCATTGATGCTGGGTGGCTACGCACGACGATTTGATTATTGTAATTTCATGTTCAACACCTTAGAGGAGGATCTGACGTTCCTTTGTGGCATTCTGTGGACAGATGAGTCTATGTTTACACGGTGTGGCATTATGAACGTGCCCGATGTGCATTACTGGCCTTTGGAAAATCTCCACATCGCCCGCACAGTACTACACATGTGGTGCGGTATATGGAGAACCCAGATTGTTGAATACACCTTCTACGATGGGAACTTAACGGGCGATCGTTAGCTGCATCTGCAGCAAAACTTGGTACGTGACTGGTATGAAGATCTGCCTCTCCGACATGCATGCCAGGTGTGGATTCAACATGATGGGGCCCTCTCCGTATAAAACATCGAACTTCCAGGCGTATCTGGTCCGATTTCGGTCAACATTTCCTTGGATTTGACATGTTTTTGAAATTGGAACTATATGTCTATGACCAACGGTTGAGAAATTAAAAGTCAGCGATAGATAACATATTGCACCCTGTATAATGGTTTGTTAATTACATCATTATACCAGTAAAATATTTGAACCAAGAGGGGAAACTCATCCATGATACGCTGATACGAACATTTGCACATTTGCATAAAATCACAGCGAAAATCTCTAATCACAATTCTGAGAACCACAAACATACTTCGAAAAATTTAATTAAAAGAAAGTACAAATGTTGCTTTTGCGTACAAAGATTAAAATCAACAGAACGTGCACATTCTAAAACTAGACACTTTATGAGAGATTTGTTCTAAAAAATTGTGCAAATTTACACACAAAAACAGGTATATCGATGATACAAAAACGATTTGTCTATATGTGCAAATTGTTATGTATACTGCCAAAAATGTGTAAATTTGAAAATACGCATTTAAATGTGTAATTTAATGATAAATCAAAATGTGTGAAAATTAGTGATAACTCGTGAAATACACACATTAATGTGTAAATTGTACAGGAATACACATATTTCTCTGTAATATTCTTTCAAACATATCTGTGTAATATTCTGTTTTTACACATATTTTTGTGTAACATGCAAAATACACATATATCTGTGTTATGTATAAAATACAGATATTTTTGTGTAATATAGAAAATACACAGATATGTGTGTTATATTCTATTCTTACACATATTGCTGCGTAATATACAAAACACAGATTGTATTTTAATATTCAAATATGGAGATTTTTGTGTACATAGTGTTATCTTTATACTTTGGTATATGCAAATTGCGAATTAAATGTTTTTATGATAATAAAAAAATACATTAAAAACAAACTGATAGGGTTAATGTGTTTGTTCTTTCTAGTAAGCAAAATGTGTACACATAATGTCATTAGGCAATTTAAATGTCACATATAGACAAATTGTTTTCTTATTTTGAATATACATATTTTTGTCTAAAACAGAATCAACTCAAAGATGAAATATTTTTTATTTAATTGATTCAGAACAAATTATTGTAATCTCTTAGGAGAAAAAAGAAGGTAAGGTTTTTATCAACTGCTCTGATCAACAAGCGGAAAACATTTTGACACATTTACAAATTCATTTTTTTAACGAAGAGATATAAAGTTGGAAGGCCTGACTATGGAAGGGATTTGGAACGAACTGTGTTTTTCCCATTTTTTGATCAATAAATTACCTATTGATCACGATTTTGATCACGTAATAAACAAGTTTTTCGCCCTTTCTTGACTGGTTATTCTTCTTTCGCGCATAAATGTTGTTTAAAACGGCCACTTTGACATTATTTTCTTAAAGATCTATTGCGTTTGCAAAAAAACAGAAATAACAGTTCTATCACATAGTTTCTAAACAACAACACCTGTTAATTTCATGCATTTTCGAACAAAAATAAAATAAAACTTCTGTCATAATGTTGCCCTTTTTGATTTGAGAACAGCCTTAATTTCAAGTTCTAATGTCTCTGCATCGCCGCAGCAACAATATTTCGCACCTGGTGCGAAAAATTTGTTAATTTTTCTGTAGATAGTTAACGCATTAGTAACTCATGGCGCGAACGAAGCCTGCCAGCGTTTAATTTAATTGGCTACGTCTGCGGCCTTCCACCGCAACACTCTTGTGTCTCTGTATTTTAGTATAATCAGCTGACCTATATTTTCACGTTCTCTGACACAGCTTAAATTAGGTATACTGCAGACAAAAGACTTTTATTAAAATTATCTTCTTAGAGGCTATACATCTATAACAATCAACTTTTTGGCAATGTTTGACTCCTCCTCCCCTTATGATATCATACATCATCATTATACCAGTCCCCTATCCCTAATGATATCGTCATCAGTGTTTAAAAATTATTTTTATGTTTACAATTTTTTTCTTTGTTTTTCTTTTTATACGTTTGCAATGATACACAAGTATGGTTATGCATTTATTACTCCCATATATATAAGGGACGTCCACAAATGATGCCACGCTTCTAGGGGTGGGTGGGGTTCGTGAAATTGTGACAGTTTGTGACAAGGGGGGGGGAGGGGTAAAAAATATTGAAAAAGTGTGACATTATTTATTCACAGCCCCATAAATATTTTTTTACTTAAATGAAGAAAAGAAGTTAATAAAATATTACTAATATATCTGAAATAATTATATATCAAATAATACTTGGAAATACGTGTAATGTTGATTATTGAAACAGGTTAGGATGATTGTTTGTAGCATCGGTGAATCATGAAGTAGTAATGTGTTTGCTCTCCCTTATAGATAAGATATTTGGCCAGTTCTTCAGATGAGGTAATCCAGAATTGCAAATGAGAGATTTTATTCTTTACCAGGTCCGATCTACATTTAGTCTTTACAGAATCAAGATCAAGAGAATAATGAATTCATTACAATTCAGAGAGAGCAGGGTTATTGGCGAGGAATTATTTACAAAAAATATCAAACTAATAGATATCTGGCGAGAATTAAGTTGAGATGAAACACGTGTTAATTTCGTTAATGGATTGTCAATGAGGAGGATGAAAGGTCAATATATGAATTTTAACTGCAAATAGATATTCTGCAAATTATGGACCTCCAAAAACCACAATGGCGCATTTTACAGGGGGAGGTGGCAAACCATGGGAATAGGCACCGCTGTGCAGAATGAAGGCATGTGAAATTAAGATATAAAAGATATTGCAGAGTAAATTTATAACAAGAATTTATTCGTTGGGGGAAAATGATGCATCTGTAGAAACACACTCAATAAATAAAGAAAGAAGACATGAGAAAGATCCCGCGTAGAAAGATCCCGTGGCAAACCATGGGAATAGGCACCGCTGTGCAGAATGAAGGCATGTGAAATTAAGATATAAAAGATATTGCAGAGTAAATTTATAACAAGAATTTATTCGTTGGGGGAAAATGATGCATCTGTAGAAACACACTCAATAAATAAAGAAAGAAGACATGAGAAAGATCCCGCGTAGCAACCAAATTAAGCGTGCTAATGTACTGTGCAAATTATTTTGATGCGAGATAAAAAAATAGCATGCTTCTTTTAATGTATTGCTGCTTTCTGTGGTTTTAAGAATTTTCTGAAGGAAATGAGCGATGAAAATAAATTTAATTTATGATTTAACACAGATTTAATATATAAGAATTTAGTAAAATAACCTTATTTTAAAAGGGGGGGCGAAAAGGGAAAAGCTATTAAAAGAATATGTGAAGGAAATAATCTTCACGTATATCTCCCCCTAAACCGACAATGAATAATGAGGACAGCGGTAGCAAAAGAAAAAATAACCATGGCTGATCTCAAATACATGACATATAAAAATACAGTATATTATTTTCAGGAGGGACCTGGTGTGAAAATATTTATGTTAAAAATTGTTAATGAGTAAACACAGAATATATATATATATATACCATGTCTCCATTGCGCATGCATGTAAGCATGACTGTGAAAAATTGGTACCAATAAATTTTCAATGACAATTACCTGAGCTCAGTCTGACTTCTGGATAGTTGTAAATAAGTGTGCACACATTGTGTTGTTAATTCAAATTCCAGAAGGTCATAGTTCAATAATATTTGAAAAAAAAATTCAAAAAAAAAGCAATTCTTGTGATTGCTATATGAGTTGGTTATACTCCAACTTCAAATACTATTTTTAGACATGATGTGTAAATAAAGACAAAACAACACATAAACATAGATAATAAAAACAGGAAGTGTTAAGCACTGCACGTGAAACTCATCTTTAAAAAAAGTGATGGTAATGACAACAGAAGGAGGAAAAAAATGAGGCACAATTAATTGTTGAAGAATGCACGTAGTCACTGCCCTGACTTCGTGAACAAATCGTGTTTGTGTATTGTTATAAATATATTATAAAAAAACTGTAATCTAATAAGTTTTTACTCCTTAATTTAAAACAAAAAGACATCTAAATTAACCTATCATGTAGCCATTCAAATGTAAAAATGTATGAAAAAATTAATGAAATTTAATATGGACTGTACAACAGATGATGCAGAAGAGAAAGACATTGTGTGTGTGGGAACGCAGATTCAATTAACATCTCTTGAAGATATAACTGGTATATATCAGGAGAAAACTGCATGTCTGCAATAGAGTAAAAGGGGAAAAAACTTACACCTGTGCATTGCGTAATAGAAAATTCGTGGAAAGAAAAAAACATATTCACGTGAATTGCCTTGTGCTACAAGGGAAGTAACAGATGCGAGGGAAAAAATTGTGTAATCCTATACAACTGTCATCCACAGATAACAATCTCATCCGCGTAGCATGCTGCCAAAGTAACATTAAAAAACCTTTATAAAATAAAACACCGTTGTAAAAAACTTTGAACTTGCCGCATGCCGAGCAAAGGCATCGAGATATTGTGGAAAAACAAGTTGAATGATTTTTTTAATTTATTACAGAAGCACAAGCAATCACTATTTTATTTTTACATTATTGTTTTAGCTGGCTACCAATATAACCTCACTGTATGTCATAATAAAGATTATCATCTTATATCATGTCACAAAATAGGGAATAAATGCTACAATTGAAGGAAAAAAACTGCTAGCAGAATAAACTTAGTATATGTGTGAAGAGACTCTGGTTAAACTCCAAACCAGCCACGATGAACTATGTGTTATAACCTATGAACTACTTGTATTGTGTGAAGAAAGTCTGGTTAAACTCTAAACCCAGCCCCAGTGAACTACGTGTTATAAACTATGACTACTTGTGTTGAAAAAATAAATATTGTCGAATACATCGTTAGCAAAGGGTTAAAAAACTTTTTTGTTTACGCGCAAAATATTACCGAAATATAATGTGACAAAAAGATGTACCATTAAAAATCAAAAGTGTTAAACTTGATAGGCTTCCGTGCGTTTGATGTTTAAGCTATTTCTCAGAATCATGTTAAAACAAACGTAATAATTGTACAAAACTATTACTTTTTTAGCTCCAAGTAGTGATCAAAACAAACCCTGCAAAGTGTGTGTATCTATAAAAGATTACGTGTGCAAAATTGAAAGCGTCATTTAAAATTTTTAAATAGAAGAAAAGTTTAAGTGTTGCAATGACGATGGCTGTTCCAGTATACGCTTAAAAACGTATCTAACCTGTGAAAACAATCAAAATAATTTTATAACCAAAAGTGTCAAATTTTAAAGATGTCCTGTCACATATCATGAGAAAAATCCTGCATCAAGTCACCATCCGCATCCAAACAATCAAATTTTTTCAGTAAAGCGAAATGTATGCGAAAAGTATGTACAACATCTAAGTTATTTCAAGTAACAAAATACTGACCGCATGTGCAAGCAGTGTCTTTAAAAGTGTAAGAAATCAAAGAAAACTAATTACTTAAAAAAATCTTTTAACTAAAAAAAATTGCCTAATAAAATAAAACTGCCACTTTCTATCCTAATGACAATGTATACAAACCGTGAGCAAGTACGCAGAAAAATATTACGAGAAGCACATAAAATCATGATTAAATTCAACCAAGGCGAGTGTTAACTTTGAACCATAAATAAAAGAATTCTTCTGAAGTAAAGAAGTGTAAATATGTGTATGCATGTAAACCAGATCGAATATAAAACCACAACATATATGTACAAAACACGTAAACAATTTCTACAGTGAACTTAATATAAATTTATATGCGCATAAAGAATTAATGTGAAAAGCGCGAGGTAGTGCAGCTTTTTATTAATGTCATGCCTAAATAAATAAAATTAATAGTGTCCTACATTCGAAAGAAAAACAAATCTGACAATTTCGAAAACGGTAGAATAACGATATACTTAAAAACATGAATGTATGAATTCTGTAAGTGAAAAAAAAAATATATTTCCCCCTTTTTGCACAGGTAAGTGGCCATCTTACAAAATGGATGAAAATGTAAAACAAACTGAAGTCTTACCATTACCATTATATTTCAAAACATGAGGAATTAAATTTATTTATCGTACATCCTCATTATAACTAGATATTATTAAAAACTCTTAGTTCCTTTTTTTTAAATGTAAAACTGAGTAGAAGAAAAGAAAATTATGTAAAGAAAAACTCTTCTTCCTCTGTGTATCAAAATTATCTAGTAACTAATATTTTCTTTCAAAAGAAGAAAAAAAAAACAATATTTTTACAACAGAATGACACAGCAAAAATATATTCAACAGCATTTTCTTCAAAGAATATCAAATAAATGAATATATATTTTTGAAAGCAAACTGATGAAAAAAAATTCAGCAGCATTATATTTAAGATTAAGAGTATGTGTAAAAACACATATAAATGAAATACAATATGAAGCAATCTTTTCAGTTTATCTGTCTATATATTCTTTTTATCTATATATTTTTTGTGATGAGTTCATACCGCATTAAAAATATGCACTCGTGGTAATAAAATAATAAACTCACCTTAAAGAAACAAATTTAAAAAAGGTGATAAATTAGCTGGCACAAAAACTAAACTTAAAGATGAAGCACTGTTAAAATAATTGTAATAATAAGTGTAATAAAAGATCATTCTCTTTTTTTTTTTTTGAGAGAGAGAGAGTGAGTTTCCCGATAATTATTACTAGTAGGAGACGCAGATAGGTTGGAATTTTTTTTTAAATGTTTCTCTGAATGCTTCCTTTATTTAATCATTTATTTTTAAAGAGAGTTCTTTCTCTTTTTTTCACTAGAATTACGCCTTCACTTGTAAAGTAATTGATTTATGTAGAAAGTAGTAGGTCTCTTTTTGTTAGCGTAAAAAATATCTCATCAACGAGTCACGTATTTCACATTATTTCTGGCTGACGTCAAAGAAAATTATTTAGACGTGCACCGAAGTAAGAGCATGTCAACGCGATAGATAGCTGGCTCTATGTAGTATGAGTCACTATTGGAGCGTTGGAGAAATGATTTTTTTTTCCTTTTCTGCTTTGCCGCAAAAAAAGTCGCAGTCATGCGGTTATACACAACGGTGATCTTCCGCTTGGCTATGTACGGGACTTCTCGGTAGACACATCTCATAGTCCGTGTGTCATAGGAAAGCGGATTATTGCAAGACATTTTCGGTGTACGTTTTTTGAAGATTCCATAAAGTATAGAAGAAGATTCCATAAGAAGAAGTATATTTTGTAATCAAACAAATGCAGCTAATTTGTGGGAAAAATATAAAAATTCAATGAGCGAAGATTACTCAAGAACTTATAATATATCAGCTGCTCAGAACCGAGCTTTGCCAGATATTAATTGCATGTTGGAATCTCATGGATTAAACT
This sequence comes from Maratus speciosus, assembly GCA_963932465.1. NCBI lineage: Eukaryota > Metazoa > Arthropoda > Arachnida > Araneae > Salticidae > Maratus > Maratus speciosus. The sequence continues at coordinate 17,926,506 of OZ010800.1, read as the reverse complement.
GTACATCATTTAATCTTCCTACACCCGATATACTGCAGGAAATTCAAAATGAAGAATTCCATTATTTAGTGAAGCTGAAGAAGCTTTTGAACAAATAGCAACTTTAAATTTCTTACAACGAGAAGCTTTCAACCAAATAAAATCAGCACTTGAAAGTGATTCTGTTACGAGACGTTGCTTTTACTTAGATAGTCCAGGAGGATCTGGGAAGACATACTTGTACAAATGGTTTGTAAAGATTCAATTATTGCAAGTGTATATGGAGATCATATAAACTATACCTATTTCGAACAACTTGAACAAAAAAGTAATTTTGACAAAAAAAAAAAAAAAAAAAAAAAACATGCATTATCATTAAATAACAAAATTTTGAATTTGCTGCCTGAAGATGGAAGAACTTACTATAGTGCAGATTCAGTCGTGTCTGAAGCCAACATTGCAATTTATTTTTGTCGCCAAACTTGGTGGTATTTCATCACATTTGGCGATAATCCGCCAAGTTGGTGAACATTTGGCGATACTGTGGTAACCCTACATTAGTATTTTTCAATAATTATTTATTACAATGAGCCGGTTCTACCGGAATTGTGAGGGACACACAGAGACTTGGATTTTATATAAATAATAGATGCATGCTTAATAGGTATGGGGAGACTCGACATCATTAAATTTCCTACGCAGCCCCTTAATATACACCTTAAAAGAAAGGTAATGTAAATTCCGGACTGAATAACATGCAATCTTAGACTTACGAGGCACGAACATGAAGTTATGGCCGTTTTTATTGAAGTTTTTAAGTTAAGCAAATACCCCCCACATTATACACCTTAAATTAAAGGTATTAAAATTTCCGAACTGAAAATATGATAACTAAGCTTCACGAGGCATCTGCAGAAAGTCAAGGACGAAAAAACAAATTTCTGCAAAATTTTTCTTTCAAAATTTTTCTTACTCGGTAATTTTTGCCCCTATAAGTAGGAAGTTCCGCCCTAGAAAAAGTTCATTCTATGCAGATTTTTCCCGTACTTTCTTTATATGCTATCAGCTAAACTGTATTTCCTAAGGGGGATAAGTTAGGGCCCCCCCCCCAACAAAAATATTTTTAGCATCATTTTGATTGCATTTTTGGTTATAGCTCTTCAAAACAATTCTACTACACACATCATTTCACTTTTCGGGTGTAGGCCCTTAAAGGGTTAACTTTTTCATCTTCTCTTGTTTCTTAAATATTACAGTCATGTTGCATATCAAACTGTTGGGCATCAGGAGCCCAGTTAGTCCCCACCTTTTCTTCCCCTCCCCCCTCTCAGCGTACCCATAAAGCGTTAACTTTTGCAAATTTTTCAGGTTTTGACTTAACACAGCTGTGTTTCATATCAAACTGTTGGACATCACGAGCCCAGTTAGTCCCCACCTTTTCTTCCCCTCCCCCCTCTCAGCGTACCCATAAAGCGTTAACTTTTGCAAATTTTTCAGGTTTTGACTTAACACAGCTGTGTTTCATATCAAACTGTTGGACATCACGAGCCCAGTTTGTCCCCCCTCTTTCTACTATGTTATGCATCTCCGGTGTCCATCCCCCAATACCCCCCCCCCCCCAGGGAGTCCACTTTTCTGTATTTATCTGTTACCCGCCATGTGATATATCATAGGAAAGGTCCGTGAAGGCTGATTCATGTTATGCATCTTCGGTTTTCATCCTCCCCTTTTCACCCCCTAGGGGGCCACTTTTCTAAATTTCTTAAAATATTGGTTAAGACCGCAACCCTCCCGACCCATGTATCTACGAAAGTTTGCGTAAAGGAGTTTCCTTCAGATACGGTTTTTTTAAGAATAGAGTGCGCTGTCTGGTGGTGGAATGCGGAACTAACATAACGCAATTTTGTTAAAATCAGGAAATATAACAAGTCGTGGGGATAGGGGGAGAGGCGAAATAACAGTTTTTGCAGTGCGTGCGTAGCACGCCTGCTATACGGTGCCGTAGGCAGCGTGCACCCGGTTTGAGGTTCGATCGAGCGCGATAGACTTTTAAAAAAGAGTTTGCAGTGCGTGCGCAGCACGCCTGCTATTCGGTGCCATAGGCAGCGAGGACCAGGTTCGACTTTCGTTATAGCGAAAGGCCTTATTATAAGAGTTTGCAGTGCGTGCGTAGCACGCCTGCTTTACGGTGCCGAAGGCAGCGGGAACCCAGTTCTACTTTCGTTCGAACGCGATAGGCTTTTTAAAAAGTGTTTGCAGTGCGTAAGCAGCACGTCTGCTATACGGTGCCGTAGGCAGCGGGAACCCGGTTCGACGTTCATTCGCTTCCAGATTTCATATTATTAGAGGTTTATAAAAAAGAGCACTATGGAGTGCGGGCGCATTATGCCTTCTATACGGTGCCTTAGGCAGCGTGGACCCTGTTCGAGGTTCATTCGAGCTTGATAGGCTTTTCAAAAAGAGTTTGCAGTGCATGCGCAGCACGCCTGCCATTCGGTGCCATAGGCAGCGAGGACCAGGTTCGATTTTCCTTATAGCAAAAGTCTTTTTTGTAAGAGTTTGCAGCGCGTGCGCAGCACGCCTGCTATTCCTGAAATTCCGGGGAGGAGGGGGAGGTGCACTAGATTTCTTTTTAAATAATTAGCGTGTCTGACCGCTTTGGGTGCCTTTTTTGAGGGAGTGCTGAGATATATGCTACTTATTTAATATAAAATTGTCAAAAGTTTAGTTAAAACTATTTTCGAATGGTAATTTGTGCAAATATCTTAAATTCTTGCTTAAGACCGCCGCCACCTCGAGTAACATATCTACTGATAGGTTATTTAACGGACTTTCCTTCCGATACGGTTTTGTGAAGAATAGAGTGCGTTCCCTGATGGTGGAATGTGGAACCAACATGACGCGATTTCATTTAAAGTAGGAAATCTCACAAGGCGATCTGATTGAAACTTTATGATAATTTATAACACATAAGATAAAGTTTATAAAAAATGGCGAGTGAAATTTCAGTTATTTAAATTAGGAAATCTTACAACGCAATAAAAAATGGTGCGTTAAATTTCAGACAGGTAGGGGAGGGGGAGGGACGAAATATTTCTTTTTTTACCTTTGCGTTTCTTACCGTTTAATTTTCCTTTACTGGGTCTCATGGGGTCCTCCTATCAGTGTATAATAATTTTATATCCAACCCTGGATCTTTAAATTCTAACCAGCTATTTCTAAAAGTATGTTTTACATATTATACATCATATCCAGGTCTGCTGGGATCAACTCACATTAAAAACACTATTTAACAACAATTTAAGTACTTTTGCGGTCTGGGCACATTGGTTTTAAAAGTCCAGTCTTTAAGGGTCCTTCCTAGGAGTGCGGGAGGCTTGCACCACCCCAACATACACCTTAAAATTTTGCTCATTTATTTCTCTAATCATCTTTACTTAACAGTTTTTAGCTACAAGGCACACCCGGGGCTGTGGAACCCCCTGTTGGTTACTCACTTATTTTTGCCCATTTCTACACTTCATTTCAATCTTTAAAAGGCTGTAACTTTGCCCGTAACTTTTCCTCGCAGATCTTTTTGCTGTCTCTCATTTTCCGTTTTTCCCATAGAACCATTGATGAGGGGGGGGGGGGGGCGTTTTCATTTTTTGATGTGACATGTCTATTGAAATATTAAGCTTCATACATCTCAAAACTAGCATTAAAAATTGTCTCTCGTCACTCTGGGTCCGTTACGGGTCCATAAAGGGTTGATAATTGGGGCACTTTTCTAAATTTTGGCGATACCCGTCATGTGATATATCGTTGGAAATGTCTGTGAGCGCTTAATGGTATTATGCATCTGAGGTGTTTATCACCCCCCCCCACTTTTCCTCCCCAAGGGAAGCACTTTTTAATTTTGCTGATGCCATCATTAGATATATCGTTGGAAAGGTCTGTGACCGCTTAATCATATTATGCATCCGAAGTGTCCATCCCCCCACTTTGGCCCGGAGGGTAATTCATATAAGTCTTTTTGAAACTGCGTACGCAGCACGCCTTCTTTACGGTACCGTAGGCAGCGAGGACCGAAATCGCCCACTCGTGGACAGCCTACCGTGAGGTATAGGGACAATAAGTCCACGAGGGGGAAAAGGGGCTGCCAGGCAGCGCAAGCAGGGTGGCGCACATTTATTACAACATAAAAAGCATGTTACAAATACTGCCTTATTATTGAAGGCAGTGCGGACACATATGTATAAATAAATATTGAAATATATTTACAGGTTAAATAGAATGTAAAAAAAAAAAAAAAAAGGATTAAGGTTTAGCTATAGTCTTAGAAATAAACGAAAAATGTTTGTTTAAAATGTCGTAATTTTCTAGAAGTCTCTGGAAGTTGCCTGCGTTGAAAAGAGTGTTATTCAAATTTTCTCTCAATGTTTTGTTTCTGTCAAAATGGAAATGATGTTTCATTATGGGGCAGTTTCCAAAGATATAGTGTGTAGCGTTTCCAATACTTTTTCTGCATAAACAAAGTGGTGAGTCTTTTTTTTTAATTTTATGTAGAAATGATGGGAAACTTCCATGGCCAGTAATATAGTTAGGTAATGTAGGGCGATCACAGATGAACTGTATGTCAACTTTATTAATTATACTGTAAGTATCGCGACCCTTTGTCGACTGAGTCCATGAGAGTTGCCATTCATCCAGAGTTTTTTGCCTAAAGATATACTTGAATTTGGATTGTGGAAGAAGCAATTCCTGGCAATCGTTGTATTGGTTGTTATCTATAACCGCCTTCGCCAGAGAATCGGCTCTTTCGTTTCCCGGGATACTTATGTGAGATTTAATCCATGAGATATAGAACTTTTTGTTAGGGAAATGTAGTAAAAGATTGTAGATATTATAAATTATATAATTGCGTGGAAATGCAATTTGAAGGGCGTCATAGGATGAGTGGCTGTCTGTAAGGATAAGAATTTCATGATGAGAAGAGTTAATGGACCATTCCATTGCCTTGTAAATTGCGAATAATTCAGCTTGGTAGATAGAGTTATCTACATGAAGTTTAACTGCATAATCATATACGAATGAGTTTTTAAGACAGACTGTAAATGCACATGCTGCTCCGTCGTTCATGACAGAACCATCGGTATATATGGATGGGTCATAGATTTGGAGTAATTTTTCGTATTTTTCCTTCAAAAAGAAGAGGTTGTTTATCTTGTAATATTGAGAAAAGTCGAAGGTGTTTAGTTTTGACATAATGTGGTTGCTGTTAATGATTTTGCCATTATGGTTATATGATCTTCTTCCTTTAATTAGTTCGTAATAATGATAATCGTTCTTGAGCAAAGTTTCGATTGGGGGAGAACCAGTAAGGACACAGAGAGCGTCAGAGGAAGTACTTCGATAGGTCTTGATAATGCTTAAGAGAGCTGTACGTTGTACGGACTTTAATTTTCTTATCCCATGCGAGTTGAGGCTTGGAAACCAAATTTCATAAGCGTAGCTAATTTGTTTTAATATGACGATGTTGTACCAAAATTTCAGTATACTTGAAGATATTCCTCCTTTATGAGATTTTAGGCTTTTGAATCCGTTTAAAAATTGAGTTACCTTTGTTTTAGTATGAGTTAGATGCTCTTGAAAATTAAATTTTGGATCTAGTATAACGCCAAGATAGGGAATAGTATTTTCAAACTTGATAGTTTTGTTATTCAATTTGAAAATTGGTCGACGTCTGTTAAGAAGAAAGCGGCCAAAAAGCATGGCCTTTGTTTTAGTTTCCGATATTGTAAGGTTGAAATTCCTGCATAAAGTTGAAAAAATTTCGATGCGTCTATTAGCAACTTGCTCCAACTCAGGTCTGGAGTCTCCCGCAACCTTAATTACGAAATCGTCAGCATAAACTATCATGTCTGATTCTACAACCAGGTTCGACCTTCGTTATTGCGAAAGGTTTTTTAAAAGAGTTTGCAGTGCGTGCACAGCACGCCTGCTATACGGTGCCGAAGGCAGCAGGGACACGATTCAACTTTCGTTAAAGCACGATAGACTTTTTAAAAGAGTTTGCAGTGCATGCGCATCACGCCTACTATACGGTGCCGAAGGCAGCGTATACCCGGTTCGACCTTCGTTCGAGCGAGATAGGCTTTTTTAAAAGAGTTTGAAGTGTGTGCGCGGCACGCCTGCTATACAGTGCCGTAGGCAGTGGGGACCGAAATCGCCTACTCGTGGACAGCCTACCGTGAGGTATAGGGACAATAAGTCCACGAGGGGAAAAAGGGGCTGCAAGGCAGCGCAAGTAGGGTGGCGCATATTTATTACAACATAAAAAGCATGTTACAAATACTGCCTTATTATTGAAGGCAGTGCGGACACATATGTATAAATAAATATTGAAAAATATTTACAGGTTAAATAGAATGTAAAAAAAAAAAAAAAAAAAAAAAAAAAAAAAAAAAAAAAGGATTAAGGTTTAGCTATAGTCTTAGAAATAAACGAAAAATGTTTGTTTAAAATGTCGTAATTTTCTAGAAGTCTCTGGAAGTTGCCTGCGTTGAAAAGGGTGTTATTCAAATTTTCTCTCAATGTTTTGTTTCTGTCAAAATGGAAATGATGTTTCATTATGGGGCAGTTTCCAAAGATATAGTGTGTAGCGTTTCCAATACTCTTTCTGCATAAACAAAGTGGTGAGTCTCTTTTTTTAATTTTATGTAGAAATGATGGGAAACTTCCATGACCAGTGATATAATTAGGTAACGTAGGGCGATCACAGATGAACTGTATGTCAACTTTATTAATTATACTGTAAGTATCGCGACCCTTTGTCGACTGAGTCCATGAGAGTTGCCATTCATCCAGAGTTTTTTGCCTAAATATATACTTGAATTTGGATTGTGGAAGAAGCAATTCCTGGCAATCGTTGTATTGGTTGTTATCTATAACCGCCTTCGCCAGAGAATCGGCTCTTTCGTTTCCCGGGATACCTATGTGAGATTTAATCCATGAGATATAGAACTTTTTGTTAGGGAAATGTAGTAAAAGATTGTAGATATTATAAATTATATAATTGCGTGGAAATGCAATTTGAAGGGCGTCATAGGATGAGTGGCTGTCTGTAAGGATAAGAATTTCATGATGAGAAGAGTTAATGGACCATTCCATTGCTTTGTAAATTGCGAATAATTCAGCTTGGTAGATCGAGTTATCTACATGAAGTTTAACTGCATAATCATATACGAATGAGTTTTTAAGACAGACTGTAAATGCACATGCTGCTCCGTCGTTCATGACAGAACCATCGGTATATATGGATGGGTCATAGATTTGGAGTAATTTTTCGTATTTTTCCTCCAAAAAGAAGAGGTTGTTTATCTTGTAATATTGAGAAAAGTCGAAGGTGTTTAGTTTTGACATAATGTGGTTGCTGTTAATGATTTTGCCATTATGGTTATATGATCTTCTTTCTTTAATTAGTTCGTAATAATGATAATCGTTCTTGAGCAAAGTATCGATTGGGGGAGAACCAGTAAGGACACAGAGAGCGTCAGAGGAAGTACTTCGATAGGTCTTGATAATGCTTAAGAGAGCTGTACGTTGTACTGACTTTAATTTTCTTATCCCATGCGAGTTGAGGCTTGGAAACCAAATTTCATAAGCGTAGCTAATTTGTTTTTAATATGACGGTGTTGTACCAAATTTCAGTATACTTGAAGATATTCCTCCTTTATGAGATTTTAGGCTTTCGAATCCGTTTAAAAATTGAGTTACCTTTGTTTTAGTATGAGTTAGATGCTCTTGAAAATTAAATTTTGGATCTAGTGTAACGCCAAGATAGGGAATAGTATTTTCAAACTTGATAGTTTTGTTATTCAATTTGAATGCCCTGTTCGACTTTCGTTCGAGCGCGATAGGCTTTTTAAAAAGTGTTTGCGGTGTGTGCGCAGCACGCCTGCTATACGTTGCCGTTGGCAGCGAGGAACAGGTTCGACTTTCGTTACTGCGAAAGGTTTTTTAAAAAAAGTTTGCAGTGCGTGCGTAGCACGCCTGCTTTACGATGCCGAAGGCAGTTGGGACCTTATTCGACTTTCGTTCGAGCACGATGGGCTTTTTTTAAAGAGTTTTCAGTGCGTGCTCAGTACGCTTGCTATACGGTGCCATTAACAGCGGAAACCCGGTTCGAGTTTCGTTCGAGTGCGATAGGCTCTTTAAAAAGAGTTTGCAGTGCGTGCGCAGCACGCCTGCTATACGGTGCCGAAGGGAGCGGGGACCCGGTTCGAATTTCGTTATAGCGAAAGGCTTCTTTTAAAGAGTTTGCAGTGCGTGCGCCGCACGCCTGCTATTTGGTGCCGTATTTAGCGGGGACCCGATTCGATGTTCGTTCACTTAGAGATTTCATATTTTTAGAGCTTCATAAAAATGAGGGGCTCCATATGTTAGAGGCTCCGATAAAAGGAGGGGCTCGCTAGCGGGCGAAGCCAGCTAGTAATTAATAAAAATTTGTATAATCATTCACTGTTTTCATCAATTATTGTAATTATCAGAAGATCGATATTTTAATTATTTTAGATGGATATTTTAAAGTACTAAATTTCAGACAAATACAGAGATATCAAATTATTGAGACAGTGGGCGTTTTAAAAGGTAATAATAATTTTAAAAGTTTTGGAGTATTTGCGTATAGTTTCGTCTCACTATTTTAAACAATTAAACTTCCAGAGACTAATTGATATATTACTTGTAATAATAATACAAATATGAAAGAAATGATACTGTGAGGTGGATATTTTAAATACTAAATAGAATAAAACTGTAGAACTTTTGTTTGGGCCACTGATATGCAGATTTACTAGTTTCATTATTATTATAACTTTCATTAATATTACAGTACTGTTTCCGTGTTAGATATGAATAAGCAAACATTTAAGACAGAAAATAGATTTTCAATAACTTCTGTAACTTAATTGTTTTTCATTATTAAAGGTACAAATATATTAAGACAGACTTTAAACACAATTAACACAATAAACCCGACTGGTCGGAAAAGTAAGCCAAGACCAGGACTCGAACCTGGGTCCACAGCGTGCCGTGCTGTTTCTCTAACCACTGAGCTACATTGGCCGATGTCCTAGCTAGGCAATTTCTCTCTAATAAACCATGTTGTGTTTTTTATTTAAATGAGGGAGGAGATTAAGCCCTATGAACCCCTCTTTATCTGTGCCCTTAAACAATAATTTCTGCTTTCTAACTGGTTTGGTTGCCAGATTACAAAATATGCAAGACGAGTTATATACATAAAAAAGAATCAAATATTGAAATTTTATTCAACACATAAAATAATTTAAAAGCAGCTATTTATCTTGGTGTCTTGGTGTTATTACGCATAGACTGGGTTAAATTTGTTTATAATTACAGATACAGAAATAAAGCATACACTGTTAAAATTTTTGCAGCATTCTGGCAGGTCATTCGACCGTTTTTTGAAAAAACGGTGTCATAACCATAATTTAACTATATTCTGACCATAAAATGGCCAATAATATGGTCAGAATAGTGTTAAAATTACGGTTGTGTAACCGTTTTCGGAAAAAACGGTCAAATGACCTTCTAGAATGCTGCAAATTTTTAACAGTGTAGATAAACTTCGAAAAAAAAATGCATTGAGACAAACTTTACTTTTTATATAGAAATTTTAATATAGACACAAATTGCGGTTCAGTTTTAAATTAATAAATTCGTAAAGATTGGAGGCAATAACGTCAACTGATAGAAATCTTGTGCGCAATATAAAGAAAACACTTTAACTTTTTGGGATAAATCACTTTAACGTGCCTTTTTAATCATTGCTAACAAACCCATTAGCTTTGGCCATAGTTCGTGTATTTATAAGCTTCATTTTTCTATTTTTTTTTATATTCGAAAAAAATTTAAAACATTAAAGATGTTCTCAAATCCAAGAGGGCAACATTATCACATAAGTTTTAATTTAATGTTGATCAGAAATGCATGAAACTAGCAGATGTTGTTATTCAGAAACTATGTAATCTAGCTGTTTTTTTTGTTTTGTTTTTTTTGCAAACACAATAGATCTTTCTGAAATTAGTGTCAAAGTGGGCATTTTGAACCGAATATCCGTGCGAAAAAAGAATAATCACTCAAGAAATGGCGAAAAACTTGTTTGTAACGTGATCACAATCGCTTATAACTCATTAGGTAATTTATTGATCAAAAAATGGAAAACACAGTTCGATTCCAAATCGCTTCCATAGTCAGGCCTTCCAATTTTATATCACCCCGTTAGAAAATGAACTTATAAATGTGTCAAAAGGCTTTGCACTTGTTGAGCAGAGGAGTTCAGAACAGCCATAGGGGATACCAGGTGGGCGATCGACTCTGGTGAGAAATTTTTAAGGGCGCTACCAGGGACTAACTGAATCTGAAGTTTGATGAAAATTTGAGCATTAGATCTTGAGATAGCGATATTGAGATAATCGTGAACAAAGCAGCATAGCAGCGCTACCTGTCAGACGATTTACACCAAAAAGTAATCAGCAGCAATTTATATCAGGGACTAACTCAATCTAAAGTTTTATTAAATTTTGTCCATTGTTCTTTAGATAGAGTTCCCACAATATTTGTCACATACAGTCCCACAGAGCGACAGAGTGACGGACAGACTCACAGCCAGAAATTTTGTAAAAACATGTTTTTTGGGATCTTTGGACCCTAAAATATATAAATCCGTCGGTAACCGGAAGGATAAAATTTTCACGAAATCAATACATTCTTCTTGTAAAGATAGAAGAAATTAAAAATGCACCCCTTTAATTATATTAAAGCCCTCACTCCCCATCCGTTTTTTAATATCTATACACTTATATATATATCTATACACATTTATAACGCTGTGTAACATTACAATTCGTGTAAATCAAGGTATTTTTCTACATTTACTCACTTCTATGAGTTTATCAACCAATAACAACTTAAGATTAAATGCCATAAACTAAATACACATATAAACAGGTAATTTTTTTTATAAAATGTGTAATTTTTATGCCAAGTGGGTGATTTTAGAAATTAAAACACTTATCATTGTAAACATAACAATGAGAAAATTGCAGTAACTCACCAATTCGTGTAAATTCAGACATTCTTTTACATTTACACTCTTGTGTTTTTTCAACTAATAACAAAATACACACTTAGTTTCATAGGCTAAAAACATATAAAAAAGGTAAATTTTTACAAAAAAAAAATGTGTAATTTTAGACATTTACACATATGCATGCATAAAACTGGTTAATTTACACATTTATGTTTTAGAGAATAGTTCACTACAATTCCTGTAGGTCTATTAGGAACAGAAGTCAACAAACTTCTAGAAACGTAGAGGTGGGTGGGTGGTTTACATGTGGTTGTGACAGGTTTACTCCATTGGAAGTTCTTCTTTCTTTATATTTTACTAGCAAATCACGCGGCTTTGCTCGCGTAATAGTTGCATTTGCCAAGTGATATTTGAATGTCTAATTTTTATTAGAAGAAATCATACTTTTAGAAATAATTCAAAAAATTACTAATTAAGCCACAGTTTGGCTAAATTTCATAATTGCACAGCATTAGGCAGGAATGAGACTTAAATTAATAAGAAGAGCTAAAGTTAATTCTAAATACATGATAATTTAGAAAGCATTTTGAAGCTTTTATGTTCACTTCATACGCTCATTTCAATATTCATCTGAAACTTTGAATTTTTTTTAAAAACTCTCTTCTTAGTAGGCATTTACATCTTAATATTAACCTTTATGTCAAATTCCAAGCTTGTTGTCTAACGGTCTACCACCTCTCTGGTGTTAGTTGCACCAACATAAAATGCCTATGTTAAAACAGGGACTATCACCATTAATTTGCAAACATTAATTTAAAAATCGATTTGGTAATTCCTAATATTCCATATAAAACGTAATTTAGAAAGTTTTAAAAGGCTTTTCTAGAACGTTTGTTGTTCCTGTCAACCCGAGGTGGGAGTGACACCGGCATAAAATATAACCTGTGTAGGATCAGAAACTGTCAGCCTTGATTCGCAACCATTAGTTTTGGAATCGGTTCTTTATTTCTTAAGATTGCGTAGAAATCGTAATTTAGGATATTTCTAGAAGGCTTTTCACTCCAACCCTTCGCTTCACCCCTTTTAAATTTCGAATTCCTTTTCGACAGTTCGTAGAAAGCATTTACATTTTATAAGTAACTACCATATCTTATTTCAAGTTTTTAGCCTCTTCAGTATCACATAAATCGCAATTCAGAACATTTTTTGCTCCTGCAACTCTCTAGTGGAAGTAGCACCGACATAAAATATAACTTACGTTTAAGCAGGTTCTATCACCACAAATTTGCAACCATTATTTTTTATAACGCTCTGGTATTTCTCCATATTGCATAAAAATCGTAATGTAGGAAATTTTTAGAACGCTTTTCGTTCACTTCATACTTTTAAATTTGGAATTTTCTTTCGACGGTTCATAGAAAGTATTTGCATATTTCATGTAATTATCATGCGTAATTTTACATTTTAGACACCTCAGTATCACAAAAAACGCAAATTACAACATTCTTTGCTCTTGCACCCCATTTAGAGTAGTGGAAGTGACATAACGTATAGCCTATTTTTTAAGAAATGTTTTTAGTGTTAAAAATTCTCTTCATTTATATCTTATAACTACCATGCAAAATTTCAAGCTTCAAGGCCCTTCAATAGCAAAACAATAACATTTTTAGAACGTTTATTGCTTCGGAAACTCCTTTAGATTACTGGTACCGACATAACATATAGCCTGTGTTGGAGCAAGGGCTGTCACCATCATTTTGAAACCATTATTTTTTAAGTCGGTCCGCTGTTTCCTGAGATTGCGTTGAAATCGCAATTTAGAACGTTTTTGGAGCGCTTTTCGCGTGTTTTCACCTCTTTTAAATTTCGATTTTTTTAAAAGAAATGTTCTTACATATCATTTATATCTTATAAGCACCATGTTAAATTGCATGTCTCTAGGCCCTTCAATAACACAAAAATCGTATTTTTAGAACATTTTTTGCTCCTTTGGGTAAGTGACATATAAGATATAACTTATATTGAAACCAGTGGCGTGGCGTGAAAATTTTCGGTGGTCATCGCAATTATTTAAGTTTGTGGTGAAAAATTATTAACTCTAAAATTCAATGGTTGAATGTTCAAAAAAGAAACTTTAAATCTTACCTTCACTTATACATGAACTCCAAATGTTCTGCTAAAACTGGATCGCAGAGTTTTAAAAGCTTATTAAGAGTTTTAAAATATTGCTTGGTCATCGCCGCATCCAGCGATGACCGGACGCCACGCCACTGATTGAAACCATTTGTTGATACCATTACTTTTGAAAACGGTTTGGCAGTTCTGGATATTACCTCCTACAAATAAACAAACAAGCGAACAAACTTTACTTCTGTATAATATTAGCATGTATAATGAAGTGAATAATTATTTACATTTCATGGCTTTCTCAATATATTACGTGAGTCGATCGCCTCTAAATAGCCGGCGTATTCATTCTTCCCCTATTCCTTAATGCTCTCTATTATATTTATTTCAAGTTAAATTCATATAAACATAAAACGCGTATCTTAGCTCTTTACTCGCTGGTGTAGCGTTCACACAACGGTCGAAATAAATGCACATATTTAAGTTATTTACATACCCACCACTATTTTTTAATTTAAAAAATGGCGTTACTTAAAGACATAAAATTTTAAGATCACCTATTATATATATAAAATCCAAACGGAAATATCGTTCCGAACATCTAAATTTCGTACTATACTGCATGGATTTTGACGAAACTTACACTGTTAGATAGATATCGTTTCAGGGAAGGTTTTAAGCTGTAACACATCGTTTTACGTAGATTAGTTATAGAATTATGGTGGAAAGTTTCGTTATTTTGGACCAAAAGGTTGCCATTAGCATATGCTTTTCATCTTGGCATATTAAACTACCTTTTTGTTAAATAATTGAAACGTCTATATGAATTAGAAATTAAAAAATACAAATTTGGTCGAAAAAAAATGAAAAAATCACAGAATATTTTTAAATACAAAGAAATACACTTTTAAAGAGTGTGGAGCCTCAGATGAGGGCGGTAGCGTGACGTGATCTCCTCCGAGGCGTGATGACAAAGGCCTTAGTAAGATGAAAATTGAAGTCTTTATTCTCGTGAAAATAACAAGAAATCTTGGCTAAATACAATGTCTACACTAACACAACAAATTATTTAAGAAGTTAGTTTGATGAAATAAAGCTTTTGTAAGGTAGGAATATCTAATAAAAGTCCTTGACCGGATAACAAATCAAAGTCCAGATTAGTTAATTCAAGAGTCTCTGGGAAACACTATGGTCCCTTCTAAGTAAATAAATGTCCGTTAAAGGTGCGGACTAGCAGTCCTCCGTGCGTTCAGCTTTTCCGCTGATGCTCCCAGCTCTAGCTCAGCTGATCGGCTATTGTTTCCGTCGAGAGAAACAAATCTCCTCCCTTGCAGGAGCGACCTCCGAAAGATAATCCCGTGAAAAGCCTAGAGAGAAACTTTTCTATCCTTCAGGTTGAAGAACCTCTTTTCCCGTTTAGCTTCTGCTAAACTCTTCTAAAAGTAATCTAGTCTCCAGATCTCCTCAGAGATCTCGTATATATTCTTAATTTTTCTCTCGGAAAACAATGCGAGTTTCCAACATCCGCTGTCATTGGTTCGCCTGTCAAGATCCTTTTGAAAGCAGACCTTCTAGTGGCTGGTCGGGGACCTTCCCCCTTTTTGCACACGAAACTCTCCTGTCAAAGTATGCAATGTCAAAAAGCACTTAACGGCATATTTCGGTGTTACAAATTGGGAACCAGTTGTTCATCCTTTTATGTACTATGTTCCAAAGTGTCATCTTCGTAAGATCGATCGCACTGAAGTTATTTACTTTTAAGTTACCGGCAAACTCTGAGACTTAGACGATTTTTCTAGTGTCACTGCCTAATACATGGAGTTTCCATAGGCCGTGATTCTGTAGCATTTATGAGGGTTTTTATATGTGGAAACTGTGAAAAGGCTAAGTTTCCACAACACCCTCCCCCCCCCCCCCCCCCCGCTTTTAGATAATATTCTGGCCGCAGGACTGAATAATTTGAACACAGAAGGCAGCTCAAAAAATATTTTTGAGTGGCTCTCATATAAAACACCTATTATGCACTGCCTACCTGTCCGTTTCTTAAAATTTTACAGAATTCCTTCCTACCATTTTTTTTACAATGTTCTATATACTAATACCATTTTTAACACACATTACAAAACACAAGAAAATTATAAAAGTTTTGTTATATACAATTAATTTGTCCTTTTTTTCTGTATACTATTCTGTCCTGCTCAAGAAGTCCACATGAGCTATTTCTTTGCCAGGCTTATACTTAACCCTCTAAGTGTTTGGGGCGTAATATTCCTTTCACTAAGCTCCAGGTTTCACAGCAATACAAGCAATATTTAAGATAATATAATTCTATAGATTTAATGAATTTTAAATACATTGACGATTGATTAATTCTTTCAAGGATTACATTCATATTTGCAATTGATTTTTTTTTTTGTAACGTGGAAAGAATCATATTTTCTTAGCATGTAAAACAAAATGCAAAGAAAACAACATTACAATTTTACCCTTTTGCAAGACACTCGGAGGGTTAATTGCATACTGGTAGGGTTGCAAGGTTAATGCCCACCTGAGAAGACGAGGATTATTTCCTGAATTTTTTTTTTTTTGGAACGTTAATGGGATATGATCACTCTCGATCAGAAATTTTTGTCCGTCAATGTAATGCCTCAATTTTTTTTATGGCAAAAATTATCGCTGCATATTCCCTTTCTGTCGCGCTGAATTCTTTTTCCGTTTCCGTAAATTTTCTGCTCAAATAAATAATGGGATGCTCCTCTGAATTTTGTCTCTGCGCGAGTACTGCTCCTGCCCCTGAATTTGACGCATCTGTCTGAATTATAAATTCTGCGTTATAGTTGGGGGCATACAATACAGGCCCCTCTGTAAGTTTTTCTTTCAGAGTGTCAAATGCCCTGTTCATTTCCTCGCTCCATACTATTTTTTCTTTTTTTCTTTTTTCCCTTTATTGCCCTTGTATGTGGTTCTACAATCGAGGAATAATTTTTTATGTAGCGCGAATAATAACCTGCCATTCCTAAACATCTGTGGATTTCTGATTTCGTTTTTGGGGGCTGTAATTCGGTGATCGCTTTGATTTTCGCTTCCGCCGGCCGCCGTTGCTCTTCTCCCACTATGTGCCCTAAATACTTCACAGTCTTTTGCGCGAATTTGCACTTCGCTATTTTTACCGTTAGCTTTGCTTCTGTTATTCTAGTAAGTACCACTCTAAGATGCTCCAGGTGCTCTCCCCATGTCTCTGAGAAAATCGCCATATCATCGAGATAGGGCAGACAAAACTTCTCTAATCCTCTCAGCATTTTTGCCATGAATTTAGAAAATCTGAATGACGCATTGATCAACCCAAATGGCATCTTCAGTGGGAAATATGTCCCAGTGTTTGTAACAAATGCGGCTAATTTTTGAGCTTGGGGCGTCATCGGTATTTGCCAATATCCTTTGGTCAGATCGAGCACGGTTATGTACTTAGCTGCTGAAACTCTTTCTACTCTGTCCTCAATATTAGGGAGTGGATAATATTCAACTTTTGTTACAGAGTTCAATTTTCGATAGTCTATGCAACAGCGAGGATCCTTACCAGCTGATTGCACAAGGATCATGGGCGAATAGTAGTCTGATTCCCCTTCCCTTATAATATTTAATTCCAGCATTCTTTTTATTTCCTTTTCTAAAATTTCCTCCTGTCTGCGCGACATTCTATAGGATCTTATTCTTATAGGTTTGTCATCTGTGACTTCAATATCATGGATTTCCATGTGCGTAGTCCCTGGGTTATTCGAAAAAATCTCCCTGAACTCCCCCAGTAAGATTTCTAATTGCTGCAATTGTTCGGGATTGCATCTCTCTTTTAATTTGCTATCCTCTATAACTTCTCCAAAGTTATAACTGTGTGGCTCATCTAAAGGAAATTCTATTTCCATCTCTTGTAAGTCCTCTAAATTATCACATTCGTGTGTTAATATATTTATTTTTTCTACTCTCTGTACATATGGTTTCAGTAGATTTACATGAAAAATTTGCGATTTTTCGCGCCTACCTGGGACTTCTACGATATAATTTATATCCGAAATCTTAGCGGTAATTTTGCCTGGTCCCGTCCAATTCGCTGACATCTTGTTTGTTTTGTTAGTTACTAATACGAGTACCTGGTGCACTGGTTTAAATTCCCTTTCGACCGACTTTTTATCGTACCAAGCTTTGCGTTTTTCCCTGCTTACTACCATATTTTCGTCCACCAGCTCCTGACATCTTTTTAGCCGATTCATTAGTACAAAATCATATTCTGTGACTAGCTCAGGTTCCTGACTGTCACCTGCCCACTGCTCGTATAATAATGATTCCGGTGTTCTCAAATTTTTACAGAAAACGAGCTCCGCTGGGCTGAAACCTGTTGAGTTACTGACCGCATTTCTCAATGCTAGTAGTGCGTGGGGCAAATTCTCTTCCCAATCCTTTCCATTTTCTGTGCACATGACTTTTAACAGCCGTTTGATTGTCCTGTGCATCCGTTCAACGTTATTTGAGGCCGGATGGCATACACTTGAATGCCTTAGTTTGACTCCAAATTTCTCTAAAAATGATGTCGTAAGACATGACGTAAAAGACCGCCTTAAATCTGTTTGTACCTCTTTTGCGTAGCCTAGTCTACAAAAGGTTTGCATAAGAGCCTCCACTACAGATTCTGAGAGCATTTGTTCTAACGGAATCGCCTCTGGAAATTTCGAAAACACACATAACGCTGTTAGCAAATATTTGTTTCCCTTTTTGGACTTTGGTAGGGGTCCAACAAAATCAATTGATAGCTTTGAAAAAGGGCTTTGCTATGACTGGTACACGTGTCAAAGGAGCCTTTTTTTCTCTCCCGACTTTCCAACTATTTGACAGTGGTGACATGATTTCACGAATTCTTCCGTTTGCCTTATGACGTTTGGCCAAAAGAAATATCTCAAAAGCTTGTCCTTCGTTTTTTTTCTCCCAAATGGGATGCTTTATTCTCATGACAAGCGCTAAGAATAGCCTGTCTGAACTTCGTTGGTACAACTAATTGAAATCTTTCTAAGCCTCTATGATCGGTTGTTTTTCTTATTATTAAGGAGTTTCTGTACTGGAAGAACGACTTTTTTTAAGAGCTTTTTCCTTAATCTCATTCAGGGTATTATCTGTCTTTTGCTCGTTCGCAAATTATTTTTTCCCCACCTTACTTAAAGAAAAGGCTTCATCTACAATTAGGTTCGGAAGCAAAATTGGCTTCTCCTTCTCCCCTTCACCTGAATGGTCCGATTCCGCTCTATTGTTATCTACCGTTTCAGCACTCTCTGTGGGGCCTTGCCCATTGTCCGATGATGGATCTTTATCCAGCTGATTCACGTCCTGAATTTGACAGCCTGAGCCTTCTCTTTCCATCTGAGTTTTGGTTCTACTCTGCGTCATTACGGCATTTATAATTTTGGGTTTTGTGCTCTTAATTGATTCGATTAATTTTTGGGTTTCATTCCCTAATATATAATAATTTATGTCAGAATCTTTGTCTTCCACTAATGCTGTCGTATTAACAGTGATTTCATCGGGTAATTCTAGCGTTATTTATGCTATAGGAAGACAGCGCAGATCCTGAACTAATGGCTGTCTTACCCAGCTGACCTGACCTGTTAATTGATTAGTTTTAACTAATTTATTCGGACAAATGTCCACGGTCGAACCTGTGTCCTTTACATAGTGATTTCTTCGCTGTTTATTTTAGCCCGACTCAGATATGGTTCAAAACCTTTCTCTAAGTTTATTTCCTTACTGATATTATGCAGTCTTGTGTGAGTTTTCACTTTTTTTTAATTCTGGGCAATTCCGTTTATAATGTTTTGGACTTGAGCAATTAAAACAAGTATTTTTCCTAGGTTAATCAAATATATTTTCACTTTCTTTATTCTCATTTTTATCCCTCCAATTTAATTTAATTTCCGGGTTTTTTCTGTCTCATTTTCGGCGTATCTGGGCCTTTCAAATCTTTTTTCGATGGGGGCCTATTATTCCATGGTTTTCTGGAGATACCCTTTATCGTTTCATACCCATCCAAATCTTTGACTAAGCTGTCTGGATTCTTGCACGAACCCCAAGAGTCGATGAAATGTTCCTTCATTTCGGTCGGCACCCTTCTTTTTATTTGCTCCGTAATTAGTAAGCTTTTGAGCTCTTCTATCGTGTTTATCTCTAACCCATTGAGCCACCCCTCTTGAAAGCTGTTTAGCTCAAATATTAGATCTTTCCATGGACTGGTCGGATTTTTTTTATGCCGAAGAAGTTTTACGCGATAAGCTTCTGCGCTTAATCTATATTTTGTCAATAGAACTGATTTGACATAATTAAAACTGTCTACTTTTTCTTTGTCCTCTCGTAATATAAGTCCCGCTATATCAATTGGCAGTAATGCTAAAAGATGCGTGACTAAATCCTCTGATTCAATACCAGATCTTTCTGCCTGTCTTTCGAATAAATTCAGAAAAAGCGTAATGTCAGATTTCTCTGGATCAAAATTATGCATGATAGATTTGATTTGGATTTTAGGGCCTCTGTCGGATCTGTTGCTAGCACTCGAATTACTTCGGTCCGCGCCTTGCGGTAACTGCAATTGCTCTAACTCAAATTCCCTGTCAACTTTTGCTTTCTCATACTCTCTCTCTTTCTCTCTCTCTCCTCTCTTTTTAGCCTCTCATTTTTCTTTTTCTCTAGCTGCAGTTTCCTCCCTGTCCTGAACCAGCTCGCGTCACTGCCAGTTCTTCATCGTAATCATATGCCTGCTCAATTTTTTGAATGATTATTGCAATTGTGTCGCCTTCCTCAATTTTTACCTCCAGTTCGTCTGCTAATTTTTGCAAATCAATCTTTCTACAATATTTAATGCCGTAATTTTTGCCATATTGTACACACTTAAGTTTTACTCAAATTATAACAATAATATCAAAGAGAATTTAATCCTGTCACCTGACATGTAAAAAAAAATAATTTCAACCTATCAAGTTTAAATTATGCTATGAATACTTTTATAAACACCTTTTGAATACAAACAGTAACATAAAGAATAAATTTGATATATACTATAAAATTATTTGAATGCATTCTCTTTCTGTTAAATATGCAAGATAAATTCAGCTTTGAAATCACTATGCACACAAAATGAAACAAAGTATCTAAAAATTTTATACCAATTGTACATATAACTTTTTGAAAAACTCTTAAATTTCCTTAAGATTGAGCACACCTTGCAATCCTGATCCAGTGCTACCAATACTTTTCATAAATTCAGAAAATTTCTTTATATAATAACCAACAATTAATAAAATAATTTCCTGCACGAATCTATAAATAACATTGTATCCTTGCACACTACTTTAAAAAGCTAAACCCTTTGGGGTTTTTTTTCACCCCTAAGCACAATTTAATCCTGAAAATTTTCTATTCTTAGTACTAGAAAAAATTTTTTCCCATTTATTCTTCCCGAATATATCCCAGATTCTAAATCTGATTAATAGGCTAGGCTACTTAAGTTAACTTTAACTGTTCTTAGCTTAATGCTTTTTTTTAAGACACACAATAAATTTTTGCCCAGGGGCGCCATTTTGGGGAGGCTAGGGGGGGGGGCAATTGCCCCCCTCAAGGAATTTGATACTTCAAAATGTATCAGTCATCTTGTGTTACTAATTTTTTTTGTCTAAAATTGCACAAATTCTAAAATAACATCAGTTTTCAAAAATAAAAAGTTATCCTTAAAAAAGCAGTTTAAGGACAGAAATTGACAATTATCAATAATATGTTCTAAAACATTGTTATTGCAAGATTCTCAAAGTGAGATGCACTTATTATTACTGAGTACTTTGGCTAATTTTTAAAAGATGTGTGATAAGCAAATTGTATCAATAATGCTTCGCTCAAATAATACAATGTATAGTGCTCCTCAGATATATTCAACAAAATCCAAAGAAATGTTTTCCCCCCTCAAGAAATTTTTGAAATGGCGCCCCTGTTTTTGCCTGAAAACTTTAGCTATTTACTTGACACATTTAAACAATTCTAACAATAAGAGCCACTCAAAAAATTATGAGCATACCTCCCCTGTTGCTTCGACTCGTCATCAGCTGAACTGCCGGTTGTGGGCTGATCGGGACACCGTTGATCATCAGTTGTGGGCCTCTGCTGAATCTTAGTGCACTGTCGTTGAAGCGCCTGTCCTCCTCGCTGTTCGTCTCGCGTTAGGCCTTTTCCAGGAGATCTGGCTCCAGTCTGCTTGCTCCGGGCTTGTTCTTTTGGCTCCCAGTGGATTTCTTGGAGTTCCGTCCGCCTTTTCTTGAGAGCTTGATTGTTGTGTCCTTCGCTGTAGTTGTTTTTTAGTCTGCTGTCCGCTGGTTAGCACACGGGTCTTTCAATGTCAGATTTCCACTGCCTCACCGCCACTGTATTTTAGTATCAAAGTTCTTTTTTAGCTGAAACCAGTTGTGGGGCCTCAGATGAGGGCGGTAGCGTGACGTGATCTTCTCAGAGGCTTGATGACAAAGGCCTTAGTAAGAGGAAAATTGAAGGTTTTATTCTCGTAAAAACAACAAGAATTCTTGTCTAAATACAATGTCTACACTAACACAACAAATTACTTAAGAAGTTAGTCTGATGAAATAAAGTTTTTGTAAGGTAGGAATATCTAATAAAAGTCCTTGACGGGATAACAAATCAGAGTCCAGATTAGTTAATTCAAGAGTCTCTGGGAAACACTAAGGTCCCTTCTAAGTAAATAAATGTCCGTTAAAGGTGCGGACTAGCAGTCCTCCGTGCGTTCAGTTTTTTTCCGCTGATGCTCCCAGCTGTAGCTCAGTTGATCGGCTATTGTTGCCGTCGAGGAGGGTTTTTATATGTGGAAACTGTGAAAACTCATAAATGCTACAAAATCACGGCCTATGGGAACTCCATGTATTAGGCAGTGACACTAGAAAAATCGTCTAAGTCTCAGAGTTTGCCGGTAACTTAAAAGTAAATAACTTCAGTGCGATCGATCTTATGAAGATGACACTTTGGAACATAGTACATAAAAGGATGACCAACTGGTTCCCACTTTGTAACACCGAAATATGCCGTTAAGTGCTTTTTGACATTGCATAATTTGACAGGAGAGTTTCGTGTGCAAAAAGGGGGAAGGGCCACGACCAGCCACTAGAAGGTCAGCTGTCAAAAGGATCTTGACAGGCAAACCAATGACAGCGGAAGTTGGAAACTCGCATTGTTTTCCGAAAGAAAAATTAAGAATATATACGAGATCTCTGAGGAGATCTGGAGATTAGATTATTTTTAGAAGAGTTTAGGAGAAGCTAAACGGGAAAAGAGGTTCTTCATCCTGAAGGATAAAAAAGTTTCTCTCTAGGCTTTTCTCGGGATTATCTTTCGGAGGTCGCTCCGAGAAGGGAGGAGTTTTGTTTCTCTCGACGGCAACAATAGCCGATCAGCCGAGCTACAGCTGGGAACATCAGCGGAAAAAGCTGAACGCACGGAGGACTGCTAGTCCGCACCTTTCACGGACATTTATTTACTTAGAAGGGACCATAGTGTTTTCCAGAGACTCTTGAATTAACTAATCTGGAATCTGATTTGTTATACGGTCAAGGACTTTTACTAGATATTCCTACCTTACAAAAACTTTATTTCATCAAACTAACTTCTTAAGTAATTTGTTGTGTTAGTGTAGACATTGTATTTAGCCAAGATTTCTTGTTGTTTTTACGAGAATAAAACCTTCAATTTTCATCTTACTAAGGCCTTTGTCATCACGCCTCTGGGGAGACCACGTCACGCTACCGCTCTCATCTGAGGCCCCACAACTGGTGGCAGCTAAAAAAGAACTTTGATACTAAAATTCCCCTATTCCTTAATGCTCTCTATTCCTTCCCCTATTCCTTAATGCTCTCTATTATACTTATTTCAAGTTAAATTTATATAAACATAAAACGCGTATCTTAGCCCTTTACTTGCTGGTATTGCGTTCACACAACGGTCGAAATAAATGCACATATTTAAGTTATTTACATACCCACCACTATTTTTTAATTTAAAAAATGGCCTTACTTAAAGATATAAAATTATAAGATCACCTATTATATATATAAAATCCAAACGGAAATATCGTTCCGAAAATCTAAATTTCGAACTATACTGCATGGATTTTGACGAAACTTACACTGTTAGATAGATATCGTTTCAGGGAAGGTTTTAGGCTGTAACACATCGTTTTACGTAGATTAGTTATAGAATTATGATGGGAAGTTTCGTTATTTTGGACCAAAAGGTTGCCATTAGCATATGATTTTCATCTTGGCATATTAAACTACCTTTTTGTTAAATAATTGAAACGTCTATATGAATTAGAAATTAAAAAATACAAATTTGGTCGAAAAAAATGAAAAAATCACAGATTATTTTTAAATACAAAGAAATACACTTTTAAAGAGTGTGGGGCCTCAGATGAGGGCGGTAGCGTGACGTGATCTCCTCAGAGGCGTGATGACAAAGGCCTTAGTAAGATGAAAATTGAAGGTTTTATTCTCGTAAAAACAACAAGAATTCTTGGCTAAATACAATGTCTACACTAACACAACAATTTACTTAAGAAGTTAGTCTGATGAAATAAAGTTTTTGTAAGATAGGAATATCTAATAAAAGTCCTTGACGGGATAACAAATCAGAGTCCAGATTAGTTAATTCAAGAGTCTCTGGAAAACACTATGGTCCCTTCTAAGTAAATAAATGTCCGTTAAAGGTGCGGACTAGCAGTCCTCCGTGCGTTCAGTTTTTTCCGCTGATGCTCCCAGCTGTAGCTCAGTTGATCGGTTATTGTTGCCGTCGATGAGGGTTTTTATATGTGGAAACTGTGAAAACTCATAAATGCTACAAAATCACGGCCTATGGGAACTCCATGTATTCGGGAGTGACACTAGAAAATTCGTCTAAGTCTCAGAGTTTGCCGGTAACTTAAAAGTAAATAACTTCAGTGCGATCGATCTTATGAAGATGACACTTTGGAACATAGTACATAAAAGGATGACCAACTGGTTCCCACTTTGTAACACCGAAATATGCCGTTAAGTGCTTTTTGACATTGCATAATTTGACAGGAGAGTTTCGTGTGCAAAAGGGGGAAGGGCCACGACCACCCACTAGAAGGTCAGCTGTCAAAAGGATCTTGACAGGCAAACCAATGACAGCGGAAGTTGGAAACTCGCATTGTTTTCCGAAAGAAAAATTAAGGATATATACGAGATATCTGAGGAGATCTGGAGATTAGATTATTTTTAGAAGAGTTTAGCAGAAGCTAAACGGGAAAAGAGGTTCTTCAACCTGAAGGATAGAAAAGTTTCTCTCTAGGCTTTTCTCGGGTTTATCTTTCGGAGGTCGCTCCGAGAAGGGAGGAGTTTTGTTTCTCTCGACGGTAACAATAGCCGATCAGCCGAGCTACAGCTGGGAGCATCAGCGGAAAAAGCTGAACGCACGGAGGACTGCTAGTCCGCACCTTTCACGGACATTTATTTACTTAGAAGGGACCATAGTGTTTCCCAGAGACTCTTGAATTAACTAATCTGGACTCTGATTTGTTATACGGTCAAGGACTTTTACTAGATATTCCTACCTTACAAAAACTTTATTTCATCAAACTAACTTCTTAAGTAATTTGTTGTGTTAGTGTAGACATTGTATTTAGCCAAGATTTCTTGTTGTTTTTACGAGAATAAAACCTTCAATTTTCATCTTACTAAGGCCTTTGTCATCACGCCTCTGTGGAGATCACGTCACGCTACCGCTCTCATCTGAGGCCCCACAACTGGTGGCAGCTAAAAAAGAACTTTGATACTAAAATTCCCCTATTCCTTAATGCTCTCTATTCCTTCCCCTATTCCTTAATGCTCTCTATTATTCTTATTTCAAGTTAAATTTATATAAACATAAAACGCGTATCTTAGCCCTTTACTCGCTGGTATTGCGTTCACACAACGGTCGAAATAAATGCACATATTTAAGTTATTTACATACCCACCACTATTTTTTAATTTAAAAAATGGCGTTACTTAAAGACATAAAATTTTAAGATCACCTATTATATATATAATATCCAAACGGAAATATCGTTCCGAACATCTAAATTTCGAACTATACTGCATGGATTTTGACGACACTTACACTGTTAGATAGATATCGTTTCAGGGAAGGTTTTAAGCTGTAACACATCGTTTTACGTAGATTAGTTATAGAATTATGGTGGAAAGTTTCGTTATTTTGGACCAAAAGGTTGCCATTAGCATATGCTTTTCATCTTGGCATATTAAACTACCTTTTTGTTAAATAATTGAAACGTATATATGAATTAGAAATTAAAAAATACAAATTTGGTCGAAAAAAAATGAAAAAATCACAGAATATTTTTAAATACAAAGAAATACACTTTTAAAGCGTGTGGAGCCTCAGATGAGGGCGGTAGCGTGACGTGATCTCCTCCGAGGCGTGATGACAAAGGCCTTAGTAAGATGAAAATTGAAGTCTTTATTCTCGTGAATACAACAAGAAATCTTGGCTAAATACAGTGTCTACACTAACACAACAAATTATTTAAGAAGTTAGTTTGATGAAATAAAGCTTTTGTAAGGTAGGAATATCTAATAAAAGTCCTTGACCGGATAACAAATCAAAGTCCAGATTAGTTAATTCAAGAGCCTCTGGGAAACACTATGGTCCCTTCTAAGTAAATAAATGTCCGTTAAAGGTGCGGACTAGCAGTCCTCCGTGCGTTCAGCTTTTCCGCTGATGCTCCCAGCTCTAGCTCAGCTGATCGGCTATTGTTTCCGTCGAGAGAAACAAATCTCCTCCCTTGCAGGAGCGACCTCCGAAAGATAATCCCGTGAAAAGCCTAGAGAGAAACGTTTCTATCCTTCAGGTTGAAGAACCTCTTTTCCCGTTTAGCTTCTGCTAAACTCTTCTAAAAGTAATCTAGTCTCCAGATCTCCTCAGAGATCTCGTATATATTCTTAATTTTTCTCTCGGAAAACAATGCGAGTTTCCAACATCCGCTGTCATTGGTTCGCCTGTCAAAATCCTTTTGAAAGCAGACCTTCTAGTGGCTGGTCGGGGACCTTCCCCCTTTTTGCACACGAAACTCTCCTGTCAAAGTATGCAATGTCAAAAAGCACTTAACGGCATATTTCGGTGTTACAAATTGGGAACCAGTTGTTCATCCTTTTATGTACTATGTTCCAAAGTGTCATCTTCGTAAGATCGATCGCACTGAAGTTATTTACTTTTAAGTTACCGGCAAACTCTGAGACTTAGACGATTTTTCTAGTGTCACTGCCTAATACATGGAGTTTCCATAGGCCGTGATTCTGTAGCATTTATGAGGGTTTTTATATGTGGAAACTGTGAAAAGGCTAAGTTTCCACAACACACCCCCCTTTTAGATAATATTCTGGCCGCAGGACTGACTAATTTGAACACAGAGGGCAGCTCAAAAAATATTTTTGAGTGGCTCTCATAAAAAACACCTATTATGCACTGCCTACCTGTCCGTTTCTTAAAATTTTACAGAATTCCTTCCTACCTTTTTTTTACAATGTTCTATATACTAATACCATTTTTAATACACATTACAAAACACAAGAAAATTATAAAAGTTTTGTTATATACAATTAATTTGTCCCTTTTTTCTGTATACTATTCTGTCCTGCTCAAGAAGTCCACATGAGCTATTTCTTTGCCAGGCTTATACTTAACCCTCTAAGTGTTTGGGGCGTAATATTCCTTTCACTAAGCTCCAGGTTTCACAGCAATACAAGCAATATTTAAGATAATATAATTCTATAGATTTAATGAATTTTAAATACATTGACGATTGATTAATTCTTTCAAGGATTACATTCATATTTGCAATTGATTTTTTTTTGTAACGTTGAAAGAATCATATTTTCTTAGCATGTAAAACAAAATGCAAAGAAAACAACATTACAATTTTACCCTTTTGCAAGACACTCGGAGGGTTAATTGCATACTGGTAGGGTTGCAAGGTTAATGCCCACCTGACAAGACGAGGATTATTTCCTGAATTGTTTTTTTTTTGGAACGTTAATGGGTTATGATCACTCTCGATCAGAATTTTTTGTCCGTCAATGTAATGCCTCAATTTTTTTATGGCAAAAATTATCGCTGCATATTCCCTTTCTGTCGCGCTGAATTCTTTTTCCGTTTCCGTAAATTTTCTGCTCAAATAAATAATGGGATGCTCCTCTGAATTTTGTCTCTGCGCGAGTACTGCTCCTGCCCCTGAATTTGACGCATCTGTCTGAATTATAAATTCTGCGTTATAGTTGGGGGCATACAATACAGGCCCCTCTGTAAGTTTTTCTTTCAGAGTGTCAAATGCCCTGTTCATTTCCTCGCTCCATACTATTTTTTCTTTTTTTCTTTTTTCCCTTTATTGCCCTTGTATGTGGTTCTACAATCGAGGCATAATTTTTTATGTAGCGCGAATAATAACCTGCCATTCCTAAACATCTGCGGATTTCTGATTTCCTTTTTGGGGGCTGTGATTCGGTGATCGCTTTGATTTTCGCTTCCGCCGGCCGCCGTTGCTCTTCTCCCACTATGTGCCCTAAAAACTTCACAGTCTTTTGCGCGAATTTGCACTTCGCTATTTTTACCGTTAGCTTTGCTTCTGTTATTCTAGTAAGTACCACTCTAAGATGCTCCAGGTGCTCTCCCCATGTCTCTGAGAAAATCGCCATATCATCGAGATAGGGCAGACAAAACTTCTCTAATCCTCTCAGCATTTTTGCCATGAATTTAGAAAATCTGAATGACGCATTGATCAACCCAAATGGCATCTTCAGTGGGAAATATGTCCCAGTGTTTGTAACAAATGCGGCTAATTTTTGAGCTTGGGGCGTCATCGGTATTTGCCAATATCCTTTGGTCAGATCGAGCACCGTTATGTACTTAGCTGCTGAAACTCTTTCTACTCTGTCCTCAATATTAGGGAGTGGATAATATTCAACTTTTGTTACAGAGTTCAATTTTCGATAGTCTATGCAACAGCGAGGATCCTTACCAGCTGATTGCACAAGGATCATGGGCGAATAGTAGTCTGATTCCCCTTCCCTTATAATATTTAATTCCAGCATTCTTTTTATTTCCTTTTCTAAAATTTCCTCCTGTCTGCGCGACATTCTATAGGATCTTATTCTTATAGGTTTGTCATCTGTGACTTCAATATCATGGATTTCCATGTGCGTAGTCCCTGGGTTATTCGAAAAAATCTCCCTGAACTCCCCCAGTAAAATTTCTAATTGCTGCAATTGTTCGGGATTGCATCTCTCTTTTAATTTGCTATCCTCTATAACTTCTCCAAAGTTATAACTGTGTGGCTCATCTAAAGGAAATTCTATTTCCATCTCTTGTAAGTCCTCTAAATTATCACATTCGTGTGTTAATATATTTATTTTTTCTACTCTCTGTACATATGGTTTCAGTAGATTTACATGAAAAATTTGCGATTTTTCGCGCCTACCTGGGACTTCTACGATATAATTTATATCCGAAATCTTAGCGGTAATTTTGCCTGGTCCCGTCCAATTCGCTGACATCTTGTTTGTTTTGTTAGTTACTAATACGAGTACCTGGTGCACTGGTTTAAATTCCCTTTCGACCGCCTTTTTATCGTACCAAGCTTTGCGTTTTTCCCTGCTTACTACCATATTTTCGTCCGCCAGCTCCTGACATCTTTTTAGCCGATTCATTAGTACAAAATCATATTCTGTGACTAGCTCAGGTTCCTGACTGTCACCTGCCCACTGCTCGTATAATAATGTTTCCGGTGTTCTCAAATTTTTACAGAAAACGAGCTCCGCTGGGCTGAAACCTGTTGAGATACTGACCGCATTTCTCAATGCTAGTAGTGCGTGGGGCAAATTCTCTTCCCAATCCTTTCCATTTTCTGTGCACATGACTTTTAACAGCCGTTTGATTGTCCTGTGCATCCGTTCAACGTTATTTGAGGCCGGATGGCATACACTTGAATGCCTTAGTTTGACTCCAAATTTCTCTAAAAATGATGTCGTAAGACATGACGTAAAAGACCGCCTTAAATCTGTTTGTACCTCTTTTGCGTAGCCTAGTCTACAAAAGGTTTGCATAAGAGCCTCCACTACAGATTCTGAGAGCATTTGTTCTAACGGAATCGCCTCTGGAAATTTCGAAAACACACATAACGCTGTTAGCAAATATTTGTTTCCCTTTTTGGACTTTGGTAGGGTCCAACAAAATCAATTGATAGCTTTGAAAAAGGGCTTTGCTATGACTGGTACACGTGTCAAAGGAGCCTTTTTTTCTCTCCCGACTTTCCAACTATTTGACAGTGGTGACATGATTTCACGAATTCTTCCGTTTGCCTTATGACGTTTGGCCAAAAGAAATATCTCAAAAGCTTGTCCTTTGTTTGTTTTCTCCCAAATGGGATGTTTTATTCTCATGACAAGCGCTAAGAATAGCCTGTCTGAACTTCGTTGGTACAACTAATTGAAATCTTTCTAAGCCTCTATGATCGGTTGTTTTTCTTATTATTAAGGAGTTTCTGTACTGGAAGAACGACTTTTTTTAAGAGCTTTTTCCTTAATCTCATTCAGGGTATTATCTGTCTTTTGCTCGTTCGCAAATTATTTTTTCCCCACCTTACTTAAAGAAAAGGCTTCATCTACAATTAGGTTCGGAAGCAAAATTGGCTTCTCCTTCTCCCCTTCACCTGAATGGTCCGATTCCGCTCTATTGTTATCTACCGTTTCAGCACTCTCTGTGGGGCCTTGCCCATTGTCCGATGATGGATCTTTATCCAGCTGATTCGCGTCCTGAATTTGACAGCCTGAGCCTTCTCTTTCCATCTGAGTTTTGGTTCTACTCTGCGTCATTACGGCATTTATAATTTTGGGTTTTGTGCTCTTATTTGATTCGATTAATTTTTGGGTTTCATTCCCTAATATATAATAATTTATGTGAGAATCTTTGTCTGCCACTAATGCTGTCGTATTAACAGTGATTTCATCGGGTAATTCTAGCGTTATTTATGCTATAGGAAGACAGCGCAGATCCTGAACTAATGGCTGTCTTACCCAGCTGACCTGACCTGTTAATTGATTAGTTTTAACTAATTTATTCGGACAAATATCCACGGTCGAACCAGTGTCCTTTAAATAGTGATTTCTTCGCTGTTTATTTTAGCCCGACTCAGATATGGTTCAAAACCTTTCTCTAAGTTTATTTCCTTACTGATATTATGCAGTCTTGTGTGAGTTTTCACTTTTATTTATTTCTGGGCAATTCCGTTCATAATGTTTTGGACTTGAGCAATTAAAACAAGTATTTTTCCTAGGTTAATCAAATATCTTTTCACTTTCTTTATTCTCATTTTTATCCCTCCAATTTAATTTAATTTCCGGGTTTTTTCTGTCTCATTTTCGGCGTATCTGGGCCTTTCAAATCTTTTTTCGATGGGGGCCTATTATTCCATGGTTTTCTGGAGATACCCTTTATCGTTTCATACCCATCCAAATCTTTGACTAAGCTGTCTGGATTCTTGCACGAACCCCAAGAGTCGATGAAATGTTCCTTCATTTCGGTCGGCACCCTTCTTTTTATTTGCTCCGTAATTAGTAAGCTTTTGAGCTCTTCTATCGTGTTTATCTCTAACCCATTGAGCCACCCCTCTTGAAAGCTGTTTAGCTCAAATATTAGATCTTTCCATGGACTGGTCGGATTTTTTTTATGCCGAAGCAGTTTTACGCGATAAGCTTCTGCGCTTAATCTATATTTTGTCAATAGAACTGATTTGACATAATTAAAACTGTCTACTTTTTCTTTGTCCTCTCGTAATATAAGTCCCGCTATATCAATTGGCAGTAATGCTAAAAGATGCGTGACTAAATCCTCTGATTCAATACCAGATCTTTCTGCCTGTCTTTCGAATAAATTCAGAAAAAGCGTAATGTCAGATTTCTCTGGATCAAAATTATGCATGATAGATTTGATTAGGATTTTAGGGCCTCTGTCGGATCTGTTGCTAGCACTCGAATTACTTCGCTCCGCGCCTTGCGTTAACTGCAATTGCTCTAACTCAAATTCCCTGTCAAGTTTTGCTTTCTCATACTCTCTCTCTCTTTCTCTCTCTCTCCTCTCTTTTTAGCCTCTCATTTTTCTTTTTCTCTAGCTGCAGTTTCCTCCCTGTCCTGAACCAGCTCGCGTCACTGCCAGTTCTTCATCGTAATCATATGCCTGCTCAATTTTTTGAATGATTATTGCAATTGTGTCGCCTTCCTCAATTTTTACCTCCAGTTCGTCTGCTAATTTTTGCAAATCAATCTTTCTACAATATTTAATGCCGTAATTTTTGCCATATTGTACACACTTAAGTTTTACTCAAATTATAACAATAATATCAAAGAGAATTTAATCCTGTCACCTGACATGTAAAAAAAAATAATTTCAACCTATCAAGTTTAAATTATGCTATGAATACTTTTATAAACACCTTTTGAATACAAACAGTAACATAAAGAATAAATTTGATATATACTATAAAATTATTTGAATGCATTCTCTTTCTGTTAAATATGCAAGATAAATTCAGCTTTGAAATCACTATGCGCACAAAATGAAACAAAGTATCTAAAAATTTTATACCAATTGTACATATAACTTTTTGAAAAACTCTTAAATTTCCTCAAGATTGAGCACACCTTGCAATCCTGATCCAGTGCTACCAATACTTTTCATAAATTCAGAAAATTTCTTTATATAATAACCAACAATTAATAAAATAATTTACTGCACGAATCTATAAATAACATTGTATCCTTGCACATCAACTTTAAAAAGCTAATCCCTTTGGGTTTTTTTTCACCCCTAAGCACAATTTAATCCTGAAAATTTTCTATTCTTAGTACTAGAAAATTTTTTTTCCCATTTATTCTTCCCGAATATATCCCAGATTCTAAATCTGATTAATAGGCTAGGCTACTTAAGTTAACTTTAACTCTTCTTAGCTTAATGCTTTTTTTTTAAGACACACAATAAATTTTTGCCCAGGGGCGCCATTTTGGGGAGGCTAGGGGGGGGGGGGGGCAATTGCCCCCCTCAAGGAATTTGATATTTCAAAATGTATCAGTCATCTTGTGTTACTAATTTTTTTTTGTCTAAAATTGCACAAATTCTAAAATAACGTCAGTTTTCAAAAATAAAAAGTTATCCTTAAAAAAGCAGTTTAAGGACAGAAATTGACAATTATCAATAATATGTTCTAAAACATTGTTATTGCAAGATTCTCAAAGTGAGATGCACTTATTATTACTGAGTACTTTGGCTAATTTTTAAAAGATGTGTGATAAGCAAATTGTATCAATAATGCTTCGCTCAAATAATACAATGTATAGTGCTCCTCAGATATATTCAACAAAATCCAAAGAAATGTTTTCCCCCCTCAAGAAATTTTTTAAATGGCGCCAATGTTTTTGCCTGAAAACTTTAGCTATTTACTTGACACATTTAAACAATTCTAACAATAAGAGCCACTCAAAAAATTATGAGCATACCTCCCCTGTTGCTTCGACTCGTCATCAGCTGAACTGCCGGTTGTGGGCTGATCGGGACACCGTTGATCATCAGTTGTTGGCCTCTGCTGAATCTTAGTGCACTGTCGTTGAAGCGCCTGTCCTCCTCGCTGTTCGTCTCGCGTTAGGCCTTTTCCAGGAGATCTGGCTCCAGTCTGCTTGCTCCGGGCTTGTTCTTTTGGCTCCCAGTGGATTTCTTGGAGTTCCGTCCGCCTTTTTTGAGAGCTTGATTGTTGTGTCCTTCGCTGCAGTTGTTTTTTAGTCTACTGTCCGCTGGTTAGCACACGGGTCTTTCAATATCAGATTTCCACTGCCTCACCGCCACTGTATTTTAGTATCAAAGTTCTTTTTTAGCTGCCACCAGTTGTGGGGCCTCAGATGAGGGCGGTAGCGTGACGTGATCTTCTCAGAGGCTTGATGACAAAGGCCTTAGTAAGATGAAAATTGAAGGTTTTATTCTCGTAAAAACAACAAGAATTCTTGGCTAAATACAATGTCTACACTAACACAACAAATTACTTAAGAAGTTAGTCTGATGAAATAAAGTTTTTGTAAGGTAGGAATATCTAATAAAAGTCCTTGACGGGATAACAAATCAGAGTCCAGATTAGTTAATTCAAGAGTCTCTGGGAAACACTAAGGTCCCTTCTAAGTAAATAAATGTCCGTTAAAGGTGCGGACTAGCAGTCCTCCGTGCGTTCAGTTTTTTCCGCTGATGCTCCCAGCTGTAGCTCAGTTGATCGGCTATTGTTGCCGTCGAGGAGGGTTTTTATATGTGGAAACTGTGAAAACTCATAAATGCTACAAAATCACGGCCTATGGGAACTCCATGTATTCGGGAGTGACACTAGAAAATTCGTCTAAGTCTCAGAGTTTGCCGGTAACTTAAAAGTAAATAACTTCAGTGCGATCGATCTTAACAAGATGACACTTTGGAACATAGTACATAAAAGGATGACCAACTGGTTCCCACTTTGTAACACCGAAATATGCCGTTAAGTGCTTTTTGACATTGCATAATTTGACAGGAGAGTTTCGTGTGCAAAAAGGGGGAAGGGCCACGACCAGCCACTAGAAGGTCAGCTGTCAAAAGGATCTTGACAGGCAAACCAATGACAGCGGAAGTTGGAAACTCGCATTGTTTTCCGAAAGAAAAATTAAGGATATATACGAGATCTCTGAGGAGATCTGGAGATTAGATTATTTTTAGAAGAGTTTAGCAGAAGCTAAACGGGAAAAGAGGTTCTTCAACCTGAAGGATAGAAAAGTTTCTCTCTTGGCTTTTCTCGGGATTATCTTTCGGAGGTCGCTCCGAGAAGGGAGGAGTTTTGTTTCTCTCGACGGCAACAATAGCCGATCAGCCGAGCTACAGCTGGGAGCATCAGCGGAAAAAGCTGAACGCACGGAGGACTGCTAGTCCGCACCTTTCACGGACATTTATTTACTTAGAAGGGACCATAGTGTTTTCCAGAGACTCTTGAATTAACTAATCTGGACTCTGATTTGTTATACGGTCAAGGACTTTTACTAGATATTCCTACCTTACAAAAACTTTATTTCATCAAACTAACTTCTTAAGTAATTTGTTGTGTTAGTGTAGACATTGTATTTAGCCAAGATTTCTTGTTGTTTTTACGAGAATAAAACCTTCAATTTTCATCTTACTAAGGCCTTTGTCATCACGCCTCTGGGGAGATCACGTCACGCTACCGCTCTCATCTGAGGCCCCACAACTGGTGGCAGCTAAAAAAGAACTTTGATACTAAAATTCCCCTATTCCTTAATGCTCTCTATTCCTTCCCCTATTCCTTAATGCTCTCTATTATACTTATTTCAAGTTAAATTTATATAAACATAAAACGCGTATCTTAGCCCTTTACTCGCTGGTATTGCGTTCACACAACGGTCGAAATAAATGCACATATTTAAGTTATTTACATACCCACCACTATTTTTTAATTTAAAAAATGGCCTTACTTAAAGATATAAAATTTTAAGATCACCTATTATATATATAAAATCCAAACGGAAATATCGTTCCGAACATCTAAATTTCGAATTATACTGCATGGATTTTGACGAAACTTACACTGTTAGATAGATATCGTTTCAGGGAAGGTTTTAGGCTGTAACACATCGTTTTACGTAGATTAGTTATAGAATTATGATGGGAAGTTTCGTTATTTTGGACCAAAAGGTTGCCATTAGCATATGATTTTCATCTTGGCATATTAAACTACCTTTTTGTTAAATAATTGAAACGTCTATATGAATTAGAAATTAAAAAATACAAATTTGGTCGAAAAAAATGAAAAAATCACTGATTATTTTTAAATACAAAGAAATACACTTTTAAAGAGTGTGGAGCCTCAGATGAGGGCGGTAGCGTGACGTGATCTCCTCAGAGGCGTGATGACAAAGGCCTTAGTAAGATGAAAATTGAAGGTTTTATTGTCGTAAAAACAACAAGAATTCTTGGCTAAATACAATGTCTACACTAACAAAACAATTTACTTAAGAAGTTAGTCTGATGAAATAAAGTTTTTGTAAGGTAGGAATATCTAATAAAAGTCCTTGACGGGATAACAAATCAGAGTCCAGATTAGTTAATTCAAGAGTCTCTGGGAAACACTATGGTCCCTTCTAAGTAAATAAATGTCCGTTAAAGGTGCGGACTAGCAGTCCTCCGTGCGTTCAGTTTTTTCCGCTGATGCTCCCAGCTGTAGCTCAGTTGATCGGCTATTGTTGCCGTCGATGAGGGTTTTTATATGTGGAAACTGTGAAAACTCATAAATACTACAAAATCACGGCCTATGGGAACTCCATGTATTCGGGAGTGACACTAGAAAATTCGTCTAAGTCTCAGAGTTTGCCGGTAACTTAAAAGTAAATAACTTCAGTGCGATCGATCTTATGAAGATGACACTTTGGAACATAGTACATAAAAGGATGACCAACTGGTTCCCACTTTGTAACACCGAAATATGCCGTTAAGTGCTTTTTGACATTGCATAATTTGACAGGAGAGTTTCGTGTGCAAAAGGGGGAAGGGCCACGACCACCCACTAGAAGGTCAGCTGTGAAAAGGATCTTGACAGGCAAACCAATGACAGCGGAAGTTGGAAACTCGCATTGTTTTCCGAAAGAAAAATTAAGGATATATACGAGATCTCTGAGGAGATCTGGAGATTAGATTATTTTTAGAAGAGTTTAGCAGAAGCTAAACGGGAAAAGAGGTTCTTCAACCTGAAGGATAGAAAAGTTTCTCTCTAGGCTTTTCTCGGGATTATCTTTCGGAGGTCGCTCCGAGAAGGGAGGAGTTTTGTTTCTCTCGACTGTAACAATAGCCGATCAGCCGAGCTACAGCTGGGAGCATCAGTGGAAAAAGCTGAACGCACGGAGGACTGCTAGTCCGCACCTTTCACGGACATTTATTTACTTAGAAGGGACCATAGTGTTTCCCAGAGACTCTTGAATTAACTAATCTGGACTCTGATTTGTTATACGGTCAAGGACTTTTACTAGATATTCCTACCTTACAAAAACTTTATTTCATCAAACTAACTTTTTAAGTAATTTGTTGTGTTAGTGTAGACATTGTATTTAGCCAAGATTTCTTGGCTTTTTTACGAGAATAAAACCTTCAATTTTCATCTTACTAAGGCCTTTGTCATCACGCCTCTGGGGAGATCACGTCACGCTACCGCTCTCATCTGAGACCCCACAACTGGTGGCAGCTAAAAAAGAACTTTGATACTAAAATTCCCCTATTCCTTAATGCTCTCTATTCCTTCCCCTATTCCTTAATGCTCTCTATTATACTTATTTCAAGTTAAATTTATATAAACATAAAACGCGTATCTTAGCCCTTTACTCGCTGGTATTGCGTTCACACAACGGTCGAAATAAATGCACATATTTAAGTTATTTACATACCCACCACTATTTTTTAATTTAAAAAATGGCCTTACTTAAAGACATAAAATTTTAAGATCACCTATTATATATATAAAATCCAAACGGAAATATCGTTCCGAACATCTAAATTTCGAACTATACTGCATGGATTTTGACGAAACTTACACTGTTAGATAGATATCGTTTCAGGGAAGGTTTTAAGCTGTAGCACATCGTTTTACGTAGATTAGTTATAGAATTATGATGGAAAGTTTCGTTATTTTGGACCAAAAGGTTGCCATTAGCATATGATTTTCATCTTGGCATATTAAGCTACCTTTTTGTTAAATAATTGAAACGTCTACATGAATTAGAAATTAAAAAATACAAATTTGGTCGAAAAAAATGAAAACAAATCACAGATTATTTTTAAATACAAAGAAATACGCTTTTGAGGAGAAATAATGGTATAAAACGAAACTAATTAATTTAAATATGAGAGGAATATGTATGTTCTGCTTAAAAGAAGTGTTTATTTTTTAAGTCGATCTGTTGAAGCAATATTTGGCGCTTTATCCTTTTAA
Source organism: Maratus speciosus (assembly GCA_963932465.1). NCBI lineage: Eukaryota > Metazoa > Arthropoda > Arachnida > Araneae > Salticidae > Maratus > Maratus speciosus. The sequence goes on along the minus strand of OZ010800.1, from coordinate 17,889,163 downwards.
TGTCTATATGTGGCACCTGGATAATCTATCTACTTCTATCTATTATATATATAAAATCCAAACGGAAATTTCGTTCCGAACGCCGAGATTTCGAGTTCTACCGCATGGATTTTTACGGAACTTATACCGTTAGATAGGTATTGTTCCAGGGAAGGTTTTAAGCTATAACACATCATTTTACCTAGATTGGTTATAGAATTGGTACGGAAAAGTCTGTTATTTTGGACTTTGTTACTTCATATTTCCTTAAATATCTGGGCTCCTATTGATCGTAGAGCTTAGATCTCGCGCCAAAAGTAGCTCCGAAGCACCCAAGCAAACTTTTCCCCGCGATTATTTTGCCGTCTTCCGATTTCCTCTAACTCTATTAGGGGCCCGCGTAGCGCTCCTTTAAAATATTTTTCGTAGTAATTTCAGCAATTATCTTAAATTATTGGTTAAGACCACCACCCTCTCGATTCATATATCTACGGAAAGGTTGCATGAAGGAGTTTCGTTCAGATACGCTTTCGTTAAGAATAGAGTGCGCTCCCTGGTGGTGGAATGTGGAACTAACATAACGCGATATTGTTAAAATTAGGAAATCTAACAATGCGATCTGTTTTAAACTTTGAGATAGTTCATAACACATAATCTATTATCTATTCTATCTATTATATATATAAAATCCAAACGAAAATTTCGTTCCGAACGCCTAGATTACGAGTTCTACTGCATGGATTTTGACAGAACTTATACCGTTAGATAGGTATCGTTTCAGGAAAGGTTTTAAGCTATAGCACATCATTCTACAAACATTAGATATAGAATTATGACGGAAAGTTGTGTCATTTTGGACGATAAGGTTACCATTTTATTTCTTGGCGAAATTTATCGTTGATAAAAAAAAAAAAAAAAAAAAAAAAAAAAAAAAAAAAAAAAAAATGAGACGGCTACTACACCTCAAAAAATAAAAGAAAAAACTGTTACTAATTTTATTTAAAAGGGAAAAAAAAGAAAAAAAGAAGAAAAAATCCGTTTTAATGAGTGATAATATTAAAAAGCGAAAATATTTAATTTAAACATGAAAGGGAATGTTCGTAATGCTTAAAAATTTACTCAGTTGAAATATTGCTACAAAACAACAAGATTTGGCGATTTATCTTTTGCGTCAGGTGAAGAAAAACACATCTGAAAAATTGATAAGATGATACCAAGGAATTTCTCTCATGAGGATAATATATGTTTATTAAAAAAATCAGCAGAACCTCGATTTAACGTTCGTAAAACAATAATGAAAATTTCATTTTTTGCGATTTAACGCTGGTTGGCGACACAATTAAAGTTTGAATAATACTATTATGAATATTTAAAAAAAATTTTTTTTTCAAATCTCCGTCTCCATACGAAGTTAGTTTAAGTGAGTTTAACTTAAATAAATACATTTTTATAACTGCTGCTTTATCATATACTTTTATATGTGTATGTAATGAAATTTAACGATCGTAATTATGCTGTTTAGAATAACATTTAAATGGATTAAAATTGTTTCAACCTCAAAATTAAGGTCCTATTCCAAGCATTCGCAATTTGACATCGATGTTGTTAGTGCCAGAGACAACAAAAGAAATATATTGTTGCCATGGAAACAACCACTTCATATCGAAATGTTTAATGATAGCATTCATAATCAAAATACACAAAACGTATCCAGCCGGTGACACCGTATAAAATAAAATAACTACAGCAACACGCAATTTGTATATATTTAATAAGCTTACAGAAAAAAAAATAAACTAATCCACCATTTAAGTTTAAATTCATTAAGTATTAGGCATTTAAATACTTATTTAACAAGAAATTTATAAATGCATTTCAATCTTTTGCATTTGGCCAGGAAATGTATTCGTTTGCAAAATAGCGTGGAGCGTTCGTCTTTTCACGCCAAATAGTGGAAAAAATATTTTTTGCAGTTTTTTTACTGGAATTCCGACGCTACATTTGACTGATCTTTTTTACATTCACGAGTAATTTTATGAGCATTTTGCCGCCAAACAATTTGATTTTAATCCAAAATCGCGTAAACATGACATAGCCCCATCGATACATTATAGGTGTTTTTGCAAGTGTAAGACGGCCTTTTTGGAGGAATTGTTTATATTCAAATGTAAATTATATAAATAGCAATTAATATTATGAAAGTGGAGTCAAATATTTAAATTTTAGTGCAAATGTCTGCTCCCCCCCCCCCCCAATTACACACACACACATATTGTAAATAATTTAATTTCAGACATTTAAAATATTTTTTACATACTTTACTACGGAAACATGCTGGTTTGTTTCCCCAAACTTGTGACTTTTATAACCTTGAACTCAGATCAGCGAATATTGCCCACTATTTTCTTTTAACACGTATCGTCCCCTTTAGAAATGTCTACTACTTCAAATGTTAAGTACTAAAGATTATTCTTTAGAAAATTTATGGAATTATGCGTTATTAATACTACAAAAGAAAATATTTTACACTAAAAATTGCTTATAATTGATATTGCATTGATATATTGAAATAAATTTTTGATAATCTTTTTATTCGTCATCCCTTTTTCAGTTTTTTTTTTTTTTTTTTTTTGCCTATCTGTTCTTTTTTTTTTTTTGAAGGTTTTAGAAAGGTATATGATTAATTTTCTGTAATCAGGTTACCCCTTTAATTAACATATTTAGTGAATTGCTGGATGTTTCTTTTTATTTGAAAGAAACTCTAGACAGTGTTCCCGATTGCAGAAGATTACATGAAATTCTACATAGCGATTAGTAAATTTATGGTTTTTCATTATGAAGCAAATGGACAACAGAATATTTAATATTATATATTTTTTGCAGTTATTTTACTATTACAAAATAAACAATATTTGTTGATTTATCATTTTAGCCTTGATAAGAAAAAAAGTACCTGAAATTCAGATAAAATTGGATAATTATAAAGCAGTTTCTTATGACTCATAGCCGTAGCTACTAAACTTTATGAAAATTAACAATTTTAGGTTTATTTAGGCAAAAGACTGAAGAATAATGTAATCTTGAAAATAGAAAGCCTATTTATTCCTCTGTGAATTATGCTAATTAGAGAAATGAAAAAAAATCTTTGGTGCATCAAAAAGATTATTACGTATATTATTACGTACTAGGTTATTAAGTTTTATATAACTGACTTTATTTATCATTCTCAAAGAGTATTTTTGGTGAAAGATCTATAATTCAGTCAACAGCAAATTCACTTTATTTAATGGAATGTTGTTTGGCGCATAATTACCTTTGTTTTATATCTAACTCTGGTACAATTATAACCATATATTTGGAAACACTTCCAATGTTTGACGTCAAACTTAGCTGTGTACCCGATTACGGAAGATTGGGAAAATTTTGATTGCATGAAAAAAAGAGGTTCATTTTTCTATTACAATCAGTTTTCGAGGTTTTTTCCAGGTTAACAGCTGCATGATTGCAACTGGTATTAAAAAAGAAATGACAGTGAAAATGACATTATTTTAATTTTATTCAAACACTTGAGTTTTAAAAAACCATTTTTATATGATTCACATTTATTTTAATCATGAAAGTTAAACACTGTCCGTTGTGTGCAAATAATTTATTACGTTCTTTGGCTGTATTTACTCTGCTGTGATCCGAAGATAGAAAACTGCAGTAGACATGCCAGAAGAAGACGTATATTACGAAATATAATGTAACGTAGGAGAGATTGTATTTAAGCTACCAGAACCACATATAGCACCAAACTGAGGAGACAGGAGTTCAAGAACTAACAAACGATAGTGAGTAATCCGAATATGATTAATTATCAGTAGTCACTCTCTGCAATCATTGTAATTATCTCTCATTTTAGTAGTGTGGTGACTAGAGAACATTTTAATTTCTGATGATCATAACGGTCATATTTCCCTCCCAACCCCTACTTTATTAATCTACTATAAAAGAGTTTATTCTGTATAGCCCGAAATTTGCCTAATCCATAAGATAACATAATAGCTAAATGGCGTTCGCATTGTATTAAGCAAATGCAGAAAGACTTTCCAGGTGAAAGTCCATATTAATTTAAAATATAAGGTCGGATTCATCATTTTGTTTATCAAGGTTCAATTGGAAAATGGACCAGCGAAGCGGGTGTAGCCTGCTAGTATACATATAAATTCCAAACAGAAATTTCGTTCCGAACCTCTATATTTCAAGATCCACTGAATGGATCTTAACGGAACATATATTGTTAGATAGGAATCGTATGAGGGAAGGTTTTAAGTTATAACGCATCGTTCTACGCAGATTACTTATAGAATTATGACGAAAATTTCTGTAACTGGACGGAAATTTCTGTCCAAAAAACTATTTGGACGATAAGGTTACCATTTTATTTCTTGGCGAAATTTATCATTGATAAAAAAAAATTGAAACGTCTATTACACCTCGAAAAATAATAGAAAAACTCTTACTAATTTTAATTAAAAGAAAAAAAAAGAAGAAAAAAATCCGTTTTCATGAGGGATAATATTAAAAAATGAAAATATTTAATTTAAACATGAAAGGGAATGTTTGTAATGCTTAAAAATTACTCAGTTAAAATATTGCAATTGAAATAAGATTTGGCTATTTATCTTTTGCGTCAGGTTAAGAAAAATTCTTCTGAAAAACTGACAGGATGATATCCAGGAAATTTCCATAAGCGCATGCTCAGAAATATTTGAAAAAAATTATATAATATTCTTCTCATGAGGAATAATATATAGAATATTCTTATCATGACAAATAATATGTTTATAAAAAAATCGGCAAAACCACGATTTAGCATTCGTAAAAAAATAATGAAATTTTCATTTTTTGGCCATTTAATGCAGGTTGGAGGCACAATAAATTTTTGAATGATACTTTTTTTTATGATAAATATTTTTTAAGTAAAACCTTTTTTTACACTTCATACGAAGTTAGATTAAGTTTAATTTAAATACATTTTTATTACTATAGTTTTGTCATATACCTTTATATGTGTATATATTCGAATTTTACTATCGTATTTATACGGTTTAAAATAAAATTTAAGTTTATTAAATTTGTTCCAAACTCAAAATTAATGTCCGATTCTGAACACTGGCAATTTGACTTCAATATTGTTAGTGTCAGAAACAAGAAGTGAAGGTTATTGTTCCCATGGGAACAAGTAATTTATATAAAAATGTTTAATGATACCATTTTTCATTAGCCAGCTACATTTAAAACAAACTTAAAACAGTTGATACCGACAATGATTATACCGTCGACAAAAAAACTATCGCTAAACTATAAGATTAATTGCCAATAATGGCTGATCGTAAATTTTACATTCACTTGACATTAAACACGGTACACGTGTTTGTTGCATCATCAAGTGATTTTTAATTTGACTTCTATTTGTAATTTTATTAATGTTTACAAATTTATTAATTCTTTCGTTGTTTAAAATAAAAAAATTGTCAATTTGTATAATTTGGCAATTTACATAATTTGGCGAAATTGGTCGACAGAATAATACAATAGTACCCTTTAAACTTTTCCAGCCGGTGAAGCCATATAAAATTAGATATTTACTGCAACACACAATTTGTATATATTATTTACGCTTACAGATAAAAAATAATACGCTAATCCTTCGTTTAGGTTTAAATTCATTAAGGCTTAGGAATTAAAATACTTATTTAAGAAGCAATTTTCCAATGCATTTAAATATCTTGCATTTGGGAAGGAAATGTGTTGGCCAGCCCAATAGCGTGGAACGTTCGTCTTTCTTGCGCCAAATTCTTGAATATATTTCTTTTTTCTTTTTTCAGATTTTTACTGAGATTCCGCCGCCAAATTTGACTGATGTTTTACTACATACATGATTAGTTTTATAAGCATTTTTTTTTCAAAATAATTTGAGTATGCTCTTTAAGGAGACCTTTCTTGTGAGTAGCAATTTTGTTTTTGATTTGTTCTCTTTTATTTCTAACTCCTCTATCATGTGACTTACATACGAAACTAGAACATGTAATTGTAAACATGATGGTACTTATGATTTACATGTTATATGTTTATTTATGATTCTGAGTTCACTTTTGTTGCCAAACAATTTGATTTTAAGCCAAAGGGACGTAAGCATGACATAGGTTCAAGAGATGTTACAATAAAGGTGATTTTGCAAGTGTACGAAAGCATTTTTAGAGTTTTTTTAATTCAAATGTACAGTATATAAATAGAATTTAATATTTTAAAAATGGAGACAAATATTTTAATTTTAGTATAAATGTAATCCACACACGCACATACATATTGTAAAATAATTTAATTTCAGACATTTAAAAAATTCCTGTACTACTTAGTTATCCCGTCGACAAAAAATCTATCGCCAAACTATAAGATTAAATGCCAATAATCGTTAATCGTAAATGTCACATTCACTTGACTGCAAGTTACATGTGTTTACGTCATCAAGTAACTTTTATTTCAACGTTTTATTTGTATTTATATTAATGTTATACTAATTTATTTGTTTTTCCGTTATTTAAAATAAAAATTATGTCAATTTGTAGAATTTTGCGCGTTGTTTGACGATTTATACGGGATAATTAAGTAGTACAAAAATTTTTCACCATACTTTACCGCGAAAAAATGTAGGTTTATTGTCCCCAAATGTGTTACTTTTATAGCCTTGAAGCCAGATTAGCTAATATTGTCCACTCTCTTTTTAATAAAAAACATATCTCCTATTTCCCTTATAGAAACGTTCAATGCATGCAATGTTAAGTAGAAAGAATATTCTTAAGAAAATATAAGCAATTATGTGTTATTATTATCACGAAAGAAAACATTTTACAATAAAAATTGCTTTCTGAAATCACTTTTCGATATTCCATTTAATTCGTCATTTTTTTCCATATCCTACCTTATTTTAGAAGTGTTATTAAAAGATAGTGGATGAATATTCCATAATCAACCTACAATTGGCGAATTTACTACTATATAATGTTGGAAGTTTCGTTTATATTTGAAAGGAACCGTCGACGGTAAATCCGATTTCAGAAGATTACGCGAAATTTGTACTTAGCGATTAGTAAATTTATGTGTTTTTGTTTTATTATGGATCAAACGGACAAAAGAATATTAACTATTATATATTTTTAACCTGCTATTATTTAACTATCACTAAAAATGCATCTCTTTGAATGTACAAAAAACTCTCAAATGCCAAAGGTGTCTAGTGGAACAATATCTGCTCATTTAGCCTAGGTTTAAAAAAATGTACCTCAGATTCAAATAAAATTTTAATCATTATAAAGCAATTTAGGCTGATGCACAGCCCGAGCAACTGATCGTAGTCACAAATTAACGTTTTTAGTTTTATTTAGGTAACAGATTGATGCATAATGACGTCTTGAAAATAACAAGCATGTTTATTTCTCTGTATTATTACATTCATTAGAGAAATTTAAAAAAAATCTTCGGTTTGCCAAAAAGATCATTACTAAAAATTTTGCTTAACTATCTTCATTTATCGTTCTCAAAGAGTTTTGATAGTGAAAGATCTAAAATTCAATCAACAGCAAATTGACATTATTTAATGGAATGTAGTTTGGCGCGTAATTAACTCTCTTTTGTAGCTAACTCTGGTACATTTGTAGTCATACCGTTAAGAAAATTTCTAACATTTCACATCAAACTTGGTTGTGAATCCGATTACGAATGATTGGGAAGATTTTATTGAATGAAAACTAGAGGTTTAGTTTTCGACTTGAATCAGTTATCGAGGTTATTTTCCTAGGTTAACAGTTGCACGATTAAAACATGTATATTAAAAGAAACGGCAGTTAAAATGACATTCTTTTAATTTTATTCACACAATTCAACTTTAAATGTCCACGTTTATATGATTCACATTTTTAAAATATAAAAGTTAAATACTATTTTGACTGTATTTACCCTACTTGAATTCGAAGATAAGAAACTGTAGAAAACTTGCCAAAAGAAGACGTATATTACCAAATATAAATGTAACGTAGAGAGAGATTGTATTTATGTTATCAGATCCACACATAGCACCAAGCAGAAAGCCCGGAGTAAATGAACTAACAAACGAAAGCGAATAACCCGAACATTTTTTAAGTTAAATGGTCAATCTCTGCAATCATTACAATTCTCTCTTTTTAGTAGTGTGGTGAATAGAGAACATTTTAATTTCTGGTGATCATAATGGCCGCATTTCCCTCCCAAACTCTACATTATGTACTAAAGAGTTGCTTCTGAATTGCCCGAATTTCGTCTAACGCATCAGATAATAAAATAGCGCTAGATAATAAAATTCCAGGTGAATGTCCATATTAATTTAAAATACAGGGTCGAATTCTCCATTTCGTTTTATTGAAGGTTTATTTGAATAAAGGACCAGCGCAGCGGGCTCAACCTGCTAGTACAAAGCTAAAATTCTCTTTCGGAGTTTGTGGTGGCAAACGATATTCAGCTAAAAAGTTGAATATTCCAAACTTATATTTTTGTCGGTTAATGGGTTAATAATTGTCTTATTGAAAAGCTTAATCTAATCTTTTAATCCTTTCATTAATTTTTATCAGCTACTAAAACTTTAATATTCTGAGCGCCGCAATTTTATTTTTCGAATGTTTATAAAAGCCATTTTTACTATTTTTATTTTATTTCATGAACCAACTTCCCGCCAACCTATCTAGCGTTAGTCGTATTACATCGAAATTCATCGGTAAGCCGATCCGAAACTCATTTTATATGACGTCCCTCACTCGCTCTCCGTTGGTTTAGTGACGGATCGCATTTCATTCTGTGTCTAGTTTCTGAATTTGTTTGGTTCCACTGAAGTTTATGTTTCAATCTGTATTTCTACGCGAATTCTCACAAAACTAACGTGCATGAGGTCAGAGAGAGAGTTTTTTTGTTCTGTTCGATTCTTTATTTAATCCGTTACCAGGTGTGTTATCGTCTCGTAGAATATCTAAGTTGTCATTAACATCTTTTTAGCATGGAATTTTAAGTAGTGATCTAGCCTGAAGGTCCTGATAAATTCTCGCAATGTGGGTATTTTTCACGTTTATATGTGTGATTGAATAAACAGTTTCAAGTAATTTTTGGCCTCTGTTTTATAGGGTTAATGGGAAAATTACCGGATTTCTAGCATCATAAATTGCTGATGTTCCGAATGAACTTAGCCGATCTCATCACTACAAACAAATATATAGAATTGATTAAATTGGTCAACTGAAAAGTATTTTGCCTGTCCACAGCTGCTAATATCTCACATTATTGATACCTTCAGCAGCAATGTTTTCATTAAGTAGTACGAAATTTATGCAACCTCACCAATGCCTGGCTAGGGTTTAGTTATAATCGAGCAGCATGTAATATATATATACATTTATCAACTGGTATTTTATTAAACGTATGTATTAGTTGACAACTAAGGAGGTCTGTTCCTTAGAAGCTACTCTTCTCAACAACCGACCAGACAACACAGGCATTAAAACATGCTAAGCTACACTTTTCTAAAAATATTTCCAATTACGTAAAATTACTTGAAATTGTCACAGGCAGTCACAAGCTTCTGTAATTGGGCTGCAGTTTATTTTCACCTGACATGGGGTTTTCTCGGTTCCCAAGATCGCATCTATATTTGCAGCCACAGTTTTTAGCAATATTCAGCTGTTTGTGTGAAAGGTTTTTCGGTGATGTAAGTAAATTTTGTTAAATATGTACATTTCAGTATATCGTTTTAAATGTGACGTAATTTTCATCTTTAAATTTTTTGTGGGCCATGAACAGGTGTCACTTTGCCCAAATTTCAGATTAATTTTATAAGGTTGCAATTATTTCATATTTTTCTGTAAAAATAAAATCATCTACGCATAGCTGCCAACTTGTACGGATTTTTACTACCACTAAAATTTAATAGAAAATTTTGCCTAATTCAATCGCCGAATTGCAGTTAATTTTGATAATTAAATAAGACAGTATTTTCTGTTAAATTTTAGCGGTAGCAAAAATCCGTACAAGTTGGCAGCTATGTCTACGTATAGCAGGTAATATCCAAACTATAATTTGTTTAGACTTTTATCTCGCATGTTTGTGTATGTTTTGAAAAAAAAAATGTGCTGAGGAATGTCACCGTTTAACTACACTTTGAGCACACTTGATTTCTCTACTAAACAAGCTAGAAATACTTCTCTGACAAGGAGAGGGTCCGAGGTTGAACTCACCGAATGCGATGAACATTTGTGTTTCGATAGAGTATAGTTAGTATATAAATATATAACCGTCATAAAGCGCAACACCCAGGGGGTCTTGAGAAAATCAGTCGCAAAGTTTAAGCCACAGTTTATAATCCGATAAATTTCCTTCTTTTTAAAGCGGCTCCGTGGCATAGCGGTAGCATGTTGGGTTTGAGTTTTTTCTACCCGGGTTCGATCCCTGCTCCGACTTATTTTTCGGAACGAAAATTTTTTTCAATCATTTTCGAATCACAATTGAAAAAATATGTATAATAATTGAAATTTACGAAAAATATGAATTAAATGTATGTTTTGTAGCATATAAGTGTTTTTTTAAGTACGAAATTTTGCATGTTTAAATATATAATGAAAAAAACACCGCATATTTTTATGTCTATAGAATAGAAATTTTTTGTTGCTATTTAAAATTATTTACAGATATTTCAATGTATAATCTATTCTTTTTCACAGAGAAATATATTAAAACACGTGATATAAATGCGTAAATAATTATATTACTTTAATTTTGTTTTTATATGAAAGTATTTCGAATATTCCATGATTTTTTTAAATATGCTTTTTAGGGTTTCGTTCATCTGACGAAACCCTATTCGTCTCACTCTTTTGTCTGTCTGTCTGTCTGTCTGTCCGTCACAGAGCCCGTTCTCAGAAACTATACATGTTAGAGACTTGAAATTTTGGGTACTTATAGCTGAACACCTCACATCAAACAACAAATCATAAAATTTTGAAAAAGTTGGTAATTAACTGAATTAAGGGCTAATTAACTTCTAAAATTACCATTCCACCTTTTTAACGCAGGTTCAAACGCATCTTCCGTGTTTCTTCTAAGGGTTACCAGTAAAATCAGCCGATGCATGGTTACCACGGAGGAAATTAAGCCGAAAAATGAAGTGGATATTTTAAAGTGAAATCGCATATCAGAAAATATTGGTCAGAGAAATTTGTAAATGAAATAGACAGACGCAGAAAAAATGTACTTTCATTTGGTATAAAGTTCACATTTCTGCGATGCGTATAAGTTAAAATATCCACTAAAAATCGATCAATAAAAATTTAATTTCTTTAATTGGAAAGACAAGGAAAAAAGATTTCAATTCGGCGGGAAAGCAGGTAGACATGACAGCGCTGCGGTTTTTCATAATAGCATATTTTAATACGAAATTTTAACTTTTTAAATATTAAATTTTTTGATGAAATTTTTTGACATCCCGATGTCAAATTTCTCGCTGATTTTATTGATACCTATTTCTAAGTCCTATCTTAATTACAAGCTGAAATATTAATTATTATTTAATTAATCGGTTTAACTCGCAGAAGAATTGATGTCGGTTAACGAGTCTGTAACTCCCACATGTGTATTTTAAACAATTCTTTCTAAGTGAACCCCTAATTTAGTTGGGGACATGAAATTTTGGCTACTTATAGCTGAACACCTCACATCATATGACAAATCATAAAATTTTGAAAAAGTCGTACATTTAACCCTTTGGGCTCCCACATGTGTATTTTAAACAATTCTTTCTAAGTGAGCCCCTAATTATGTTGGAAGCGTAAAATTTTGCATACTTATAGCTGGACACCTCACGTCAAACAACAAGTGATAAAATTTTGGAAAAAGTCTTAGATTTAACCCTTTAGTCTGCCACATGTGTATTTTAAACAATTCTTTCTATGTGAGCCCCTATTTAGGTTGGAGGCGTGAAATTTTGCATATTTATAGCTCAACATCCCAGATTACACGTCAAATAAGAAATTTTGAAAACGTTTTATGTTTAACCCTTTCAATTCCAGCTCGTGTATTTTAAGCAATTCTTTCTAACTGAACCCCTAATTAAATTGGAGATTTTAAAATTTGCATACTTATAGCAGAACACCTGAGGCCAAGCGACAAATCATAAAATCTTAAAAAAGTCTTACGTTTAACCCTTTGAGCTACCACGTATGTATTTGAAGCAATTCTTTCTAAGAGAGCCCCTAATTAAGTTGGAGGCATGAAATTTTGCATACGTATAGCTGAATGCCTCAGACCACACGACAAATCATAAAATCTTCAAAAAGTCTTATATTATTTACCTCTCCGGGCTCTAACTTGTGTATTTTAAGTAATTTTTCTAACCTCCGCCCTTTTAAATCGGGGAAAAATTTTCCAACTTTTGCCGACACCCCTTTGACCCTGCTTTCATATTATACACCATAGCCTTACATATTTTAGTTCCATTTTTTACCGCCAGGTGCGCCTACAGATCTCAGGTGCTATGGGCCCAATTCCTTCGACTAATATATCTACGGATAGTATGTAAAACGGGTTTTCGTTCGGATAGATGTTTGTTTAGAATCGAGTGCGCCCCCTGGTTGCGAAATGTGGAACTAACAGATTTTCCAAAAAGATAAAGTGCTTTGAAAGGAATATTAAACGAAACCCTCTGTGCGATCTGTGATCACACTTACCCACTTGTTTAAATTCTATATATGACTTTTTTTATTTCGGATTTTTGGTTGTGTAATTATTACCTACGTAACAACTATTTTCAGCAGTTCAATATCTTTATTCTAACTATAATCATAAGCATCCAAGATTTTAAAAATTCAAAAGTTAAAAAGCTATTTGGTAAAAAACGATACATTTATTTCTCTGTGAATGTAGTACCTTATTTATGTAAATAACAGTAAATAAATTTTTTAATTAGCTTAATTTTATGGTCTATAAAAGTTGAAATTGACTTTTTTTTAAATTTGTTATCATTATTATTTATTTATTTTATCTTTAGTGTTCATTAAATATATTAACATGTAACGACTCGCACCTAAAATTGTATTTATATAATTAAACTGATTTATATAAAAATATTAAGCAAGAAAAAAAAAGATTTCCGAAAGAAATTACTACGTAGACACTTATTCTAATTAAAAATAAAGAATCCCAGACTTTAAAAAATCATATTAAAACTATAAAAGCATATTTTGAATAAACCATGAAATATTTCAATGAGGGAACCACATGAAAATAATATATGTGTTCACTTATTTTAATTTATTTCTCTGTTAAAAATTGTAGATATTCATTGAAATAACTGTAAATAATTTTAAATAACAACAAAAAAATTTCTGGTCTATAGGCATATAAATATGCGGGTTTCTTTTTTTTTTCATTATATATTTAAACATGCAAAATTTCGTAGTTAAAAAAAAGCACTTATATGCTACAAAACATATATTTAATTTATATTTTTCGTAAATTTAAATTATTATACACATTCTTTCAATTGCGGTTCGAAAATTATTGATAAAAATTTTCGTTCTGAAAAACAAGCCCGAGCCGGGATCGAACCCGGGTAGAAAAAACTCAAGTCCAGCACGCTGCCGCTATGCCACGAAGCCGCTTGCCGAAGCAGGAAATTTATCCGATTATAAACTGTTGCTTAAACTTTGCGACTGATTTTCTCAAGACCCCCTGGGTGGTGCGCTTTATGACGGCCATATATTTATATACTAACTATACTCTATCAAAACACAAATATTCATCGCATTCGGTGAGACCAACCTCGGATCCTCTCCTTGTGAGCAAAGTAAGCATAAATTGTGTTGAAAACGACAGCACATCTCATAAAAAACATTGTTTAACGAAAAGTTTTTTTTCGAGTAAATCCTAATTGAGTAGATATAAAAATACTGGCTGAATATACTACTGCAAACTAAAAGTTGAAAAATTTTGAAAGATTACTCTCAAAACTGTATACATCTCTTCCCTCCTTATAACTTCCGTAATATGTTCCTGGCGATCATCCTTACGTATACGATGTCAAAGTCTTATCAAAATTAAGGATATCTTTCTTTGGTCCATAGTTAACTGAAACTGCAAAAAATCATCACATTTTTTGCACCATTTTATTTCATATCACAAAACATGGAAAACTACCAACCAAACGTTATATATATTTTAATTATATATAATTTATTATACATGGTTTATTATACACAATTTGTTATACATAATTTATTATAATATATAAGAATATTTTCTTTCTTTTTAAGCTTCAGGCCAAGTAAAAACGTGATAAATGAAGTTGTAGTGACAAATTACGCCACGACCGAGTATTCTCGGGATAATAATTATTTGTAATATATACAAACCCTAGATAAAGCGGGATAATCAGGGAAGTGGTTAAGAGGTCTTGAAATAGCCAAAATTTTTGACAAGAGAGTGAATTCCAACTGAGGCATTCGCTCGGATTATATTTTGGCACCTTCTAACCGTTAAACCATCGCTCTGTCGCTATATGAAAGCAGAATACCTGTCTTCATCTGAGATGTTTTAGCCAGACAAAGTTTAAAGTTTTTGTACCAAAGATTAAAGGGTGACATTGCTCTGCTATAAAACACTTACTCAACAAACTTGAAAAATGACAGCAGAATGGCTTCTATAACCCCAAAATATTAATAACCAATAAAAGTAGACAATACAATTATTTACTATTTTATTGGTTGGGCATGGGAAAGTTTGATGACAATGTAATAGGACCATATAATTTACTTGTTTTTAAATTCAAGTATTCAGAAATATTCGGACAGTAATAAAAATAAACTTCCGAAACTCTATTTTCTCTTTTCTGATGGATTTATTTTTCAAGAGAATGGAGCGGAGCATGACAGTGCCACATTCTGTGCTATAAATATTTTAATTATTTTAAAGTTTTTTTTTCAATATTCACGTGTAAATATATATTTAAATTCCAAATTGTATGGAAATGCTATAAGAAAATGGTTTAAAACATGACATTTTAAATATTTTATTTAAAAATGTGACGTAATTTTACTATTTAATACTTTCTACACGCAACAGCTTAGGTATTTTAATATTTTCGGTCTTGTGTCAATCTTTCAATTAAACTGTTTGTAAATGTTATCTTTTGTGTTTTTTAAATCTGTTAATAATAAGTAAAAACTGGTTATTTCAAAAGATGACTAAAATCCATTCAGATAATCAAATTCTGAATGCATATTAGATGAAAAGTTAGACAAATTAAAGAAAAATGTTTGCACATCGTAAACAACAGTTTAGTCTAATATGTGAAAATTGGTTACGTTGTTGTGTATAGATTTGATCCTGTAAAACATTTACATCTAAACTATTTTGTCAGAATTCAATATTAAATATCTCTTAAATTAAGTATTCAATTTTAAACTATCTGCTTCAGTTTCTTTGTCATACATTTTTCTATAAGCCTACTAATTTTCAAGTTTTTATATTGATTTTTTATTATTACGAGCCGTGTCATTAAAAATGTCACAATAAATATAATTACCGCAGAGGCGGGGGTGGGGAAGAAGAGCATTGGTTATTTATTTTTTAAATAGAGAAATCTTTCTTTTTCACTTTGTTGCAAAATGTTTTATAGATTAATTTACATTTTTAAAAAGAGAATTGTGTGTTATTATTTATAATATAGGAACAACAGATTTTACTGAAAGATCCCTTTGAATCAAACTGCTTGGATTATGATGAACTTTGGGAAAAAAATAACCAAACAGGACCTAGAACTAAAATGGTAATTTTTTTAAAATTTTTGATTTCTCAACGAAATTATGAAATACAAAAGTAATTTTATATATATTGAAAAAGAACAGCCGTTTCTTGTTACTACATCTTAACGGGATAAATACAAATGGCCAAGCATAATATTTGCATTTAATCAAACAATTATTAACTTTTTTTAATATGACGAAATTATCATTATGCACATTCATGCGTTTTTCAGAAATACTTTAAAGAATATTTTAGTTAAAATAGTGAGAAAAAAGCTGACAAAAACTTTCTTTTACAAATTTTTGAAGTCTTCATTTACAATGTAATTTGAAAAACACACACATTTAGATAATAAAATACTTAAATTGAAATTAATATAAAATATTTCTCTGATAACACACTTCGATGTTTGAAATGCATTCCAAAATGCATTTAGAATATAAATGGCTAGAATTTTACAGGAACGGTATTTAATTCTAAAATTTTATGTAATTATTTTAAAAGAAACTCAGCAGTTTTTGAGTTTTTTTTTAAATATAATTTCCCTTTATATAAGAAATACAATTACTTAGATTGTAAGAATTACTGTTAAAGAAATAATTACACTTAAAGTGTATTTTGAATAGAGACACAACAAAAGTTATTCACGTATGTTAAAAAATATGCATTTGCTAAAACATTTTACCAAAAATGTATGATTGTCGTTTAAAAAAAATCAATTTAACAACCCTTGATAATATAATACATTATAAACAGAAAAAACTACAGCATACTCTAAAATAAAAGTTACAAATTCACGCATATTTTAAAAATCATAAAGTTGCTTGAATCTAGATATTTATAAATATAAATAATCTTTACCCATCTCATCTTGGCTAAATTTAATCTCGTTATGTTTTGCCAAAATATCATTTTAATATTATTAACTTGATTGTTATTAAAGGACATACAATTCATATAAATAAAATGCAAATGGAGATTTCGTTCCAGATGCTTTTAAAACGAGTTCTGTTTAATGGAATTTGATGTGAAATTGGGCTATTAATTAGGCGATTTTCCAGGGTAATTTTTAATATATAATCTATCATAACCTATTCTAACTGTTAAACCATCGCTCTGTCGCCATATGAAAGCAGAATACCTGTCTTCATCTGAGATGTTTTAGACAGACAAAGTTTAAAGTTTTTGTACCAAAGATTAAAGGGTGACATTGCTCTGCTATAAAACACATTATATAACGTTAGTTATATAATCGTGGGGGATAATTATATAATCATTTGAGACCAAGTTTTATTTTTTGTATGGTTTCTGGTGACGAAAATCACCATGGTTTCTCGATGGCCTCTTGGAGTTCTACAAGAAAATCGTATTGCTTTCTATTGCTGTAATCCTGACGGGTTAAAATGCCCCATACAGGGCTCCCAAATGGTCCCCCAACTGAATACCAATATTTTTTTAGAAAATATTTCTTTTTAGATTTTTCTTACAAACCGCCCCGAAACCACTTTTGAAAGTTAATTCTAGCGCAAACTTACCATAAGATTTTCTGTTAAAATTTATTGGTATTCAGTTGGTGGACCATTTGGCAGCCCCTGCCTATATATTCTCGATTGCGTTTAGGTCTGGTCTTAAAGCTGTCCAGTCTAGAATGTTAACATTTTTTTGTGAAATCCACAGTTTTGTAGAATGTGATATGTGGGCTGAAGTATTACCTTGTTGCAATCCATTCAGGGCCCCCAGAAATCTCACAGAATGGAGATAAATGTTGGTTCAGAATCCCTTGATATTTTGGAGAATTTTCTTTTCCTTTAACAAAAGCTAGAGAGTTCCGGACGTTGAAACAGAATGCCAAACAAACTATAACAGAATTACCTGCTCAAAAATTTCTTGGCTTCTTTCGTGTCCCACTCACTATAGCTACCTAAGTTCCACTTTTTTCTCGTCACTGAATAAAGCAGTAAGCCACTTTTACCTGCAGGACATGTGTTTTTTAGTCCACTTCATTCTTGCATTTTTGTGGTGTAGACACGGTTTAAGAGCCATGATGTGGTTCTGCTGTAATGACATTTTTAAAACGTCTATGAACAGTTTCCAGTTTTTTTAATTTGCCTTATGGACATATTTTGTCTTCGCATCACTCTCTGTATTTTCCGATCAGTCTGAACAGTCGTCATACTCGGTCTTCTACATCTTGGTGTCCGGTTGAAATGATCATTTCTACAGAGTACTTAATATACCTCGCTTTCATGGATTTAAAATTTTACAATTTCAAAAACAATTTTATTTTATAATTTCTATTTTAAAACTTTTAAAATCTCACAGTTTTTTAATTCTTAACCCTTCGGCATTTTAAAACGAGTGGAAATGATAGCTCTACATTTATAATTTTATAAAATTGGAATACGACGTTATACTACGTTATTACGCCAGACTAATCAAGTGTTTCTAAAAATTGCAGAAAGTACTTAAACTTTCGAGAAGTTATTTCTTCAAGGCAAAAAGTAAATTAAACACAAATTAATGTAATTTTTATTTTAATCAATACAAATTGCCTATTTGATTTGATTTTGATTAAATGTTGATTATTTGTTGTAAATTGGCTTCATATTCCTTCTTCTTCATTATTTTTAATCAGTTTTGCAATAAGAAAGTGTTTAAACTTTTGAGATTGATTATGTATTCGAATTTATTGATTTTTAATGAGATTCTTATCATTCATGTATATGTATCTATTTTCAACAGATGTGTAGAGAGAAATGTGTCTTGGAGTACACGTTAGATAGGAAAGGGTGTACAGATTTCTCAGTTCTCTACCCGCATAAAGAGAGGATATGTGGAAATGGTAAGTATTATATTCTCATTTATCTAAAAAGTAAATTGTTATAAGGAATATAAAATTGAAAGTGTAATGTGAATACAACAGGGTTCGTACGGGTACCGTTATTTTCATAGCCAAATATCAGTATTTTTTATAGAAAAAAAAATCTAGTTTAAACAGACGAAATTTCGCCTTATTTAAGGAGAAATTTTCCATAAGAAAATACTGGTACCGAAGAATTTCTTACTCTGGAAATTCAAGGACCCCTACGAAACCTGTATAATGTTTTAAATGTAATTCGAAATAGATATTTCAAAATACATTTGCAAGAAATTAGTCATATACTAAGATTGAAACATGTCAAGTGTATGTATGTAAGTACGTACACGTATGCCAAGGAAAAAGAGCAGAAAACCCTGCGAGTTTGAAGATATTCATATCTTAGAATTTTGTTTATCCTTCAAGGAATTTCGAAAATTTTTTTGCTCTAAATTCCAAGGATTTTTATTTTGTGCTTCATGGGAAAATGCGTCTAAATATCGTCCAAAACAAATTCCTTTACACTTTTTTTCTCTCCTATCTTTAAAAAATCTGAACACGAATTTTCCACTTTTAGGCTTTTAGACTTTTTGAGATTTACTTAATTAATTCGTATGGTAAATTACGGTATATATATCTATACGCGTGAACTTTATTTTTAAAAGTCAATAAAGAATATCATTTATATTCATTCTGAAGTCATGATATTTTATACAATATTTGCTACAGAATTGACTTTCAAGCTGCTTTTTACATTTGATTTTTTAAACAGACATCGGTGTAATATAATATATTTATGAAAATTTAGTCATTTTTCGTGATTTTAATATTTTATTCTTGTACTGCTATAAACCTAAATATTTGAACTGTCCAACATTTCCTAAGAACTAAAATACACAAGAAAAGGAAAAAGATGTTATTCTCTATGTAAGAGTTGTTTATTAATTTACTAGAAAGATGGCCGGTAAAACATGATAGAAAATGAGATATAAAGATAGAATATTTTCACAAGGGCAAGAATATTAGTTTTTCTCGCTGGTTTCGTAGTGATAATGCACAAAATAAGATTTTAAAAACAAAACACATTTATAAAAACTATGTCCAGCAGAATATCACTAATCCACAAGTGTTGTGCGGATTTGAGGCTCAGTCTTTTTTTACATTTTTTTAAATTCATATTTTAGAGAATTCAGATTGTTAATTCTTAAAAATAAATAAATTGTACCCTTAAACATATAAGTAAGGTAAAATATATTTAAACAATAGTATTTTCTTTATTTTTCGACATGACATCAATAATCTCTTTTAAGACATTTAGCTTTTGTTCTTGAATTTTAACTTGCAGTTTACAAATAGTCATAAGTTCTTGCGAAGCTACAAAACTTTGTTGCACTAAAAAAATAAATATTCCTGGCCTAATGCCAAACCTTCATCAAAAGATATTCTTTCCTGTTAGGCTCAGTATTTGATTTTATTTAGTAGGGATTGAGAACCTCAGCGATTTGTTTATCAGTAGATTCTTGTGTCGCCCTTTATTATTACAAATATGTACTGAAGTTTTCGTCTATATTTCAGGATGTTATTAAAACAATTATAAATTTATTAGTCTTTAAAATGTTTTCAAATTTCTAATCATTATTTAATGGGAGGATGGATGAATTAAAATCATTAGTAAGTTTTAAATGAAAGAATCTGATAGTTTTGTTAACAAAAGAATCGGTAAATTTTGAAAATTTTGAAAATAGAGGTTAAATGTCCGAAATAAAAATAAAATAACAATTATTACAAATGCATACTAAAATTTTTATTTATATTTCAGGGTGTTATAAAAATGATCCTAATATTACTATTAATATAAGTGTATTTAAAATGTTTTGAAATTTCTAATTATGATTTACTGGGGGGGGGGGGTAAATCATTATTTGGTTTTAGATGAAAGAATCCGGTAAGTTTTGTTAACAAAAGAATCACGAAATTTTCAAAATAAAGGACAAATATCAGAAACAAGAAAAAAAATAACAATAATAATAATGCCTTGAGATCAGTGTAAAAGAAAAAAAAATCCAGATTTCATTATTTTAATTACCACTTTAACATTATTTTCGTAATTACTTGATAAGAAATAGTGAAATTAGAGAACTTTATGCTTATGTATGGTACGCCATCTATTGGTCAAAATCAGTGAGAGATGCTTTATTAAGATCTCGCAGTGTAATGTATCATTAAATAGCAATAATCCTGGTTCAAATATAATAAATGTAATAATTTCAAATGGTTTTTTATTTATTTATTTATTTATTCTTTTTTTGTAATTTTGTACATTAAATCAAAATTTTGTTACTCTTGCGACCAGAGTGTTACAAGACTAACAAAATTTTGATTTAATATATAGACAAGCAAAAGGCTTTTTGTTACAAATTATATACATTTAATATGAATGGTATTTAATGTAATTTCAATTGTATTTAACTGGTTACATGTATTTAACTGGTTACATCAATTTTTATCTTAATTATATTTTGTAATAAAATAATTAGAAATATTTATGAAAATCTGCTCTAATGGTCACAAGAGTAATAGTAGACGTTCCAATATATAAAGCTGGCGCTCAATGTTTTAATTTTTTGTCATTGGACATGAAAAAACAAAACAATTTCTTTTCAAGCCCAAAAATTATTTTCTACTTTTTAGTGCATTTATATATATATATATATATATATATTCTAAATTTTTGTGAATTTTAATTAAAGCATGTCTTTCAAAAACAAAAACAAAAAAAAAATTACATTAATTTTATTTTTTAATCATGCTACTCTTTTTTAGAATTATTTTACATTTATTTTATTCTTAATTTTGTATCCTTATAGTGCTTTAAAGAAAATTTAAATTTTAATGTTTCAACATTTCGTCCTTCCAATGCATATAGTACAAACTATACTACAGAATAATAGAAAATTTGGTACTTTTCCACTATAGGGGCCTTGGCGTTTTTTTAAAGCTTTGCGCAATTCGGGCATCAGAGAGTGGGATTCCTTTCCAAATGATATAAACTGTGTAAAACATTCGACTTTAGGATAAAAGTGGTTGCGTGCAAATTTAATCAGGCGGAGTTTCAAGTAGAATTCAAATCAAAAATTTATTAAAATTAAATAAAATAATATGATACTTTTTGGTTACTACTTGAAATACAACTACAATATTTGTGGGTACGTTACAGCTTACGCCAATGTCCATTAAGAGCTTAAGTTCAGCAAATATAAAATTAGCATATAATCTTATAATGCACTCTTTTCTCAAGTTGAATAAAAAGTCACTTAGTAATAGTTCCTGCAAAAACAGCTGTCTCTGTTTTTCTTGTATACCATAAGTTAATGTCATTTCCTTTTTCCTCACGGTTTTACCGGAGAAAGGTAATACTGCCTGGTTTGGCAGACGGTTTATTTTTCATTCGGACTTGCCCGAAATCGCAGCCCCACTAGGAGAGAATCCTTCTCTCCCTGGGATCACAAACTCATCTCCATTTCTGAGCCTCTCTACCTCTTCTCGTTAGCTCGCCCTTCTCAACACAAAGGTTATCTATCGTACATTCGGAGCCTAGACTGAGTGGCTTCAGTAACAAGCTTCGATATCATAGGTTAAGAGGGACCCACCTTTCTTGCGTGAGAAAGTTTCACCTTTAGTTTCACTTTCAAGTAGTCCTGGGAAAACGCGGCAAGCTTGCTACTTAATAGAGATTCCTCAACTCCTACTCTTTTCATCGCCATGTTTATTTTCTGTGAAAAGGTAAGATTGGTTGAGAGGAATCGATTCTTTTGATCATCCTCCTCAGAAACCAAGAGAGCTATTTTGAGCTAGAATGCTTATACATGTGTTTTCCTATACATAGTTTTGTCTGAATATATATGGGGGCTTTCTTGAATATATGGGACACAATACCCACCACTTTAAATGATATTTAGGCAGCAGGACGTAACATCTGCAAGGAAACGTTAAACATTCCATGGCTCAGAAGTTTTTTTTCGGCACCTAAAATTTTAGTTTACATCCGTGAGCTGGATACTTTCTATACAATTAACTCATTTCTTATAACAAGTACATTTACACTCTGCAGAATATTAATATACAAATAAAAATTTACTATTTACATAAAAAGGTACTTTAGTATGTGACGGCAAATTTCGATTTTTATAGCTCATTCGATTCGTTTCTTCAAACTTAGTAATTTTATACCTCGTATAACGGCTATTGATTTCTTATAAAGACAGAGGGCCGGTCAAAGTTTAAAATTCCGTTCTTTGAAAAACAGATGCTTTCAATGAAGTAAGTGTGATTTAAGTTTACTAATAGTTTTTACAGTGCCATACATTGCCAATAACGAATATAAAGTAATAATATTGCTATTATTATAAGAATTTTTAATTGTAGGTAAAATATTCGTATGATACTTGACAGGCAGGTTTTCGCAAGTTATGATATCCTCGTCTAGTTCAGTGTTCCCAGTGGGATACTTTTTCAAAATTTAGATTTCTTGATTGGCACCACTTTTCTGAAATGGAAAAATTCCTCTTGTTTTCTCCGTAATTAAAATGTCATTAAATAAGGCAAATTTAACTATTTCAAAAAAGTGGTGCCAATGAAGAAATCTGAATTTTAAAAAGGTATCCCACTGGCAACGCTGGTCTAGTTTTGTTAATCATGTCAATACTTTTTCCCGAGTTACGCCCAAAGATTTTCGTAACCACACATTGTCGGTTATTTTGTCAGTTTTTCAGTCACTTCGTAACTTGCGAAACGTCTGCGTATATTTGCATGCGAAGGAATTTCTGCTACTGTTTTATTTTTTTTGGCAGCTCGCATTATGCCAGTTTTTTAACTTTGACCCGCCCCCTGTAATTATTAAAACTCAACAGCCGATATGCGAGGTAGCAAATTACTTAGCACAATGAGACGAATCGAATGAGCTATAAAAATCGGAATTCGCCGCAACAGACTATAGTAGCTTTACTTTTGAGTAATCTGGAGTTGTTTTCCGCATTGATGTTTTAGAAAGATTAATGAACTATGGTCTGTTTCTAATGTGAACCTCCGTACGTCAATGTGGTGTCATAGTTTTTTTATTGCAAATATGATTGCTGCACATTCACGTTCGGAGGTTTCTAAATTATCCTTCCGTATCCCTGAATTTTCGGCTTACATAAATTATTGGATGCTCTTCTGAGCCTGGTCTTTGCGCTAACGCTACACCAATACCCTTTTCTGACGCGACACTTGGTATTACAAACTCCGAATCGTACTTTGAGGAGTACAAAATATGTTCTTCTGTGAGTTTCCTTTACAGGGTATTGAACGTTTTGCTCATTTCGTCGCTTCACGTTATTTTGCTTTTCTTGTCTTTCCCTTTTAGAGCACGCGTGAGTGGTTCTACAATTGTCTCAAATTTTTAATGTAACGTGAATAGTATCTTGCTATACCTAAACAACTACGAATTTCTGTTTTATTTTTGGTTCCCTGTAATTCCGTAATCGCTTTGATTTTATCTGCTGCTGGTTTACGCTGCCTTTCTACGACATGAACAAAGTATTTTACAGTTTTTCGCAAATTTACATTTAGCTATCTAAATTTTTAGTTCCGTGTCTTTAATTCTGGCCAACACTATTTTCAAATGTTTCAGATGATCCTCCAACGTTTCCGAGAATATTGCCATATCATCTAGTTATGGTAGGCAAATTTCTTAGCATTTTTTCCATAAATTTTGAAAATCTAAACTAGGAATTGACGAGTTCGAAAGGCATTCTCGGTGGGAAAAAACTACCAATAATCTTCACAAATGCGGCATTTTTTTGGGCCCTGCGCGTCATCTTCTAGATCTAACAAAGGGCGCCCCTTTCTATATTTCTATATTATATACATTGCGCTGCCACTTTTCTACTCTTTCCTCAATATTAGGCAGTGCAAAATATACTAATTTCGTAATAGCATTTAATTTCCGGTAGTCCATGCAGGGGTGTGGTTCCTTGCCTGCGACTTCTACTAGAATCATAAGAGAATTGAAATCCGACTCTCCTTCTTTTATATTATTTAAATCGAGCGTCCAATTGAGTTCCCGTTTCAAAATTTTATTTTGTGTAACAAAGATTCTATACGGCCTAATTCTTATAGGTTTAGTTTCGGTAAGCTCAATATCGTTTACAGTGAGGTCGGTCAGCCCTGTGTCATTAGAAAATACCTCCTCATATTCATCTAACACTTTCTTCAGTTCTAATAATTGTTCTGGTGTGCAACGATCTTTTAACTAACTTTCTTCCACTACTTCTTCAAATTTATAGCTACTGGAATCTGCTGATCGAAAAGCGATTTCCAAATCTTCCATTATTTCCAAATCGTTGAATTTTCAAGTCAAAACATATTTTTCTGTCCGTTATACGAACAGGTTTCTGTAAATTTACGTGATAAATTTGGGATCTTTCACGTCTACCTAGGTGCTCTACAACATAGTTCGCAACCGAAATTTTGGATTAAATTTTCGCCGTACCTGTCCGGATCACCGACATTCTATTTGGTTTGGTTGTCGCCAAAATTAAAACCTGATCTCCTGGTTCAAAATATATCTCTTTTGCGTTCTTATGCCAGTGTTTTATCTTTTCCCTCCTAATGGTCATATTTTTGACGGCCAGTTCTTGGCAACGTTTCAGACGATTTATCAGATTAAACCTGTATTCTGTGACTAATTCGTGCTGTTGACTCTCTGCCGTCCATTTTTCAAATAGTAGTGTTTCTGCTGTTCTCAAAATTTCCCCCAAAACTACCTCAGCGGGGCTGAATCCGGTAGATTCATTTACAGCATTTCTTAGGACTAATAGTGCACGGGGCAAATTCACTTCCAAGTCCCTTCCATTTTTGAAACACATACCTTTTAGTAAACTCTTAATTGTTCTGCTAAATCGTTCCACAGAGTTTGATTGTGGATGAAACACGCTCGAGCGTCTTACTTGTATGCCAAATTTCACCAGGAAAGCCGTAGTTAAATTTGAAGTGAAGCTTCTGCCATGTTCCGTTCTCTGACGCGTAGCCTAAACGACTGAAATCCGTCATGAAAGTTCCGACTATTGTTTCTGATATCATGCTAGAAATCGGATCTGCTTCGGGATATTTTGACTAAACGCTTCAAAGTCACGACCCGTTTCTATCCCTGACAGTTCCATGAAAATCTCAGTTTAGAATTTTTTAGTAAAATTTCCACTCATTTCACACTTTTAAATTTCGAATTTTTTAAAACTATTGGTAGCCGTGCATTCGTCTCTTAAAAGTAACCTCATGGCGAATTTCTAGTATTTACTCTCTTCAGTATCACAAAAATCATAATTTAGATTTTTTTCCCCCAGCACAATTTAAAATTTAAAATTTCTTAAAAAACTCTTCGTGTATTTGCCCCTTAAATGAAAGAGCCAAGTGAAATTTGATCTTTCTATCCTTAACATACAAGTCATAATTTAGAACATTTGTTAGAATATTTTTCGCTTATTTCAAACTTTTAAATTTAGATTTTTTTTAAATCATCCTTCGAGAGCATTTACATCTTATAATTAACAACCATCCCAAATTTCAAATTTTTAGATGTTTTATTACCATAGAAATCACAATTTTAGAGTGTTTTCCATAAGTACACCCTCTTGGAGTTAGTGGCACAAACATAAAATGCAGCCAATGTTGGAGCAAGGACTGCCATATCAATTGGACACCATTACTTTCGATAATTCCCGTAGTTCAAGAGTTTACCTCTTACAAACAAACAAACAAACAAAAAACAAACGTTAGTTCTTTGTAATATTAGCATAGATAACCGAAAAAAATAGAAAAAACATTGTTATGTCATTAAGCTTTGTTCGCTTATGGAGGCTTTAAATCTGTACGTTGAACAAAGTATGATTTAAAATCTACAATAAAACTTTTTTTCCTGAAACATAAGTTTAATTTTAAAATATGAATTTATAGCCATTAAAAGTATTAATTTTATGAAAGAAGGCTGCAAGCCGCACAAGTCAGTGTTTTTTTACTCATTTTCTACTACGACTTATGTTTTTCTATTTCAATTCATCTTTCATGTGATCAATGGTGGGTGTATTTCTCTTGCACGATGCGATGTGGCGGTCGAATGATTTATTATTCCCATCCTGCTGATGAAGATTCAGACTATCTAATAATTAAAAGCGCTTTGGAAATAGAACGGATTACAATATGTTGTGACAGTTGGTGAAGATATCTACCTCCAGAAAATAATGGCAGTATCCACTACTTTTGAAAACATTTTCTTCTTCAAATCTGCAGTATGTAACAGAAAAGATGCTTTATATTGTCCAGCAACTGGGAACATTACCTTGATTACATCAAAATGCACTTCAAAGAGGTGAGGGGCACATTATTTTTTAACGTTATTTTGAAGCACTTGCAGCAAAAAACTACAAAATCAGCAGATCATATCAGATAAACAGAGAAACACATAATTTATCAAGTTATGTTCGATGAATCGATGTCATCCACTACGCGTCAATAAAAATTTCTATCAAGCGATCACAAGTATGTTATGGGTAAAGTTACAAAAAGAAGGATTTCTTGTGAAGAATGCTGATGAAGATTCTGCATATCTAACAATTAAAAGTGCTTTGGAAATGGAAAACGGATCACAATGTTTTGTGATAGTTAATGAAGATATCGACCTCTAGAAAATAATGGCATTATTTACTGCATCCAAAAACATTTTCTTCTTGAAGGTTGGAATATGTAAGACAGAAGATACTTTATATTGTCCGGCAACTCGGAATGTTACTCCACACATGTGAGACAACATTTTGCTTCTCCATAAGCTCAGTGGTTGCGATAGCATATCCGCTCATTTTAGACAGGAGAAGAAATAATTTGTCCAAGTTCTAGACACTACTGTACTGGAAGAAATTGTGAACACTTTCCGTGATGAAAATGTTTGCCCTGCTGACATCGGGGAAGCCGGGCTCACATTTTTATAGCCTTGTATGATGGAAATAGCAGCGAAGAAACATTACATTCTTCTCTCTTTTTGTGATACCATGCAAGTGTAAAAAGGTGTATTTTGGCCTGCAGCTGTAGGAAAGCTGGCATCAATCGTTATGCAATTTTCTATTACTGCAAAGGGCAAGCATGTACCAACTCTCCTCGGATGACGACATCACTGTTAACTCAACCAACCAAGAGGCGGAAATTGATGTCATGATGGATAATAAGGATCTTCACTTATTTGAGGTAGAGTGTGGACCAGTGCAAGTGAAGGAAAATGACAAAGAAACTAATATTGATCATTATCAACACCTTCAACAAATAAAACAATTGGTATAATTTTTCATTAACGCAGTACCTTATAAATGGTCAAAATATCGATTTTTTTAAAAAAATTCTGTTCAAGCATAACTATATCTTTTAAAAATATAATTGGTAAAATCTCAAAGGTGTATCTATAATAATAAAGAAGTTATTAAAGATTTTATGCGCAATGGCAGAATTTAAAGGGACGCCATGCCCACTCAGCAATCCCGGTAAATTTACATCAATAGTATATAAACCCAAAGGCAAATCTAATTCTTTTATTTCCTACATTGTGAAAAGTCAGGATAAGATTTAATCTTAACTTTTTAAGCTAATATAGGCATGGAAAAAGACTAAAGTGCATTTACCAATGAAGGAGAAAATTAATTACAGTTTATTAATTAGCACAGGAAAAAAATTAAAGTTGCCCGCAGACGCAGATGCCAGAAAAAGGAAACATTACATATATCAAAATTATAATTTTTTACAAAATGTATATGAAACTTATTCAAATTCCTGGGTGTGTTCGCAAAGTTTCAAGACTGGTCTGAGAATACAAAATTTATTAAATATTTTTGTACAGCGAACAAAAATTCTTCGAAATATGAACCTTGGGCTAAACCGCAGTCAAAGTTTTTCCATTATTCATAGCCTCTTTGGAAGTCTTCGCCCGCAAGCCTGTTGAGGGACCTCGTTAAAGTTGCCTGGATCGCTGGAATGTATCGAATCGTTTTCCTTCCAGGTCTTTCTTGATACGGGGAACAAAGAAAGTCGGTGGGAGCAAGCTCTGGTCTGTAGGGGGGCTTGCGGCAGTATTGTCACGTTAAACTTAGCGAAAACTTCGGCGGTAGCAAGCGGAGTTTGAGAGGGCGTATTGTCGTGGTGAACAATCCACTCATTTCTGATGTCTGGGCGGATGCGCTGGGCGGACTCAATACTTTAAATGTTGGTGCATTACAGCGTAAAAGTGACCTGACCCAACGCGTCCGCCCAGACATTAGAGACGATCGCATTGTTCACCCCGACAATGTGCCCGCTCACACGTTTCTCGCAGCCGCCAAAATTTTGGCTAAGTTTAACGTGGAAATCCTGCCACAAGGCCCCCTATAGCCCCAACCTTGCTCACAGCTACTTTTTTTTCCCCGGATCAAAAAAAAAGACCTGAAAGGGAAGCAATTATACAAGTTTCCAGCGATCCATGATTTCAGCTTCGACAAGGTCCCTTAACAGCCTTGCGCGGGAAGACTTCCAGGGAGCCTATCAATAATGAAAAAAACGCTGCCAGCGGTGTGTAGATGCTCAAGAGTCATATTTCGAAGAATTTAAGTTCGCTGTACAAAAATGTTTACAAAATTTTGTATTCTCAGACCAGTCTTGAAACTTTGTGAACACAACGTTTATATTATCATTAAATAATATTTTATATAAATAACGACAAATAAGTCAAATTTCACATTTTTAATTTTTCGTTGATTAATTATTTTTAAATATTACCTCTCTTATTATATGTAACTAAATTAAATGCAAGTGTTTATATACATACTTTAATTTATGTGTTTGATAACATTGTGCATGTACTTCACACAAGTTAAAGATTTAAACGTTGCATTTTTGCAAAAGAATATTTTAAACTGATTTTTCTCCATGCTCATATCTTTATAACTTACTTGTTCAATAAATGCTGAGACTTTTTTGCTAATTAAGATAGAGGTTTGAAAAAATTTCTTGTTTTCCATGGTGCATTTAATATTTTTGTGCATGGGTACAACAATCAAGTTTATAGTTATTTTTTAAAATATTTAAATTATGAATTTGTTGAATTTCATCGATATTTTACAATGTGCAAGAGAAAAAAATTCATATTAAACGTAATATTCCATACACCATAAATGCAAAGCAGAGTGTTATGTATTATATTCTAAGGAATGTGGAAAAAGAATGAAGCAGAAATATCCATATTTAAAAATGTAGTAGGGATTTTTAAAAAGTTAAACATCGTTAAGACCTCAATAAATTAAAAAACTACATGTCTATAAACATTGGAGTCAGACTGGACTAACAACTAGGTCTGATAATCCTTCAAGCTATTGATTAGCAATTTAGGCAAAACTTTGATGTAGAGTTATGAGTTTAAATTTCAACAGAGGTATTATGCTCTATGACATTTGTATAGACAACATTTTCAATAAAGTGTGTTGCTTTGAAATATTGTTATGGCAATTTAAAGAAACGTATGTTCAATACGACTATAAATGTATACATAATGACTATAAATCTGTACATAGCAAATAAAGCTCACGTAGTACGTGGCGGAAAACTTATATTCGTTAAAGAACTAAACGAACCATCAAAGAACTAAACGATTGTTTGCAACAATTTACAGCTTTTCCCTTAGTAATTCCGACTTGGCTATTTTTTTAATCCTCAGCCACACTGCAATAAAAAAAGATGTAATTCTACAGATGTAAAGTTGCAAAAATCTGTACCCTTACTAAAATTTTAACTGTACACTGTACAAAAACTAGCTGGCTGTGCCACTCCCAAAACTTTCTTCTATCTCATATATTTTAATATTTCAAAATGTTGTTACGTATGACAATATTTCATTTTTATTAGGTCAATACTACATCAACTTTGACTTTCATCTTAAATTTCTGCTTCAGTCAATTAATCGGAGTAAAAACGAGTTCATCTCGATCATGATATTCATTAAAATCACGAATATTCGGCTTATCAGGATGGGAAGTTCCCGTCGATTCACGAGCAATTGGCGTAGAATAGAACTACGAAAAATTAAGAAGATTACACAAAAATCACTATTACAGCGCCCCCTTCCGGCTGATTTTTTCCACATTCAGGGAGGACCTTCTTTCCATGGCCAAAAACATACACAAAAATTTTGGTTCAATTCTATGCATAAGTTCCTATACTTTTCGATGGTACAATATTCAAAATGGCACAAAAACGTTATTACAGCGCCCCTACCGGTGGATTTTTTTCAAATTTAGGAAGGGCCTGATTGCTATAGCCAAGAACTTAAAAAAATTTTTGGTTCAATTCTATGCATAACTTCATACACTTTTTAGAGTTCCGTACTTAAAAAGTAAAAACGAAAGAATTATAAGATCACTCCAGTGTCTGTCTGTCTGTCACAGCCATTTTACTCGTAAACTATGGAAAGTGGAAAGTTCAAATTGGGGTAAGTAATAAAGACTATTTACCCACTTATCTTCAGATTATTAAACATTCATAAATATATTTAGTAAAAATGTGCAGGGCCTAATTATGTTACTTGGAAAAAAACCCTCTTTTCTTTGTCTATCCTGTGGCGTATTGTTTGAAAGCTTTCGTAATGCTGAACTCAAATATAAATTTATTTAAATTTTAGGTATTGTATTTTCAAAGATATCGTCGAAAATGTAGCGCAAAAATATGTACCCCCCTCTAATTCCGAATCTACTGCAAGTAAAATTTTGAAAAAAATTAGAGGTAGTGGATGTTCATTTAAACCTTGCAGGAAAATTATAGCGATTACGCCATATTTTTTGGTCACATAGTTTTTGACAAAATCGCATTTTTCCGTTACACACAAATTTCGATTTAGGGACATTCAGCAAAGGTGTTCAAAAGCACTGGTGGTACCTATCATAGCAGAAGTATAAAAGCATTTTTGATACTGATTTTCGAAAAAATTCGTCAGTAATTAGCCGATATATTAACCCTTAAATATAAGGACAGTTTGGACATACATAATGACAGGGGCGGTGTACTCTATGTACCATCGGCTTTTAAAGCCTATTTAACAACGTTTAGTTATATATATGCGTATTTCAATGCCCAGTAGCTGTATAAAAGCAATAAACATCAAATTGTTAAAAAAACAGACTAATTTAATTAGAATTAATCACATAAATGCTATGGGGTTCACGAATTTGTTTGCAATGAGTGGATCTCCCAATACGCCTCTTGTGATTTTAAAAGTTAATTAAAAACCTATCTGGAAAAACGCGGTACGGACCAAAGCGGCGTTGCGACTTTGCAACCTCCTTTCGGAGCGCGCTTAGCACAATACAAATTTAAACTTTGAACGAAGGTTTTTTTTTCAACTAAACTGTTGAAAGAAAGGTTATTACTATGCTGAATTTAGTTTTATGAAATGCCAAATGAAGTTTAAATATGCACTGCTTTGATTGTCAGTACCGAATGAAGTTCATCATAAACAAATTGGGATAAAATTAAAAAATTACTTATACGGGTTAACTAAATTTAATATTATTTAGGTTCCATATCTCTTTGATCTTTCATGGTATACCCATTTACACTTTTCTAATATATACAGCTATACCCAACCCTACTTTGTATAGTTTTTTACAAAGTCTTTTAGTGTCCTTTTAGCACTTTTTTAAAATAATACTAATACTAATTCATATATTTATTCTACGGAACCCTCTGTGCGCGAGTAATACTCGCACTTGGCCGTTTATTGATGATACAATGGCGATAGACACACGGACAGACAGACAGACATTTTCTATAAACATGTTTTTGGGGACCTCTGACCCATAA
This sequence comes from Maratus speciosus, assembly GCA_963932465.1. Lineage (NCBI taxonomy): Eukaryota > Metazoa > Arthropoda > Arachnida > Araneae > Salticidae > Maratus > Maratus speciosus. Next base: position 17,856,570 of record OZ010800.1, on the reverse strand, counting down.
ACGTGTAAATCCGTTGAAAAGAAGAAGTCGAAAAAAATTTCGATTGCAGTACTTTCTTCTATTGAATATAGAAGGAAGTAAAATTGATGTAAATCTGCAAAACTAGTTTTTGTAAAGTTACAGCTTTATGTAGCTTTACAAAAGAATCTAGTAAAATTACAGTAATCTTAGAAAATTTTTATCTGTAACCCGGGTTGCAGTTACATAAAAAGGTCTAGGCATCCTAGTTTCCTAAAAAATTCTTAGTAACTTTACAGTTTTTTTTTTTATTTTCATTGCAAATGTGTATCTGTTACATGAATTTTTGTTTCTGTTACATAAAAAGTTCTAAGCATCCCAGTTTCCTAGAAAATAATTAGTAACTTTACAATATGTTTTACAGTGCACTGGGCTATTAAAGGTATTTCCTTTTGGAGAGGATATTTGAAGTCGATACCTAACTGGGAATACTTTTACTTTTTTAGTTTTATGTGCATTTTTTAAAGATATTTCCAATTTTAGTACTTGTTCCAAAATTAAAAGTATTATTAAAAAAAATACATACAGAATCGTATGCAAATACCTAAATTATTCTTTGAAAAAAAAATCATTCAAAAATAATATTCAAAAGGGAACAATGAATTTGAAAAGTCTGCCATCGGTTTAGGCAGAGAAAGCCTTCATGTGATACGGTTAGTAATACATGAGTTTTAAAAAGAAACTCATTTTTTCATAAAAAAATTCGAATTAAAATACACACACACAAATATTTCATATAATATCAATAATTTTGACCAAAATTTTGTCAGTTGTTCTTGCTATAAAAATGATTAAATGAATACAAAATATTATTCAATAATTTAAAGTGGTTTATCCGAAAAGCGGCTTTATAAAAAAAATTGAAGAAAGATTGCTATTAAAGGGCTTTACATTTTTCGCATATAAATTTTATGGATTTACAGATTGCATCAATATCTTAAGACTGTGTCAAAATAGTCAGGTGGCCAATGGTAAAAAATTAAAGAAAAATTCCACCTAGTTATTTCTCTATTTTATTTCTTCCGATTTATCTCATCTTTTACTTTATATTTCTCTTATAAGAAATTAACGTTTATTTTTAGAGTCTTCCAGAAATTTTACAACCCCAAGACCTCTTATCTATCATCCTTTGGCAACATATGAATATTGCCTTGAAAATTGTCGAGACGAATGCAGGTACATAATAATTAAACTATACTCTTATTTTATACATAATATTATATTTTTTTCAACATAACTGAAAAATATTTACAATTTTAATGTTTGAGTCTTTTTAGAGTTAGTCTGCCTGAGTTAGTAATAAAACATTTGTAAAAGTACTCGAATCTTTTAAAATTGTAAATGTTATTAATGGGACTTAAAGAATACCTCACATTTGACTTTATTACGATTATTACTCTGGTTTGAATTTAAAAAAAAATCATCTAATATTGCCTACAGGAACTTTTGTCGTTTAAAATGAATTTAGAGTGACTTGATTTTGTGTTGGTATGCGTACATATTTCCTTTTGTAACATATTAGAAAAATTCTTTAATAAATGTGAAATAATAAATTTATAGAAAATTGCTCCAGTACGTTTAATTATGCAAGTCAAGATATGTTAGCTTTTTGCGAAATTTTTTCTATGGTAAACTAATGTTATTAAACCGTTAGCATTTTTGACAAATTTCATTTTCATGCCCCATTCAACTTCCAATACAAATTTTATTTTCATGTTTTCCCTGGGTGCATAAAAGGCCAGTTTCAGCCCTCGGGAGCGTTCTTGACAAATATCATGCTTCCATTTGATATATTTTTGTAGCAAATGACAAAAAAAATCTTCGTTTGGCGCCCTCTTCGCCTTGTGTTCTGGCTCCCGGGACACACAAAACCTCAGCCTCCCCTCTAGATTCGGTCCTGGTTTGTCTTAAAAATATATATCATGAATTATTCGTGACTTTGTTGGGTGAGACATGTGGGTTTGTCTTTGAAAGATTATATTTTATCTTTTGAACGGAAATTTTTAAATACAGAAATATGACAAAAATAGATTTTTTCTGCTATTTACGGAAGAAAATTTACATTTAAATACGGAAATTGGCAGTGCAATTTCCATATTGTAACGGATATTTTTTACAGTGAATAATGCTTACAATAAAGTGAAAAAATGGTTGCTTATTGCCTAACATGCAGGTCATTCAAACATGGCTGTAATTCAGACGTTTGAAATGTCTTAATTCAGACGTATACACGCTTCTTAAAAATTAAGACACTTTAAAATGTCTGAAAATTGAATTCTCCGTTTTAAGCCACTTATGTATCTGAATTTCAGCCATTTCAGTTTACAGTGATTACACCTGGACTATAGTAAGACACACAAGTGTCCTAATTTTAAACACCTCTAATGTCTGAAATTTCATATTCAGACACTTAAGTGTCTTAACTACTTTTTCAGTCGCATATGTGTCTAAATTTAAGACGCCTCTATTTGCAGTGTATTCAGTAAAATATAAGTTTATTAAATAATTTGGTTCTGAGTAAACGCTTTTATGTGTTTTATAAATATTTTTTTTTAAATATAGATGTATAGTTATTTCTGTTTATATAATCAAAACTGTTTGTTATGAAACGTGATTAATGATAATTCTTTTTTGAAAAATAATTACGTTGTTAAGAAATTGGAATGGAAGATTTACTATTGCCATACGTATTCTAATATTCTATTTGGAATTCATGAAAACAAACAGCGCCGTTAAGTGATGGATGGATCACATATTTTTAATCTAAAAATAAAAGGATGGAAATGAAACTCTAAATTTGTATTTAGTTTGTATCAAAATTATAAGTCATGATCGGAATTTGCTTTTTTATTTTGAATTTCTATATTTTTCGTGGGGCATTATTCTTAGGGGCACTATTCTTTGAAATAAGAGTATAATAAACAATTAGTGTGAATAGCCTCTGACCGCACATGTTTTTACTCCTGAATGCAGAGCTAAGGGAAATACTTTCATGTTACAGTAAAAACATGCAATTTCCCTCCCCCCCATTTTGATTCTGCTGTGAAATTTACTTTTGTCGAGATGTGTCACTTTTCTTGTGGGTGAGCGATATGTCCATGATCCTTATTAATGTATTTTTGTAGAGAAGGTTCATTGCATTTACACAGAAAAGTACTTGCTGCAGACGTATTTTTTGAAAATGGATTATAGTTAAAAATATTTCTTTTTATAGTACTTGGATATTTAAAAGTTTTTGATACTTGAAGTGATTAATAGGAATTTACAGTTTTTGGCATTAATTATAGAGTTAATATTAATTTTATTAAAGATTTGATTTGAGAAAGTCATTATTATTTGTGTATTTGCGTTTTGAATTTAAGGGGTGGGGGTGGGGGGTAAATTTATGTTGAAAAGATTAGCTCTTGTCATAATAAGATTTTTAAAAATTCAGAGAAATGTTTAGAGTATGACTTACTGAGAAATATATTTAAAAACTGTACAAGCTGCTTATTTTTAATAGCAAAGATGTATTTTCGATTTAATAACCAGTTATAATCGTTTAAATAAATACTTTGAAGAATATTAATTCGTTTAGTTGCATATTTTTGGAAACAATAATTGAAGAAGAACACCTACCTTGCTTGTTTCGTGTGGTTTTACAATTTAAATTATGGTTAAGAGTGGGATAAATTGGAGAATAATCAATAATATTATTAATAGATTAAAAGTTTTTAACAGATATATTGAATATTTCAGTATTAATTCCATATGGGTAAATAGTGTTATAATAGTTCATATATGATGACTGAAAAAAAAACGTTCTGATTTATTTTTTTAGAATTTGTACAGTTTCAGTTGTGGTACTTTTAATTTTGTATTCATGGAAATGTTGAATTTCAGCACTGGATTGTCTTTTTTATTTAATTAAAAGAATTTGATCTATGTTGATTATTACGTTTATGTATTGGACTAGATTTTTGATCAATACATTTCAAATTGAATATGCTGCACTTACTATAAACCACATTAAATGCTTTACAAAATGTAGATTTGATCGAATGTTATATTCTATGATGATATATATTCTATAATGATTTATATTCTATGTGTATATTACATGTTTTGTCAAGAATTCATATCAATAAGATATGAAAAGGTAATTATTCTAAGATATCTTAAATAGATAGCTTGGAAAGTTTACAATAATGGATGCACTAGTGACATATAGTAATATTTTTTTTTTTTTTTTTTTTTTTTAAGAGGGAGGAAGTTAGCAATAGTAGCATTTAAGTTTACCCATTTTTTTTTATCCTTTTCAGTTGGTTGCTACTAATTTAAGAAAGTTACATTTAGTAGTACCTATGTTTTACACTTTCCTGTTTATACGAGTCTGTCATATTCCAGTTTCGACGGATTTTAAATCAATTTTTTTACTTTTCATTAATTTACGTACCCTAGCATAAATTAAGCTTTTTTATTTTAAGTATAGCACGAGTCATCATGTCATTCTTTCAAAAAATTTCCCCTTTCATTCTGGTTTATTTTTGCAAAGGAAATGGGATGTACGACATAGGTTAGGATGGTTTTAAACAGTTTTTTTTACGCTTCTCAATAACATACATTCACATAATACATTGTTTTGGAATTTTTGTGTAAGGTTTATTGCTAGTACTTCTGTTATGTTTTGTGTAGGATACTTCAGTCATTGCGCTATTTTCCATGGGATAGCAAAATGTCTGAGGTGTGTATTTCGATCTATGGTTAAGTAAGTTGGCCGCTAGCTTAATCAGGGATCGGATATGTTTCCTTACATAATTCATAGTGTTAGCACTAATATTAATTTCACAATTTGTGTATTATTCATATTTTTTTTATTTGCTAAAAGATTCACCAGTGACAGTTTCATAATGCTGCTTATGGATACAACTTTTACATTAGTTTATAAATTTATCACTAACTTGCTATGGGCAGATAGCATTGTTAGGTATTAATCATACATTTTTTTCGTCTCAAGCACAAGTCATGTTTAACCTGGTACTTCATACACACACACATTTACGCTTTCAGTTTAGCTGATGTAGTTTTATAACAATTAATACTCACCGTAATTGAATACACTCAGGACTATTATGTGCATGTATTGGTTTCTTTTATCAGCGTTTGTGTTTGGCTTAAAATTGCATTTTTCACCGCATCCACAACTTCGTATTTGTTTTTAGATTGATTTGTTTTTAAAGTAAGATGTTTTTGGTTGGTGTGTTTAAAATTTTTGTAGAAATTTTGACATAATTTAACTATTGTACATTGCTTGCACATACATCTTAAAATTTATGCAAGAGATAATTAATTGGGTGTACATTTTCACACATACAGTTAATATACTGTTTAATTTCATTGTTTGCGCGCGGCTTGTGACCCGTTGCTATTTTATTCATAACATAAGGTTATTTTATGATGACTGACATGATATATGATATCTTTAAGAAGGGTTTTATCAAATTTATTCAAATTCATAATGTGAGCTGTTAGGTACACTTTATTTTTAAAAGGCTATTCACATATTAAACATAACATAACATTAACATAAACATAGCATTAAACTAAATCTTTGGCATTTCCTCACATTTTAATATTTTTAATTAGTGAGTTAAAATCTCACAGGTGTCTTGTGACGGATACATACACTCATATATCATAAAGTATAAAGCTTGGTATTTTGCAATTCATTTTTTCTCTTTTCCATCCCTTTACTTGGAACATGTTTGGCTTGGCACAACTTCTACATTTTAGCGTAGAGTTATGCAATCTGTCGTGCACTCGTACATTTTATGCACACTTCTTTTTAACTTGATACAGTAATAACTTTGGCAGATACAACTTTATTTGAATTTCTACCCCTTAGTTAACCATTTATGTAACATTTTTTCTGTTCTTCACTAGTAGTTAATGTGTTGGGTATTTGTTTATGTTACACAAAATTTGCTCATTTAGAATAAAATTTTGTCCATTCATATACATACATTACTCTAGTTCATGTGTTGACTTACATATTTTGTTCATTTGTTTTTACACATTGTACTTTGCTAACGATCTATTCAACACTGTTTTTTTTTTTTTTTTTTTTTTTTCTCACAGGTAGTTCATTGAGTATAACACATAGTTCATTGTGGCTGGTTTAGAGTTTAACCAGAGTTCATTCACACATTACACGTAGTTCATTGACTTTATTAACCCTTATTCATTACATTTTGGTGATTAACTCATTAATTAGGTAATTGAATCTCACTCGTATGTTTGTGTTTTGGGTTATTACACACATACTGTCCGTATATGTTGTTAGCAAATGCATAAAAAATGCTAGTTTATTGAGACATTATTACAAGTAGTTCATGTGAAATTATACAATTTGTTCATGTGTTTACTTACGCGTTGTGTATGCTTGGGTACACACTTGTTCATGTGTTTTATTTCATGTAGTTCATGTGTTTGGAGTTTCTTCCCCCCCCCCCCCCTTCACACACACATACAGTTTTTTTCCTGTTACTTTTCTATCTTTTAAACTTTACATCATGTTTCAATATTAAAAATATTTCATCAGTTTTTTTATATTTTTTAATTTTAACAAGGTTGTGTTTTTTTATTTTTTTATGTGTTTACATAATGTCATAACATATCAATGACACCATCACTTTGTCCATGTACACAGATTTTAGGGTTACAAGGAGTTATCCGTCACATGACATGTTAAACTACACATACATTTCGAATCTGTTTACTTTTAACATGTAACATTTTTTTAACATTTTCATTAGATACTTCTTACTTGAAGGTGGCAGATCGAGTAAGGTATCTTGTTACACTATATTAAATCGTATGCAATTTCTTAGTAAATGTTTTTAATATTTTTGCCAAGAGGTAAATTTTAATAGATATACAGAAGGTCTATACATGAAAATTCAGCAAAACTAAAACCTTTGCATTAGTCTCATTTTTCTTCTCCTCGTAAATTTATTTACTGAGTTTGAGTCTCACTGTTTGTCGGGTGAGAATTTTTTTTTTCACAATCATGTGTCATGATTCTAAGGAATTTTTTTTAGTGAACAACATTTCTTTTTCTATATTTTGCAAGAGACATTTCTTTTTCTATATTTTGCATCTTTCGAGCATCACTCCTAGATTTTTTTTTGGTTGGTTTAACTTAAAGCTATGGATCCTGTCAATTTTACACTGATGTGTTTTGATTAGATATATTTTTTTCAACGAATGCAGCAATATCTTATGAAATTTACAGTTAAAATTAAATTTAACCCTTTTCTGACGATTTTTTTTTCCTACGATACATTTTTTTCCTCTTCTTTTTCTACAGTTACATTTTGGTTTTTGGTACTTGGTGCACATAGAGAATTTTTGTTCATAGTTAACACACACAGTAGTTCAGAGTTTATTTTTGTTCATAGATAAAAACCCTTACACTTGTTCATTGCTTTCTCGATTCTTTGTGTGCACCAGGGACTAATTGTCACTAATTTTTATAGCTGTATTCATCAAATTATTTAGATGTTTCGCTTCATTAATGCACTTCTTTAGTTCATTGTTATTAGTTTACACTTGAGGTCACTGTGACACATTTCTTCGGTTCATTGTTACAATTTTACACTTGAGGTCACTGTGAGGCACTTCTTTGGTTCTTTGGAATAATTGCACACGTTTCTTTCTTTCTTTTTTTTTTTTTTTTTTTGTTTTTTTTTTTTTTTTTTTGTTCTATAACAAAATTTTTTTTCACATTGTGGAAAATTATTTTTAATTTTTTTTCCACGTTTATTTACACGCATATTTTCTTTTGTAGTCAGCACTTAATTTTATTATGTCACACATTCTTTTCTTTTGTTTTCCCCCCAAAAAAAGAATAAGCGCTTGTTGCATCTGTTAGGTATCTCGCTGGTGTTTAAATTTACAATGGTATTACATTTAAAAGTTTTTCTTGTTAAACGTTAGTGAATATTCTTCAAGTTTTTTTTTTTTTTTTTTTTTTTTTTTTTTTTTTTTTTTTTTTTTTTTTTTTGCTTTTGCGCAATTTTAGTTACACATTATACATAACAGTTTTTTTTTTTAGTTTCGCATTCTTGATTTTTTCGTAAAAAAAAGTAGGAAATGTACACTTCTTTCACATTAACATAGCATATGATTGAAATCTGTTCACCTTTTACTTAAAGGTTATTTTGATTTAATGGGTAATAAAAAAAAAGTTTCAGTTTTTTTGGCAACTTTACATGATTACACATTACGTTTATTTTATTTAATTTTTTTTTCATTTAGTACCTTCATTGGCTATTCATGGTAATTTACGTGATAAGGTAGTTTTCTTATTCACGATTTCTAATCACTCAGTACACAGGTGTGCAGTTTTTATTTTGGTTTTTGTTATGTTCACTGACACACGTGGTTTAATACTGGTATATATGCCAGTCATAACATCAAGTGGTGTTATTTATGACTACATTCACACACACACATACTTTTTGTGTCACCTGTTGTACAGTTCATATTAAATTTAATGTACATTTTTTTTCCTTTTTTTTTAAAGGTTACTTTCACTAAAAAGTTCTTACTACCTCTTGTTTATACCTTATAGGAGTGCAATATGTTTTAAAATACACTTTATTTAAATTAGGTTCTCAGTATAACACATTCAGTCTTTGATTACTAGATAAAACGATGTCAACTTTCAACTTTTAACAAATAATTTACCCCCATCTTCCTCTCCTTTTAGCAGTTATACCACTTTTGAAAACTTAAAATGTCACAAATAGTGCTCAAAATGAAAGATTTTTATATTTACTATATTATGTAATGATTTGTCTTTATATACAGTTCATGTCTCAAAAAAAAAATATATATATATATATAAGTTGGAGTATAACCAACTGTTGCAGCAATTGTGGAAATTGCTCTTGCTTTAAGTGAAAGTTCAAGCAATTTTATATTAAAAATCTTCTGGAAATCATTAAAAAGATTATAATTGTGTGACCACGTAAAAAAAAAGAATATTAAGAAAACAGCTGTTCAGAAGTATTCAACTGCAGTTCATAAAAAAAATTTTCAATACATTTTATGTTGGCAAGTCTTTGGTACCAACTTGATTTGTCATGCTTATAGGCATGCTTTTATATGAGACATGATTTAATTGTATTTGATCTTTACATATTTAGTATTTCTGTATATGTTTATAAACTGTTGGTTACCGGGTTCAAACTACAAAATATTACATTTTTTACATATTTCTTTATGTGTAATGTATTTGAAAGAAGACATGGGGTCAATTTTTTTCCTCTCGCGGTTCACTTCATTCTTTTTCGGCTGTTGGAGAGATATATGTGAAGGCGCCTACCTTCACTTATTAATATTAATACCTTTTTCCTTTCCACCCCTTTAAAATTACATTTTTTTAATTCTTAAAATTTAATTATCTGTCTGCAATTGGAATCAATCTGTTTTTAGCGCTTTTTCCCTTCATAAATTAAGCAATCATTTTTCTGTATCTGTAATATTTTAACAGCAGCGCACTGCAGTTAAAAGAAAAGAAATAATTTCCTTTTCTCGCCTAACAAGTGGATTCTAATTTTCATCCTTCTGCCTTAGTTTGATGATAAGCAGAAATTCGTCAGACATATTACTTCTACATTTTTAACCGTTGGTCCAGATGTAAGATATATTAGTCATTTCAGTTATTAACCCTGTCTTTATTTTGTTTTAGTTTATTAACATGCGCTTTTGGCCACTTCAATCCCATGAGAACTGTGGCAAATCACTATAGAATGTTCTTCTGCGATTTATGTGCTATAATTCCTAAGTAATCATTTGGCGTTAAATATTTCTTATTACTCTTTTACATCCCCCATTCAATTTCAATTATCGTACTTTGACCACGTGTCTTCCTCTCTGTAATCTCGCCATATAGCATATGCATTTGGCGAAATTGTGTATGTACTCCTGCCAATACTCGAGCATTTCGAGAAAGTGTAATTGTATCCCTTCCTTCTGCTCTCTTTATCGGTGAGCATAAAAAATGTAAAAACTACACTCTCTCTCCAACGTTCGACTCCGGCCGAGGGATCGCCTTGCGATTAATACTCCGAACCTGGTGTCCAATGGGTCAATAAAGAATATTTACAGCATTCGGCTGGTCGCTCTCTGGAATATGGACTAATTCGCTCTTTTAATATTGTTCACATCATTATCAATTCTAACAGCCATCCGGATAACTCAATACAAATATACAGAAATCTCCAATCTTCTGTACAAGTGTATCTTGCCAGGATCGAGAATTTTACTTAGAACTGCTATATTTCAATCATTTTTTTAAACAGAGAAAATATATAAGCAAAACATGTAAAAATAAGGAAAGAAAGAATGTAAAAATAATAATAATAAAATGAAGCAAAAATCTATTTCAATAATTTTAGATATTTAGAAATCTCGAATAATAATGTAATTCAATGAATAATATTAAAAATTCTCGAATATTTAATATAAATGGAAGTATGTACAATATGTACATGATATATAAGCAGTGTTCAAACCACCATATAATTAAACCATAACCATAATAATAACAACCCATGATGCAAAAGACTTCCCATAGCAAGATCCCAATGTATGTTTCTGCACGAAAATTTTAATAAAAATAGTACTATCAAATTATTAAAGCGTAATTCACACACGCAAAACACACACACACACACATATATATATATATATATATATATATATATATATTAATTTCTCAATTTTGCCAACACTATAAAGCTTCAAGTTCTGGTTTCTGATAAAGCCCGTAGCCATTTCCTGATGTCATGACATGTTTGTTTCGAACTTGAAATAAAAAATATAGTTTGTTTAACGACCACTAACAACAACCTTTTAAGATTATTCTGTTGCCCTATTTATTTTTAAATAAAACTGTATAATAAACATGTAACGGCGATTCTAACTGTGTAATAAGTATGTACTGAGATAAATAGATTGTCAACATAACACATTATAAATTATCTAATATACCAAATTTTCATGAAATCATTTTTTTGTTTGTTATCAATAAGATTTTTTTTTGTAAGTTTTGTATAAATTTGTAATAACTATTAAATATTTGTATTTGAAAAATTATTAATAAATTGATACTTTAATACTTAATTTTGCTTTAAATTTAGCTCTAAAAAACAGAATGTCCCAATACAAATGTGGCTCACATAAATTTACTTATGTTTTTGCAAAATATATCTTTTTCACTAATTCAGTTCTCCTGAAAAATGGTTATTGAAGAATGCTACTTAAAACGTAATATTTGTTTACACATAAAGATAAATAATAATTTGTATAAATTTGAACGTGTGAGAATCATTGTCATTTTAGTTAAGTTATTATTATTGTTGCTATTGTTATTGTTACTGAAAATACATGGTAAAAAATTCTCGTACGCTTTAAAAAAATTATATAAAAACTCTTGGTTAGATTGATTGTGTTGACATTAAATAATTTAAATTCATTAGATTTTTTTATTTAATGGACTTCATCGAAAAGTGATTAGAATGTTACCATTTATACAGCAATTATTAATTATTCTTTATGTTCTTTATATACAATAATACATCTGCTAATCGATCGTTATCGCTGTTCGGATTCAGATAGCGAATATCGATTAGGTTAACAAATGTCTTATTGAATTCGATCACTAACATATCATATCCTATTTATATTTTACCCCTTAACACTTTCATTTCCTTTTTAAACAATAAACTAAAATTGGGGACAAAACACCACTTTTACAAAAATATTTGCCTTGTATAATCGAAAAATACCTGCCAGTTAATAAAGCAAAAATTAAAGTTTAAATTTAGTAGTGGCCAAAAAGCTTTTAGTAACGAAGCAAATAAACTCTTCTTGTCTGAGCGGAGTTTGGGAAAAACTGTTAAGGGGTAAATTAAGAGAGAAATCGTGCGTCACTTAAGAGGGGATGGAACTTCTTTGACCGATTGGAAATTGATCGATTATTTTTTTTGCATTTTTTGAATCCTTAAAGAGTGTAGATTGTTGTGCTAAAGCGTTTTAGTGATATTCTAAGTCTTTAAAATGGATTTGTCTCAGCTGCGAGAAAACAACTTTCAAAACGTATCTCTACGCGCGAAGTTTAATGCATGTCGATAGCATCTCAAACCCCTACCGAAATCACGCTCTCGAAACCATGTCAAAATTCCCATTTTTCTATAAACCACATTTTTCAAGAGAACTATTTGACTGATTTTTATCTTTTTCTTTTTAAAAAAAGTAAGGAAATACTTTTTGCTGGAGCTTATTCCTCGGAAAATTATAATTTTCATTAACAATTATTTTTTCAAGCTGAAAAAGAGCAAAAAGAAAAAGGGAAAAAATATCTTTTTTAATTTACTATTTTGTCAAACATCATTTTTTAAACTAAATATTATTATAAACTCTAGAAAATGTCGTTCTCCTTTATAAGTTAGCAACAAATTTTACAGATGCTTATGACCGCTAAAAAACAGTCCCCTGGCTGCAAGATCGCGATATGTAATTTCAGGTACTCTCAATCGTGCAAGATATATTCCCTTTTTTTTTACACGCAAAAATTTTAATACACACTTGAAATGTCAATAAATATAAAGCCAAAAAATTCAGAAGGTGATATCTCTTTTCTTTGTAACTAAACGGAATAGTAAATGTCACATATATTTTAAGGTAAAGAAGTAGAACTCCTTTTAACGAAGATTCTAAGGCGCATCACTCATGCGAAATATCTTTGTTAACCGCGGTATCATTATATGCCGGGTTCGTTAATTTTGTACATCCTACCCCACTTAAATCAGAAATGTATTGGAATTATTCAAAACAACCTAATAGGTGATAAACAATTCAAGGAAGACTTTTCTGTTTACAAGACATTTGAAATTAAGGGACAGGAAGCAGCCGATGGGAGACATAGCTTTAAAAATTTGAAAGGGAAAGGGTTTCTTGGGACATATTGGTGTAAAGGAAAGCTCTTTAAGAAAAATATTTTAATTAAGGAAAATTGTCCTACTTTTCTTAAGACCTTTGTCATTTATTAAAATTTTGTCTGTTAGTTTTATGAAAAAGGAAAAAAATTCAACTTAATCTTTTCATGTCCAAATTTACTTTCATTTTTTGGTGAAAAAACAAATGCGTTCCCAAGATCTTTTTCTTTCTCTTAATTCAAATATAATAATTTAAAACATCTTAACTTTAGAAAATACACTCCCATCGAACAAGAACGAAACTCCAATAACGAACGACAAGACGAAAATTAGGCTAATCCAATTTAGTAAAAGATAAAATAGAAACCCGTGTCGAGAACCTCCTGACCTTAAAACACATGCTCGCTTAATAGCGACGCGTGTAAGCTTACACAAACTACTATAGAACAGTACTTATAACATAATATATATATAGGCATAATTCAATATATTTTTAAAAACATAAGTTTAAAATATATGACATTTTTAACGAATTATAACAACAATTTCCGATATAACAGTTAACAAATGTTCCAGAATACCATAAAGCAGTTAGACATATGGAGATGTACAATGACATCATTCTAATAGATTCTACGACAATTTAGACACTATTTTAAGCAAAAATTGTTAGTCTGTCGAAACATTCCAAAAACAATTTAAAAGAAAAAACCAACAGTTGATCTGTTTACTTCTTTCACATTCTTACATCATATATGCACTGTAATACTAAATCAAAAAGAAGGATCATTGTCACATAATTCATAGAAAGGCCTCTGAACCGGCTGGCCTCATGCTGATTGAAGGCTCCTTCCTCTTGTTCTAAGATCGTTTTGACAAACTATCTTCCATTCTTGGTACTGTACGGTGAAGTCATTATCGACTTCTTGGATTGAAGACGGGTGTGATATCGATGTCGTTTGTGTAGATTCTAACTCGAATCAGAATGTACAAGATGATCAACAGACTCCATTCATTGACTAGGATGACGTGCATGTACAAATTCACACTCTAGTCGTTGCTGAACAGTCGTTGATGCATTTCGATGGGGCACTACTGGATTCCCGTATTTTCTAGGCGCACCTTATGCCACTGAAAAGGTAGTCCGTACATCAGACTTGTATTCCACTTTCTCCTATCTACTGGAAAGTTGTTATTAAAATTACTTTTTCAATTTATTCTGAGTACATGTATGATAACATGCTTTTTGATTTCGGTACGGAAAGCACTAATGTCGAATTAACAGTTTTTTCTTTTTAATCAATTAAAGGTAAACTAATAATACGCCCTTCTTCAGCAACATTTGTTTTTACATTTTTCTGGTAGCTCGGTTTCTGAAACTAGGGAAATACCTGCCAGTTTCTTGAGTATTTGACCACTTTTCGCGTTCTTATAGAATGAATATTTTGATCCCTATACCAATTTGGCTTCTTTGCTGGAACGACAGCTTGCTTTTTTCTTTCATACTTAAAATTGCATTTCGACTGTAAATTATTTATAGATATACTTGAAGAACAACCGTATGAAAAAAAAAAACTCGTATAATCGGGGGATATTAGAAATGTCACTCAATATTTGAAAACTTTCATTTCCATTTTCTATAAATTTATGCACTTTCACCTGATCCAGATTAACAGTCATTTATTCTCCGTCATCCAGGTTAACAGTCATTTATTCTCCGTCAGTATCTATTACCAAACTATTGTTTTACACTTGCAAAACCTGAAATGGACTGATAAACTTCGGAGAAAATTTCTCCACTGTTTTCCGCCGCCAAACGCTGAGGTTAGCGCCTGTATAAAGTGCACTTGAAACTACTCCCAATTTGAATTGAATCGGTCATTTCAAAAACCACATGAGTCACAGAATTAGAACAATTAAAAAAATGTATTATTCACAAGCATACGAATATTTATGGTTTTTTGGGGGGCTGATTATAGAATTTGGACCTCAAAGTTTATAAATATCGAATAACTTTTATAATTTATGAATAATAAAAAGAAGAATAACAGGAAAACTGTTCCTGACTTATGTTGTTTTAACAAGAAACAAAGTCAGTTGGTATTTAATTTGAACAAAACAATCATATTAAATATATTTTTAATCAAAACTAAAGATGATAACATTTATACAGGAACATTTTTATCTTTTAATACCATTATGTTGCGTAATCATATCTCAGTTGGATTATCTTCAACATTTGCAGTTGGCCAGCTAGTTGCGCTTTAATTAAGTGGCATATGCTCTACCAGAATGCTATCCTGAGCTCGCATTAAATCGTCTAATATTTTACTATTAACAGACACTTTCGATGCATACGCTTTGGCTGATAGAAGTGACACTGGTGTTGAAAATGTTTTCATCAAAATAAATGAATCTTTAATGGATCCATCAATAAATTCCTCCGCATGATAGTGCCCTTTTATGAGAATCACAGTGGAAACTCTTGTAAATCGAAGAAGCAATTTTTTAGAACACTTTTCCCGCACGATTCTGTCGACAAACATGTTTTTTATATAACGTCGGCCATTTCTTGAAGTCCAAAGAAGGAATTGCATGCAAAAAGCACTTAAGTCGCTGACTTATTTTAAGCAGTGACTGAAAATTAAAAGGCATGGTTTGAAGAGGTAGGAATACACTGACTGATGTGGTTATTTCTGAGATCATGTGTTACCTTTGAGGAAACATTTGCGACAAAAAAATGTTTATTTGGAAAAAAATTGACTTATGGGGTTTTTGAAATGACCGATTCAATTATGGAACAATATAAGATTATATAATTTGAATAAGTGTCCTATTGACACGTTCCACTATATTAGATTGAAGACGAAATGGTATCGAAAAGACATGAAAATCCTCTATCGTTACACACAGGGTCTTAAATATGTCTGATATCAAACAAGAGCCATTATCAATAATTAACCGCATTAGTGCACGATATTTAGAATTAAATTATCGAAAAAGGCACTGGCATCTGCCGTTTCAGAAGCCTACATGGGGCGGTCAAACTGTACCCATTTACTAAAATAATCGACTATAACTATTAAATATCTATATCTATCAGGATTATATAGAGGATGCTTTCGTAATAGATCTAATTCTATACATTCCAGAGGATAAGTTACTTTAATAGGAATTAATTTACACTAATTATAATTAAATTGTTATCATGCGCTGCAGCTGCAGAAATTATAGCACACTGCTTCCTGCAGTTTAGAAAATTAGTAGGAATCACAAATTCGAGAATATGTTTTTCAAATACCTAAATGTCCTGCTAGGAGGTTGTCAGAAAATTCTTCCTAAATTTCCCAAAGAAAATTTACGAGGTTAAAAATTACTCTTAATTCTCCTCGTGAGTTTTCAATTTTTGAATAAAACAGAAAACCATCTAATTAACACGTTGAGTGCCACGATGACTGACACTGAAGCACTGAAAATTTACAATGTTTAAAGTAATTTTTAAGAAAGTATAATCCTGTAATAAATAAAAGGTAGGTAAATTTTAAATATTTGTTCAGTAATTATTTAAAACAATGTATATTTTTTCAGTTTCGTATCATATTTTAGACGTCAGTCATCAGTAAATGACGCGTTTTAAACGGAATGTTCACTGTGGCGTGACGTGGCACTTAACGTGTTAATGGATTGTAATCATTTCTGAAATATATGCACATCTGCACTCTATGCTCCGTTCGGATTCGCTAAATATCTATACAAATTACGGAACTGAATATTCTTCTTCTGATTTTTTTTTCAACTGTCACCATGACCTCAATACCAACGACGACAAGGCACAAGCGTTCGTTTTCTCCACCACCTTTATAAATACACGCTTGTGGGTTTCTAGTTACTGCTTTCTCTTTGCCTGCCTTCTGTTCAATAATCACATTATATTCTATGTCCGCCAGTTTCAGACTACACGTTACCAAGCGATAGGAAAAACCCTTGCCTTTATTTAACTTCGGCAACTCCAAATGATCTGTAACAAACGTAACTGGTAAATCTGTAATGAAATAACCAAATTTATTCAAAGGCCAAATCATCCCCAAACACTCTCTTTTTATAGTTAAGTAGTTTTGCTCAGCCGCATTCAAAATTGTTGGCGCAAATACTATCGGACTATCTCTCTGAGCCATCATTGCACTAAACCAATTGCACTCGCACATCATGAATAATTATATATCACGAATAACAATGAATAATTTGTATGGTCCAAAACAATGGAGTACACCAACACCTCTTTCAATAATTCAAAAGACTTCTGGGCTGCGCTGACCATACAAACTGCAATCTGTTTCTTTACCACGCATACAAATATTCACACAACTATGAAAATTGTGGAATAACTATTAAGGACCTTACTACCATTCCGAAAAATATTGCTACCTATTAACAATTCTTAAGAGGAGACATTGACGTATTAGAATGACTTTTAATAGCATCGTGCATAAACTTCACACCCAAATATATCATTTCCTTCCGCATAAATTACTATTTTTTCAACTTAATCGTTAACCCTGCATTTCGTAACAAAGCATAGACTTCTCTTAATTACCGCAAGACCTCCTCGAACGTTGCCTCCATTATGATAATTAATACCAAGACACCTTTCCCCAATAAATTAAGAATTGTATTTATAACCTTTTCAGACGCAGAGTGAGCCCCCCACAAACAAAGGCTCATTCTTTAGAAAAGGAAACAACGATGACTGCTGGTATCATAAAGATGTCCGACAGCATCTTTTGAATATGATAGTCAATTATACCCTATTTCACTTTATCATAAAGAAAAGATTGTAGACAGACACCATAGGATACATATTAATTTGATGCCAGACTACATGAGTTAATCTTGGTTTACATGAAAACACTTCCCCAAACTTAAATACATAAACTTTTGAATTTATTCTTCTCCGCATTACTGAGACATCCATCAAAAACACAAAAATACCTAAATGTTTTCCCTGAACGAATCTCAACGTCCAATTCCAACATACCTATATTAACACAAACTGATCTTTTTGCGGACTGAACAATCAACACTCAGGCAATTCAATTGAATTAATCGTAACACTATTTAAACGTGCAGACATTACAACTAACTCTATAATTTTTATTTGCATAATTTCTACAGCATTGATTGAAGACCGTGTTCTAAATGCTAAAACAAACTCCAACTATAAATTTACTGGACTTACTCTTTATTTAAAAGCATCTTTTAAAAGGTGGTTCAGTTATAGAACAATGGGAGAGAGAGACCCCCATAATACATGGGACGCCGAAGCGCCTTTTCTTTTTAGACAACTTTACATCTCGAAAGATGAAACAGGAGTGAAGTTTTTGCACGAAGTCAAGAAATCTTGGCGTTGCACAGAATCGCCAATTTACAACTTTT
Organism: Maratus speciosus; assembly: GCA_963932465.1. Taxonomy (NCBI): domain Eukaryota; kingdom Metazoa; phylum Arthropoda; class Arachnida; order Araneae; family Salticidae; genus Maratus; species Maratus speciosus. Next base: position 17,838,133 of record OZ010800.1, on the reverse strand, counting down.
TGGTGACTGCGCGAAAGTGTACAAAGGCTTTTGGCGATAAACATTACCGCAAAAATGTGGTGGCACTACCGGACGGGTGAGGCCGAGATTGCAAGTAAGCGCTTCTAATTAGGATGAGAAAAGTAACAGACAAACCGAAATTGTTTATCTTACAGATAGGCCTTTGCCCAACTAACTGTTACATGAAATTGCAGACTGCAGATTGCTCGATGAGAAAAATGCAGAAAATCCAGGACATCTGGCTTTTAGCCCGACCACAAAACACGATAAATACATGCTTCCCATAAGATTCGTACATTTTTACTTTTTATTGTTAATACATATTCAACGTTCACGTATTAGTAGAGATAAAATATTTCTTATCAATGCGGCGGGGAAAAAAATCCAATGCAAGAAAATGAAGACCTTGATACTAGCAGCTGCGCCATTTAATTCTTATTTATTTCCTTGCACTGGGAGCGGTAAGGAACAGGGAAAAACGAAATTAATCTTTGCGGCTGGAAATAAAGATGTTTTTAGAAAGAAGAAAGAAAACCTTTTAATAAAAGCTGGATGGTTTTGAGAAATGAATTTAATTACATATTTCAGCATAAGAAAGAGGGGGGGGGGAGGATAATGTGATTTAAAAGTAAAAATTATGTTTTAAATTAATTTTGAATAAAAATGATAGCTATGGGACAGAAACGCTGTCACATAACTCACCCCGACCACAGAAGAAAGCTGAAACGTGTACGTTGCAGCTTTATATCTACTTAAAATCCTTTGTCCACCTTCGCACATACAGAGTATACAATCTACATAGAAATATAAAAATTTTGTATCCAATAACAGAAAAATGTTTGAACCTGTTTCTCTAAAATGCTATTAGAGCATCATTTCCAGTAATTTAACTAATAAAATAGAAAGGTAGTACATAAACATATTTGCAAGCTTTCAAATAATTCAAAATAATAATATTTATACATGACTGAGCGCTCATATTTAAAACAAATCTTATTTATCAATTCAATATGCCACAAGAGAAAAAAAAAGGTGTGCCACATTTGACGAAGAGTTAGGATCCTATGTTGTTTTTATGTGGCTCTATGTTTGTGGCGCTGGTACCAGCTTTTTTGTTGTGTCATGATTCCAAAGAGAAGTATTTACATTAGACATATTTTATAACTTCTCACGATGTGATCTTACAATGAGATCATAATTTTATACGAAATGCAAGCAAATTAAAACAAAACACACCAATAAGAACTTAAAAAAAAATAAAACAAAGAAAAGTATTATATGTATATATATAAAATAAAAGTTAAAATGTACTGTATTACACTAAAGATGAATCGTATATGAAAAGAAAAATTTGTGCACAAGGCACAGGACTACCAAAAAGGGGTGCATGTAGCACGCTGCAAACAGGTGTAGCCCTAAATCTTGTGGAGACCACAAGTATTATGGCGTCAGCTTAGGGCTTCTGCCTTAGATAACAAGAGTATATTTTTTTTAGATACCTGCACTATAACTAAGTTCCCGCTGTAACAAGAAGTCAAAGTATAATATAAGTTAGCATTTGATAAATTTACACACTGCCGTCCTGTATTTCTGTGTAATAATTAAAATGTCCCACCTTGTGTTCAAGATTCTGCATGATATGAAGTGCCTGTGTAATCACTAGAGTATTTTTTTTTTTTTACCTGGCAAAAATCTGAAAAATAACTAAGAAAATTGTATCTAAATGTTATATAATGTAACAAGATACCTTACTCGATCTGCCACTTTCAAGTAAGAAGTATCTAAGCAAAGTGTTAAAATGTAACATGTTAAAAATAAACAAATTCGAAATGTATGTGTAGTTTACAATGTCATGTGACGGATAACTCGTTGTAACTTTAAAATCTTTGTACAGTGATGTTGTCACTGCTATGTTATGACATTATGCGAACACTTAAAAAAAAAATGAAAAAGTTGATAGAGTATTTTAATATTGAAAAATGGTGTAACGTTTAAAAGATAGGAAATTAACAGGAAAAAACAAAACAAGAAAAGGAACTGAATGTGTGTGAATGGAGGGGAAAAAGAAACCCCAAACTCATGAACTACCTGAAATAAAACACATGAACAAGTGTGTACGCATGCATACACAAAGTGTAAGTTAAACACATGAACGAATTGTATAATTCCACATGAACTAGATGTAATAATGTCACAATGAACTAAAATTGTTATGTATTTGCCAACCAAATAAACAAACAGTATATGTGTAATAACCCAAGACACTTGCATACGAGTGAGATTCAATTACATAATTAATGAGTTATCATCAAAATGTAATGAATAAGTGTTAATAAAACAAATGAACTACTTGTAATGTGTGTGTAAACTCTGGTAAAACTCTAAACCAGCCACTGTGTACTACTCAATGAACTACTTGTAAGAAAAAAAAAAGAAATACTGCCGAATAAATCGTTAGCAAAGTACAATGTGTAAAAGCAAATGAACAAAATATGTACATCAACACATGAACTAGTGTAATGTATGTATATGAATGCACAAAATGTATTCTAAATAAGCAAATGTTGTACAACATAACAAACATGCAACACATGAACTACTTGTAAAAAAATTGAATAAATGGTTGCCTAAGGGTTCAAATGAAAATAAAGTTGCATCTGCGAAAGCTATTACTGTATTAAGGTAACAAAAGTGTGCATAAAATGCACAAGTGCCCAGCAGATAGCATAATTCTACGCTAAAAATGTAGAAGTTATGCCAAGCAAAACATGTTCCAAGTAAAAAAAATGAAAGAGAAAGTAAAAAAAAAATGAATAGAAAAATAAAAAGCTATATTCTTCATGTCATATGAGTGTATGTATCCGTCAAAAGACAACGTGAGACTTCACTCACAAATTAAAAAAAATTTCAAATGCGCGAAAATGCCAAATATTTAGTTTAATGACTCTATTTGAATAGCGTTAAAAAAATAACTAAAGTGTATATAACAGCTAACATTATGCACAAAAAAAAACAACATGTAAGGATATCAAATATCATGTCAGATAAAATAAAATTACCTTATGTTATAAATAATATAGCAACAAGCCACCAGCTTTGCGTAAACAATGAAATTAAACTGTAGATTAATTGTATGTGTAAAAATGTACAGCCAACTAATTACCTCCTGCATAAAAATTAAGATGTATGTGCGAACCATGTACAATAGTTAAATTATGTCATAATTTCTGCAAAAGTTTTAAACACATCAACCAAAAACATCCTACCAAGTATATTAAGAAATATTTATAAACTGTATTTTACTGTGTAGTGTAAAAAGAGACCTTACTTTATATGCCACTTACAAGCAAGGAGTCTATAACAAACGTGTAGAAAATGAACTGTTAAAGGGCAATTGCTGCAAAATGAATGTGTCAAGTAAAAATGTCATGTGAAGGATAATTTCATGTAAATCTAAAAAAAATCTATGTAATTAACAAAGTGATGGTGTCATTAGTAACTTATGACATTACACAACTGAAAAAAATTAGTATCTAGAGGGTAAGAGAGAAAAAAAATCTGTAGTGTAAAACGAAAACATGACATGAAATGTACAAGTAAAAAAAAAAAAATAACGGTACGTGTGTACAAACACAAAACTCCAAAATCATTCTTGTGAATGTGATTTCAATTACATAATTAATGAATTAATATCATTAGATTATATAATGATACAGAGTTTTGCTTGACACCATGAACTAAGTGTATAAACATATGAACAAAGTGTGAAAGTTTTAGATTATCTCAATGAACAAAGTGTGACAAACTCATGAACAATGTATGCTAATATCTTAATGAACAAAGTGTATTCTCACATGAACTAAAATTGTGTAAGTATACGCATGAACTAAAATAAACTCACATGAACTAAATGTAATCTAACATGAACAAAATTGTGTAATTATTCTCATGAACTAATGTGTGTTTTCACATCAACTAAATTGTGTAACTAATCTCATGAATTAATGTGTGATTTCACATGAACAAAGTTGTGTAATTATTCACATGAACAAAATTGTGTAAATAATCTCATGAACTAATGAATGATTTCACATGAACTAATTGTGTATCTATCTAAAACTTAAGTGCAGCCCATGAACTAATGTTGTCAAAAAAATAAAAAAAAGTACCGTCAATTTTTAAAATAAATGTTAAGTAAGAGACAAAAATAGAAAATGTTATTAAATTATATTGCGAAAATGTAAATTCCAAAACCAAAACTGAATGTAAAGAGTGAAATGTGATGTTTCCATCACTTGTATCTATCAAATTACCAAAGTAGAAAAAATTATCAAAAACCGTTTAAGTGTAACTGGTGCAAAAAAAAGGAAGACACATGTGTACAGTGTTTGTGTGTACACCTGTACTACCAAAACTTTTACAAGCGAAAATAAAAAAAAATGATGACCTGCATCAATGTATTTTACTCTCCCATACAATCTTTTAATCATCCGACCATTCCTGCAGTAATAATCGAATGAGAAAAAGGTATACCTAACAGTACACACATAATTTCTAAAATATATATATATATTTAAATTTGCAGTTAAGTGTTAACTGCGAAATAAATTATCACTAATGCCATATGGTGTATTAAGATGTACATAACTGTCTAACACAGTGAAATTTTTTTTTAATGAATTTTTTTTAAGAATCCTTCACAATACAAAATGCAGCAAGAGAAAAAAAATCTTGTAAAGAGGTTTTTTTTTTTTTTTTTTTTTTTTTTTTTACAGAAAAAATAAAATACGTGTGTTCAATGAAATGAATTGCAGTTGCCTAAGGTTTCTCGTTGCTCTTGTATATATTTTTTGACAGTCGGACATCTATGTGAAAAAGCTGTATGGAAAGCATTAAAATTTGTGTTGTTTACCTCATTACATCTAATGCAATTAATGCATTTTGGGCTGTTTGAACAATGAGGATCTTTATGTGATAAGGCACATACAGGACACCTAATTTTATCTGTGCATGATTTTGCCTGATGAAGAAGATTTTGACATGTAAAACATCTTTTTACCGAAAATCTTTTTACAGGGTAACCAGTAGACTGAATTTTGATTTCGCCATGAATAATTAACATTTTAGCTATCTTTGGAGGCATTAGAAATATCCAATAAAATGACTCAACATATTTCATCTTATATTTTTGTTGAAATTGAATAGAAGGTGTGGATATACCAGTTAAGTCAGAAATTGCCAAAAGAATATCAGGAATGTTAAAATTTTCTGGCAACTGACAAATTATAGCTGAAAATTGTTTCAAATCATGCTTAAAAGGGGACGAAAAGTTACTATTTATAGGAGAAGTGGTAACATCTTGTTGTGGGCATTTCAAATCAGAAATAATATTTGACTTATGCTGCAAGGAATTTTCAGTCAGACTGGTAATTTCACAATTATCTATTTGTGTTGTTTCAATCCGCTTAGGTGATAATATTTCGCTGTATGCCGCGGATGTGCTTTGATTTTGATAAGTCGTCTCATTAATTTCAACTTTATGTTTCTCTTTCACTGTGAGTGCGTGCAATCTATCCAAAATTTTTGTATTAAGAATTTGTAAGCATTTGTTCTTATTCTGCAACCTAACCTAATCATCTTTTATAACCTGAAAAAAATTACCCAAAATTGGAAATTCCCATAAAAATTTCTTATGCATAGAAGATATATTTTTAACTAACGTGTCATTGTTTTTACTACCAATTTGTTCCTGTAGTATAGGGAATTCTGTGTTTACCTTTTCCGCAAATCTGTTAAGAGCTTCCTCAAACATGTGCGGCAGAGAACATTTTAATTCAGCCATAGATACTTCTAGTTCTGGATGGCTATCGGCCTGTGACATTTTTCGAAAATGTTGGAAAAAGTAACCAAAGAAGAATTAAAAAAAAATATAAAAGGTGGCACAATAATTTAAAATTTAGTTACTGTATTAGAGCAAAACAGCAAGAAAAATAAAAATAAAAACAAATATTTTCTCTCCCTTTTTCTTTTTTTTTTTTTTTTTTTTTTTTTTTTTTGAATGAGCAGATTAAAAGAGAAGAAAAAAAAATTGGAAGTTCTCAAAAAAAAAAATTCTGTCTATTTTAAAAGTATGCAGTATCTGAAATATTCATACAGTAAGAAAAATTTATAAACCCTCAGTTATTATATAGAAAACAGCACAAAATCACTGCAACATCGTCCAATAATATGCATGCAAAATAAAATTCACTTGTAAATGCTGAGTACAAGCAAAAAAATCAATAAATAACTATCAAATAATAGCCAAGAAAATTTTATAAGGCACCTTTGGAAACGGTGACAATAAATGTCAATATGCCTAGCCTATCACAAACACATTTTAACTAAATGACATTTTATTTTCTGTATAAAATAAATGTGCACTGAAATACTGAAACGGAAAAAAAAACTTACCTTTCAAAATAAAGCAAGAAAAGAGAAGACAAAAATTATAAGTGTCAAATAAAAACATTTAAAATATAATGCTTAAATTTCGTAATCTTCTCTGTTCATGCTAACAAACATAATGAATAGTAAGAAGTCATCATTTTATATCTATATTTTTTTTTTACCCAAACAGCATGAAAAGGGAAATTGATAAATCATAACGCATACCTACAGATAAAAAAAAATAAAGCAAAACAATAATGACTAATTTACTGTAATTACTACAATTAAAGTTTTAAATTAACAATTGAATTTTCCGTGTTCATGCTTTTGTAGTGACTATTAGTCACCTTTTTTTTTATTTAACTAATATTTTTAGCTGTAGAATTTTTTGTTGTATTATTCGCAGACATACGATGGTACATTTCTGTACGTTTTCGCATTTTTTTTATAACTTCACGTTTTCCTTTTTTTATCAGGTGCACCACTTTTACCATTGCGAACATATTGGCACTGATTTTTTTTACAAGCTAAGATGGCAGAAACCAGCAACAAAAAAAAATCAATCTGATGCAAATTTGATAGTGTCTTTTTTTATCTCGTTTATGCACAAGAAGCGAATAGTTATTCTGTTGATAGCTGAAGCACAGATTAAAAGGAAAATGTTCACATAATTTGAAATATTTTGGAAGCACTAATTCTGTTAAGATGCACTTTCTTTTCCTTTACAAAAATTTACTCCTGATTAGCGTGTTTTCCTGACATCTATCAACACATACTTTTTTATGTTTATTCACTTGAAGACAACACATACTTGAAGTAACACACGTAAATCATCGACGCAACACTTGGAAAAAAGAAAACTTTTTTGAAGACACTTTCCTAAAAAATTGTAGCATAAGATTTTACGTACACCTTTGCCGCAATGCACGCGAACCTTTTTACTTTTTCACATTCCACATGATAATCTCCAGGCACAGTTGAATGCGCACGCACAAAAATGATAACACACTAGGACACAATATTCTGTCGAAAGGGGAAAGCAAAACGTCGACACACACACAAGGCGAACCGCTGAAGTCACGTTTTTTTCTACGATTAATGACGATACAAGATCAATTCACCGCTGATTCCGATCATCTTGGGGAGGTGATGGTGACCAGGAACGAAGAAACAACCGCACCAACATCAGAGGGGGGGAGGAGGCATACAGGCGAAACAAGAGTGGCTCGAAGATGTCCAGCTGGGAGCAAAGAAACACTAGAATGCGTTCGATCACTGTCCGTCGGAGAAAATCGCATCCATTCATCGAGCACAATGTTATGAGTGCAGGATATCACGGCACACCAGGAAGGCACACTGTCCGGCATGGTTGAAAAATATTCAGTACAAGAATTTGAAGAAAATTACTGCAAGAGTACTTGAATGGGGTACTTGAATGATTTTAAGGGGGGGGGGGTGAATTTCTCTCTCTAACGTGCATTTTATTTATTTTTTAACTAAGTTGGAGAAAAAATATAGGCGATGCGCCAATATATATAGCATTGATTGAAGACCGGGTTCTAAATGCTAAAACAAAACTCCAACTATAAATTTACTGGACATACTCTTTATTTAAAAGCATCTTTTCAAAGGTGGTTCAGTTAGAGAACAATGGGAGAGAGAGACCCCCATAATACATGGGACGCCGAAGCGCCTTTTCTTTTTAGACAACTTTACATCTCGAAAGCTGAAACAGGAGTGAAGTTTTTGCACGAAGTCAAGAAATCTTGGCGTTGCACAGAATCGCCAATTTACAACTTTTTGGTGACTGCGCGAAAGTGTAAAAAGGCTTTTGGCGATAAACATTACCGCAAAAATGTGGTGACACTACCAGACGGGTGAGGTCGAGATTGCAAGTAAACGCTTCTAATTAGGATGAGAAAAGTAACAGACAAACCTAAATTGTTTATCTTACAGATAGGCTTTTGCCCAACTAACTGTTACATGAAATTGCAGACTGCAGATTGCTCGATGAGAAAAATGCAGAAAATCCAGGACATCTGGCTTTTAGCCCGACCACAAAACACGATAAATACATGCTTCCCATAAGATTCGTACATTTTTACTTTTTATTGTTAATACATATTCAACGTTCACGTATTAGTAGAGATAAAATATTTCTTATCACTGCGGCGGGGAAAAAAATCCAATGCAAGAAAATGAAGACCTTGATACTAGCAGCTGCGCCATTTAATTCTTATTTATTTCCTTGCACTGGGAGCGGTAAGGAAAAGGGAAAAAAGAAATGAATCTTTGCGGCTGGAAATAAAGATGCTTTTAGAAAGAAGAAAGAAAACCTTTTAATAAAATCTGGATGGTTTTGAGAAATGAATTTAATTACATATTTCAGCAAAAGAAAGAAGGGGGGGGAGGATAATGTGATTTAAAAGTAAAAATTATGTTTTAAATTAATTTTGAATAAAAATGATAGCTATGGGACAGAAACGCTGTCACAATTTCTATAACCATTTCTAAAACCATTTTGAAAATCTTGTTCTAATCCTTCTAAAACCCTATTTCCCGCCTGATTTCTAAACTAATTATTGTGAAAAGTCTTATGTCGTGGGTTAACCATTTCGCGTGATCCAAGTCGCGACAAGATTCATATTTTAATAACACATCATACAATATAGATGAGGGAAGCTTTCACTTGGATATAATCTTGGATGGATAGATAAAAAAGATGGAATACAACATTCATTATATCTTCAAAAGTTAATCCCAGTCCTAATTTATTGTTTAAATTTAATTTAGTTACGTAGAATTTTGAAGCTTTGTCGAAGAAACTTTGTTTACAACAATAAAATATTCACAGTGTGAAAAACTACTTAAAAGATGACAATATTAAAAAAATATGTTAAATAACTTTAATACCTTAGTACTTTCAACTATAAAAAACATAGTCTTCGTCAGAGGAATACAAGAAATACTATTGTTATTAGCGTCTAATTTTCAAAATCCACGTAGATGATGACGAAAGGAGTGAAAGTGGAAGTCAATTTTTAGATCCCGGAAACAATGGGAAAATAAAACGTGGATATAGGGAAGTGAAATTTTACTCGTTTTATGATACGTTAAGCAAACTGAGCCAAATTCTGGGTATATTGTGGGATAAAACATCATTATAAAAGGTATTTTCTTTAGTAATGATTCCTATTGATTCGCTGATAATTAAATCATGATAATTCTTTGAGCGATACATAATTTTTGTGTCTTCGAAATTAACTTGTATATTCTGCTTCTGATTAAGTATTGACAGGGCTGTTGTAGGTCGGTTGTACTTTAAATCTCTCAAATGTTCTTTAATACGAAATTTAAGTTTACGCGAAGTCATTCCTATGTATTCGAGATAAATATTTTCTGCTTTCAGTGGAATTTTATATACACCAGAAACTTCATCCTTCGGGATCGGGTCTATTTTAGCACTAATTAGATTTTTCAGTTTTGCTGGAGGAGTGGCAATTAGGTTTACGTCAAAGCGAAAAAGTGCATGTCTGAGTTTTTCGAAAAGTCCTGGTATGTACTTCATTTTGCAATATCTCATATTACTCCGTGGAGTTTTTTTCTATTTCCATATGGTTCTTCTGTGAGTTTATTAGCTTATCAATAATGCGTATTGGGAAACCATTCTCAGCTTCAGTGTTTCTAATGGTATTTAATTCATTTTCAAGGTGATTAATAGAGGAGACACTATAGGCTCGTCTTATATAAAAGTTGAACGGAGCAAGTTTGTAGTTAAAAGGTGATGTACTTTCAAAAGGAATAGTGCTGTTAGATTTATTTACTTTCCTGTAGACTGTGCGCTCAGTTGTTAAGTTTGGTAAATTTTTAATTAGCATTACGTCAAGAAAAGACAGCTGGTTATTATTTTCTATTTCTAAGTATTATTATTTCTAAGTATCTATTTCTAAGTAATTTCTATTTCTATTTTTAAGTTTAATTTTTAAAGATGAATTAAGCATTTCTATTTATTTATTTACTAATAAAATATTCTTCGAAACTAACTTTTGTCCTTTACTGCAGGGAAAAATTTTTGAAACAGTATTACCGTTTGCTCATATCTTTTAGATTCGTGTTTAATAAAAATTTGCCTATGATTTCACGGCATAAAAGAGCTTCGCCTTTGAGGGAGAATTTCAGCACTAAGTATTTATTCTTATAATCGATATTAGTATACACAATATAATCTTCTATATTTAATATAAATTCCTTCACAACCTGCTCTCTAGTAACATAAACACGAAGCATTATGTCAAATGATTGAGGTTCAAAGCTTCGTTGGGCACGTATTGAAATGTAGACATAACCACTGTTTTTGAAACATTTTTTATTTAAATCTAAGTCGACAGGACAAAGGTGGAGATTCTTAATTTGGCCTTTTTTACTCTTCACTAACAGTAACTTAGTAACGTTAATTTAGTAAGTAAAAAAAATACAAGATTACTATATTCAATCTCACTCACTTATCGAAGGTTAGATACTTAAATGAAAATCTCAATCAGATCAGCAAGATTAACACTATAAACATGTAGTATCTCACAGATTTGCAAATGTCGCAAAAATTAACAACCAGAGATCTCTGCTTCAATTTACTGAAATGTAAACTATTTTTTTCTTACCAGACTGGCAACTACAACCTGATTAATACTATACACTTTGAAACTCCGACGGCGCGGCATGGGGCGGAAATTATTGCAATTTCAGATTTCTGATCTAACTGTTCTTCACGAAATGGTACTCGACACAAAATCCGTTGATACAAACTTTTAATCTTACCTTATACTCAGCAGATTGTCGAGCGTTACCAAATTTGCATAAAATGACAGCGGAAATCCCTAACCATAGATTTCGAGGGCCATAATCACACTATAGAAAATTAAAGTAAAAGAAATTACAGCTGTCGCTTTTCAGCACAGATATCGGTGTTCACAGAACGCTCACAATAAAAAAAAATTAAATACGAGAGTTATTAGTTCGCTACAAGTTAAGTGTATTTCAAGTTAAAACATCCATTAAAATTTATAGATTTCATTTTAAAGAAAACAATTTAGGAAAAAGATAACAAAATATAAATAATTTGCGAGATAATATTGCAAACCGTCAGTTTCTAATAAATGCTTTCAAAATGACGAAAATCGACGGTAAAATGTTTTATTTTCTATTTCATTTGTGTTCTACAGTCATATCTTATAGCTGTACGTTATTAATAAGTGTTTTATTTATTTGCATGAGTAGTAATATTTCCTACATTTATGACCCTGTCCTTCAAATGACTCAAATCTTCATGTCTGGCGTTACGACCAAAGGCGTATAGAAAATGACATCACTTTTATATAATCATTATAAATTTCAATTCTATAAATGAAAATTTCAAGTTCGATATCGAAAAGATATTCTATTATAAGTGACTATTATAAGTCTATTATAAGCTTGCTTTTTAAAAATTAACGCTCATGAGTAATTATAAAGTGAAGGTTTTTTTTAAGCTATACGAAATGAAATTCCAGTTAAATGCTACTTCATTTTGATGCATTTATTGATTTTTTCTCCGTTTTGTGACGGAAATCATCTATTTCAGTTCACGCCAAACAAAATACTCATTCTAATTTAAATAGCGGGAAAAAATGTGCAATTATGTGAAAATATTTTTTTTTTCAGAATTTCTATTTTGAGAGTTCTAAAGATAATAATTAAGCGTCAGGTTAAGCATCATTGCATGTTAAAATTCCGTAATAGAGTTACATGACAAATATTCGCTTAAAACATGAATGATGTATAGTGTTTCAAACAAAAATGCATGATTTCAAAGTTCTAAGTCGCATTCGTTAGAATGTGCCAAATAACGTTCTGGCCGATTACCGAAGAATAACCTGTTTTCTCTTTAAAATATAAAAATAGTCTTTTTTCAACAAATATACCGTAGGAAAATTAGAAATTTGCCAAAAGAATAAAATAAATAAAACACAATTTTGATAATGTATGTAGGTGAATTTCACATTTAAAGACTTCGAGCTTCCTTCCCTGCAATCACCTTTCTCAGCATTTATATTTATAAAACAGTAAAACTAAAAGGCGATTTCTACAAAGAAAACGTTGGTTTTTGGGAGAGAAAATTAAAGATAAAGAAAGCTAGAAAGTTTGATACAATTTATGCAAGTAAAACGTTTAGTCGTAAATTGAAATTAATACATTTTAACTGTATTCCATTCTTAATCATAAGTATATTTAAAAAACGTAGTATGTTTATTAGTTGATATATTAATCTGGGGGCACGGCAGGGTCCCTGCCAAGCCGAGGAAGCGGAGCCGTAAGCATTCTTTTCTGGAAAAAACTTAGCGTACTTTCGACCCCCCAAACCTTTGTGTGGAGATTCGCAGGAACAAGAAACTTCGTTGTTCTAAAGTACTCTTCAAACGGAACCAAATCTGCTCCTTGATTCAAAAGCGACACAACTCAAAAATGAGTTTTTTGAGTTATGGCTTCCATTATACTTGGTTTTTCGCCATTGACCCTTCCGTACCCCGAAACAGTTTTTCTCGTTTTAGGGAAAACGGATTTTTTTGAGTTATGACACTTTCGAAGCAAGGATGAGAAATGTTAAAATTTCCACTTTTCTATCTTTACAAATTCAGAAGATATATGTACTCAAAGTTTCGCTTTTTCGACACTAACTGACTGAAGAGATAATCAAAAATCTGAGGTACATATTGTAGCCCTAGAAACTTGATATTTGGTATTAGGGTAGTGTTTGGGATGCAAAAAAGGGAATAAAAATCGTATAATTCGAAAACAAATCGAAAAACACAAAGCAAACTTTCGAATATTTTAATTATGCCTTTCGTTGTATCCATGGCGCTATTAAGATTAAAGGAGTCGACATAAATGACATCATTTAATGCCGTTGCTACTCCCCTTCCGCGTCTACCATATTTAGCCGCGTAATGCACTGGAGACTGCTGATTGGACAGCTATCGGTCAAAGACAAATATTGCGACCGCAGGAGACTGGAAAAGAACTCGATTTTTGGCATCAACACTTTCCAAGAAGAAGATTGCTATGTTCAGTCCTTTTCTATTCATAGCTTCATGGTTGCATCCTAAACACTACGTTTATACCAAGTGTGGTGACGATTCGACACCTACACACAAGGTCACGTGACAGTGTAATGGTTAGTACATATATAGAAATAATTATCCCGATCCGCGTTGTGAAAGATCTTAGGGGATAATATTAATCCCAACAAAAAGTTTTCGGTAAAAAAAAAGAAAAAAGCGCCAAGTTATCCTTAATGTTTCGGCCAGAAAAAGTAGTGATATCTGAAGTTCGCACAAGTTAAAAGCCAAACATCCCAAATCTTTCATTGAAAATGGCTTCCTGCGACTTGGCCGTTAATGCCTTCCACAGCATTTCAAAATTAACGATTGGAAATTTCGCATTTATGAATTATTTAAATTTTAAAAGTAATATTAGAATGCAAAGAGGCAAATTCACATAAAGACATTATAAGTAAAAGATTTCTGATAAATACCATCCAGTTTCAACAAACATTAGTTTTGATTACACATCATTTAGTTCACTGGTGGTTTAATTGCCATTTTGTACGGTCTAAAGCTAAAGTCATTAACGTAAAACCCAAGAAATAAAACAAAATTTACTTACTTCAAATCTCTCTATATGTTACATAATATTTTATTGTATAATATTGAAATCTTGTGCATTGACGAAAGAGATTTTTTTTGTTTGAACATTTATTATAGTTTGTTTGCATACATTAAGAGGTATTCGATTTATAAACTGTTAAAAGCTGATACTAATTATGTTTTAGCAATTAGAGATATTATCTTCCGAAACAAGTATTTTGTTATTTTTAACTTCTAAGTATTTAAATAGACTGAAGTGGTTTAAATGCTTTTTTTAAATGTGTAATTTATTTCTGTACTTTGTGCAACAAAATGCCTAAAATAATGAAAAAATGTAGTTGGCATGTAGCTCATTTGTACATACTTTAAAATTTGAAAAAACCCCTCGAAGGCATTAACGGCCAAGTCGCAGGAAGCCATTTTCAATGAAAGATTTGGGATGTTTGGCTTTTAACTTGTGCGAACTTCAGATATCACTACTTTTTCTGGCCGAAACATTAAGGATAACTTGGCGCTTTTTTCTTTTTTTTACCGAAAACTTTTTGTTGGGATATCACTACTTTTTGTATGTTTTTTCAATTTTTTTTCTAAACTATAGTAATAAAAAAAACTTAAATTTTGGTACTTTTATGTTAGCCGGGAGCAAATCTCCTCATTAGCATTTTGTTTTTTCGCCAATAGCAGTTTTCATTTTTCACATGTGTAAATTAGTAACAATGGTTTGATTTTTCAAATAAAATATTTTGGTTTACGTTATTATTTCTTATTTATTTATTTATTTATTTCTATGTTATATATTCTATTAAACAAAATAAGGGAAATGCATTTATTTTAAATGAGATGACTGAAAAGTTTATATTTTTAAATGAAATGAATGCAATATGAACAATGGAGTTAGGAACAGTATTTGGCGATTTGCCACTCGCGCCCGGCGAACATAAAAATACCTAGATCTATTTTATTGAGCTTTACAAATGTATACTTTATTTCTTTTTGTATTAAAGTACTAGCCGCCTCTAGCAAGCAGTATTTGCTCTATTAATTGCATGTTAAACGTTGCATCATATTACTGTTATTCATAATTTTCTTGCCCATTATTTCGCCAAGTCGGAAGCTTTTGATAGAGAAATCAAGAACTCTTTACGATCATGGAAGCACATCATATATTTTGTGTTGTTATGTATTTCATCTTTCATGACAAATATCTCTTAACTCACTTATGTATGTTTCCTTATCAGTTACGATTCGTTCTCTAATGCGGAAATTTTTAATTTTATTAAGTGATCGTTTCTAATTGGGCTCACTGCCAGTTGTTGTATTTTAACTGTTACGATTGGGTACAAGTGAAATGGTTCAAATTAAATCCTTTGACAATATAGGCATTTACGTTAAACCATATTGATGCTAATATCTTTTTGTTTCACGTTAACCTTTTCAATAGACTCGATTACGGAAGAATAGAAGGTCTACGGGCTCACTGCCAATGATCCATTGGAAAATCTATTTTTCTTTTCATCTAATCTTGTTGAGGAAATAGCCAATGTGCCATGGTTTTAAGATTTTAGCTAATTTTATTCGAAACCTGAAAACTAAAATGCGAAGAACCGGATTATAGAAGATTCATTCTAACGTACATATCTATTAACAGTTTACATATTATAGAATTATAATAATCATAAGAATAACTGGCATTTTCGGTGCTTTAATAGTTTCCGTAAATTCTTTTTATATAATACAGAAGTTTTAACAGAGTAAAGATTAACAACATAGTCACAGTAAGTATAATAACAGTTCAATATAATAACAATGACAGAGGTTTTGTGCAGCGACGAAACTATTGGCACTTTGGAAATATTCGTACGTTATACCATTTAACTATTCAGTTGATAAGCAGGAAAATATAAATATATGGCTCGCATTAATAATTAACTTATTGAAAAATAGCCACTAGCGTCAAATACTCGCCAAACGTGTCAACATTTAGCGATGTGTCGCCAAATTTGGTAATATATCCTGTCAATTCTCAAATTTAGCGACAAAAAATGTTTTGTTTATTCTGACGTCATAATGATGCATATGTATTATGTATTATACACATACCTGTAATATGTATGATGCAAATGTATTACGTATTGTATGCATATGTATTACATGTATGACGCATATGCATAAAGTTCATTAACATCAATAAAACGCACTTAAAGGTATAGTGTTCCATTAATAGTAAGGATAATTGTCAGATTGACCAGAGTGCTATTAAGATTAGAATTCCGACATTTATAATAGACCGGGAGGCGTCTGCACACACCATCACCTCATCGAGATTACAGCTGAAATTTTAGGATTAGTCAAAACTAGATTAGCATATTAAAATCCAACTAGTCTGTTAATTCATGTCTTGGTAAAAACCACCTGAAGGCATAATTTTAGTGGTTGACTGATAGGTTTACTATTGTATTTTCCTGCATACAAAAGTATGGAAACATGGAGGAATGGGTGCAGGAAAACACAATGGAAAATCCATCAATCAACCCGGTAAAATCGGGTCTGTAGGTGCTTTCCACAAATATATGACTTGGCAGACCATTTACATTTTAATACGTTAATCGATTTTTAACTAATCCTAAAATTTCAGACGTCAACTCGATGAGGTGATGATCTGTGCAGACGCCTCCCGGTCTTTAATAAAATTTGTTTTAAGGAAGTAAAAGATAGAAATATGGACAGATAAACTGAAAGATTTGCCATATTAAAATTTTTGTAAAAGCATATAAAAATTTATTCAGCTTGAAATCATGTAACTTTATAACTCAGGCTAATTTTCTGTAATTGGGTTTTGGCGACCAACATATCTTATCTATGACTATAATCTTTCATTTACAGATTTAAAATTAACAATAAATTAACAGTAAGTAGTCTAATAATACAATATAATAACATTAGCAGCGGTTTTCGGACTCCGTATTTGTCGCACATCGTTCAAGACATCTTTATTAGTTACGCATTTCATTTAATTAAAAGAAGATTTTTATATTTTCATATGAGAATTAGGATATTTTTCCACTATAGGGACCTTGGCATTTTTTAAAAATCTTGGCGCAATTCGTACTTCAGAAACTGAGATATGTTGCCAAATGATATAAACAACTATGAAAACAAACCTGATGAACTTTTATGTTATCTCTATAATAATAGCATAAGTCATGTGACTGTCATCAATAGTTCCGGGTGGACCGCTTCACTTTTTATATGCCAAACAGCCAATTTGTTAATTTAACGTTAGCCGGGCGCAGGTGATAAATCGCCAAATATTGTTCCATTGCGATCATATCAGTATTATAACAGTCCATCTCATGCGACTGTCATAAACAATTTTTCGCGAGGTAAATTAAAACAAAGCTTTGATGTTGAAATTAAATATGAATTAACTATTATTTATTACTTTTTTTTTCTCTTCATTCTTTTCTTTTCTTTTCCTTTTTTAAGAAATAAGAGAAAATTGAGAGTCATAAATTTTAAGTATTTCAGTTTTAAATTAAAGTTATGTATCTTAAATATGAGTGAAAGTATTATATTTTAAATGAAATTAATAAAATAAGAAAAAATACGACGGGTACAATGTTTGACCATTTATCACCTGAACTTGGCTTACATAAAAATACCGAGTTCATGATCTGTGTATCAGAATGTTCCGATTTGGCGACGGATTGAGCAAGTAAATTAAATTATGAGTAAAAGTAACATGATACAATGTTTAGCATAGATTTAAGGAGACCAAACTGGTCGCCAAGGGCGGCTTGTTTATATATATATATATATATATATATATATATATACGGTACTTGTTAGTTATCCCGTCGACCAAATTACTGTCGCCAAAGTTTAAGATTAAATGCCAATAATGGTTGATCGTAAATGTCGCATTCACTTGACAAAACGTGTTTACGTCATCAAATGATTTTTATTTTGACGTTTTATTTGTATTTTTATTAATGTAATAATAAGTAATTTGTTTTTTCGCTATTTTAAATAAAAATTATGCCAATTTGTATAATTAGGCGAGTGGTTTGGCGATTTATGTAATTTGACGAAATTGGTCGACGGGATAAATAACAAGTACCTTATATACATATAAACATTTTATTTATACATGTATAAAATTTTGTTTTTTATATACAAATTATTTATTTTGGTATATAAAAATAAATAAACGGGTTCCTTAAATTAAATAAATTGTATACAAATGGAAAAAATTGCTTGTGTATATGACACAGTAAATGGGTTGCCAGAAAATACGTTATTATCCCATTTCTTTTCTTGCCAAGGCTATTTTCTCTATTTCGCCAAGGCTACTATATCGGAAACGTACCGAATTGCGGTTATATTTTGGTAAATGTTTTATTGTTTTAATATCGTAAATATATCATAACCTATACTGATTAAAATTTTTAGGTATATTCATTTTTTCTATTTAATCAGCATTTTCGGGAAAGCATATACAATTTTATTCAGCTTGAAATTACGTGACACCTTCAAAACTCTGTAATCGAGTTTTGGCGACCAACATTGGCCCAATTGAATGTATACGGCCAAATCAACACCCCCTTTTGGAGGGTTTAGAAGCGGAAATTCTGTGTTTTCAGATTTTTCTGGTTAATTGTGCTACAAACCCAACTTACTTGTGAAATTTCATAATTCTACGACTTTTAGAAGTACCTTAGTTATTTGATGATGCGAAGTGAGTCAGTGACAAAAAAACGCTTGTTCGGAATTTAATATTTCGAAAACTACTAAATACAGAAACATGAAATTGTGGAGCTTTAGTTCAGTTTGACCATATGAACATGTGTATAAAAGAAAAAAATTCTATATCTCTCCCTAAAACGACGTTATGAGGGGGTGGAAAGTATGCCGAAATGGTTCAGGAAAAGGTAGCTTACGGCTTGTGCGAACTTGGCGGACGCACTGCTGTGCTCCCAGATTAATAAAATAGAAGGAGGTGATATTTTGAATAAATTAAAGTTGTCAACAAATTTTTACCATCCTGAATTGCGATTTTGGACCGGATGGTTAGTCAGATAAATAGCTAATTTAATATTTACTAAATTTAAATTCTTAAGACTCTTAAATTTAATTATTATCTGAAAAGAAAAGAATAAGAAAATAATTCAGAGAAAAGATATGATCAAATTTTATTTCCAAATATGGTCATTCCATGCAAATTGAGCAAATCAGTTGTGGCAGACATATCACAGATTTTAATGAAAATCAGTCTATATGTAGATCATATCTGTTTATGAGTAAATTTAAAATACTAGATTTCAGGATTGTTTATTAAAGTATTAAAATATACATTAAAAGTGGATGCAAAATCCAGGTATTGTCTACATGCTTAAAATTTCAATTCTGATTATTAGCCTTAGGAATGGAAAGACTGCATTAAAAGTTATTTATAATTAGGAATGAATAATAATTAACAGATTGGCGTAAGTTAGTAATTGTATTTTTATTCTGTAATGAGGAAAAAATTATTTTTGAAAATTTTTGAAGTAAAAATGCAATATTTCTATTGCTCCCTTTTCAAATGAAGGACAGCACTGACAGGTTTATAATTGTTTGACCTTATAGCTAAAAGTGTATATTTTAAATATCGAAAGTTTCATTTTTGCCTTTGTATTCCTTAATGAGAAAAAAAAATAAATAGTAATAAATGTTGAGGGTAAAGTGCAATATTTCTATCACTTCTTTTTAAGTGAAGGAAAGCTTTATTAAGCTTTTAAATTATTTGGCATTATAGATAAAAGTGTATATTTTAAAATCCAGAAACTTTTATTCTTCCTTTCAGTTTATTTTTGGCTATTAATATATTTCTTTTAAACTACAGTAAGGCGTGACTATGTACGTGTACCGACCACTACTGGTCACAACACGGTGCCCACCATAAACTACAGTAATATATATATATATATATATATATATATATATTACGTTTAACAAAAAATTATATATTTATCCTCTAAAAACATAGATGGCAGCACTACATTTTTTTCCCTTTGAAATCGTGCAACATTGTAAAAAAACGCGCCCAGATTCAAAGAGGAAAGCTCTTGGAATGCAACAAATATTACTTCTTTAACCCAATTTTGTGACGTTAGGAATGAAAAGGCAATCTTGATTTTTTTAGCATATCTTGGACTTGTTGATCTTTATGTCTGTGCAATAACTGTAATATCTGACCTTTCCTTCATTATTTTTTTTGCCTATGAATAAGAGGAAAAAATTAGATTTTGTCATTTTATTTTAAAGTTTCTAATTTTTTTAAAGGTGAAGAAAATACATGGCAACTTAAAAACTTTAGCAATTTGATCTTAATATGTAACACTACATCAGGCATCAATTTCACAGATGTTTTTGAAATGCTTAACGTTTTAAATTTTCTCAAAATTGAAAAATTTTCAATTTTTACAACCAATTTAAGATTAATCATGACGTTACCAAATTATTATTACTAATTAAACAGGAAGATAATTTTCCGGAGATTACAATATTATAAAAAGATTTAATTTATGTTAAATAGTTTTCAAGATACGGAACTTCAAACTTGCAACTTTGAACGATTGTACACATGCCCTTCTATTTTACAAGTTTTTTAAATGTCCAGAACTTACAATTTTTTTGTCGAATATTTTGCAACGCTCTATTTGAATATGAATTCAATCTGTGTATCAAATTTTATTAAAATCGTTTACTATGCAGCCACGACTTTTTTTAAAGTTTTGCTCATTTTGTAAGGAATGACCCAATACTTAAATTTCATATTTCAAATATCATTTTAATTATTTTTTTCGTTCAAGATTAATCTCAGGTTAACATTCAATTTGTTCATTTGTAAAATGATAGTTCAATCCTCATTGCAACAGAAGTATGTTTCATTTGTTTTATTTTATTATATTATATTTTATTTTATTCTTGTAATTCGCTTACAGAACCGATCCAAAGATAAGAGGCTTTTGGCCAAAACATTAATCCAAACTTAATGGTATGTTATTATTATTATTATTAGAATATTTGAAATAATTAATTAAAATATTTAATGAGTTAATAATACGGATATTATTATTTTAACACAATCAAACTGATTGGTAAAGCTATCATACGAATTGAATATTTCCAACTGAGCGAAAAAATGCCCAGGCCGGGAATCGAACCCAGACCCTTGGCTTACAAGGCCAATGCAAGGCCAAAAGCATTGGCCTTGTAAGCCAAGGATCTGGGTTCGATTCCCGGCCTGGGCATTTTTTCGCTCAGTTGGAAATATTCAATTCGTATGATAGCTTTACCAATCAGTTTGATTGTGTTAAAATAAAAGTTGTTCTACGTATCCATCGTTTATATGGAGTTCCTTTACCTGCGGTTTATCCTGTTGAGCTGTCTACATGGCAGACCAGATGTTCGACCTATAAGGTTATGTGAGCGAAATATGCTGGCTGGTTGTTGGCCCAGTTAGCTTATACGGAAAAGCATTGGCCTTGTAAGCCAAGGATCTGGGTTCGATTCCCGGCCTGGGCATTTTTTCGCCCAGTTGGTAATATTCAATTCGTATGATAACTTTACTAATCAGAGTTAAAATAACAGTTCCTCTACGTGCACATCGTTTATATTGAGTTCCTTTACCTGCGGTTTATCCTGTTGAGCTGCCTACATGGCAGGCCAGATGTTCTACCTATGAGGTTATCTGAGCGAAATATGCTGGCTGGTTGTTGGCCAGTTAGCTTAAACGGAAAAGCATTGGCCTTGTAAGCCAAGGATCTGGGTTCGATTCCCGGCCTGGGCATTCTTTCGCTCAGTTGGTAATATTCAATTCGTATGATAACTTTACCAATCAGAGTTAAAATAACAGTTAATCTACGTGCACATCGTTTATATGGAGTTCCTTTACCTGCGGTTTATTCTGTTGAGCTGTCTACATGGCAGAACAGATGTTCTACCTATAAGGTTATCTGAGCGAAATATGCTGGCTGGTTGTTGGCCCAGTTAGCTTAAACGGAAAAGAATTGGCCTTGTAATGCAAGGATCTGGGTTCGATTCCCGGCCTGGGCATTTTTTCGCTCAGTTGGTAATATTCAATTCGTATGATAACTTTACCAATCAGAGTTAAAATGACAGTTCATCTACGTGCACATCGTTTATATGGAGTTCCTTTACCTGCGGTTTATCCTGTTGAGCTGTCTACATGGCAGACCAGATGTTCTACCTATAAGGTTATCTGAGCGAAATATGCTGGCTGGTTGTTGGCCCAGTTAGCTTAAACGGAAAAGCATTGGCCTTGTAAGCCAAGGATCTGGGTTCGATTCCCGGCCTGGGCATTTTTTCGCTCAGTTGGTAAAATTCAATTCGTATGATAACTTTACCAATCAGAGTTAAAATAACAGTTCATCTACGTGCACATCGTTTATATGGAGTTCCTTTACCTGCGGTTTATTCTGTTGAGCTGTCTACATGGCAGACCAGATGTTCTACCTATAAGTTTATCTGAGCGAAGTATGCTGGCTGGTTGTTGGCCCAGTTAGCTTAAACGGAAAACCATTGGCCTTGTAAGCCAAGAATCTGGGTTCGATTCCCGGCCTGGGCATTTTTTCGCTCAGTTGGTAATATTCAATTCGTATGATAACTTTACCAATCAGAGTTAAAATAACAGTTCATCTACGTGCACATCGTTTATATGGAGTTCCTTTACCTGCGGTTTATCCTGTTGAGCTGTCTACATGGCAGACCAGATGTTCTACCTATAAGGTTATCTGAGCGAAATATGCTGGCTGGTTGTTGGCCCAGTTAGCTTAAACGGAAAAGCATTGGCCTTGAAAGCCAAGGATCTGGGTTCGATTCCCGGCCTGGGCATTTTTTCGCTCAGTTGGTAATATTCAATTCGTATGATAACTTTACCAATCAGAGTTAAAATAACAGTTCATCTACGTGCACATCTTTTATATGGAGTTCCTTTACCTGCGGTTTATTCTGTTGAGCTGTCTACATGGCAGACCAGATGTTCTACCTATAAGTTTATCTGAGCGAAATATGCTGGCTGGTTGTTGGCCCAGTTAGCTTAAACGGAAAACCATTGGCCTTGTAAGCCAAGGATCTGGGTTCGATTCCCAGCCTGGGCATTTTTTCGCTCAGTTGGTAATATTCAATTCGTATGATAACTTTACCAATCAGAGTTAAAATAACAGTTCATCTACGTGCACATCGTTTATATGGAGTTCCTTTACCTGCGGTTTATCCTGTTGAGCTGTCTACATGGCAGACCAGATGTTCTACCTATAAGGTGATCTGAGCGAAATATGCTGGCTGGTTGATGGCCCAGTTAGCTTAAACGGAAAAGCATTGGCCTTGTAAGCCAAGGATCTGGGTTCGATTCCCGGCCTGAGCATTTTTTCGCTCAGTTGGTAATATTCAATTCGTATGATAACTTTACCAATCAGAGTTAAAATAACAGTTCATCTACGTGCACATCGTTTATATGGAGTTCATTTACCTGCGGTTTATTCTGTTGAGCTGTCTACATGGCAGACCAGATGTTCTACCTATAAGGTTATCTGAGCGAAATATGCTGGCTGGTTGTTGGCCCAGTTAGCTTAAACGGAAAAGCATTGGCCTTGTAAGCCAAGGATCTGGGTTCGATTCCCAGCCTGGGCAATTTTTCGCTCAGTTGGTAATATTCAATTCGTATGATAACTTTACCAATCAGAGTTAAAATAACAGTTCATCTACGTGCACATCGTTTATATGGAGTTCCTTTACCTGCGGTTTATCCTGTTGAGCTGTCTACATGGCAGACCAGATGTTCTACCTATAAGATGTTCTACCTATAAGGTTATCTGAGCGAAATATGCTGGCTCGTTGTTGGCCCAGTTAGCTTAAACGGAAAAGCATTGGCCTTGTAAGCCAAGGATCTGGGTTCGATTCCCGGCCTGGGCATTTTTTCGCTCAATTGGAAATATTCAATTCGTAGAATACGGATATTGGTTGAATTTTGACTATAAGAATAAGTTATGTAAAATCAAATATATGCACTATGATAATATCATATAAAAAATAGCCCTAATTAAAATGAAGATAATTATAAATAATTCTCAGTCAAATAGACCTTGACCAAACCGGTGATCTTTCCCTTTAAGGGTACGTCAGAATGTTTTTGTGACACACATATGAAAGTTCATCTAATGCACTGAAAGTTTATAGAGTTTACCGGATTCGACCGTCACTGTTGTCACATTCAATCGGACGTTCTGATCTTTATGCAAATTTTCTTCTTGATCACAGGAATGCGGTCTGCTCGTGTCGCTTAGCCATGTGTGTTACTCTGCAAAAATCGTCATTCGGAAGTCCTATCTCTTGAATCCAGGAGTTCTTTCTAAGGATTGCAGTCCTCTTGCCGCTGCATCTATGAGTAGCTATTTCATCCTTCCCCTTCGTGCCAACGATGACTCTGCCTTCTAATATCGACCTTTTTTAGAGTATTCAGGAGATAAAAGTTCATATCTTGGTGTGGCGAAGTTGTTTAGTAAAATTTATCATCTTGTAAAATCATAGCGTGTTGAGAAGGGACTTGGAGTTATTTCCAAAGTTCATTATTTTGTCATATTGGAGGTTTTAGGTAAAATCATTTTGGCTTTGGAGAGAGACGAGTCTTAATTTTAAGACCCTCTTGTAAGAGAGATGCGAGAGTTAATAACTTTCTTCTTTTTTTGCATTCCCTTTCTCTAGACCCAATTTTTGGGAGGGCTTATTCGACATAAAGCTATATCTCTTGTTGGCTGCTCCGCTTTGCTCCCTCATTGGTAATTTTGGAATTCTCCATGCTGATTCAGTTTTTCTGGTCCCCCATACTTGGCCGTGCCTGTTTCCTTTCCCTCTTCATAGCTAATTTTTATTACTCTCGATTCTGACTTCTCGTGGGAATGGTCACCACCCACGTTGAAGTATCATAAATTCTCCTTCGTTAGTTGAATATTTATTGCTAAAGCATCATAAATTTTCTGTGCTTCTACTATTCACCCTATGTCAGAATATGGCTTCCATGCTGCTTACATTAACGCTAATTGCCCTGTTTACTGTCTGGTCTATTTGGGAACTTTTATTACTCTGTTTGTGCACATATAAATATTATACAATTCAAATTTTTAATATTATTACAAAATGAATACAATATTCTTATTCCTTATTTTTTTTACAAGCATAGCGATACCTAACAACATACATTTATTTATTTATGTACACATTATAATAATTATTGATTTAAATATACACAGTTATTGGGAGTATTTTTTCTAGTTTAATTTAATGTATTGATTAATTAATAAAGAATTAGCTTTAGATAATTAAATAATTATTTTTGAATATGATTGGTTCGTGCGAATTGTATAATTAGTTAAAATTGATTACCAAGCTATGTTGTATAATTTTCTTTACAACACGAAGCACCATGTATCTAGTGCCACGAGTGATACTTGAGATCGAAATTCTTGAACCCAAAGCCATCTCTAGCACCTTTGTTTCAAGGAACTCAGAATTTTATCTTCCGCAATCGTAACTGTAGCCAATATTATTCGTCGTTGATCATCAACACGATAAAATGCAACATTATTGGTTTCCCATCTGTACAAAATAGCACAAAATATTTGGTTCCTGAATACAGTAAAATTCTTTTTAATTGACTAGAAAAAGTAAAATTAATTTATTTTACCGAATGATGATTTGGTGAATTTAAATATTGTGTAAACAGTCTGAAAATATGCTAACATTTCTTAATAGGTAGCTGCATATATATTTTTGCTATATTTAACATCACTACCAAATTACTAAAAATATCGCTTTAGTTTTATACCATGGCGCAAAATTAGCAGCAATTTTAAAAGCAAGAGAATTTTTCTGCCAAACTTACCCCATAGCTCACTTTTGCCGCCAAACTATTGACGTAGACAACAATTGTTCAAGAATGTTACATTTAGTTTTTATAAAACATGGAGAATAGAACTCCCTGCGAAACAAAATATTTTAAAATATATTTTCTAGGTACTTAATGAATGTTTTGGAATTGAAAATCTAAATTCTACATTCTCCTCACATCCGGAAACAAATTACATTATATTTAAAAGAAAACAATTATTTTTACATTTAAAACTTAAATATCATCACTTTTGCATGAATATGACATCATTTTCACCGACTTTTCACTTTCGATCGTGCTTTGGATACGAACGTTAGATACAAACATAATCTAACATATTCAAACATATTACAATTAACTTTAAATTCGACAGCATAAATTTCTGAAAGTTTATTGTAAAATAATTTTACCAGCTCGTTTCTAAAAATAACTTGATTGCAAGGATTATATATCGAGAAGTAAAATAAATTAATTTCAAAATTTGGTGATATAGTTTTCTATTCTTCAAATCTGATTTCTACATGTCAGTGTGCATCTGCAGAATTGCTGAAAAGAGGCGGTTAAAGAGGGAAACACGAAATAGTTTGACAACGAAATACATTGTTGATCGAAAAAAATTGAAAGGAAAAAAATGAAATGCTATATTTTGATGACGGCGAAAAAAGTCCTCATCGAGTAACACTTATTCCTGGTTATTTCGTGTCTGTTTCGTTTGTATCTTCTTTTCTGTGGTTGGTAACATAGCCTCGCCGTATGATATCAGGTGTTCCACAGATGAGTACGTTGTTGCGCATTTGGATCAGCTTGAAGCATACACTTGTGATGAGAATGGAAATATTTCCCCTATCACTGAATTGTACTTTAAGTTTATGTTGAATATAACTTATGGGACAGTCTGGAATCTCAAGGTAGCCACCAAACTGTGTCCGTATACGTTCGAGGTCTATAAAAATGGCCATCGGCGGTTCATTTGGTGATAATTTTCAAACTCTAGTGAAACGTTTACAGTTTTTGTGATACTTTCTTGGGAGATCCCTATGACGTTCTACTTCCTCTTCTTAACACTTCGTAAGGATCTATTATTTATCCAAAAAAATTACCTATCACAGAGAGAAGTCAGTTTCAAAAAAAGAGTTAGAAGACCCATTGTTGTCAAAATCAGAAGGCATTAAAGTTCCGAGAAATCACGTTCTTAACAGCTTCAAGAAGCCACAGCTCTGTAATGTCAAAATCATCCTCGAAATCGAAAACACACATTAACACGTTACAGTGATTCACACCCTGAAATTATTTGGAAAGCCGTAGCTCGCTACAGTTCTTTGCATCGTGAAGCCCATCAGTGAGCAGTCGCGCGCTACACCAACGCCCCTAGATACGACAGAAAGCCTTGACACGCGTCTTGAAAACATCACACAAAGCAGGCAAAACAAAGAAAAAATTCGAAGAAATTTCATGTTTCTTTTTTTTGGCTCGTGGAATTATTAATTATTATTAGAAAATAATAATTATTAATTCTACGAGCCAACGAAATCTGAACATGCACCAGTTGTTCGAATTTTTTTCTTTGTTTTGCCTGCTTTGTGTTACGTTTTCGTGACGCGTCTAAAGGCTTTCTACCGTATGTAGTGGGCATTGTCTATACTGTTTCACACCCTGACATGAATGTCAGAACTCTCCGACGAAAAAGATTTAGAGGTAAGCTGCAGTTTAAAATAAACATTTTAGAAAACATTACAAGAGCTTTAATTGTAAAAAAAAATGAGTAACAGATTGGAAGAAGACTAAGTTACAAAATAGTCTCTGCACAAAAGGAAATTCATGTTGGAGAATTTTGATAAAACAGCTGATAAATTGAAACAAAAACTCATATAGTTTTTAAAAAAACTGAATGAATGCATGTCAGAGAGTAGTATACATGACAAATTCGAAGCATTTCTAGGAAAAGCGGAACTGAAGCAATTCACTGAAGCAATCAAGAGCCATTTTATGCACTCATTTTATGCCATGAAAGTTATAAAATCTATGAAGCTAAAGGTTGGGCATTTGAAATCGACAATACTGGAAAACATTCTTTGACTTTCTCTTTACAAAAGAAATAAAATCCAATCAAAAATATTTCATGTAAAAATTAGTCAATGCCATGAAACTTATAAAATCTATGAAGCTAAAGATTGGGCATTTGAAATTGACAATACTCGAAAAACATTCTTTGACTTTCTTCTTACAAAAGAAATAAAATCCAATCAAAAATATTTCATGTAAAAATCAGTCAAGTCTCGTGACTATTTAACCGTAAAAGTTTAGAAATTATGTAGAGCCAAGTTTTGCTCGTTTATTAACTCTGACACTTTAACCCTTTACGTACTGAATTATGAATTCATAAAAATTTTATCTTCTAAAGACTTTTTCGTGAATTGTTTAAACTACATTAGAAGATTTACATAATCAGTTAATAAATTTTAGAAGGATTTTAGAAGAATTGAAGAATTTAGAAGGATGAATTAAATTTGAATTTATAGGGATTTTGTGCAATATTTATAACCCCACTCAAATCTTTTATTTTAAATATTTTTCTTAGTATTTTGTAGAATTAGGAAATGTACTAATAGAAGTATATAGTATCTTACAATAGAAATATAGAAATATTTCCGAATTGAAAAATTCCCTCCCCCTCGCTCAACTCCAAGAAAGCTGAAAAGATGCAAAGGCAAAAGAAATCACCCTTTTCAAAATATTTTTGTTTAGTGTAACCATTAATGCTTTTGGAAAAAGATAAAGTAATGTATCTATAACTCATTCTAAACTGCATTAGAAGTAATCGATGTATTAAACGAATTTTATAACAAGTTATTCTAATGACACTTATAAGTACCGTCAGTAGATAAAGGGTTAATTCACAAATCACAGTCTATACACTTTTAGTTAATGATTATTTTGTTACTTGGCTATACGCAGCACGAGAATGTAAAAGGCTGTTGTTTACATATTAATATTCACGTTTATTTACCAAGTATTGCATAAAATAGGATTTATAAGAGTACTGAATGCATATGTATTTGTACCGTGCGCATAAGTTAAAAAAAATTGTAAGCCCGGGTGTGAAAACCCTTTTGTGGTCGAGCTAAATGTAAGGATTTCTGAGTGATTTTCTTCCGATAAAATGTGAATACCAGTCAGAAACTCTTTTAGAAAGAACTCCAAACGGTGCATCCCTCCTTTAGGCCTCTATTCCGTCGTTCATAACCAGCCTTAATCACGTGATCCTATTCCAACACAAATGAAGTGTTGAGTAATAACTTCCTTGTGCTGCACACCTTGCTAATAATAAGCTAGAAGTAGCTCGGAGTCGTTCGGTAGCTTCATCGCCCCTAGCCCAAGCCTTCCCGCTTTTCGGTGTCTTTGATTTGTGTAATTTCCCTTTTAAATTTGTCCGGTTTCAATTTTTGATTTTTTTTTTTTTCAATCTCGCTTTTGTAGCGAAAGCCAGATTGAAAAAAAAAATATAGGTAAGATATTAAACGTTGAAAATGGTCTTTTTTCTTCTTTTTTTTTCCAATTTTAAGAGCACATGGCAGCTATGATCGAAAATATATCTCGGATTTTTTTTTTTTTTTTTTTTTTTAGTTAGATACTTACCATAAAGTACGGTTACCTTGTTCTTCACAGAATTATTTGATTATTTTATTATATGTATTTCAAATATAAATATCAGAAGCGTCTTTTAAGATTTTACTTGAAAGGGTAACATTCTTTCGTTATTGTCCTAAAATCGTTTGCATTCGAAAATCTATATTTTCGATTAGTATTTGTAATTTAAGTTTTTATATATAATTTTAAAAGAATGCTTTCATCATTATATTAAGACGTTAGTAGCGTTTGATACAGTCAAAAATGGTGGCCTATTTGAAGCGCAATTATAAAATTTCATTCCATCAAAGAAACTCCATTAATTAGTTTGAATTACTTGAATTTTGAAACATTATTTTTTGCAAAAAAATAAGTTCACCTGATAGGAAAATTTTAGCTGTAAGAATAAAATTATTATCAATAAATGCTTAGCTCGCATTTGCGTAATTGGACTTGACCTTTCGATACAAAGTTTTATTTTTCATAAAATTGTTATGCATTTCTCAAGAATAACTTTTTCTTTTCAGAAAATTGACACACACACACACACAAAAAAAAAAAACAAAAAAAAAACTTCCATCTATACCAATCTCAAAACTTTCTTCTATCTCATACATGTTAATACTTCAAAATTCGCTAGCACACTGCCAAAATTAAATGGCAGTCTATACCTATCATGAGGATTCTAAAGATACGAAATTCCGCGCATTAGTTCTTGAGATATGACTATCGCTGAAATCGTGTAAATCCAGCAAACTGCAGCCTAGCAGCACCACCTATTTGGTGCTTTACACCAAAACCTATGATACACCAAAACCACCAAACAACAACATATGTCAACGTTAAACTGAATATGAAATTTTGGAGAATCCGTGCATTAGTTTTTGAGATAGAGCCTTTGCGAAAATCATGAAAATTCTAGCGTAGCAGCGCCACCTATTAGACGTTTAACACCAAAATCTAGTCAGCAACAACTTGTGTTAAGATCTAACTCTAAAGATATAGGAAAATTGGTGCATTAGTTCTTGATAGAGCTATTGCGGTAATCGTGAAAAATGCAGCACAGCAACGCCACCTGATGGGCGATTTATACCAACACACAATCAGCACCAAGTCATATCAAGGACTAACTGAATCTGAAGTTTGAGGAAAATCCGTACATCAGTTCTTGAAATAGAGCTATTGCGAAAATCGTGTAAATCCCAGAAAATGCAGCATAGCAGCGCTATCTGTTGGTCGATTTACACCAAAACGTAATCCGCACCAACTCATATTAAGGACCAACTGAAACTGAAGTTTGATGAAAATCCGTGTATTAGTTCTTGAGATACAACTACTGCTGAAATCGCGAAAAATGCAGCATAGCAGCGCCACCTGTTGCATGATTTACACCAAAAACTAATCAGCAGCAATTTATATTAGGGACTACATGAATATAAATTTTTATTAGATTCCGTGGAATAGTTCTTGTGTAGAACGCCCACAAAATTTGTGTGACATACTGACAAGTACTTTAGATACAGTAGTGTATCCGAATCTTTTGTGTGTCCTTGTAAATGAACGATAAATGCTATGCACATCATATTTCACCGCAAGTACATTGTAGTAAATCTGAGTAATTTATGTCTATTCCATTATATTTCAGTAACATAATATCGCTGTAAACAGCCCCCCCCCCCATATATCATTATATAACGGAGTTCTTTTGTGTGCCCTGTAAATGAATAATAAATGCTTTGCAAACCCCATATTCTACGAAATGCATGTTTTACTGCACTTTATAAATGCATATCAATTTCTTTATGTTTTAAATTGTCTAGCATCATTAAAATGCACTTGAAACGATTTTTCCTATTGAGCGTAATGTAACAAAATACTTTTAACCGCCCATGCAAATGAACTATAAGTGCCACACTTTTTTTTTCAATAGCGATCACGCTATAGTAAACGTCAATAACATATAAAAAATGTAAGGTGATCCCAGTATATTTACAAGAGTTAGAGCTCGGCCAGAAGTCCATACAAACCGAAGACAAACATTTTTCATCTATGTTGGAAAGTGTTAAAGAAAGAAAACTTTTAATAATACAATTTTTAGTTTTTATCAGCTGTTTTCAATATTTTATTTAATCTTATTTTGACATTTATTTATTGCTAATTTTATAATTCCAATTATTTTAAAAGCAAGCATTTATTTTAATAAATAACAACCCATCAAAGGTCCTTTAAAAAATGTACCATTTTTTCTTAAAATATATTTCAGCTGTGATTCATCTCTTTGAATTCGTCTTATTAATATAAAATCCCTTCCACGTGCTTGTTTTGTTTGGGCTTTCTTGGACGTTTAAATTTGAGCGATAAATGGTTTCATATTGCAAACCTTTTTTAAGGAATACTGCAACTCCATCTATCTCTTTCCTCCATGGTCTCTTATTGTTTTTCACACGTCGAATGTTTTTATGAAATAAAACCGCATTTAGTGAGCTATTTCGTTAGCTAAAATGACCATGGGGTCATTATTGTTAGTAATAACGTCTATTATAGTATTGGTGTAGCATAATTATACAGATTATGTCTTTAATTCGAGTGGTATGTTCCACAAAAACAACACCGCAATACGTTTCATATCTGACTGATACAAGATCCTTCATATCTATATTAATCTATATCTATATCTATACTAATATTATAAAGAGGTAAAAATTGTTTATTCGTAGGAGGTAAGCTCTGAAACTACCGAACCGATTCCAAAAGTAATGGTATCAAATTGATGGTGTGAGTCCAACTTAGATCATAGGCTGTATTTTATGTCCGTGTCGCTGGCCAAAAGGGAGTGCAGGGGCAAAAAACGTTCTAAAAATACGATTTTTGTGTTACTGAAGGGCCTAGAAACATGAAATTTGGAATGGTAGTTACATATAATATACTAATGATATCTAAGGACTTTTCTTTAAAAAATTTAAATTAAAAAGGGGTGAAAATGCGCGGAATGCATTCTAAAAAACGTTCTAAATGGCGATTTTTACGCAGTTTCAAAAAGTACCAAACCGATTTAAAAATAATGGTGTCAAAATGATGGTGGCAACCCTTGCAACAACATAGGCTACGTTTTATGTCGGTGCCACTACCCCTAAAGGGGGTGCAGGAGCAGAAAATCGTTCGAAATTGCGATATTTTTGTTACTGAAGGGTCCAGATACGTGGAATTTGGTATGGTAGTTACTTATTAGATATAACTGATCTCTAGGAACATTTCTTAAAAAATTCGAAATTTAAAATTGGTGAAAATTCGCAAAATGCGTTCTAAAAAACGTTCTAAATAGCGATTTTTACTTAATCTCAAGAAGTACCAAACCGATTTCAAAAATAATGGTGTCCAAATGATTGAGACAACCCTTGCTCTAATATAGGCCACTACACCTAAAGGGGGTGCAGTAACAAAAATACGGTTGAAATAGCGATTTTTGTGTTACTGAAGGGCCGAGATACATGGAATTTGGAATGGAAATTACTTATAAGGTATACATGATCTCTCAGAACATTTAAAAGGGGTGAAAATGCACTAAAAGAGTTCTAAAAAACGTTCTAAATGCCGATTTCTACGCGGTCTAAGAAAGTACCCAACCTATTTCAAAAGTAATGGTTGGATATGGATGATGACAGCCCTTGCTCCAACATAGGCTTTATTTCATGTCGGTGTCACTACCACTTAGGGGTTGCAGAAGCAAAAAACGTTCTAAATTGCGGTTTTTGTGTTACTGAAGGGCCTAGAAACATGAAATTAGGCATGGCAGTTATTCATAAGATACAAATGATCTCTAAGAACATTTTCTAAAAAATCGAATTATAAAGGGGTTAAAATGACCGAAAAGCGTTCTAAAAAACTTTCTTAATTGCGATTTCTACGCAATCTCAGGAAGTACCGAACCGATTTTAAAATAGTGGTGTGAAAACGATGGTGACAGCCCTCGCTCCAACATAGGCTGTATTTCATGTCGGCGCCACTACCCCATAGGATGTGAAGGAGAAAAAACGATCTAAATTGCGTTTTTTTGTAATACTGCAGCGGCAAGCAACTTGAAACTAGGCACGTTAATAATTTATAAGTTATAAGTGATCACTAAGAACATTTCCTAAATAATTCGAAATTTAAAAGGGGTGAAAAGAGTTGGGTTGATTTTTGATGACCAATTATCTACTCGAGGGACGTAGGCCCAGGGGTGAGTGCCCTTCGCCGGGGTCTTTCTAAAGAAACCTAACACGTGTTTAAGCATGGAAATCCATGGTTCGAAGAAAACCGCGAAAACTCCGATCGATTAGGCCGACGGGCACGATTGGGTTCGAACCCAGCATCTCCCGTCAACCAGCTTCGAAAGCAGAAGCTCTCGGCCACTGGTGGAGTGTTGCGTAAAGGGACGAAAAACGTTCTAATTTGCGATTTCTAAGCAATCTCAGTAAGTACCCTATCGATTTCAAAAGTAATGGTTGGAAATTGATGATGAGAGTCCTTGCTCCAAAGTAGGATCTATTTCATGTCGGCGTCATTACCACCTTAATGTTCATTTTAAAAAACGATCTAAATTGTGATTTTTGAGATACTGAAGGGGCTAGCAACTTGTGATTTTGCATGGTAATTACTTATGAGATGTTACTACACTCTGAGAAGAGTTCCTTAAAAATTTGAAATTTAAAAGGGGTGAAAATGAAAGAAAAGTGTTTTAAAAACATTTTAAATAGCAATTTCTACTCACTCTCAGGAAGTATAAACCAAATTCGGAAGCAATGGTTTCAAATTGATGATAACAGTCCCCGCTCCAACATAGCCTATATTTTACTTTGTTGTCACTACCACCTGGGGGTTACAGGTGCAAAAAATATTTTAAATTGCGTTTTTTGTGTTACTGAGGGTGTCTAACATTTTAAATTTGGAATGGTAATTACTTCAAAGGTTCAAATGCTTACTAAGAATTGTCGAAAGAATATTCATTATTTAAAAGGATGAAGTGAACGAAAAGCGTTCTATAAGCGTTCTAAATTGCTATTTTTATGCAATCGTATGAAATACGAAACCGATTTCAAACATAATGGTTGCAGATTGATGGTGATAGAACCTGCCCAAACATAAACTATATATTATGTCGTTGCCACAGCCTCTAGAGAGTTTCAGCAGCAAAATACTTTCTAAATTGCGATTTCTGCGGTACTGAAGAGGCTAGAAACTTTAAATAAAGTACGGTATTTACTTATAAAATATAAATGTTCTCTAAGAACTGTCGAAAATAAATTCGAAATTAAAAAGAGGTGAAGCGAAAGGAAGGAGCGAAAAGCATTCAAAAAGAGTCCTAAATTACGGTTTCTATGGAATATCAGGAAATAATAAAACGATTACGGAAGTTAATTGTTGCGAATAAAGAGGGATAGACCCTGATCATATACGGGCTATACTTTATGAAGATGTCACTACCAGCTGGTGGGCTAGAACAACAAGAAAGCCTTTAAAAACATCTAAATTCCGTTTTCTTTAGAATATTAGGTAATACCAACCAATTCAAGGTTAATGTTGGCAAATTAAGGGTGACAGTCTCTGTTTCAACATTTTTCGAGACATTCTATTTCAACTCTGTTTCGGCATTTTATGTTGCTTCCACTAACACCAAAGAGGTGGTAGACTGTTAAAGAAGAAGCTTCGAATTTGATATGATGGTTAATTTTAAGATGTAAATGTGTTAATATGGTTTCCAAAAAATTCAAAACTTCAAATGAATACTGAAATGAACGTATGAAATAAGCATA
This sequence comes from Maratus speciosus, assembly GCA_963932465.1. Taxonomy (NCBI): domain Eukaryota; kingdom Metazoa; phylum Arthropoda; class Arachnida; order Araneae; family Salticidae; genus Maratus; species Maratus speciosus. Next base: position 17,802,656 of record OZ010800.1, on the reverse strand, counting down.
AAAGTTTCAAAATACTTTCTAAATTATCATTTAATTGGAATTAGTTTTAGTTCTTCTTATTAATTAAAATCTCATTTCTGTCTATTGCACTTTTATAATGAAGTTCAGTAGAACTGTGGCTTAATTTGCAATTTTTGGATTATTTCAAAAAGTGTTCTTCTAATAAAAATTAGTCATGTGAATATTACTTGGCATATTTCAACTATTACGCGAGCAAAGCTGCGGGGTTTGCTAGTGTGTATATAAAAAGAACTGTTTGTTATTAGACTCTCTTCGTGTTATTTGACGATCTTTGCATTTATATTTGAATTAGTTACAGTCCATAATGAATTTACATACACGCACACTGTTTAAAATCTGCATATTTTGCTGCATAGTCACTCCACCGCTTTAGTAGAAAACGGTTACTTCGCTATATTATGGAGCACTGTATGTTATCAGAATATAGATTTTCTATAAAAGCGGTGGAGTGACTATGCATGAAACGCTGCATATTTTTAACAGTGTAGGTTGTGAGATCTGTAAAATCGGGACGGGTTGAGAGAGCTTTCAAGCTTGCGAAAGCCTTTTTTTACAGTGATATAGGAAACGAACGATTCAATGATTATGCAAGTTATTGAAGGTTCCGTGGATTTAGATGAATGAGCATCGATAAACTGGTGATAATTAAATAATAAAACTTTGTATTCATCAACATAAAACAAAAGCACACACAGGAAGCTTTTCGGGATGTAAATTTTAAAAGGCCAATATAAAAACGTGTCCGTAAGAGGATGACGTCACGAATGAACAGTAAGGGCAGAGAGGAAGCTTAAAAGTAATGCGAAAGATGGCGCTAACTGAAAGGTAAACACCATCACAGAGGATCATATGCGGAAGAGAAAAGTGTTGCCAAAATGATCGATACAAATTAACAGAAAAGAAAAGCGTAGAAGAAACGAAAAGCAATTAAAAAATAAAAGAAGAAAACTTAAAAATAAAACTAAAAGAGAAGACGCAAGAAGAACGTATAAAATTAAAGATTAAAAAAAAATTAAAAAGAAAAGAGACAAGAAAGTTGGAAAGAGAATTAGAAAAGTAATTTCAACGCTGAAGAGAGAAAGGGAAAAGTTCGTAGAAAATTTTAAAAATAAAAAATGCTTCGTGAAAATCCAAGTGATTGGAAGAGGCAGGAGAAAAAATAAATCTGGCAATAAAGAAACTGAAACCGAGACTTGAAGTCTAACAGTGAGAGGCAATAGAAGAGTTCGACATTTCTTTATTTGATATAATCTTTGATGCTCGATTATTCTGAACTTTAATGCTCTCTTAGTTTAACCAATATGACCTAAATTACAAGAACAATGGATAAAAAAACGCCTTCTCAATAGGAATAGTATCTTTTAGAGAAGAGAATTTTATTTTATTTATAGGCTTGAAGATAACTGAAATTTGAAATGGGAAATGAGTTTGGAAATTTTCAAACAGAGATGAGGATAATGATAAAATGGCTGAATGATTAATATAAAATTAGGATTATTATTTGAGTCAGAAAGAGGATGTTTAGGATTATTAAATTTATTCAGAGCTTTATCGATCAGAGGGATTATAATCATGTGCATGGGCAAGATATTTAAGATATTTAATTTCATTTTTCAGAGCAAAAACTCAAAGAAATTACTTAAACCCTAAAAACAAAAGTATAAAAGGAGGCCAGTTTTGTGGAGGAGGATGGTTTCAAAGAGCATCATGAGGAAGAGAAACAGCGAAAGGTTTTCTATAAACAAAGCTACTTTGGAGAAAAAAAATCGTCACTTCTGACATCTAATACTACTGCTTCTAATATTTCCCCTCTTGTGCAAAATTATGTTGTTAATTTATCATCTCATTCTCTTGCTGATTCTCTCTCTCTTGGCTTGAATTTTTCGCGTGATTATAAACATTCAATACCAAACTTGCTCCCGTTGAACATTCTTTCAAACACTGCAAATTTCTTCTGGTCATCTTGATTCTCCTGGTTACCTATTAGCTGATGTCATAGCTTACAATAAATCGTTGTAAAAGTTTAACCGTTCTTCATTGCAAAAATTTCTCTTCTTTTCAGCTCTCATTGAACTTAATTCGGTTCCTGACCTTCTTATTACTAAGGCCTACAAAGGCGGCCAAACTGTTCTTCTCAGTAAATCTAATTACATTTCCCATGTTGAGTCTATGTTAAACTCTGTTCCATATTTTATATTAAAGAAGGATCCTTCTGCTAAGAATCTATCTGATATCAAGCATATTGCTGAGAAGTGATAACACAAAACGTTTGGTCATCCCCTCAATCGCTATTTGTGCTCATTTCTATGCTTTTTCTAAGGTCCATATAACTACTCTTTTCATTCGTCCTATCGTATCCGATACTGGTAATGCTTCTTATAAACTTGCCAAATTTCATTCTAAGTTACTTACTACTGTGTCCTACATTAACGTTCATACCGTGAAGAATCCTTTTGATTTTGTTGATAAAATTAAACGCCTTTCTCCTCCCAGTTATAAAATAGTTTCCTTAGATGTTAAATTTTTTCACTAAAGTGTCAGTTCAAGTGGAAATTGATTGTTTGGAAAGAGGGCTACGCGTATTTTATTATTTTCCCACTGAAATTTATGAAATAATACAATTACCTAGTATTTGTATCAGGCAAACCTCCTTTCAGTTTAATCATTCTTTCTATTCTCAAAGTAATGATTTGTCCATTGATAATCCACTTTCTCCTCTTTTAAGTGATATATATATGTATTTCTTTGAAAAATAACTCCACGTTATGTAAATTACTTTTCTGTTTTAGGTATATTGATGATGTTTTTATTTTTTATTCCCTTTGACCCGGATCCTTCTAATCTTCTTTCACTTGTTACTTCTATTGATCCTTGCATTCAGTTTACTCTCGAAGTCGAAGAGAACAGTTCTCTTCTTTTCCTTGACGTTTTGGTTTCGAAACTCCCGGATAGGTTCTGTGTTCTTTTTATAGAAAAACTTTCGCTGTGTCACCCCTCCTCGTGCTTTTTAAACCACCCTCCTCAAATGAAAGTTGTGCCCACTTACACTTTTGTTTTACGGCGTTATGTATTTGTTCTAAATAATGAAATTACCTCAAATCTCTTGCACATGGTTATAATTCCTCTTTGATTGATAAAGCTATGAATAAATTCAATAATCCAAAACGTCCTCTTTCTGTTTCAAATAATACTCATAATTTTAACTCTATCGAACTGTCATTTTATTCTCATCTCTGTTTGAAAATTTAAAATTCCTTTCTCGTTTCAATCTTCAAACCAATAAATAAATAAAATTCTCTCTCTGAAAGATCCTATTCCTACTGAGAATAGGTAAGGTGTTTTTTTTTTTTTTTTATTCCTTCTTCTTGTAAGTTGGATTACATTGATCAAACCACGAGAGCATTAATATTCAGATTAAGCGAGTATCAGAGGTATATTTTAAATCGATAAATTTCAAAATTTTTGATTACCCCTCACTGTTCGACTTCAAGTCAATGTTCCAATTTCACCACGGACAGAATTATTTCTTCTCCTGTCTCTTCCAATCACTCGGATTTTCACGAAGCATTTTTTATTTTTTAAAATCCCGATAATTTTGTCAATGATTTCTCATCATCTCCTTTTCTCCCTTCACAGTGGAAATTACTTTAGTAATTCTATCCTGTCTTTTCTTGTCTCTTTTCATGTTATTACAAAAAAAATCTTCTATTACTTATGTTTTTTTGCGTTTTCTCTTTTAGTTTCCTTTTTTTTTTTTTTTTTTAATCTAGTTATTCATGTATCATGTTAATGCCATTACTTTTGAAATCGGTTCAATAGTTCCAGAGATTACACCGTACAAAGAAACAAACAAACTTTACCTCTTTTTAATATTAGTATAGATAGATAATGAGATAACCTTAAGAAAAGATGGTATATCAAGTTGACTAGTTTCTCACTCATAGGAAAGGAGATTAATTAGAATTATTCCAATCTACAACGGATCTATAACGGAATTCATTTATATCATATAATTATTATTTATTCTATTCATAATAATAGAAGCCACCAGTCCATCAGAAGAAAATAACTCGGTTAAGCGTGACTCGGATAATCGGGACTCTACTGCAAAACATATTTCAGGTTTAAGACTTAAAGCACACGCTTTTATTTTATGTAAAATGACGTCATTTGCATTAATATAGAAACTTAAAATTAAATATAGTTTATAATAGCTCCCTGTTTTATCATAAAGCCTTCATTTATATTTTTCTCAAAGTAGCACGTATTTTAATTATTATTTTTTTTATTTTTTTTTTAATTTAATTTTTTTAATTAATTTTTCTTTCCATTTTATAAGAAAATGGCAACAAAAAGATATAATTGCTATTTTTCAGCAATTTTTTCTTTACTTTCTACAGAAATAGCGTACTTGAGTTGCCAAAATGGAACAAATGTCGCTAAAACTACAAAAAAAATTAATATTTCAAAAACAAATAAAGATGCAGTTTTCAAACAAATTGCATTAAAAAGTACTTTTCTTTCCCAATACGATGGTATAAAAACTGAAAATGTGCGATGTTTAGAAATTTAAAAAAATGCTATAGAGCATTTAATTGTACAATGATGCATCTACTTTGTTTATTGCTACGTCTGTAAGCTAACGTTATTTATTGGACACAAAATAAGCTGGGAGAAAGAAATAGCATACCGTACCGTGGCTAATACTACATCTTCTATTCTCCGTTTGATTCATAACGGAAAAACATAAATTTACTAATCACTAAGTGCAAATTTCATGTAATCTTCTGCAATCGCGATCACTGTCCAGAGACTCTTTCAAATATAAAAGAAACATCCATATAGTTCAGTAAATACACTAATTAGCGGGTATCCTGATTACGGAAGATTAATACAATATCAAAAACCTTAAAAAAAACTGAAAAGGGGATAACTAATTAAAAAGATAATCGAAAATTTATTTCAGTAAACAATTTTTATTGTAAAATATTTTCTTTTGTGGTATAATTAACGCAAAATTGCATACATTTTCTTAAGAATAATCTTTAGTACTTAACATTTGAAAGAGTAGACTTTTCTAAAGGGGAAATTGACGATATATGTAAAAAGAAAAAAAAAAGAGTGGACAATATTCGTTGATCCGAGTTCGAGGCTATAAAAGTCATAATTTTGGGGAAAAACAAAATAGCATGTTTCCGTAGTAAAGTACGCGAAAAATATTTTAAATATCTGAAATTAAATTATTTATAATATGTGTGTGTGTGGCGGGGGGAAAACGTTTGCATTAAAATTTAAATATTTGAATCCACTTTTATAATATCAACTGCTATTTAAATGATATCGTCATTTTTATAATTACATCTTCTAGTTTTTTCTGTAAGAAATACATAGTAATAATAATAATAATAATAATAATAATAATAATAACTGTTACTCACAAGGAAGGACTCCTTAAAACGCATACTCAAAATATTTTCAAAAAGGAAATGCTAATAAAATGACTCATGTATGTAAAAAAGATCGGGAAAAATATTGCGGTAGAATCCCAGTAGAAAATCTGTAAAAAAATATTTTTTCGAGTATTTGACGCGAAGAGACGAACGCTCCACGCTCTTTGGCGAACCAATACGTTTCCTCGCCAAATGCAAGGGATTGAAATGCATTTATAAATTCCTTGTTAAATAAGTAATTAAATGCCTAATGCTCAATGAATTTAAACTTAAACTGTGGATTAGTTTACTATTTTTGCTGTAAGCTTATATAATATATGCAAATTGCGTGTTACTTCTATTGAGCTATTTAATTTTATACGGTGTCACCGGCTGGATACGTTTTAAGGGTATTTTAATTAAGAATGCTATCATTAAACATTTCGATATTAAGTTGTTGTTTCCATGGCAATAAACTCCCTTGTTGTCTCTGACACTAACAATATCGAAGTCAAATTGCCAATGCTCAGAATCGGACCTTAATTTGAGTTTGAAACACTTTTAATCCATTTAAATTTCGGTGTAAACGGCATAAATACGATCGTTAAATTTCATTATTACATATATAAATGTATATGACAAAACTGCAGTTATAAATATGTATTTTTTTTTAGTTAAACTTACTTAAACTAACTTCGTATCGAGAGTTGAAAAAGTTTTTCTTAAAGAATATTTATCACAGTATTATTCAAAATTTTATCGTGTCGCCATCCAGCGCTAAATCGCAAAAAATGAAATTTTCATTATTTTTTTAGGAAAGCTAAATAGAGGTTCTGCCGATATTTTTATGGATATATATACTTATGAGAAGAATATTCTATAATTTTTTCCAAATAATTCTGAGCATGCGCTTATGGGGAACTTCCTTGATATCATTTTATCAATTTTTCAGATGCATTTTTCTTTACCTGATGCAAAAGATAAATTGCCAAGTATTATTTCAATTGCAGTATTTCAACTGTGTAATTTTTTAAGTATTACGAACATTCTTTTTCATGTTTAAATTCATTATTTTCGTTTTTTAATATTACCCCTCATTAAAATGGATTGTTTTTTTTTTTTTTTTTTTTTTTTTTTGGTTTTTTTTTTTTTTTTTTTTTTTTTTTTTTAGATATTTAGATATTTTTTAAAGATTTTAAATTAAATTAGTAACAGTTTTTTGTCTTTTATTTTTCTAGGTTTAATAGCCGTTTCAATTTTTTCAACAACAAAAAACTTCTCCAAGAAATAAAATGGTAACCTTATCGTCCAAAATAACGGAACTTTCCGTCATAATTCTATAACTAATCTACGTAGTGCTATAGCTTAAAACCTTCCCTGAAACGATGCCTATCTCACAGTATAAGTTCCGTAAAAATCCATGCAGTAGAACTCGAAATCTAGATGTTCGGAACGAAATTTCCGTTTGGATTTTATATATATAACTAGGGGGGCTCTGCCCCCTGCAAGCTACGCTCACCAACCCCCGTTCACACACCGCAGAATCTAAAAACACGCTAATCTGATGGGTTTTAAAAATATTAGATAAGATTGAATTATACTGAAAAAAGCTGTGCAGATCTCCCTGTAAAAGGGTTTCTATTCAATTCCCTTTGATTGCAAAAATTTAAGGGCGAATCAGTTGCTGTTAAAACATCCAATGGTTATTTTCGTTTTTGATTAAAGAGGATCACTTATTTGAAAAGAAGCTATAATAAAATAAATTAAGTATACAGAGTCTTTGTCTCCCGGTATTTTAAAACAATCTCTATAACAGTAGCCTAAGTCATGTGACTATCATCAACAGTTCCAGGCGGACCACTTCGCTTTTTATACTCTAGGCGTCATTTTGGTACTCTAATGTTTGGCAGGCACAGGTGATAAGTCGCCAAATATTATTCTATCGCCATCATTTCATCTATATTATAAAAGTTCAAGTCATCAACTGCCATAAACAAATACGGACTGATCCCTTCGCCGTTCATATGAAAGTTTGGTACAGATGTCATATACGTCCCATATTGTCGCGATTTCTTCACGACGCCAATTTGGGGAACACATCAACAGCATAAACAGCAACATCCGCCTTATCATATCAAGCAAATTAACCATACTTGGCGTTATGTGCCCGTTCCGTATATGACATTGGCGTCAGAAAAAAATCGTGAAAATATGGGACCGTACGTTTTCCATTTTGATTAAAAAATCATTTTTGTTTTCGAATAAAACTACATAAAAGTTGCCATGGTCGCAAAGAATTCTAGGTACTGTTACGCTAGCCGGATGTAAATCTCGCCAGCAGCTTTTTTTCAACTCGCCAGTTAGCTTTTTTTTTTTTTTTTTTTTCGAGTGGTAATATTTTGCCAGATACGCATCGCAGGTTTGGCGTGATTTTTATTTTTTTACGAAAATTTGGCGATAACCTCGTTTTTAAATACCAGTTACATATACATTTTTGGTATTCCTTTGATATGCCGTCGACCAAAAATCTAACGCCGAACTATAAGATTAAATGACAAAAATGGTTGATCGTAAATGTCACATTCACTTGACTTTCAGCAAGTTACACGTGTTTACGTCATCAAGTGATTTTTATTTCGACGTTTTATTTGTATATTTATTAATGTTACACTAATTTATTTGTTCTTTCGTTATTTAAATTAAAAATTATGTCAATTTGTGTAATTTGGCAAGTGTTTTGGCGATTTATATAATTTGGCAAAATTGGTTGACGGAATAACTAAGTAGTACCGTATTTTTTTAATTATTTTCTATTATTTTCTAAAGGAAATATAAAAAAAAATAATTAATAATCATAGAACAAAATAATTTATATCATTTAAAAAAGAAATAAAAGTAAATAAACATTTATTATCAAATAAACAACAATAGCCGTGTTACCATGTCAATCACATTAATGTCATTTTGGCGTCAATTAGGTACCCCGGTGCGTAGATAACATCTGTGCGTAATTTTTTTCTCTTCGTTTTTTTTTTTTTTTTTTTTTTTTTTTTTTTTTTTTAAGAAAAGAGTGAAAGCTATGAATTTTAAATGAAAGTTGTGTATTTTAAATAAAATGAATGAAAGGATTATATTTTAAATGAAATGAATGAAATATGAAGAAATGCGACGGGAAAATGTTTGAAGAATTATAACCTGCGTCTCGCTAACATAAAAATACCGTCAACATTGATTTCTCTATCAGAATCTTTCGATTTGGCGAAAGATTGTTCAAGTAAATTGAATTATGAATAAAAGTAGCATGATACATTTCTTAGCATACATTTAAGGTAACTTTTTCTGAAATATGAAAATATATATATATATGTTTGATTAGAATTTGAGTTGCCATCATTAGAAAAATGTATATAAATTTAGAAAAAAATTAATATTTCGAAAACTAATTCGAATTTAAAAATTCTAATACCAGTTTCTGCGGATCAATATTGATTTTTGGTGTTAATTTAATCGCAAAGTATTCCATATTTTAGGAGAAATCGCCGTGAAACATAATCAGTTGTTTAATCAGTCGATTCATATACCCGTTTCATAATTTCGTTTCATTAGGATTTTATATATACTAGGGGATCGTACCCGGGCTTCCCGGGTTAAAGAATATAGGCGAAAACATTAATTTTTTTATATGCAATAAATTTTTTAGAATGTCCACTTACATTAAAAAAGCATTTTTCATATGGAAAATAAGAATTATGGAAGTTTATCAAAAGCGATATTTTCTTATTAGCCGCATGCTAAGAGTTATTTGCCAAGATTTTGCTACTTATGGCATCCTTTTATATTCTGGTAATTTCAGAGCTTATACATGTCTGGTAAATTTGTGTTTTATTTATATTATTTTATTTATTTATTCATAGGAATTTTTTTAATGGATATTAGCCGTAAGAAAATGATGAACTCTTTATTTTGTTTTAAGGGCAATCGGATTAATCTTTCGTAATCGAATTCCGCGCGATATAGATAAATTAAAAAATATTTCATTCTTTAAAATTGTTTTTAAAACCATACACAATCAGTAAACTGAGATGAACTTTGCAAACAAATTCCATTTTAAAGAAAAAATCCTATTTGGTGATCTAAAAATTTAAATTGTACGATTACAAATATGTTAGATTTTTGTTTTCTCAATATTATTCTTTTATTGTATTAATGCCATTAATTTGAATGGCACCATGAAGAAGGAAAAACAATATAGAAAATTTATGAGGAAAAATGCGTGTTTTCAAAAGCAGTATGTCATTTTCCGTTATTATGCCCCTAATATCCTATTCTGCTCCTAATGGGATTTTGCGCCACTAAACCCTATAGAAATTTTTTTATCAACAATCATGAATTCTTATCAGAAAATAGCATGAATAAAGTTAAAAATACCTCATTATTTCTCTCTTGTCTGCAATAATGAAAGCTATCTAATTTTCATCACTTTGAAGAAATATCATAAAATGCTTTTTAAATTAAAATAAAAAAGTGCGGATATAACAAAAAACAGATAGTGCGGTCACATCTGCAAAGGAAGGGCTTTCAGTTTAAAAAAAAATATATTAGTAAAATTGGTTCAGCAGAAAGATCAGGGTAGATGACTAAAAAACACACTTGTGTTTTAAATATATAGATTATATAAAATTGGGAAAAATTAAATTAAGCAAATTATGTTATTTTGATAAAATTATAGTAGAATGCCCTAAAGAATAGCATTAAAATTAATTATTCTAGAGAATTTTCGACAAAAACTTCAGGAACACGATATTATTTTAAACCACGAATTATTTGTTTGCTTTTATACGAATTGAATATTTCCAACTGAGCGAAAAAATGCCCAGGCTGGGAATCGAACCCAGATCCTTGGCTTACAAGGCCAATGCTTTTCCATTTAAGCTAACTAGGCCGACAACCAGCCAGCATATTTCGCTCAGAAAACCTTATTGGTAATAACATCTGGTCTGTCATGTAGACAGCTCAACAGAATAAACCGCAGGTAAAGGAACTCCATATAAACGATGGATACGTAGATGAACTATTATTTTAACACAATCAAACTAAATTAAATTAAACTAGATTAAATTAACTAGATTAAATTTTAAACCAATCAGTTTGATTGTGTTAAAATAATATTTGTTTGCTTGTCTAACTCGGCGAAGCAAATCCATCCAGGCGAGAGTCATCAATTTCTATAATATAAATCGCTATTATTTGCATGTCACCTCTCTTTTATAAAAACGCTCTAAATTTTTGTAAAACATTGCGTTTTATAAGTGTGTGATTTCGATTATATTATTTTTAAAAGTGAAGCAATTTCACCTGTGAAGAATTTCAAAGTAACTGCACAGTGAAAATGACGCGCTTCTACAAAACATAATTCAGGTTTAAGAATTAAAATACACACACGCTTTTTTTATAAAATGACATCATTTGCCTCCGCTAAAGGAATCCATTTTTACAATCCAGTATAAAACTTATGACATCATTATCAACGAATAACAGACAATATTCTTGACATATTTTATTTTCAACTTTTTTTTCAGGTTTTATGCGAAAATGGCAACAAAAAGATACAGTATCTCCTATTTTTGACTATTTTCCGTTTACGTTCAAAGACTTTCAATAGAAATGAGGTACTTTTGTTGCCACTATAAGAAAAATGGTACTAAAAACTACAAAAAATTAATATCTCAAAAATAAATTGAGATACAGCTTTCAAACAAAATGCATTTAAAAGAGCATTTTTTTCCTTATACGACGGTGTAAAAATTTAAAATGTGCGATGTTGAGAAGTTTAAAAATTTGCAGTACAGAAAATTGCAAAACCAAAATTTCATTTCAAATTTCAAAGTGTTGCCATTCTCAAAATGACGTATGCGTTACGCACAGATATGTTTGTCCTTTATAATATAGATAGGGTAGATAGATGCACTTACACACAAATATTTTTTTCAACATTCCAAACTTCGGAATTTATTCATTTTAAACCATTTTACAAAGGTGTTACAGTGAGTCTGTTTTTTTATAACATATTTTTTTTTTCTTTTTTTTTTTACAATCCTTTTATATCAAATAAATTTTTGGCAGTTTTATTGAAATTTTTCCTTTTCTTTTCATTTAAAAAGATTAATAAGGAGATTTATTAAACTAATCGATTCTGTTATTTTGGACTTGGTAATTAAAGAATGTTATCAATATGCCATAAATAGCTTTTAGTTAATTTTTAATCAGAAAATAGAGCTACTTAAAAATTTACAAATATGACTGAAATTAAGGAAAATCATTCCATAATGATGAAGTATCGAATTCTGAACTTTTATTGAAATGAATTATAATTTTTTGTATGAATGATCCGAAATACGTGAGAAGATACTTGGAAAGCATAGGCTAACTCCGGGAGAGTCGCCGCATACGGGATAGATGCCACACCCCTTGTATTTCTTGTAATTATCGATAGATGGTCGTCAAACGCACAGTATAGCTGCGCAATGAGATTATTTTAACCAGCGTATAGCGTGAATCCCATTTCGATGTTTACGTGTTGAAGTACAATCCTTAATTTGACGTAAGTGCATGATTTCACTGTCCAAACTTTTAAACACGTTATTTTTAAATACTTTTCATACTCCAATTACTAAATACATGCATGATTTCGAAGTCAAAACTAAGTGTAGCGTTTGTATATAGTACTGTGTGTATGGTTACGCCATTCCTCTTAGCGATGGCAGGTAACTGTGAAGGCCGACGTCTGCACCATGCAAAATGGGATACATGCCGCACTGCTATTCCGGTATAGATGCCACAGTTTCTTTTGTACGGGATGATTAAGTGTTATTAACTTTTACTTTTCTTTTTGCACAGACTAACCATGTTAGGCATGTTATCAAGTTTACTAAAACCAAAGGAGAAAAATGGGAAAATAAAATGTAAGAAGGGCAAGAAAGATGCAAGTCAAGATGATGATAATGAAAAATTGGATTATGCGTAACGCAGACGTTCTTTACAAACTTCTCCAAAAAACAGGAAGTGTAATTGGCTTCGTTGCATCATGTGTTTTAATGTAGTTACATAAAGACCGTATTTTTCCGACACTTTTTCTGTAGATTGTAGTCGAAAAAACAGGTCTCTCAACCCATTCGGGACCATAGGTGCATATAAGCACCTTCATAAAGAGCTTAAAAAATTTATTTCTGGCACCATTAAAAAAGAAAAGTAATATTTACTTTCTTTAATTAGAGGATTTTTATGATTTTTTAAGTAAAGGTAACTTCTTTTAAAAAAGTGGTACCAACCTAATAAAATTTGTGTAAATGCCACCAGTCCCAAAAGGTTTAACAAATAAATTATGTAAACACAATTGTATCCCCGCCCCCCCTTTCTAATACATTGATTTTACGTTGCTGCTGAAATAACAATTAAAATTTTCATGTAAAAAAGTAAGTCGATAATTTTAATAGTGAAAGTAGGCAACAATTATTAATGTGAATCTACTAATACGTTTTATTGTACTCATTTAGTTTCATTTTGTTATTACATCGTTAATTTTAGTCCAGATATGAATATATTTTTTAATATTTTTATTTATAATTTCATTCTGTTCTTATTACAAGAGCGGCATAACTACCGCACAAGTGCGGCGTCTCAGCCTGAATGTACGGGTGACGCGCTGCAGTGTAATGGTTTAGAAAATAATTGTTAAAAAATATCAATAATTTGTTTTGAATTTTTTTGTTGTAGTACACGCGTTGCATATTTAACATTAAATAGCACAACATGATTTTTTTTATTTTATGTCCACCATGGGATTTTATACACAAATTCAAATAAATGTGCGCCATAAATCCCGGAATTACCCTATGACTTAGTATGTCTTTCTAGTCACGTAAAAAACAATGATGAATTTAGAAAGTGCATGCATTGAAAATTCAGAAAATCCAACAAGTGTTAGAGCTCATGAAAACATTTTCTAAAAAAGGAGGCTTAATCAGATAATCTGAGTTTCAGTCGCGCTTATCGGAGGGACACTGCATTTCAAAATCATAAAAAAAACAAATTTTATTTAAAAATTACTTTAAGCACGCCCGGTGATAAAACAAATGCTCATTATTTAGTCTGTTTTTAAGTCTTTATATATTTTGTGTAAAATGATGCGAATTTTGAAAATGTAATTTCATTTTTTCAAAAGTTATTAAAATAAAATCCTTACTGAGTTAATTTATGAATCACCCTATAGCTTATAGAAAAACAGCTAAAAATGTTGCTGGTTAGTTCTACACGTTTTATCATTTCTAAATAATAAATGATTTTTTCTGAGATTTGTAAGGATCGATAAAATGTATATGAATTTTTTTAAAAAGTCCAACATTATGTCTTACTAGATACATTACACTTTTGAAAAGTTTATAGCCTCACTATTAAATTATTTTTTACTTCTATCATCTTTCGTTTATCTTTTCTTTTCTGAATTAAAATGTAATATGTATAATGCAAATGGAATGCGTTACAAAAAGAAGTGATATCTAATCAAAAACAACTCCTTCTAAATGATGCCGCCAAGCCCCAAGCTTAAAACGTGAATAATAAAAAGAAGTGATATCACATAAAAAGATGCGATATAGAAGTGCATATTCCGATTGCCGTGTAAAAATCTATCACTACTCACAATGTTTCCAAAGGACTCGGAGTGAGGTACAGTATGTGAAAACTGCTGGACGAACTGCAGTCGTATATTTAATATTTGCAGTACCTATACCAATTTCGAAAAATTGTGAAAGTCGAAAAAATTAATTTTAATTTCTCATTTTATCACTCTTATAAATATTTGTAGGTGGAAGATCTGTAATAAATCAGAAAGATTTTTAAGACAAGCAGGAAATGGTATGTAATTGTGGTAATCATCTATTATTACATTTATACTTTTTATTATTTTAAACATAATTTTTAATTACATAAATACGTTTAATAATACACTGTATTAAAATTAAAGGGAAAACTGGTAAAATGGATCCTGTTTATGACAGATATATTTCTTAAGCGTAGATGTCGTGTTTCCCACATAAGGAATATTATATAATACTAGTACCTTCACTAGAACATATTTTTCCCCTGTCATGTGCAATTTCCTTTACGCAGGCTTTACTGCAGTATATCTTAGTTTAATTAACGTCTATTATTAGGTGCATTGTTAGTAATATTCATATGATTATTATTTTTCATTATTATTTTACAAACTCAAAATGTTTATTTCATGTTTACTTAGAAAATCCTCCACCTACAAGTGGTCTTTCTCGTTCAAATAATGGTAATCAACAAATCGATCCCATGATGTTAAATAAGAATGGGCATGTAAACACCATAATCTTCGAATTTTCACAGTTTAATGGGAGAAATAATACAAAAAGAAAATTGCTAAACAAGTAGTCATATGTAAGTGTAGGAAGAACAAACATTATAAAAGCCTGCAGGTCGCCAAGCAGTTTTCACATACTATACCTCACTCCGAGTCGTTTGGAAACATTATGAGTAGTGATAGATTTTTGCACGGCCCTCGGAGTACGAACTTCTATATCGCATCTTTTTATGTGATATCACTTCTTTTTATGACTGACGTTTTAAGTTTGTGGCTTGGCGGCATCATTTACAACGAGTTTTTTTTTATTTGATTTGTTTTTACTAGGAGACAGTAGAATTTGATTTTTTGCAAGACCGTTTCCAGTTTCATTGTAGAGTTGAAGCTGCGAAGTACGGAAAGTTGTGACAACGCATCTCTAACTTCATTAAAGACAATCAGGAAATAATTTCTGAAATTGTTTAGCGACCGTCAAGAAGCTGAAAGCAGTCATATTGAGCATCTTTTGGTTAAGTTTGCGTTAAGCGAAGTAAATGTATTTTTACTAGAAATTAAGATTTCAAAATCCCAATAGTCGTAACTTCCGAACAAAACACATCACGATATTTTTTAATTAAGTAGTTCGCCTTAAAGGAATCTTTCTGTGAGTATTTCACAAGCCCTTCCCCTCCCCCTTCCCACTATTTGAAATTTCAAAGTCAAACACCGAAGCATTCCACTAGCCAATAAATTATTTAAAGCAGAGTATGACCGTGTGTTAATTAATTCACATCGTATTTTACCGTTTTTAACTAACGGACCAAGAAAGCCTGAGAGGTAATGTGTCCACAGATTAAGTATGTACAATCGTCGGGAAAAATAAATAAACACCCCCTAAAATCTCTGCAGCTAAACATAATAGATGAAACCCAGCAAAGAGGAAATTGCTGGCCAGCAGCAAGATAGGTGCTGGCAATGATGGAGAAGGGCTGGCTGATGGTCTACCACTACATGACCACTGCTGGACAGCTTCAGTCAACTTTGCTGTTGGAAATCATCAGATAAAATTATGGTGGGCTTCCGTTTTTGGCCCACCACTACATGGAAGTGCACGAACTTTTGCAGATTTATTGCTGGGAACCATTACGCTAGGTGGCGTTGCGACTATCGAAGGCATTGAGAATTTGAACACAAATCTGAAATGAATATCTTAACACAATTTAAGCTGCGAAGCTAATTTTTTTAAAACTTTAAATAATATAGCACCACTTCCACCAACAAAATAAATAAGTAAATGAATAAATAAACAATTTTTTTTTTATTTGAACGCACTTTTTTTTCTCCTTAAATCTGCTTTTACTAAGTTACAAAAGATTTCGGTTTTCATAATTTGCACAGTTCAGAATAAATAACAACAAAAAAAAAGCGTATAAAATATATAGGATTTCTATACAATAGAATAATTTCTATACCAGTTTAATGATTGGAAACGTAAATCACAAAAGAAACAAACTTGAAATAGTGTAATGAGAGCTTAAAAAACCACGAGCAATCGTTGCGTACGTTGAAAGCACTTGTTGATGTCCGATCATGAAAACCAAGCAGCATCGAGCGCGGTCAGTTCTTGAGAGGGTGACCACATGCAGTTCAAATATTTCTATAGACATTTCTATTATAGACACTTCTACAGATGTTTCAAAAGCTCTTGGTGAAACTAGCTTATAGAAAAAAGAGCCATAATTATACAGGGTGACCGGTCTCAACGGTGTCCAATGGCTAATTCTTAAACCGTTAGTCATAGGCATATAGTTCCAATTGCAAAAATGTTTTAAATAAGGTAAAGAAGTATTTTTAAAGCAATTTGGGTCAAGAAAAACATTTATTAAAAATTACGAAATTTAAATATTTATACGGTCCCTAGGTCCTATAAGTGAAATTTAGGGAAAATATCCTATTGTATTGACAAGTATTACAAAAAAAAAAAAGTCCCATTCCTCTGCAATTAAAACTGACCGAGTAATAGATGTTTAAAGTTGGAGTATCTTTTTTGCTGCAAAATAGGGGTCAGCCACAAATTTACTAGAAATAAAAATAATCGTCAGATATAAAATTTAACATTAAACATTGAGAGTAAATTAACATTACAATTATATTTTGAGATTTTTGTTCATTCTGACATATTAAAACAAAATATACAACTTGTACTAAAAATATAAGTAAAAAACAAACAAAAAAAAAAACAGATTTTGTTAAATGATTATAAAAGCAACAGTCAGAACTCTTTAGAAAATTATACATAGTTAGATTACCTAATCTAAAACGTTTTTTTTTTGTTTTATTTATGCGTATATTTTTATACATAACTTTTGAATGGCTGCTCTGAATATGTTAAGGAAATTAAAATGTCCGTTTTTGAAAATGATCCTCATATCACTTTAATTTTCTTTTACATTAAACATCAATTATTCGAATTATATGATTCTACCTGTGCGATTACTTCGATGATTTAAATAAACATAACAAAATTGTTAGAATATTTTAATATTTTGTTCTAATAGAGCACAGATTTATCCATTAAAGGTCGGACATCATATAACCGCCCGCATTCTCTCTTTTTAATTAACTTTTCTTTTTTTAAGATCTTGTTCCATTTGTCATTTTATTGTAATGATAAAATAATAATAATTATTATTATTATTACATTACCCCTTCTGAAAATACCACTGTATCTCCCCTCAGCAAATATTCATTAGAGTAGTTATTTTTTTAATATTTTTTTAATTAAAAATTAGGGGGAAAATACTGTTAAATCAAAACATATGTTAAATTATTAAATTTTAACATTTAACAATTTATATATATATATATATATATATGTATATTATTTTTTTGCTGTACTTCTCGCTAAGCAAGTTTCAAAAGCATATAAATCACTTTTGCCATCAAACACTTGCCTCTGCACTTGCCAAGCACGAATACCGCCAAGATGAGTCACTTTGACACCGAAACCTCTGGCCAATCAGATTACAAATTGGTAAAACAAGGTTGGAAAAAAAATATGCATTTTAAACCTTAGAAAGTATTTGTATGTGCATGATTTGAGGCCGCAAGTGTTTTGGCCCATCTATTGTACAAATAAAGTTGTTTACCTCATTTTCCTTGTCCAACAGGAAAAATTTTCACTCCATTTATTTATTTATTTATTTATTTTTTTTGTTTAGCAAGTATAAATTGAATTTTGATTTTGGTCTCTAAAATATTTTTTTTCAAACAAGTTTTTATAAAGAACTAAAAAGTTGAATTTGAAAAAAGCATAGTATCATCAAAATGTATAATAAGCAATCCATGCTCATACATCGTAATGTATCTGACATCTTTTGTGAGGCACTGTATAAAAAATATAAACGCAACGCACTCTCATTTGGAAAAATTACATTGTGAATCTTAGTGCCTTACATAAATGTTACTTATTTTAATTTTAAAATTTCTGTTTGTAGGTAATAATGTATACGAAATGTTTGGAGTGGTCCTGTAAAAAAATATAAATGGTACGTACCTAAAATCATATTAATATTACATTGTAATTGGATTTACATAATTATGCAAAATTTAATCTTGATCGGATATTTAGAAGTGAGTTAAAATTGAAATACAAATTTTGAATTAGGAAGACATACATACGAATGTCGTAACTTAAAAGCTTATAAAAATAATACAACTTTTTAAAATAAAATCATCAAAAGTAGCACACTCATTCTCTTAAAAAAAAAAAAAAAAAAAAAAAAAAAAAAAGTCAAAATAAAATTGAAGACGTCAGTTTCGAAACTCGCCTTATCCGAAATTTAAAAAATCGTGTTTCTCTATCAATCTATTCTATTGGTATAAATGTACCAATCAAGCACTACAATCTCCAAATTTTCAATGAATACCAATGGACGCTTTTAAAGGTTTTACGCGATTTCCCAAAATTTGATTTTTTCGATAAGGCGAGTTTTGAAATGCACTTCTTCAGTTATTTAAACCAATCTGAAAGTTAATTACTAAAAATTAACACTACCGTAATATTTATACGGAGGCAGCACCTTCAGTTAAATCGCTTTAAAAATACTTCTTTACATTATTTAAAACCTTTTTTGTAATCGGAACTATATGTCTTTGACTAACGGTTTAGGAATTAGCCATTGAACATCGTTTGGAGTGGATGCCCTTTATAATACTTTAAGCACTTCGTGTACTACCCCTGGAAACTTGGTCCAACTCATCTGTTTTCAGTTACAGAAAAGTGGTTTAAGTCATAAAATTGAAAATGTCATAACTCGATCAATTTTAGGCTAGATGAATGGGACTTTTTTTTTGCCGTACTTTTTAGAGAAATAGGAAAAGTTTACTAAATATCCCTTATAGGACCGGGGTACCGTATAAAAATTTAAATTTCGTAATTTTTAAATAAATGTTTTTCTTGACCCAAATCGCTTTAAAAATAATCCTTTACCTCATTTACAAAAACGGTAACGTTCTATTTATTTCTAATTGGATGTTTCCCTCACTAGGAATGAACTAACTCATTGCATTGATAGGACAGTTTACAGAAAATCTTGTCGTTCAAACAATACAATTCCTTATAATAGCCACTCTCCATTTCATTATAAAGCTTCAGCTTACCGGTTTTATATTAGACGTGCATTTGAAGTTTGCTCTGATACTCACCTGCAAGAAGAACTGGATAAAATTAAGTCAATTGCTAATAGTAATGGTTTTTCCACTAAATTTATTGATAAGTTGATTTATAAGTTTAAGCACGCAGAACCAGCCAAAACAGAGTGTATTAGTAAAAATGAAGTTAAATTTATGGCAGTTGATTACATTCCTCGTTTATATGAAAAATTAAAATACATCCTAAGGAAATATAGTATAACGTTAATAGCTAGAGATAACACCAAATTAATTAATCTTGTGCAAAAAAGAGTTGATCCTATTAGTATGGAAAGTAAGTCAGGAGTTTATATCATCCCATACAGAAGTAAAGAAACAAATAAGATATTCAATTATATTGGTATGACCACAAGAAAATTCCAAACAAGAGTTAAAGAGCATATGCAGGATATTAATAAAAATAGACCGGCTACCGCCCTCTCAAGGTTGTTTCAAACTAAAGATATTGACATCCTTTTCAATAGAGCAAAAGTCATTATCCAGGCTTCTGATCTTAATAGTTGTGCTATTTTAGAGTCTTTGGAAATTTTAACCCAAGCAGAAAATTGTTGTAATGACGTATTATCATACCAAATTCCGCGTATCTGGTTTAATTTACTTAATATTACTGGAAAGTTCGGTGTCTCGGAGGATTGAGCTTTCTCTACCTTCCCCCTCCTTCAGTTTAATGGATACGACCACCTGCGGGCTTCCTGAAGTGAGTTTCCGGTCAATCTGTAGCAGTAAACATCGAGTGTCGAGTGTTTTTATCAGTCGATCCTCTTCTCCTTGTCAAAGGCTTAAGGTTAGCCGAAAGCGCTCGGAGTAGCTTTTTATCATTTTAACATCTAGTGTTTTTAATTTTAAAAAACATTTGTATATATTTTATCACACCTATTTAGTAATGTGTTTTAAATGAAGCATTTGAATGTTTCCATGTTTTTATATAAAAAACAAAGGTGAATCTGGCGTTCAAGATTGGACTATTTTATTAAGTCAATTTATTAAAATGATTGTGCATTTAAACTCTCTGTTGTGTACAAAAAAATATAATAATACAGTAGGAGCACCTGCTTGCAATATCGTCTGCGCTCGATTAAACCGCAGAATAAAATAAGGATCAGAGAACTACTGACGCGGGAAGTTAATTTTTTAAGCTAACAGAAATATGCCTGACAATTTAGGACAAAATACGGATATTATTACAATATTTATGGAACTTAAAAGGTATGTCTTATTTAATTTAAATTTTTTGTTCCGGTTTGATAGATTATTATCAAGAGTTAATAGTTGTATCTCTCTATTCTAAAAAAAGTAACTACCGCTGTCACCGCCGCCGCCGCCGCCGCCGCCGCCGCCGCCGCCGCCGGTTTTGAATTTTTTGTGGCCGGAGGTCTTTCTTCGTTAATATTGAGAAAAATAATACATACAAAAATATGAAAATCAGTGGTATTATACAGAAATGTTTGATAAATACGCTGATGCAGACAGTTTTGAAATCGAAGAATTATTTTAAGAGATATTTAATGCTAAAGTTGGACAAAATCGTTCCACTAAAAAAGTTTTATAGCAGCAAAAACTATACATGGCAGTGTAATCAATTTTAGATCATTTTATGCGTTAGAATTTGCCGGAGTGCAGATTGCATTAATTTTTTTATTTTGACTCATTTTTTCAGGCTTTATTTCTATTTTAAATTCAAATTTTCAGCATTTCTAGAGATATTTTTTACAGATTTCAGAAAATTGTACTAATTTAAACTGTTGCCAACTGTATAAAAAGCGCAAGCAATAATGTTTGCTTCAAATTAAAAATTTATTTACACGTGACTATTATAAACAGGAAAAAAACTTTCAAATTAGAATTAAATAATTATGTATAAAAAGCAGGAACTCATTAAAAATTACGTCATAAAAAGTATACACGTGAATTTTAAAAGAGAAAGGATATTGTAAAATAATAAATTCATTAACATGCGTTAGAAGTCTTAGGAGAAATTACGTCACATTATAGTTATTACATAAAATGAACACAAAATAATATTGCAAAAAAGTTTAAATTTAGAAATTGCGCTAGACATTTATTTATTATTTTGAGAGGATATTTTCAACTATTTTTGTTAGGAAAGCGCAAATAATATTTCATTGCTAACAGAAGTACTTTCACGTGATTATTTAAAAGAGAAAGAATAGCTTGGAAAAAATTACGTCAGATTAAAAACGATTAATTTAAAATGTCTCATTTAAAAGAACTTTCTTTTCGCTTTGTTAAAAAATACCAGGAGACAAAGACTCTGTTTACTTAATTCCTTTTAGATTAGCTTATTTTGAAATGTTGTTACACGTGTCTACGTCATCAAGTTATTTTTATTTCGACGTTTTATTTGTGTTTTTATTAATGTTGTACTAATTTATTTGTTCTTTCGTTATTTAAAATAAAAATTATGTCAATTTGTATAATTTGGCGAGTGGTTTGGCGATTTATATAATTTGGCGAAATTGGTCGACGGGATAATCAAGTAGTACCGCAGCGGATTTGGCGTTAAAATTCTCCAGTCAAAGAGAAATGAATAGAAATTCGTTTATAGGGAGATCGCCACTGTTTTTTAAATTATAATTCAATCTTTCGAAATCTTTTTAAAGCCGATCAAATTAGCGTGCATTTAGAGCCTGCGGTGTCTGGACGGGGGTTGGCGAGCGTAGCTCGTAGGGGGCCGAGCCCCCTAGTGTTATATACAATAAGACTGAGCTGGGATTCTTTTCAGAAGCAATATGGCGATGGAAAGATTTTTGAGAAATTGTTAAATGCATTTAATTCATCTATTATAGTTTGTTGTTGTTTAATAGTACAATTATAAATACTAATTATTTAGTGTTTTTCAAATTGTTATAATTATTTTTTTAATTGTATTTAAGCATTTTTTTTGCTGTTTGTCATTTCAATCAAACATTTAATTGTAGACATTCAGAATCAGTTATTAAATTTTCTTTGATTGTAAACTCATTTTCTACGTTTTCGATACATTTTTTTTATTGGCATTAAAAAATAAAATATAATATTTAAGCATTGAAATAAAGTGTTTTTCATGCCCGATAAAGTTGAAAAGTGTTTATGACTTCGGTTTGTCTGTCCGTCTGTCCGCGCTCTAACTCGCGTAAATATACTCGGATTGACCTGAAATTTTTGGATGTTATTGACGTTTACCATACCAAGGTACCTATTTGTAATGAAGTTTGTAGCATGTTTAGTTCCTTTACAGGGACAGTCAATTGCATTCCATTACATTACGGCCTGTGGAAAAAAATCGTTTCAAATGATTTTTAATGATTTTACACGCTTTCGAACAGAATAAAATTGATAAGCATTTATGAAGCGCACTAAAATGTGCATTCCGTAGAATATGCGATGCAAAAGAATAGTTATTTTTCATTTACAGGGCTAAAAAAGGAATTCCAATACATAATGATATAGGGGTGGAGGGAATTGTTTGCGGCGTACTTTATTTATGTTAATCTATTTGATATGTAATGAAATTGATATACGTCGTTGAGGCTTGCATACTATGAATTATTTCATGTATAATACGAAGTGTATATAGCATTTACAGGGACACACAAAATATTTCAGATACTATATTGTATCCGAAGTACTGTTCATTAGCGATGATTGCTGGAAATGCATTTTTAATTAAGATTCACTACATTTACGCATAGCATATGGTGTATATATATATGCTATAATTCATATACAGGACTACACAAAAGTATTCTTAAGGGTTACTGGCTATTGCTTAAAGGTGGTTTTTAAATAAGTTATGCATTTTTACGCTGCAGTGTATTTAATTTACTAAGAAATGTTTGTAGTATATAGATAAAATGATATACAGGGTCACGCAAAGAATTGGATACGTTGCCGTCTAATTATAATTTCTGGAAATGTGGTTTCAGCAGTTTTAAGAGTGTTTTCGTTTGAATTAAATTTTAACTAAATAGTGGCGTGTAATAAAGTGTCTAGGTAAACTACGGGGTTGTACAAAATTATTTAAGTATGTTTCCATATATTAGTTTAAATTGCTGAAAGATAATTTCAACCTGTTATGCGTTTCCTTGATAAACTAAATTTTCCCATTATATAGTATATATATATCAATCTACAGATCAAATACAGGACTGTTTAAAAGAATTAGAAAACATATTTGGCTGTGGATGGTAACTGCGTAAATCTGTTTTTCAAATGTTTTACGCGTTTTCATGTTTAATTAGTTATCTTATTTACGTTATTTCCCCCGATGTCTTGTTAAAACATTTAGGAAGATTTGGAAAGTGTTTTATAATCTATTCTTAACGCATGATATATCTTACTTGTTGTTTCTATTTCCGAGATCAGTCTTTTCCTATAAAACATACCAAATCTAATTAGCTCATATTCACAAATTACAATATATACGGGAATAAAAAAATTAAATAAATAGGGCTTATCCTGTCGTTCTATAAGTAACAGTTGTATTAATGTCCGTAAGACTCCATGTTCGTATTTAATAAAGCAATGACAAATCACATCACAGTAAAAAGCTTACACATTCTTAATATTAAGCTTGAATTCAAGATCAAGCTTAGAACTTATTAAAAAAAGATGTCAGTTGATAAGCATTGTTTTTTAAATGGAAAATTAAAAATATTTTGGGAGAATAAGACTCCAAAATAGCGATATCTTGCTAAAAAGTACGGTAAAAAGATAAGATTTTATATTTCAAACAAAACTTTACTTTAAAATTATCGTAGTGTTTATGACAAGAATTATCACAGTATTAATACTTGGAAATTTTTCCAGAGAGAAACATTCGCCTTGCATACAATATTTCAAATGAAAATCAAATTTCAAATAAATTGCTTAAAAGGCACAAAGGCCAACATAGTGAAAAATATCCACGCCGGGACTCGATCCCGGGTCATCAGTATAGCACACTGACATTCTACCGACTAAACCACATGGAACGATACCCAGCCTGGAAAATTTCTCCCTATTACATGTTGGCAAGGTTACAAACGCAGCACAAGATGGAATATTTATCGTGAGCCACCGACATGGGGTAAACACGAAACTTAATTATATCCAGCATCGATTGAAACTATTTTAATAATTGGAAATTTTTCCAGAGAGAAACATTCGCCTTGCATACAGTATTTCAAATGAAAATCAAATTTCAAATTAATAGCTTAAAAGGCAATTTTAATTTGAAATTTGATTTTCATTTGAAATACTGTATGCAAGGCGAATGTTTCTCTCTGGAAAAATTTCCAATTATTAATATAGTTTCAATCGATGCTGGATTTAATTAAGTTTCGTGTTTGCCCCATGTCGGTGGCTCACGATAAATATTCAATCTTGTGCTGCGTTTGTAGCCTTTCCAACATGTAATAGTGAGAAATTTTCCAGGCTGGGTATCGTTCCATGTGGTTTAGTCGGTAGAATGTCAGTGCGCTATACTGATGGCCCGGGTTCAGTTCCAGCATGGAATCTTTTTCACTAGCTCGCCTTTGCGCCTTTTAAGCAAGTAATTTGAAATTTGATTTTCATTTGAAATCATCACAGAGTTTATGACAAGTTCGTCACAAATGACACATATTTCACAAATTGGTCACAGTGTGACTTCAAAGCATTGTCACTTTCGTCACAGGTTCGTCACAAAGTTAATGCCAAAATAGTCACAAATGACACACTTTTCATAAATTTGTCACACCGTGACTTCACAGAGCGGTCACAATGTGACGTCACAAACGACCTCTAAAACGGCCATAACGACCTCGCATTTTAGTCACTATGACGTCACATCCACGTCACGTGACGTCACATCGACGGTCACAAAATCACAGTGTGACTTCACAACGACGTCGCCGTGACGTCACCATGCCTTACGGGTAATTCCCACCTACATTTTTTGATAGATCCCAGCAAAGAAAGAAACAGTTGGCCATCAGATGGAAAAAAGATGGCAGCCAGCATTGCCATCAGCGGTAAAGTGCAATAGTGCCATTACCTAAACCTGTCGAAAAGTGTCCGTGCGGAATGCAGCTGGCCCATCAGTGATGGCCAACAGCTGGCCAACATTGGTATGCCATCATATTACTTTAATCCGGCACTTTTCCTGCAGTGCTAGCACCTATCCCACTGCTATTCCTTTGCTGGCCCAGCACTTTCCATTACAAAAATTTCTTATAGAATTCTATAAAAAACAAAGTATTATAGCTCTTTTTCCTATAAGCTAATTTCACCAAGAGCTATAGAAATATCTGTAGAAGTGTCTATAGAAATATTTGAACTCGTAGCGGTTTCCACGCGGTCACCCTCCCAAGTACTAACCAGGCTCGATGCTGTTTGGTTTTCGTGATCGGACATGAACAATTACTTTCAGAGTATGCTACTACCGCACGTAGCTTTCAAGCTCTCATTACAATATTTCAAGTTTGTTTCTTTTGTGATTTACGTTCCCAGTCATTAAACTGGTATAGAAATTATTGCATTGTATAGAAATCCTATATATTTTATACGCTTTTTTTTTGTTGTTATTTATTCTGAACTGTGCAAATTATGAAAACCGAAATCTTTTGTAACTTAGTAAAAGCAGATTTAAGGAGAAAAAAAAGTGCGTTCAAATAAAAAAAAAATGTTTATTTATTCATTTACTTATTTATTTTGTTGGTGGAAGTGGTGCTATATTATTTAAAGTTTTAAAAAAATTAGCTTCGCAGCTTAAATTGTGTTAAGATATTCATTTCAGATTTGTGTTCAAATTCTCAATGCCTTCGATAGTCGCAACGCCACCTAGCGTAATGGTTCCCAGCAATAAAACTGCAAAAGTTCGTGCACTTCCATGTAGTGGTGGGCCAAAAACGGAAGCCCACCATAATTTTATCTGATGATTTCCAACAGCAAAGTTGACTGAAGCTGTCCAGCAGTGGTCTTGCAGTGGTAGACCATTAGCCAGCACTTCTCCATCATTGCCAGCACCTATCTTGCTGCTGACCTGCAATTTACTCTTTGCTGGGATTTGTATTTGTTATGTCCTACTTTATGCAAATTTTCATTTTCAAATTTTTATTCCAAGTAGTTTTCGAATTATGGTTAAGAAACGTAAAAATGATGGCTTAAAAACAAACATTCCGAACAAAACACAGTACGATATTTTTTAATTAAATAGTTCGCCTTAAAGGAATCTTTCTGTCAGTATTTCACAAGCCCCCCCCCTTCCCCCCTATGATAAGCCGAAACGCATAATTTGAAAAATTTATATTTTACTAGCAGCCTTTTCCCGCTACTCTGGTCGATTTCTCCAAATGAAACTTTAATCAAAAGAAATATATCGGTGTATTTGATCTTGTGTTTTATAGCAATATATACATTTATCTCCAATTATCTTCGCATTGCTAAAACAATATGAACGCCATTAGGGTTTTATACCTTCTAATGTCTCAGACAAAATATGGTTTACTCAGAAGCAAACCTTTTAGTTAATTAATTTACAATTGAACTTGGAAAATAGGAATATGCAGCATATTAAAATCATCACTGAAAATTACAAAATGCATATCTCATCAAAACCTGTTCAGTAGAACCTTCTAATAAGACGAAATTTTCTTAATCGGGTTCACCAAATTATAAAACATTCACCTATAATTCTATAGCAAAGCAATGTAGAACAGTATGTGTTATGTACTAAAACGTTTCTTGAAAAATTATCTAACACCCAGTGCTAATTCCTACGAACTCAACTCAGCAGAACCTTTTGAAAATGGTAATCTTACAAAATAGGGTTCGCTGTTTAAAGAACTTTCGCACATAATTGTATTACTAAGCAATGTAGAATGATATGTGTTATATAGGAAAACCTTTCTTGAAAATTTATCTAACTAACAATGTAACCCTTCTCAAAATCCATTCAAAAGAACTCAAGTTATAAGTGGTCGAATCAAAATTGCTCTTTGTATTTTATATGTGGAGTAGATAGTTAAATACATCTTTCATAATCGCGTTAACGTGATTGTAAAACTTTCAGGAATGTAGCGTAGGCTATACGCCATAGACCTTCTGGATTTTTTTAGAAACTTTGCACTCCCACCAAAGCTATACCATATATAATCTCTAGTATATGCCCTCTGTCTGTAGATTTTATCCTACGTTTTTTTACAACTACACCACTGATAACTTTCCTCATAACTCCATAACTAAACATGTAGAATATGTTATGTTAAATATTGAACAATCGCTGAAATATTACCTACTCTGCAACTCCAATCAAAATACGTTCAGTAGAACTTTAAATAAAAGGCAAGTCTTTTACAATCGGGTTCACCTAGTTTTGGAACTTTCTCTTGTAATGTGATTTTCTGCAATCTGATTTGTTATCAACTTTGTGCTTCAGAAAAAAAATAGCGCATTAGAAAACTTCGCTACAGAGAAGCACTATCCATGCACGAAATACCAATCATGCAAGGAGTACCAATCATCCTCAAACAATTATCTAACTAACAGTGTAAGCCCCAAAAAAATACATCCAGCAAAATTCAAATTATAAACGGGTGGAAGGAAAGACAAATTTGCTTTTTATATAATTACAGTAGATGTACCTTTCATAATTGAGTTCACTTTTCTGTATAACTTTTCCAGTACCTCTATAACTAAGAAACATATAATTAAATGTTATATACTAAAACCATTCCTGAAAAGTAATGTAACAGTGCCACTTGGATCAAAATCTGTTCAACAGAATTTTTTTTAAATGCTACCTTTAATAATCAGGTTCACTTAATTTTTAACTTTTTCCTATATCTCTCTAACCAAGCAACGTAGAACACTGTGTGTATACACAAAAACCATTCCAAAAACTTTACATAACTAATAGTGGCATATCCTATCAAAATAATATCATACAGCACGATAGTGCTGTACAGAAGAGCTCAGCCGCATCTTTTACGTTTTGAAACATGATGAAAGGACAACAACTCGATTACAATCCAAACCAGAAAACATTCAGTGATGAATAATGGCTTGTTGGAAAGCTCTTAATTTAGCGATGTACCTTTCGAAGGTCGGGTCAAAAAAATATCCAACATTAAGGGAATGGCACGCATTTAAACTTTACATAGCACTATACCTTTCATAATTTAACATTATAGACATATCTCCTTGTTAATTTTCTAATTAAATCTTTTCTTTTGTGTTGCCACACCCTAAAAAATACCGCAATAATTGAAAAAAAAGGATAATACGCGTACTTGGTTTTTATATGCCAATACAAATTCAGATTCTCCTGATATATTTTTACATTATAAATCGACGCCATTCTAAGCAGAAAATGCAAATTTTTCATAAATATATATAAATTGCAGCTAAATGTGTCTTATAACAGTTTTTGATGTCAAAACAGCTACTATAATATAGATATTTCAATTACAGAAAGATAATTTAGGAAAAATATAGTAAAAAAAAAATAGTTTGCTAGCTATGAAGTCATTTTTATTGTCCCTTTCTAATGATGTTTCATTCTAAGTGGAAACTCTTGATTTTCTGATATTAATCCTTATTACTATCAACCATAAAATGGAAGTTTTACTTTTAAGTCATACGAAAGAAATTTTCGGTAAATGCTAGGTCATTTGGTTTAAATTTCAGAAATCGCATATTTTCAATTTTTACACAATCGTGTTGGGAAAAAATGTACTTTCAAATGCAATTTGTTTGAAAACTGTATCTATTTTACTCCTTTTTTATGGCTTTTAATTTAATTTTTAGGCACTATTTCTTTAAAATATATCTCTATTGCATGGAGGCTCTATTATGGAAGAATAATTATCAATTATCACTTAAAGAAATATAAATAGTTTCAATAAAAAAAAAAATTCCAGCTAATATTCTGTAACAAACTTATAAAATGAACAATGAAATAAAATAAATAAAACAAAAATTTAAAATATATGTAATCGCAAAAATTTCAAACTTTCAACCGTCGAATACCAGGGAAGATCTACCTCCAAATATAATTTGTTTGAAAACTGCCTATCATTTTACGTATTAGGATTCTTAAGCGATTTTAAAATTAGTGTTACAATTTCTAAAAAGTTATAAGTAAAATCAAAATAGAAAAAAAACGAGAAAATTAACCATTTTTCCGGGAAATAAAGAAGAAATAAATAAAAATGGGAATTACAGAAAAAACAGAAATAAATGGTGAAAAAAAACATGTTTAATGTATTTTTAGATTAATTCTCCGTTCTACAACTTTAAATTTTCTATCTTGCTTTCGCTCATTTTTACCCATTGAAATTTTTATATTATAAGATAAAAAGAAGGCCTAAGAACTAAAAACTGAGGAATAAAACATAATTTTACACATTCATTTTCACGAAGCAACATAATCTAAACTAGAAAAAATCGTCTGCTTACAAAGTGCCATCTAAATATATTAGATCAAAGATTTTTTTATTACTAATATTTAACCAAGGAGTTTGGGCAAAATCAAATTTAAGTTTTTTGCATGCATCGATAGTATTATTAACTTATATTTGAAACAAGTAAATTTAAACAAGAAACATCGATTTTCATATAACTTTTTCTTTAAAATGACGCACTTAAAATTTTTCACAAAGCCGCTATAGGCAGAATGACTAAGCAAGAAAAATGTCATTTGATAAACATTCATTTTAATTCACAAATCTGAAATGTTTCTTCTAGATTTACAAAATGACGTCATTTTTATCCAATTTCGTCAAAATGATTTCATGTGGTTATCAGCAGTTTCTAAATAAAAAGTCAAATCTTAAAAGAACGCAATATTTTTTATAACTGAATTTTGGAAATATGTATTTTAATTTACCAAACTTTTAACCTGCATTATAATATTGTTTATTACTATAAAATCAGTATTCAATCAAATTTATGTTATAGTTTGGTCGAAATGCATAATGAAACCAGATTTACACTTTCAACAAAAGAAAATCCTAAGATCTCATGCAATTTAAATGCAACGCAGCGGGTTGCTATGCCAACTAGTTTTATTAAAATGTGAACACTCGGACAATAAAATTATTTTCGTTACTCCATGTATTCATTTTATTTTTTATTGAAACAATTATAAAACGATAGACGTGACATATTTTACGATGAAGTTGATATATGTATTTTTTAAAATGTTGCTATTCGAGATGATGCTATTGTCTAAATAAATATATTTTGTTGTGTATAAAGAAATATTATTGTGAAATATTATTAACAATTATATTCAAAATTACAGAGTTATGAGAACTATTTTATGAAATCAATACAAATATACTAAAAATAAAAGCGCAAATAAATATTATACAATAAAATATTTTTTCAAAACCGCATTTTAAATTACATACATGAAACTGTAAGGGTATCTTAGCACTGCACTAATCATTGCCATTTTAGAATCAGTAAAAAATGGAGTTAAAACTTAACTTTTCTTAATAATAAAAAATATTTTCAATTCAAAAAACAGTAAATTAAAATTTTTTGCATGGTTACGATTAAATAATAATTAAAGACAAAAGAGGTTCGCGTTTAAAGAATAGCAAGTCACAATATTTGGCACCGTTTGTAAAGAAAAATTGTAATTTTGCATTATAGGGACTTCTGTTTTTTAAAAACTTGGTGCAATTAGAGCGTCAGAAATTGCTATTTGTAGCCAAATGATATAAAAAGTTATGAAAACCAAATTGATGGACTTTTTTGTTTAGTTTTATATGTATTTTAAATATACGTCTATTATTAATGCTTTTTATATAAAAATTACTTCTATTTCTATATAAAATTAGATAAATGGCGTCTTTTTGTTAAATAAATTATATAAACCTTGAAAAAATGCTTGTGTATATGAAATGAAACAGTGAATAGGTTGCCAGAAAATATATCGCCACATTTCCTTCTCCGCCAGGGCTATTTTCTCTATTTGACTAAGATCCTTATACAGAAAAGTACCAAAAAAATATTTGCAAGTTCAGGATTGAATTAAATGGCGCAATAGCATACATTTTAGTATACAGTTGGTATAACGCAGAAGTAACGAAAGGTCTCCAGAAAACTTTGCCCTAAATTACGCCAATTCCCTGTAAATTAGAATTTTGAATAGGTTTACTTTAAAAACACAGAATCAAATTATCCCTTTTTTAACTCGTAAGCTCGCAAGCTTTTTTCTCGGGCCGGGGTAAATCTCACCCCACTCACATTTTCTTTCTTCCAAAAAGAAACGATAAATTTCTCGAGGATGCTTCTAACCTTCCTTGTACTTTTCAAGGTCGAGGTTAAGAAAGGTTGTGTTTAGGAATGTCATTTCTTTGTTGGCTAGAAGGGGAGAAATATGCCTTTTGAAATTAAATAATCCGCGTGTACAAACGTTTCATTTCGATATTTTCATTCGTTATGGGATAACACACACTAAAATAATTTTACTGAAAGCGAGACATAAAAGTTACCTGTATATGTTGGTGAAAGAAAATTAAAGGTAATTAATGTAAATTTTATAAAATAATTCATGTTTTAAGAGATAAAACAAATCGTTCCATATGTTCTATATATAATATACATATATATATACATAAACTCAATTTTTACAGAAACTTATGCAAAATCAAAAAATAAATATGAAACGCTTGATTTTTCCCTAAAAAGAAGCAGTGCTGATGCATATTCATACATAGAGTAGTAAACATGCTTTGGGCCAAAAATATAATGGGAGACAAAATAGTGAGATTTACCCCTACGTGTGTTGTAACGTTACAAAAATATATTCGTGCGCTTACGGTTAAGTTAATTATGCGCTAAACGACGCCCGGTCACATGCGCCAATTGTCTGTAGACTCAATTATGTAATTTATCCGTACCAAATACGCCAATTATCTGTAGACTCGATTACGTAATTTATCTCCTTAATTAATGCATATTTTACAAAGGACACCTACTTTCCAATTTTCCTGAATTTATTTATCAGTGATTACAGTTAGATGTAAATAGGTTAGTCATTATCGCTGTATTTTAGTTTGACCTACGAAATATTATTATAAATATCCAATATTAGCAACATTTTTTATATTATTTATAGGTGTTATGTATACTATTTTCAATCACTTTTGATCATATTTCTGCGTTCTGTCGTTTTTAGACTTTTTTTAATTTCAAATTCCCATTAAGTCTCCAAAACAAAATAATTTCCTTTTTATAGTTTTTTCGCAATTTTAATTCATTTCTTATAACTGTTTCTTACGCTTGCTTTTTGTGTGTTTGAGGGGTGTGATGTTGAATATAACATATCATCACATATAATTATTTATCTTCTTTTTTAAAAATTAAATTCCCTATTTTAAAATTTAATTTCTCCTTTCATAATTATAAATTGAATAAAAACTTCCTTTCCTTTCTAAAAAGAATATATCTCTTTCTTCTTCTCTTGCACTTTATTTTTCAGTTACTTAACTTTCCCAAGTTCAGCCAAAGCCGTTAATAAAATAAATCAAAAACAAACCTGTTTCTCATCCTGAAATCATTAACTGTTCGAGCATATTTTCCTTCGGTTAACGAATATATAAAAAAGATATTCTTTGGCCATATGCTCCAGTCGTAGCAATTATTTATACACTCGGTGTTAATTTTCGTTTTATCGTCAATACAACTGTCTTTTCGGCCGCAAATATTATACTCTGTTTATATTAAAATCGGCGCCCTGCATCTCCGTTGCTGCTTCTAAATGCATATTTCCCATCATTTAGCTTTGGCATTCATATTTGTACGTTGAAATATTAAAACGCCAATCAACGGTCCTTTTGGCTATTTTTTAATTCAAAATTGCATTAAGTGATATATCTATGGGGTTATAATGGTCCAGGGTACCAAGATTTTGGCTCGACACATTGGCAACAATTTCTGACAAATTAATCATTCCTTCTCTATACATCGCACTGTCAACAGCTAACTGAAAGGGTCCCTCTCTGGCATTTGCATATTTCATGTCCATATCCAATAAACTCATCCTGTCTTCAAATTTGCCGAGTTATTATTTTGTGCCTGTCTTTAATTATTCAAGGACTCATGAACCTGGATTTCCAAAAAGGTGATTATCTGAAAAATGCAATAGTTGCTTAAAATATTTTTCGCTACAGATCATGGTCTACAGCATATGTATATGGTGCCTATCCCAGTCCTTGAATTTTTCAAAATTTTCATCTTGTCAGAGAGGGATCCCTGTGTTTAACGACGGCCTGTTTTGAATTTAAAAAAATGAAAAACTTTAAAGTGAATGAAGCCTAATCGCCACTCTCCTGAAACTTACGAACAGTACTTTTGCATCCCGTACCCTTTAAAAGTGAGAACTGAATACATTGTGCTGCAGAGACTTACGTATAATGTGCTTCTGCATATTTTTAAACTACCTACGATGATATGGATATTGCTATGGACTACCATTTTTTTAAAAAAAACACGGATTCGTTCTCACAGACGCTTCGCCTACGGAGAGCGGAAAACTTTACCGATCACCTCTGCCCGTACTAGGCTTATCTCGGAAACTTTGACCGCCTCAACCATTCAGATATTTACTCATCATTGCGCCTTCGCTCCGACTATGACTCAGACATGATTTTGCTTATTCTGCATGCTCCAAAATGAAGAGAAAATTTTTCGAAATGAAACCAGAAGGATTTCGCGTTCTAGTGGATTTTATATTTTCTCCCACTTTTGTGAAGAGAAAAAAAAAAGAACGTTGTGGCTCCAGCCCCTCTATCAAACTCCCGTGACGATGTTCGAAGCATTTCCGCTGATCATCGAGTTCGTCGGGGATTCTATATTTTCAAACGATCATCGCTGTGTTTAATTTCAATATGATTTTACTCAACGTGAGTGCTTACATACTTCGCATCCTCTTATTTTGATATTCAGTGAATCAAGTACTATGACTGTTTTTTTGTCAGAGTGTTTAAATTTTTCTCGAAAGCAGTTTTAAGACAACAGCTCTTCAAAAAAAAAGTGTTATTTATACACTAAAAATGAAGTTTTTGAATGAAGTTTAAAAAGCAATTTTTTAAATAGTGTCACCTTTCGAAAATTGTGAGTTATGATCACCAGACTAGTTTCAAATATACACTATACAAAAATTCATATAGGAAACACGAATGAATAAATGACTCAGATATCACGAAATGCTACTATTAGTCAAATTACTTTAAAAAAATTGAACTGAGAAAATATTTTGGTGATATTTTTCTGAGTATTATAAAAAAAAATAGCAACGATTTAAAAAATGTGTGCAATGAACCACAAAATATTATGAAGTTTTAGTCCATAATATTATGATTTTTACGGATTTTTTTTTTTTATGATGAAAAATACTATGTGCACAGGAAGAGATTTTGTGTAAGTTATTTTTATTCTTATTTTGGCAAATTATTATAGTTTTCAAGTTCATAAATATTCCTAAGTCCTTAAGTTAATACTTTTGTTTTAATTCAATCCGTGCTAAATATTTTTAAATAGAAACTAATTTTTCTCGCATTTGTCGTTGTACCTCTTCCTGAGCACATTTCGTAATTTTCATTGATATCTGTGCCACAATTTTTTTTCCCGATGCAGAACTATCAACAGCTATATAATATGATTTCAGAGGTAAGTGAGCTAGCAATATTCATGTTACAATGTCAAACATAATTAATTGCCCTTAGGTAAAATATTTTAATCAAGTATTATGTTGGTTTACATAAATTTCTTTGCATAAATTTTGATATTTATCACAAAGACTAAATATAAATATGGTAGTATAATTATATGAAAAGAAGCCTAACATTTTATATTTGTATGATTTTTGTGATATTTTAATACTTATTGATCATATTTTAAAAAAAAGTTTTTATCTTAATCATTTGACTATAAATGGTAAGTAATATTTTGTTAATGGTTTTGCTACAATGTAAATACTTATTTTTATTTTTAAAGGCACATACAGTCTCTCTTGTCTAGTACATATATAATTTTGATAAAAATACTGTTTTCAGTATCTTAAGATAATTAAACGATAGCTTACAAGATATTAAAATATTTTTCTGTACAATTTCGTGTTAAATGGATAAATATTTTCCCAGGACATTATTTGTATAGCCTTTCTTACAAATGATAAAGAGAGACAAATATTGGATGCTTTCGAATACTTTAGTACTGATATTTTTTTTTTTTTAAAGGTGTAATTTCCAATACAATTCCAACAGCTAAAACATTTACTACTAATATATTTTATATATATTAACTGATGTGTTAATATTTTATAATGACACGCGAAGACTTTTTTTGTGTATTCCTTGATAGGTTTTTTTCAAGGGAATATGTATTACATTTATATCTGTGTTGTAAGTTAAATATTTTGCGGAGTTTGCAAGTGCATCAAGTTTAAATAACATTGCCTCTTATGTTCAAAGTGCATTTCATTTCAAGATCCTATTTTAATTTGAAGTTAATGTTTAGTCTTAACAATAATGGTGATTTATGTTATCTTGATACTCACAATTTTATATGCATGATTAAATGACCTAAATTTGGGTTATTGAAGTTTTGGTGCGGACATAATTTTACACGGAAATATGCAAGAAAAGTAAAGATATATTATTTTTTATTTTAAATTATCCTGTTGAATATTTTTTTAAGACACAATGATTCATTGTTTTACTGTTAAGTATAGATTGTTAATGATTGTTTTTCTCACTTTCATTATTCAGAACATTTTTATCTTTAATTGAAATTAACGTGCTTTGCACATTTCTAATATCATTTCCTGTGATTTTTTTTTTTACAAAACACACACACACATTTTCATGTCTTTAATTATAATCTGTTAGTTGTGTACAGCGATGCCCTACTTATTTTTATACACATATATTTACAGTTGGCAGACATTATTATTGAGGTTTAAGAATTTTATAATTTTATACGCGTGTCGCTGTATCCTTCTAGATTTAACATTTTTAAATGCTTTCGCAGATTATGCAAAATTTTTCGCCGTAATTTTTTAAATATTCATTTTACATTTTCCGTTCATAATAAGTACAAACTTTCTAGATATCTTTTGGAGCCTTATTATGAAACAATCTTTTTTTTTCATGTATCTCACTTACAATATCATTTTAACAAAAAATAATTTTTATTTTATGGTACACATACTTAGTTATAAACCTCTTAGGTAAACTCATGGTATAACATTTATACTTATATACAGTTTGTGACCTTTGGGTAATTCAGTATATTGTAGGTGCGTTCTTTTTCCTTTTCTTTATGAACTTTCAGTTATATTTGTATCATGCTATGTACATTCATTGTCACTTTTGTTATTTAATCAGACATTTTAATAAGTTTCTGAAATTATTTTTTTCATTTACTTACACTGGATACTTTAATGTTGAGATAATTTTCATTAACACATCTCTCGTTTCTGAATTCACAACCACCCTTGTTGCTATTTTACATTTTTTTTCGTACATCTGCACACACATGACATATAAGTCTTTACAAAATTAAACTTTATTTTATCATATTTTGTATTATATTATGTTATCAGTTCATATCATGCATTATATTGAAGAGGCGTATTTCTTAAAGTTAAATTTAATTTTTCATTAATTTGATGTACTGCACTTCCGCATTTCTTTTCAATTCATTGTACGAATGGGTTTGAAATAGAAAATCCTTTTGTACATAATTTTTAAGTTTATATATATATATATATAGTGTGCGTTAGAAAAATTTTATTCAATATTTTGCGAGGTATAAACATTTAAAAATGCGTAGTTTTATAATGTTTACATTCTTCTTTTTCAGTTTTCTCATTATCTTACATACATACACTGAACACTATCAGTCATATTATATTTATCAGTTAAGAAACTTTATGTTTAATTTCAGCTTAATATAAATGGATATTTAGCATTTAATATTTTGCTAGTTTATATTTGGTTTACAGGGTAAACTTAATAAAAAAAAGAAGAGATTACAAAAATAATTTTGACGGTTATTAAATATACTATCACTGCAGGACCAGTTGACTTAGTACAATTTTGATCGTGCATTTTCTTGCCTCCTTTCAGTACAATACACAATTGTTTACTATCATTCACACAATTCAGCATTCATGTACCATCTTTATTACATATACATTTTTTTTTTAAATTTTAGATTCACTATTTTACATTAATTTTTTTTTTAAGTTTTGCATTAGTAATTCAACCATAA
Source organism: Maratus speciosus (assembly GCA_963932465.1). NCBI lineage: Eukaryota > Metazoa > Arthropoda > Arachnida > Araneae > Salticidae > Maratus > Maratus speciosus. The sequence continues at coordinate 17,764,877 of OZ010800.1, read as the reverse complement.
CATTTTTGAGTGTTATAAACCCTTTCATTTGATTATTCACGGCCGGGGATGATTATGTGAAAGTGTTTATCTTTTGCGCTTGGTTGTTACTTTGTGGTGCTGGTCGCCAACCTCTCGCCAAGTTCAAATGATATTTGTTTATCTCATTCTTTTTAATATTCTTTTAATTAATTTTAATGTATGGTACACAATTTTTTGTTCTTTTACTATCTTTTATTAGAGAATTTATCATCATTATCAGTTCAATCTCGGAAGTTATTATTTTGGGAAAGTAGTTTTACAGTACTTATTCGTTCGTACAATAATCTTTATGCTTTTTCATACTGTTTTACCGTATCCTATAACCATGTTGGTGACATACAACTGTGCCCTTTTTATTTTTTTTCTTTCACATTACCATTCAGGGCTACCATTCAGAGTTACCATTCAGAGTTACCATTCAGAGCTACCATTCAGTGTTTTCCAGTGTTTGTACTTTACACGCGCATTTTTGTATATCTATATTGGAAACGTAACTTTATGTTGTCCTTTTTTTTAATTCATTGCAATTGTCAAAAGCTACACACGTTTTCCTTTTCGTTCCTTTCGTGATACTTGCAAACTTTTATATGGTGAGCATGCCATTTTGAGTAATTTCTGTCGAGATTATGTTCGAGTTTTGCATATCACACACTACACACATTATACACAATTTCAATCAATATTTTTATACCATACAATGTGTTCTTTTGACATTAACATAATATTCGTTATCACATAAACATAATATCCTTTATTTAAATATCACAGATATCATATTTTAATTACATTTCTCATTTCAATTATTATTTTGCATCATATTTTTCTCTTGGTTCCCTAAATTTAATTTGTCTACAGTTGAAATAAAAAAAATGTGCATTAATAAATCATGCCGCTATGGCGAGTATATTATATTTATAATGTTAATAGGAATCTATTAGACTGCGGATAATGCACATTTGCTTTGATGAAATTACAAGGATTAAGGCGTAAATGTTTCATTCTGTAGATATATACAAATTTCTTAAACATTTTTCTACCATTCTTAATTTAAACACTACATTGTATCATTTACATATTTCTAGATGTCATAAAAAAACAATTTTCACGTCACTGGTCCCTCTTCAAGTCTCCCACTTACAGATATTTCAATATAACGCAAATCTTGCTCATTTTTAGGATTCCAAATAAAATTTTAATTACTGATATTAGTTTTTTTTTCAAGAACTGGTGAACACACTTCATTTACACTCTTGTATGCATATTCCACACTTACACGCAATTGCCACTTCTTTTATGGCATACATTCAGTTTAATATTACTCCTCTTATTCAAGGCATAATTTTTTTATTTGTTAATATTAGTTCATATTTTTTTTAATCTTTTGGTTTTGAGAGTATTTTATTCACAGTCGTAAAGAAATTTTAACCTTGTTGGTGTTTATACCAGCTTTATCTTCAATTGAAGTCTAACTAATGGTTGCATTCTAACTGTACAAGCTTACTCTCTAAAAGCACCTCTCTTCACTTACACATTTCTCTACACATTACTGTATATCCAAGAGAAATTTTACCATTATCATACTACTGCATTTCTTTATAACAAATGCTTGAGTTTCACATAAACAGTTTTTACCTGTAACAGATTTTTATAATTCTTTTCGGTTTTTTTTTCTTAAAGAGTAAAAAAAAAAAAACTTTATGAAGCTTTGAAAACATTAAGCAAATTTATTGTATTTACATTTTTTTTAAATAATTGATGTTTCTAACCACACTATACATTTTATGTGTTGTCAAGTCTATATTATCATACTTATGCCATATGTACATACACATATTATTTCATTTACTAAATTTATTTTAGCATAACACATAAATTTGTGTGTTGAGATTTAATATTTCAACATAATATTTTGGTTGGAACCTATACAAAACTTTATGGCATGCCCAATCTTTAGCTTGAGGACTGAAAAATCAAGCAAGATGAAAGATCTGGAACTATTATAATTTTTTACTCTGTGCACAGCGGAAATTCCAGATTGTGATCTCTAATGTAATAAAGAGATTTTATATAATATTTTCATCAACGAATATGTTGATAATGGTATACCATGTATTTTATATTTGAGAATTTAAATCTCAATATTTTTATTCATCAATGCATATGCTTAAAATGTTTTTATGAGCTCATTTATCTATATTATACATATTTTAGTTGCAACTTTGTGTTTTACTATGTATGTGCCAGTATGCATGTAATGTTAATATACTTCATGTAAGTGTGTCCAGCCAAAAATTTAGTGGGTTATGTTAGTTTTTCTGGGAAAGGGGGAGAGATATGTGATGTTGAATATAACATATCATCACATACAATTATTTATCTTCTTTTTTAAAAATTAAATTCCCTATTTTAAAATTTAATTTCTCCTTTCATAATTATAAATTGAATAAAAACTTCCTTTCCTTTCTAAAAAGAATATATCTCTTTTTTCTTCTCTTGCGCTTTATTTTTCAGTTACTTAACTTTCCCAAGTTCAGCCAAAGCCGTTAATAAAATAAATCAAAAACAAATCTGTTTCTCATCCTGAAATCATTAACTGTTCGAGCATATTTTCCTTCGGTTAACGAATATATAAAAAAGATATTCTTTGGCCATATGCTCCAGTCGTAGCAATTATTTATACACTCAGTGTTAATTTTCGTTTTATCGTCAATACAACTGTCTTTTCGGCCGCAAATATTATACTCTGTTTATATTAAAATCGGCGCCCTGCATCTCCGTTGCTGCTTCTAAATGCATATTTCCCATCATTTATCTTTGGCATTCATATTTGTACGTTGAAATATTAAAACGCCAATCAACGGTCCTTTTGGCTATTTTTTAATTCAAAATTGCATTAAGTGATACATCTTTGGGGTTATAATGGTCCAGGGTACCAAGATTTTGGCTCGACACATTGACAACAATTTCTGACAAATTAATCATTCCTTCTCTATACATCGCACTGTCAACAGCTAACTGAAAGGGTCCCTCTCTGGCATTTGCATATTTCATGTCCATATCCAATAAACTCATCCTGTCTTCAAATTTGCCGAGTTATTATTTTGTGCCTGTCTTTAATTATTCAAGGACTCATGAACCTGGATTTCCAAAAAAATGAGTATCTTAAATATGCAATAGTTGCTTAAAATATTTTTCGCTACAGATCATGGTCTACAGCATAAGGGGTTGATCTTGAATACTGCATAGTCCCTTAAATGAGAGGAAGGTAGGTACGTAACAGAAAAATTCAAGAGATCACACTATGTATAAAACTTAATGTTGTATAACATGACAGTCGTTTGCCAAACATTTCCCCAAACAAAATATTTTAGTCAGCAAAAGTTGCTTGACCTTGATGAAAGCGAGAATTTCTCTGTCTACTCTTGCTCATCGAAATTTTCCGGCATTTCTCGGGAAAAGTTGGATATTTACTCACCAATGGATCAACTGAGCCAATAGTAACGAAACTAGGAAAACAGCATTTATATGAATGGATTGCGGGAAGATACGCAAACGTATGAGGTAATCCTTCCAGATCAACACATAATAGACGTTAACGCTATAACCCTGCAAAACGTTTGAAGAACCTGTTAACCGAACATACAACAAGCTGGATGAACATGTTTCGTAAAATGTTGGGTGAAATGTTTGTTATTCATCGTTCTCCGTCTGATACGACCATAGTCTAAGGACTAGTATGGCGGCCAGTTCTGAGTACAGAATAGGTCAATATCCCCATAAGAGAGTTAGCAATAAGTATGGGGTCATCAGAGCTCTGGAAATACACTGGTGAACCAAAGTTTCTGTTAGTTTTTGAATGGGGAAATTGGTTGGGCCAGTTGATTGAGGTCATTGGTTGTTTAGTTGGGGGCGGTTGTTTGGTTAGATAAAGTTGGTTGATTAAGTTCCTGAAAGGATCTGAAAAAGGTGTGAAATGATATAAAAACTGGTGGAACTAGAGATAAAAGTAAAGCTCGATCTAAAAATGTTACAGTAAAAAATTGGCAAATGGTTTAAACTTAGCAGTGCAAAGAAAAGTAATGGAACCAGATTATCTGTAAAGCTCACGAAATTACCCAATTTTTTTGATAGCATAAAATGTGGACTGAGCATTACTGATAACTTATATTCAGAATAATATTATCCACTGAAAATGAGTACTGGGTATAGGAAACAAAATGTGTAGTTATTTACTAAAAAAATTCTGTTCAGGCCCAGAATTGTGGACATGACTGCATCCAGTCAAGCTAAACTCCACAAAGCTAAAAGAATGTAAACCATGAAGTAATATTTTAAGTTTAACATTAATATAGAGAGATTGTTGAGGAATTTATGTTATTAACATTTCTGACATAAGACATCTACAGCAATAATTTTTATTTCAAGCAATTACTGTGAAAAGAGAACCTTATGCCAATGGACATGAGCGAAACAAGTAGTTAGCATATGGTTGAATCATATACGTTTAGGGTTTTGGGCTTACTATGGGCTTTGATATTTCAAGCTTATCAATAATCCCTGGAATGGAATTTGGTCCATACTTCGTACTGAAGGATATCCCATGTTCTTGCTCATTACCAAATCAACCTCTAATCTATTCTTATGAACCCAAATTTTTAAACTGATTATGAATGATTGGCATTCAGAATGAGTTGATGTGCCTTTATGAAATGCCTTTACTTCCCTCATTGATTTTAAAGCACCGGTAAAACTCAGTCCACATTTACAGCTATCAACAAAAATTTGGGTAATTTCATGAGCTTTACAGAGAATCTGGTTCCATTACTTTTCTTCGCACTGCTTAATTTTTTAAACTGAAACTATTTGCCAATTTTTTACTGTAAGTTTTTTAGATCGAGCTTTACTTTTCTCTCTGGTTCAACCAGTTTTTTATATCATAAACAATCGGAATGAAATGTAAATTTCCGTTTTAAATATGTAGTAGATGATGGTGATACGATTTTCAGTAATAAAATTCATCGTGAAGTTTTCGTTTCATACCTAAACGATGCTTTTAACATTGTAGCTAATACGCCGATTGGCGATTTATCCGATTACGGAAGAGTAACCAGGAATCCCATGAACAACAACCCAAAGAAAGATGAATATATGGCTTCTGTGATACTTTTATGTTAGCCGGATGTAAGTAATAAATCAACAAAGAGTGTTTCCATATCTTATTCTTATTTTATTGTTTTCGTTCAAGATATAAACGTTTCACTCACTTCATTTTAAATATATATATTTTTTAAAATACATGCCTTACTCTAATTTCTGGAAAAAAATGAAAAGTAAAACAATAGTAGGAAATAATGCCATAACTTAAAACATTGTTTTTAATTTACATACGCGAAATGTAACTACGACTATTGGCAATTTTAAAAATGCTAATGGAAAGATTTACAGACGGCTGACATAAAAGTACCCATGTTTTCTTCTTATCCATTTTTTTACCCATGTCGTACTTCTTATCCATTTTTTTACCCATGTCGTACTTCTTATCCAGGAGCAAATGATAAATAGCGATCATTATTTCAATTCCAATTTCTTCCATTGAAAAAAGTAGTACTTAAGTATTATTCGGACAATGAGATAGATCGCCAAAAATGGTTGACAATTGCTAATCTTGTTTGTCGTTTGCCAATTACGTTCAAAACAGTAATTTAACATTCTTAAATATTCTTCTAGACAATATATCATTGTTATAAATGGCAAATTGTTTAAAGTAAGTAAATAAATAAAATATATAATATAAAACTACATACTATAAACTATAATAAAAAAAAACTATAATAATAAAATTAAATTAAAACTAAAATAAATAAACTACCAAATGGACAAAAACTAAGGGTTGCTGTAATTAGTGTAATTGTCGGCATGCTTGGTGCAGTTGTATCTGACATGGACCGGATGTAAGTACCAAAATTTATTTTAAGTCTCTGTTAGATTTTACTCATTAAACACAACTATTTGCTGGACTGTATCTCTTTTTATTTAAATCAGAATACGATGAGCGAACACTCTGGTCGCCATCTTACTTCACAACCACATTATTCTCTATTCCGTTCACTTCACATTTTCAATCCAGAGGAACTCGCGACGCCCTCTTACGGGACTTATAAATTCTCTTTTTCAACAATAAACATTCTCCCCCGGATTGAAATGTACAAATTTCAATATCTCAGAATATTTTTACAATAAAATAAATCTACATAGAAATTTTACATAAAAATTTCTACAGCAAACAAATATACAGAACATAACAAAAATTCAAATATACAATAATTTAATAACTATTTTGTTTTTAGTTATGAATAGGAAGGACAGCTATTTTTGCAATTGAACGCTTTAATTCGCCTGATTTAGTGCGAACCTTTACTACCCTGACCTGGCCATCTGATCCTGTATAAATTTCACTAATGCGGCCTAACGCCCATTTACATACAGGCAAAAAATCTTCTTTTACTAATACCATTAATCCTACTGTTAAATTATCTTTTTCCACTACCCATTTAGATCTCTGCTGTAACGTATTTAAATAATCTAACATCCATTTTCCCCAAACTGTCTGGACGACCCTCGTAGTCTTCTGCCAATGGTTTAATCGATTGATATAAGTATCAATTAACATTGGTTCAGGTATAGCATTGATGGATCTCCCGATCAAAAAATGACCTGTAGTCAAGACCTCAAAATTATCAAAATCGTTAGATAAAGGTGTAAGAGGTCGAGAATTCAAAATGCCCTCTATCTGAATAACTATAGTTTCAAACTCTTCGTAATTAAACCACAAATCACCCATCGTTCGTATAAGGTGATGTTTAACTGATTTCACACCTGCCTCCCAAAGTCCTCCGAAATGAGGAGATTTAAGAGGTATGAATTTCCAGTCAATCTCTTCAGAAATTAGATAACTTTCTAAAATTTCATCTGGAAAATTTATCATTTTGTAAAACTTTTTCAGTTTGGAATTTGCCCCCACAAAATTCCTAGTATTATCCGTAAAAATCTTAGAACATTTCCCACGTCTAGCTATAAAACGCTTAAAAGTGGCAATCAGAGTATTTGAGGTTAAATCCGAGAGAAGCTCTAGATGAATGGCTCGAGTTACAAAACATATGCAAACGCAAATAAATATTTTGTTCAATGAACCCTTGCGCTGATTTTTATAGTTTACATAAAATGGACCACATAGATCTAAACCGGTACAATTAAATACTGGTGACTCATTAATTCTTTCATAAGGTAATTCACCCATTAGCTGAGAGCATGGAGTTGGTTTTACCTTAAAACAAATAACACAAGAATGCACCGTTTTTCTTGCCAAATTTCTACCCCCTAGATGCCAAAATTTTAATCTAACAGAATTCAAGAGTCCTTGGGGACCAACATGAAAAAGACGCTTATGCATAGTAGTAAAATAAATCTTACTTAATTTAGAATTTTTCGGCAAAATAGCCGGATGTTTCTGCTCATAAGATACGGAAGCTTTGTTGAGCCTTCCGCCAACACGTAAGATTCCCTTATCATCTATAAAGGGATTTAAAATATTAAGATTACCTGTCACAGCCTTTTTACTACATAAACATTTTTGTGATACTCTAGTCAAAATGTTTTCAGTTTCCTTGACTTCTTCAAAAATCAAGTTACCCTTTCTTTTATCAGCATTTCTACAATTGTATATAAATCTGCGAAACAAGGAAAAAATATGTAAAAGTTTATAATAGTCATTACTAAGATCAAAAAAGTTATCAAAAAAGGATAAATTCTCGGTGGCTAGAAATAAAGTCGTTTCACAGTTATTTTTCCTTTCCGAACATTTCAATTCACTTAAATAGTTCTGACTTTCACTTTCAGTTAGTAAGTCACTTTCAGAAAAAGATGATTGCAAATAACTCGAGGAAAATTTTGGATCCATCAAAAATTCGGGGCCTGTAAACCACTTGGAATTGTACACAAGGGACTCCGCACTTATTCCTCGTGAAAGAAGATCTGTTGGGTTGTCTTTACCTGCACAATGAAACCATGTTTCTGGTTGAATTAATCTTTGGATTTCATCCACACGATAGGCAACGAAGGACTTCCATTTTCTGCTGGATCCTTTAATCCAGAATAAAGCTATTTTTTTAATCTACTCAATGATAGATTTTAGAAGCATTTTTACGATCAATTACCTTTTTAATTTCTGATCCTAAGCGAGCTGATAGTAAAGCACCAATCAACTCTAAGCGTGGCAAAGTTATTCTCTTTACTGGGGCAACTCTGGTTTTAGATGCTATGAAACTAACAGAAACTTGATCGTAATCTTGCACTCTCAAATAAACAACAGCACCATAAGCCTTTTGACTTGCATCAGAAAAGCAGTGAATTTCAACATTGTTTGTATCAGATGACAGGAAAACAAATCTAGGGATTTTAATTTGATTTAATTTAGAGAGTTCTGAACACCATTGTGTCCATTTTTCGCAGATGTCAATGGGGAGCTCAGTATCCCGAGACAGCTTGTGGATCCATAAATCTTGGAAAAGACATTTAAGTCTTATAGTAAATGGAGATAGAATACCAGTAGGGTCATAAAGTCTTCCAGAAGTCTGTAAAAAAAAATCTTAGTATTTTTCTTATTCATACAAAATTCTATTAAACTAGAAATGTCTATGCTAATAAAATCTTGTTCAACATCCAATGATATTCATAATACTTTCAATGAATTTATAATTCTATGATTTTGATCAAATGGATAAATCTCGAACCCTTCTTTCTTCCATCGTTCTAGTAACGATTTGCCATTTGTTAACCATTTCCTCAAATTAAAACTAGCTTGATTCATGATTATCTTAGCCTCATATGAAATCTTCAAAGCTCTTTGAATATTATCGGAACCACTCACCAGATCATCGACATAAAGACAAGTATCGAGGACTTCAAAAGTTTCTGGATATTGATCCTTAAATTTTCGTATATGCTCTTTTATTGTGGCAGCTAGGAGAAATGGGCTAGCACTTAAACCAAAAAGTAAACGTTTAAAACGATACACTTGAATTTTCAAATTATCAGACACTTTATTCGACAGATCTTCGGTAACTTCCACAAAGAGAAATCTGACAGCATCTGTGTCCTTTTCTGATAATGAAATTTGAAGAAATGCTTTCTCCACATCCGCTAAAATTCCTATCTTATTCAATCTAGAATTAACGAGCAACTGAAAAATACTAGGATTTAAATTGATACCAGGTCACAAACAATCGTTTAAAGAAAGTTGACCTACGTCGTGAGAACTAGCATCAAATACAATGCGTATTTTCGTGGTGACACTATCTTTTCTAAAAACTGCTCGATGTGGCAAATAGAATATGGGTCTGTCTGGTCTAGTTGAATCTAACACTTTTTCAATAATATCACAATCAAGATATTCTTTCAAAATCTCTTTATACTGAGAAAACAAATTATCATCGTTTCGCATTTTATTAAGTAAATATTTAAATCGTTTTTCAGAGACCTCATAGCTATCATTGAAATTTGTCCAATCCTTTTTCCACGGAAGGAATTCTTCGTAACGATTATCTTTACAGGAAACTGTTTCTGTAAAAATTTCCAATGCCTTATCTTCATCATTACAGTAAGGATCATCCCTAATTTTATTCGAGATATTCGAATTATCATTCGAATTATTAGTTTATTCGAATATCTGTCTTCTAAAAGATTCCATGCTATCGCATAATTAGCATCAGTAATTGGTTTCGATTGAATGATCCTTAAAGGATCAGCATGCAGCGATAATTTCAAATAAGAAAGTTTTTGCGAAGCTGATAAAGCTGAATTATTATGAATACTAGAAATGAAAATGTCTCTAAATGATAACCACTCATGTAATTGCCCACTAAATGTTGGCAAATTTAATTTAGGTAAGCGAATTGTTTCGCTAACATTTTCTTCGCGTTTCGTTAAAACTGGAGCTAACTCACTTAATTTTCTTTTTACAATTAAATATATTTTGTCTATATTCTCTTGCATAGATTGTTGTTCAGATATATATATATCATCATCTTTATCGTCACAAAGTTGAAAAATTTTCCTAAATATCTCTGCACATTCCTTTTCAAACGCAGACGATTTTTTCTCGTAAAGTTCCAACTCAATTTTATCCAAATCACTTTCATTCGTAAGCTCATTTGTAGCCTTAGTTACGTTACATTTCAATATTTTTTTCTTTTAAAATAGATTCCATATTTAAATAATATATCAGAACAAATACTAATTATAATCAAGCAATAAAGAGGTCAGAACTTACCCCTTTGCATCGTATTCAAGGCCGATATTAATAACACTTAGTTCTTTTTTTAATAATTTTCACAAAAAATATAGATGCAAAATGTTCGAAGGTAAATTTCTATGACCATAATATATTTAGCGAAATGAACTACTTATCCATAGGCTCCTTCGCGCTCGTACGACCACAAAATGTTAGACTTTACTCATTAAACACAACTAATTGTTTGACTGTATCTCTTTTTATTTAAATCACAATACGATGAGCGAACACTCTGGTCGCCATCTTACTTCACAACCACATTATTCTCTATTCCGTTCACTTCACATTTTCAATCCAGAGGAGCTCGCGACGCCCTCTTACGGGACTTATAAATTCTCTTTTTCAACAATAAACAGTCTCCAAACATTGCTTTCGTTTTTAAATATTTTCGTTTTATAATGTTAATTTCTCAGTAGATCGCTTCCTTGTGTTTTCTTTTTTTCAAGTATTTGTATTTAATTATTTTTCTCAAACTCATATAGCCGTTTTAATTCTTTAACCAAAAGATTTAATTTGAATTTTTCCGTTGCTATAGTAACGAATGTATAATATGAATGAATATGGATGAATTATCCCTTATAATGTTATGTATTTTGAGGCTTTGGCGTCAAAGACATCGCCGAATTAGACAAATATCAAAATATCTCATGAACTATTAGACTTAAAAGAATTTAGTTAGTACTATTCGATTCAGCATACAAAAATATACTGAAAAATGTCATCAGTTGAAAAATAACTATCAAATCAAATTTTTAAGGAATTTTTTAAAGGTTCGATCTCTTTTTTACCCACTTTATGGGTGGAATTTTAAAAGATCCTTTCTTAGCGGCACTCTATGTCATAAGAAGTATGTATTTGTACCCCAATTTTCAAAAATTTTGGTCCAGTAGTTTGGGCTGCGCGTTGATTAATACAAAATCCAGACTTTCTTTTATATATATAGAATGAATTTATTGAAATATTTTGGTTCACAATACCCGGCGTATACTAATAAAGTGAAATGATACTATTGGCAAGAAATAATACATTAATAGTTGTGACCTAGTCATTCTCTAGCATTTCAACAATCGAGTACGGAACTTCAATTTGGATACAGCCCCTAAAATAGGCTCAATTTAAAATAATTAACTTCTCGGAAACTAATCGTACGAATTTAACGAAAATACGGATTTAGGCTAATTGCAGGGTATAGAATTTATTCAAGGTAAACCTGGGTATTGTTATCGAAAAAGAAAAAGTTTGGGCTCGTTTTAATATATAGATGGCCCTCTTTACATTTTAAAAGTAAATTTTATTTCCAAACGTAAATAAAATTTAAAAAAACGTATTAGCAACTTTTTTCTACAATAATTTATTGCAGAGTTAGTACGATTGTGCGTATGTATGTACGTATGTATGTAAGTATGAACGTAATGGGATAATTCTTGATAGAAATATCCGATTTGCTTCAAATTTTCTAAATAGGGTCATTCTGATGAAGCTCCTCCCGGATTAGAATTTGAGGTTTGTTGGTTAAGTATAAATGGGGAGAAACGTGAGCAAATCCCCATTAATTTAGATAGATGAGTTTTTCATGCAGCATTATTCAATTTGCTTCGAATTTGGTATACTTGTTTATTCTGATAAAGCGATTTCCTGATTGGTTTTGGGGATTCATTGGCTAAGTATAAAGGGGGGATCGGGGCTAAAATTTCCCTTAAATTAAATAAATGTGTTTTTCATGCAGAATTATTCGATTTGCTTAAAATTTGGTATATTGGTTTATTTTGATAAGGCGCCTCCCTGATTAGATTTTTAGGTTCGTTAGTTAAGTATATAGGTGGGAAACGGGAGGCTAAACCCCACTTAATTTAGATTAATGAGATTTTCTTGCAGAATCATCCGATTTGCTTCAAATTTGGTATACCGGTTTATTCTGATAAGGCGACTCCCTGATTAGATTTAGAGGTTCATTGGTTAAGTATAAAGAGGGCAAAAGGGTGAGCTAACACCCCTCCCCCCTTATTTTACGAAAATGGGCTTCTTGTCAATTTTTTTTATTTTCCGGGGGCCAATATTCTTTTAAATAAAAGCAATGCAAAAGTATGCAATTAATGTGAATAGCCTGTGAGAAAAATGCCATAAGTTTAACTGGGCACATTTCTTTTTATTAAAAATTCGAACGCATTTCCATAGTAAAAAGCTGTGAACAATGAATTTTGACTGATCCTTTATGGTATAGGAACCAGCAACGTCAAAAACACGTAATTTTAGCACGAGACATTTTTTTATAACCCCTTCCGTTTTATGGTGTAGTACACATGCGGACGGTCTTTCTGGCGGGAGACAGCACGTTTACCTGTGAGAGTAGGGATTATGCAGGTGAAAAACTACAAATTTACGTCATTTTAGCATGACTTTTGTTTATAACGTCTGTTTTTACTAATTATTCGTGATATTAATAAATTATTGCCAAACGTTCCCAACGTTGTTAAGATTATATCCATATTTAGAAGTAAAAAAACATGTCGTCTTCATGTTATTTTAGCAAACTTGAAAATTGTAGTATCATACTCTTTGGCTATCATACAACCGATAATTAACTTGCCAGACTAATTCGGTTGATAAGTTAATGCCAGTAAGCTTTCAATCTGGTAGCGAAAGAACACGTTACAAGAGTAATTTATAGGTTTAAAAAATATGTCCTCTTCACGTCATTTTAGAAAATTTAAAAATTATCACATGTTACTGTTAGGGTACCAGACAACCTATAATTAAATTGCCAAGCAGAAATTTGGCTGATAAGTTAATGCCAGATGGCTTTAAAACAGGCAGCAAAAGTGCCTGTTTGAAGAGTTATATATAGATTTAAAAATATGTCTCCTTCACGTCATTTTTGTAAATAGGGATATATTACTCATTGGCTATCAGACAACATACACTCATGTCAAAAATTAAGTTCACAAATATAAAGTCTGTGAAAACTGATGAACTATACACTGTGTTGCAACGAAATTTGGTATAGAGGTATATTATAATAGGAGTAAGAATATAGCAACATAAAAATATGGAAAAACTTTTAGGAAACAGGGTATATCAAAAAGTTCTAAATAATGAATCAGAGATAAAGCATTTATCTCGGGAAAAGTCTGTCTAATATGGAATGTGACCACCGTGCACTACTGCACAAGCCACACAACGAGCTCCCATACTCTTTATGGGGGTGTCAGTGAATGTTTGTGGCAACAAAGCCCATTCTTCCAAAAGCGAGGTTTTTATGTCCTGGCGGGTTCTGTGAGGGGGGGGGGGTTACGTTGTGCATTGGCTCTTCTTAGACCATACCAAACATGTTCAATAGGATGAATGTCCGGCGACCTCGAGGGCCAACTCACATGGCGAATACTATCGTCTTCAAGAAAATCATCAACAATGTGAGCTCTGTGTGGCTTCGCATTATCGTCCATAAACAAGAAGTTCGGACCTACAGAACCCCATACCAATCTGACATAGGCTCAAGGACCTCATCCCTAAAGCCCAGCGTTCAAACTTTTGTGTGTTCTTTTCATTGCATCCAACAGGACAGCCCGGTTGTTGTGGAGCCGAAGACATCAGTCTAGGACACAACAAGAATGGAGCGTTTTATTTTTAGTGATGACTCGAGATTCACCACGCAAAGTGATTATCGTCGAATCTTCATCCGGAAGAACGTGGAGGACGCTATCATCCCTCCTACGTAAAAGAAATCGACAGATTTGGTGGCCAAGGAATCCTTGTCTTGGGCGGCATAAAGTTGGACAGACGTGTACCACTGCACGTCTTCGATGCAGGTATAGCCAACGCACATCGCTTGGGATGAGTTCCTTGAAGCCTCTGTGAGGTTGTTCCGTGGTGCTGTAGCCCCGAACTTCATGTTTATGGACGATAATGCGAAGTCACACAGGACTCACATTGTAGATGATGTTCTTGAAGAAGATAATATTCGCCATATGAATTGGCCCTTCGGGTGTCCGGACCTCAGTCGTATTTAAAATGTTTGGGATGGCCTAGAAAGAGCCATTGTACAGCGTAACATCCCTCCCAGGACCCACAAGGACTTAAAAGCCGCGCTTTTGGAAGAATGGGATTTGTTGCCACAAACATTTATTTACACCCTCATAAACAGTATGAGAACACGTTGTGAGGTTTGTACAGCAGTGCACGGTGGTCACATTCCATATTAGACATACTTTTCCCCAGATAAATGCTTTATCTCTGATTGATGATATAACACTTTTGATGTACCCCGTTTCTTAATTCACAATTAAAATCTTTTCCATGTTGTTATGTTGATATATTTTTCCCCCATTGTAGCAACTCCAACTGCCCTGTCTAAAAAAGAGCTACTGCACAAAAATATAGTCATATAAAATGACTTCTAAAACTAAAATAACCAGACACTATACATATACATAGGGTGGGCCGAAAATGCACTTTTGCACAAACTTTCGAAATCGATGAGGCTTGGGGGCGGAAAGGTTGTGTATTGGGTTGCTCAGTAACCAAGTAAAAATTTTTTGAAATCGAACAATATCTTCAGGTGGCGCCGGCGCCTTAAAAATTTGAAATTTTGACTAAAACAGACCTTTTTCTTCTAAAAACACGATTTTTTGCATTTTCGAAATAGATTACGCTCTAGTGCGGAAAAGTTGTGTATTGGGTTGCTTAGTAAACATGTAAAATTTTTTTGAAATCGAACAATATCTTCAGGTGGCGCCGGCGCCTTAAAAATTTGAAATTTTGACTAAAACAGACCTTTTTTTCTAAAAACACGATTTTTTGCATTTTCGAAATAGATAACGCTCTAGTGCAGAAATGTTTAGTATTGAGTTGCTAAGTAGCCGTGTAAGTTTTTTTTAAAAATCAAACAATATCTTCAGGTGGAGCCTGAGCCTTTAAAATTCGGTTTGTTCAGCAGAAAAAAGGAAACGTCAATAAACACATAAATAATAATTGAATTCATCTTTTACTGCTGTCATGTGTGCCAAGTAAGCAAACAAACATGAAGCAATGCAGCTCTTTGCTTATCTCAGAGGAAATTCACTGAGATAACCCAGAACTCACCACGAGGAGGTGGCTGCATATCGAGTTCCACCCGTGCCCTCCCAACCACCCACCCATATAATGGACACTGAGATTTTATTAAATATTTCACTTTTCTGTTGCCTGATCTACTTGGCCTTTTTTGTATTTCGTCTTGCTTTCAAATGAAGGAATTATTCTTTGTGATTCTAATTTCGCCCTTATAAGGCCATCCCTTTCGATTTGTCCCACCACAGAAGCTGAAGCATCTGTCACTATTTTTATTGCCCTCTCCACTGCTTGGCTGTGGCATGGAAACTCTTTTATTTCTAGTAAAGATATTTTCTCCTTTAGAATATTTCGGAAATCTTCATTGCTGACTGCACGAAGCATTGGTGGCTCCGTAACAACTGATTGGTGCCAATCAATTAGGTCCGTATAATCTTTTGCTTCGAATTTTATTACAGGAACAGTGAAACGCCGGATACCTTCTTGTTTATTTTCCCTGGCTTTTAAAATTCTTCGTATTGCAAGCAGTCGGATGTAATTTCGTTCATCCGTAAGCATCGAAAGAAGAATATTTTCAGGATGCGCAAAAAAAGCATTTCGGCTTATTACGCCATCCACGACAGTCTTCAAGTCATCTGGGAGATAACGTGACAAGCTAATCATCTTCCATAAGTGTCTAGCACCATCTTTGCAATGCGGTTTGGATTTTATATCAAACCACATCGGCACATACACTTTAATTATAAACTCTACTAAGGTTTTCAGTTCTGCTGAAACATTTGTAACTGAAATGTACAGGCGCAAAACTCGACATGCTGCCGTTAGCCAACGGGAGTGCGCTAGCTTTCCTGGTTTTTTCTCTGCTAGGGCAACAGAGCAGTAACCCGATGTTACAGCTTCATAAATTTGCAGCATGTATCGTTGATCTGTACTCAGATCTTTTCGAAGCTCTTCTGATATTGCTACTAACTCTACGACATCAACCTTTTTGAAATTGACTACCGGTTTCAGCTCACAGGTTTCGAGATCTTTTCCTATTGGACCAGAAAAGGTTTCAGGACCACTTGTTTGACCGTCTAGCTTTTTTAGAAGATGCCGCAACGGTAACTCATTTGCGTGTAACATGCATATGAGCCATTGAAGAGGTCTACCAACATCTTCTTCTATGAGACGTATAACTCCAGTCTTGCAACCTGTGTTAACGGGTGTCCCATCGCAGCCAACTGCCAAAAGATTTTCAGTGTTGATATCATTCTGTAAAAGATATTCAGCGATGCTGCTCTTAATAGATTTTGCAGAACCACTAGCTGGAGAAACATGGCCGATATATTCAGATCCAGGTTCTTGTATTAAAACTACATGTTCTTCAATAACCGTTGTCCTGTGCTTTTTGTTTCCCTTGATTTGATCTGCTAAAGTTTTATCTTTTCGTCCGTCAAAAAAGAGGGCTTGAAGCTCTTCTGGTTTTCCTTTACATTATAGTTCCCTTCGTTTTCTCTTTCTCTCTCTTCTTATTTTATTTTTATCTGTAACTTTGGAACGATTATTATCAGAAATCATTCCGACATCTTCAAGAACTGCAGAAATAATTTTCGCTGCAGGCCTGTCTCCAATCCCTGCACTATCGCAGGCGAGTGCTGTGGTTGGCAGTTTTATCCTCATCTGGCTGATTACCTTGGTCTCTCTTTTCGTTTTTCTGGAATGGTTCTCTCTGGATCTAGGAGGAGTGTATTCTTCATCATTACGCGTTTCATATTCAAATTCTTCGTTCTCACAATCCTCGAACTCAGGCGACTCGAACATAGACTTTGGTGTTTGGAACTGCTGTTCACTTGTAGCAGCTTTCAACACTGTCTTGGATTGCCTATTTTGCTTTCGGAGCAGCTTCTCAGTTACTTTTAAATCAATGCCCCCGATAATCATTTTTCTGACGGTTCGTTGATCAATCAAAAATGGTTGTTCTAAATGTGGCACTTTTCTATCCTTTTCACAGCAGCATGCTTTAAAGGAATGACATTTGCATGTGGCAATGTCAAAGAGAGTTTTCTCGGCGTCTTCCAAAAATTACTTTACTTTGTTCCTATAGGATTCCGTAGACTTGTTTTTACTTTTCAGGATATTTTTATACTTAGCATGATATGATTTAAGGATGCGCACAATTCTGCAATGAGAAATAGTAGGAATCGAGGACTTTTTCCACAAATCAGCTACCCTCTCAGCAACAACATTGGCAATGTCAGTAAAAGCTGGATCTTTGCCGTGATTTGAAGATTTCACTTGTTCTCTTATAAGGAAGTAAAATTTCATAACTTGACTGTAAGTTGGTAAGACGTTAGGTTTCAGCTCTTCTGGCAAACCAAAAACAAAACAATCTGTAACTTTTCTAGTTGAATGACAACCGGCCATTGTGACAAAAGTATAACTATAACTAACTAGTTAATGACATTTAAATATCTAAAGAGACTGCTCTTCGATGAACAAACGACATAAAGTAAGCTTATTGATTGCTTCTGTACTAGACTGAACTAAACGATAACTGTGTATTGCATATTATCACACTGACTGTCACGTGGACTGCAGGTGCGAGAGCATTTCATTTAGTAGAAGAAGGGGGGTGATATAGAAAACCGATAAGGAATTCTCTTTTCATGAAAATATATGTCTGTTTTGAATAAAATCTCCGATTTTAAGGCGCCGGCGACACCTGAAGATATTGTTTGATTTAAAAAAAAATTTACATGTTTACTGAGCAACCCAATACACAACTTTTCCGCACTAGAGCGTAATCTATTTCGAAAATGCAAAAAATCGTGTTTTTAGAAGAAAAAGGTCTGTTTTAGTCAAAATTTTTAATTTTTAAGGCGCCGGCGCCACCTGAAGATATTGTTCGATTTCAAAAAAATTTTACATGTTTACTGAGCAACCCAATACACAACTTTTCCGCACTAGAGCGTAATCTATTTCGAAAATGCCAAAAATCGTGTTTTTAGAAGAAAAAGGTCTGTTTTAGTCAAAATTTCAAATTTTTAAGGCGCCGGCGCCACCTGAAGATATTGTTCGATTTCAAAAAATTTTTACATGGTTACTGAGCAACCCAATACACAACTTTTCCGCCCCCAAGCCTCATCGATTTCGAAAGTTTGTGCAAAAGTGCATTTTCGGCCCACCCTAATATACAATAGAGTACAGGTAAGAAAAGAAAATTTCTTACCTTCCTAATTATTCTAAAAAATGGGGTTGCGGGCCTCCGACAAGAGCTATTTTGGTTTGATACACTATATAATCCATTCTGCACAGCTTCTAAAATTAGAGGAAGTCAGCGATGTTTTGGTATACATTTTCTCTATAAAGTAAGTTGTTAATTTTGATTAAATGTGTTTAAAAAGTGTCATATTGAAGAGATTCTTTAGTTTGACATAGAATATATAATTTCTAGAATTACATAACGCAACTTCAAAGCCGAATAAACATACAAATCTAATTCTACATCTACAAGAAAAAATTAGAGTTCTAACATAAAATAACTTCCGGGTTGAAAAAGAAAATTTATGAGGAAATAGTCTCTGTGAATTGCATCAGCTTTTTTCCGCTCACGCATACAATTAGCAGGTGTTCTTATGACGCAATATGGAATGAATAATGAGGCAGGCCAATTCCTGACATCCTCCCACCTTTGAGTTTCAGAAAACTGGAACTCAAATCTTCTAATTGGTTCGATATTTAATAATTCGTCCATATCTGGAGCTTCAGAATCTTTGTCCTTCTTCATGTCAGCGAAAAGATTTCTCATCTCCGCACTATCCTTTGATACTTCTAAGGGTACAAATCTCGAGGTTGGTCTTAGAAATTCCCCGTGTTTCATCTGAATCTTAACCAGTGTGATATGTTCATCTTTAGATGGATAAATGTCCGTAACTTTGGCCAGAGGCCAATGAATTCTTTTATTGTTGTCACTTGTGACAATCACAACATAACGGCCTCCATTTCTTCATAATTCAAAGAGTTTTTCCCCAAAACTTTTCGGTGTGAAGGAGGGTATTAGGAGGTATGAATTTCCAGTCAATCTCTTCAGAAATTAGATAACTTTCTAAAATTTCATCTGGAAAATTTATCATTTTGTATAACTTATAGTTGTCACTTGTGACAATCACAACACAACGTTCTCCATTTCTTCATAATTCAAAGAGTTTTTCACAAATCTCTTCAGAAATTAGATAACTTTCTAAAATTTCATCTGGAAAATTTATCATTTTGTAAAACTTATTGTTGTCACTTGTGACAATCACAACATAACGGTCTCCATTTCTTCATAATTCAAAGAGTTTTTCCCCAAAACTTTTCGGTATGAAGGAGGGTATTAGGAGGTATGAATTTCCAGTCAATCTCTTCAGGAATTAGATAACTTTCTAAAATTTCAAACTGGAAAATTTATCATTTTGTAAAACTTTTTCTGTTTGGAATTTGCCCCCACGAATTCCTAGCATTATCCGTAAAAATCTTAGAACATTTCCCACGTCTAGCTATAAAACGCTTAAGAGTGGCAATCAGAGTATCTGAGGTTAAATCCGAGAGAAGCTCTAGATGAATGGGTCGAGTTACAAAACATATGCAAACGCAAATAAATATTTTGTTCAATGAACCCTTGCGCTGATTTTTATAGTTTACATAAAATGGACCACATAGATCTAACCCGGTACAATTAAATACTGGTGGCTCATTAATTCTTTCATAAGGTAATTCACCCATTAGCTGAGAGCATGGAGTTGGTTTTACCTTAAAACAAATAACACAAGAATGCACCGTTTTTCTTGCCAAATTTCTACCCCCTAGATGCCAAAATTTTAATCTAACAGAATTCAAGAGTCCTTGGGGACCAACATGAAAAAGACGCTTATGCATAGTAGTAAAATAAATCTTACTTAATTTAGAATTTTTCGGCAAAATAGCCGGATGTTTCTGCTCATAAGATACGGAAGCTTCGTTGAGCCTCCCGCCAACACGTAAGATTCCCTTATAATCTATAAAGGGATTTAAAATATTAAGATTACCTGTCACAGCCTTTTTACTACATAAACATTTTTGTGTTACTCTAGTCAAAATGTTTTCAGTTTCCTTGACTTCTTCAAAAATCAAGTCACCCTTTCTTTTATCAGCATTTCTACAATTGTATATAAATCTGCGAACCAAGGAAAAAATATGTAAAAGTCTATAATAGTCATTACTAAGATCAAAAAAGTTATCAAAAAAGGATAAATTCTCGGTGGCTAGAAATAAAGTCGTTTCACAGTTATTTTTCCTTTCGGAACATTTCAGTTCACTTAAATAGTTCTGACTTTCACTTTCAGTTAGTAAGTCACTTTCAGAAAAAGATGATTGCAAATAACTCGAGGAAAATTCTGGATCCATCAAAAATTCGGGGCCTGTAAACCACTTGGAATTGTTCACAAGGGACTCCGCACATATTCCTCGTGAAAGAAGATCTGTTGGGTTGTCTTTACCTGCACAATGAAACCATGTTTCTGGTTGAGTTAATCTTTGGATTTCATCCACACGATAGGCAACGAAGGACTTCCATTTTTTTTCTGGATCCTTTAATCCGGAATAAAGCTATTTTTTAAATCTACCCAATGATAGATTTTAGAAGTATTTTTACGATCAATTACCTTTTTATTTCTGATCCTAAGCGAGCTGATAGTAAAGCACCAATCAACTCTAAGCGTGGCAAAGTTATTCTCTTTACTGGGGCAACTCTGGTTTTAGATGCTATGAAACTAACAGAAACTTGATCGTAATCTTGCACTCTCAAATAAACAACAGCACCATAAGCCTTTTGACTTGCATCAGAAAAGCAGTGAATTTCAACATTGTTTGTATCAGATGACAGGAAAACAAATCTAGGGATTTTAATTTGATTTAATTTAGAGAGTTCTGAACACCATTGTGTCCATTTTTCGCAGATGTCAATGGGGAGCTCAGTATCCCGAGACACCTTGTGGAACAGCTAGGAGAAATGGGCTAGCATTTAATCCAAAAAGTAAACGTTTAAAACGATACACTTGAATTTTCCAATTATCAGATACTTTATTCAACAGATCTTCGGTAACTTCCACAAAGAGAAATCTGACAGCATTTCTGTCCTTTTCTGATAATGAAATTTGAAGAAATGCTTTCTCCACATCCGTTAAAATTCCTAAATTATTCAATCTAAAATTAACGAGCAACTGAAAAATACTAGGATTTAAATTGATACAAGGCCACAAACAATCGTTTAAAGAAAGTTGACCTACGTCGTGAGAACTAGCATCAAATACAATGCGTGTTTTCGTGGTGACACTATCTTTTCTAAAAACTGCTCGATGTGGCAAATAGAATATGGGTCTGTCTGGTCTAGTTGAATCTAACACTTTTTCAATAATATCACAATCAAGATATTCTTTCAAAATCTCTTTATACTGAGAAAACAAATTATCATCGTTTCGCATTTTATTAAGTAAATATTTAAATCGTTTTTCAGAGACCTCATAGTTATCGTTCAAATTTGTCCAATCATTTTTCCACGGAAGGAATACTTCGTAACGATTATCTTTACAGGAAACTGTTTCTGTAAAAATTTCCAATGCCTTATTTTCATCATTACAGTAAGGATCATCCCTAATTTTATTCGAGATATTCGAATTATCATTCAAATTATTAGTTTATTTGAATATCTGTCTTCTAAAATATTCCATGCTATCGCATAATTAGCATCAGTAATTGGTATTGATTGAATGATCCTTAAAGGATCAGCATGCAGCGATAATTTCAAATAAGAAAGTTTTTGCGAAGCTGATAAAGCTGAATTATTATGAATACTAGAAATGAAAATGTCTCTAAATGATAACCACTCATGTAATTGCCCACTAAATGTTGGCAAATTTAATTTAGGTAAGCGAATTGTTTCGTAACATTTTCTTCGCGTTTCGTTAAAACTGGAGCTAACTCACTTAATTTTCTTTTTACAATTAAATATATTTTGTCTATATTCTCTTGCATAGATTGTTATTCAGATATATATTTATCATCATCTTTATCGTCACAAAGTTGAAAAATTTTCCTAAATATCTCTGCAGATTCCTTTTCAAACGCAGACGATTTTTTCTCGTAAAGTTCCAACTCAATTTTATCCAAATCACTTTCATTCGTAAGCTCATTTGTAGCCTTAGTTACGTTACATTTCAATATTTTTTTTCTTTTAAAATAGATTCCATATTTAAATAATATATCAGAACAAATACTAATTATAATCAAGCAATAAAGAGGTCAGAACTTACCCCTTTACATCGTATTCAAGGCCGATATTAATAACACTTAGTTCTTTTTTTAATAATGTTCACAAAAAATATAGATGCAAAATGTTCGAAGGTAAATTTCTATGAAAATAATATATTTAGCGAAAGGAACTACTTATCCATAGGCTCCTTCGCGCTCGTACGACCACAAAATGTTAGACTTTACTCATTAAACACAACTATTTGTTGGACTGTATCTCTTTTTATTTAAATCACAATACGATGAGCGAACACTCTGGTTGCCATCTTACTTCATAACCACATTATTCTCTATTCCGTTCACTTCACATTTTCAATCCAGAGGAACTCGCGACGCCCTCTTACGGGACTTATAAATTCTCTTTTTTAACAATAAACAGTCTCCAAACATTGCTTTCGTTTTTAAATATTTTCGTTTTATAATGTTAATTTCTCAGTAGATCGCTTCCTTGTGTTTTCTTTTTTTCAAGTATTTGAATTTAATTATTTTTCTCAAACTCATATAGCCGTTTTAATTCTTTAACCAAAAGAATTAACAAAATGATTTAATTTGAATTTTCTCCGTTGCTATAGTAACGAATGTATAATATGAATGAATATGGATGAATTATCCCTTATAATGTTAGGTATTTCGAGGCTTTGGCGTCAAAGACATCGCCGAATTAGACAAATATTAAATATCTCATGTACTATTAGACTTAAAAGAATTTAGTTAGTACCATTCGATTCAGCATATAAAAATACACTAAAAAATGTCATCAGTTGAAAAATAACTATCAAATCAAATTTTTAAGGAATTTTTTAAAGGTTCGATCTCTTTTTTACCCACTTTATGGGTGGAATTTTAAAAGATCCTTTCTTAGCGGCACTCTATGTCATAAGAAGTATGTATTTGTACCCCAATTTTCAAAAATTTTGGTCCAGTAGTTTGGGCTGCGCGTTGATTAATACAAAATCCAGACTTTCTTTTATATATATAGAATGAATTTATTGAAATATTTTGGTTCACAATACCCGGCGTATACTAATAAAGTGAAATGATACTATTGGCAAGAAATAATACATTAATAGTTGTGACCTAGTCATTCTCTAGCATTTCAACAATCGAGTACGGAACTTCAATTTGGATACAGCCCCTAAAATAGGCTCAATTTAAAATAATTAACTTCTCGGAAACTAATCGTACGAATTTAACGAAAATACGGATTTAGGCTAATTGCAGGGTATAGAATTTATTCAAGGTAAACCTGGGTATTGTTATCGAAAAAGAAAAAGTTTGGGCTCGTTTTAATATATAGATGGCCCTCTTTACATTTTAAAAGTAAATTTTATTTCCAAACGTAAATAAAATTTAAAAAAACGTATTAGCAACTTTTTTCTACAATAATTTATTGCAGAGTTAGTAGGGGGTGTTTACTTTTTTTCCACGATTGTGCGTATGTATGTACGTATGTATGTAAGTATGAACGTAATGGGATAATTCTTGATAGAAATATCCGATTTGCTTCAAATTTTCTGAATAGGGTCATTCTGATGAAGCTCCTCCCGGATTAGAATTTGAGGTTTGTTGGTTAAGTTATTTTGGTTTGATACACTATATAATCCATTCTGCACAGCTTCTAAAATTAGAGGAAGTCAGCGATGTTTTGGTATACATTTTCTCTATAAAGTAAGTTGTTAATTTTGATTAAATGTGTTTAAAAAGTGTCATATTGAAGAGATTCTTTAGTTTGACTTAGAATATATTATTTCTAGAATTACATAACGCAACTTCAAAGCCGAAAAAACATACAAATCTAATTCTACATCTACAAGAAAAAATTAGAGTTCTAACATAAAATAACTTCCGGGTTGAAAAAGAAAGTTTATGAGGAAATAGTCTCTGTGAATTGCATCAGCTTTTTTCCGCTCACGCATCCAATTAGCAGGTGTTCTTATGACGCAATATGGAATGAATAATGAGACAGGCCAATTCCTCACATCCTCCCACCTTTGAGTTTCAGAAGACTGGAACTCAAATCTTCTAATTGGTTCGATATTTAATAATTCGTCCATATCTGGAGCTTCAGAATCATTGTCCTTTTTCAAGTCAGCGAAAAGATTTCTCATCTCCGCACTATCCTTTGATACTTCTAAGGGTACAAATCTCGAGGTTGGTCTTAGAAATTCCCCGTGTTTCATCTGAATCTTAACCAGTGTGATATGTCCATCTTTAGATGGATAAATGTCCGTAACTTTGGCCAGAGGCCAATGAATTCTTCTATTGTTGTCACTTGTGACAATCACAACATAACGGTCTCCATTTCTTCATAATTCAAAAGAGTTTTTCCCCAAAACTTTTCGGAGTATTCTTTTTGTTATCCCAATTAGTCACTCACACCACTCCCCCACCCACCACGGAGCTGAAGGAGGGATGAATTTCCATATAATTTTGCTGGATATACTGGCATTTGTTACCTCATTCCAGTCTATTTCTTTAAACAAATTTTCGGCTCCTATAAAGTTTTTTCAATTATCTGTGTATATAATCGAAGGTCTCGACGGGCCTCGACTGCCTCGACGGGCTGGGTCAATCTATTTCAAGTGGTCCAGAAAATCATTAATTCATTGCTCGCCATTTTTAAAAGTCTGAAATTTTTTGAACAACAACCCTAACATGATGGAAGTTCAAAATGACTATTATTTTAATTTTATTAATTTTTGTTTGTGCATGGCGGACATCTTTGTTTCATCGTCTACAGCAATTTTCTCACATGAAGGGTTTACGGAAGTGTAAATAAATCATCGTATATTTCTCTAATTCAAAAGCAAATTACAGCAATTTGTACAGAATACATTGGGCTAAAAATCTGTTAATAGAGTAGTTTCCGAAACTAAATACTTATTGGTGAAATTTAAGCATAAAATTTGAGTTTTTACCAAAATTTGTCCTTTTGAAAGAGGAAATTTTTCTAGCAAGGGAAACTGTCAACATGACATAATTGTTTTTTACAAATAGGCTGAAAATACTTGTACTCACACGCGAAGTTCTAGATCTGGGACTAGCTTTCTTTTCGCTAAAAAATTCCGAAATTTTTCAAAAATGTCTAAAATCGCACTTTTGAGACTTTGGTATCTCTGGTGGGGCACGAGATAAAAATCTGAAGTTCTGGTTTCTGTCAGTATTGTGTGGTAGTTTTATGCACAAAAAATTTCAGGATGGAGATTTGACTACAAGCTGAGATATGGCAAGGGCAACATGTCAAAACAATACTACCAAACTATTGTTTTGTTGTAGTCACAGTTAAGTATTTAACTCAGAGTTCATTTAAAATTATGTTTTTTGATTATCTTTAAATAATAGTAACAGAAAAAAGCCTTTTGCAAAGCTTAGAAATTAATTAAAAAATAATTATACGTAATACAGGCCATACATTTTGTATGGTTTCAGTAATTTTTGTTGTAAGTAATTTTAGCAACTAAAAGAATCATCAGAACTTTTACATAAAGAAAAAATATATTTTCATACAAGACCTGAGACAAGAACAGAGTAGGGAAAGCGTAAAGCTGTTAATGTTGACATACTTGTTGAAACATGATCAAACGTGTCAAAACGCATTCCTACTTGTTGGTTTAAAAACCACAATTTTATGCTGCTTGCCAGTCCCGGAAAAATGTTCCTACCATAAGTATGTTCCTGTGAATGAAACATTATACGATATTACCATGCATCAGCCTCAAGTAATTTTTCGAAAGATATCCAAAGCCCTTTCAAAATTCATACTGCAGAAAAATGACATTTTCGCAGAAGAAGTAAGCTAGGAATTATTAATGAAGTGAGACTTCACATAGTGATTTCAAAAATTATTTCTACGAGCCAGCACGGCCAAGAACTTCAATCAAGTTATCAAGAGATGACAAGATTTGGTTCCTACAAATAAAATTTTGAGAAAGATCAAAATTGTGGTTTTTAAACCAACAAGCAATAATGTGTTTTGACACGTTTGATCATGTCTCAACAAGTATGACAAAATTAACAGCTTTCTCTTTACCCATTCAGTTTTTGTCTCAGGTCTTGAATAAAAATATTTTTTTTCCTTTCTGTAAATGTGTCGAGATTTCTATTAGTTGCTAAAATTACTTACAACAAAAATTACTCACTATATTCATAAACATACTTCCACCTTAGTAAATGATATGACCAGCACCCCCTTTCTTTCACCAGTGTGGAGAAATCCTGCGCAGTGACTCTTTTCCAGTTAGTTTCTGTTCAATTACGTCATTTCTTTGGGATATATAAACTCTTGCTTCTGCCTTTTTTAATCAATCCATAAGCCAGTTCTCGGGGCTATAGCCGAGGGGTTATTTGAACCCACTTTAATTCTTTTTTCTTTTTTTTTCACTGAGAAAGGGGATCTTGGAATTCCCGAAAGGATCGTATGAGTATTTTTATCGCTCTGTACGTTTATTTGTGTGTAAAAATCGTTGTTTAAGATTTTAGTTTTTTTTACAATTCGCATAAAGTTTTTTCTATGCTTATTCTCTTTATCTGCTTAAATTAAAATCGTCTGGCATTAACTTATCAACCTAATTGCTATCTGGCAAGTTAAGTATAGGTTATATTAGATGTCCAACTGGGCGAAAAATGTCCCGACCAGGATTCGAACCCGGGACCTCCTGGCTGAAGCCGCCAGTGCTCTGCCATCTGAGCTATCCCGGACGATTCTGGTCGGACTCTTTCACCCAGCTAACCTTGAAGATTACAGCCTCTGGTCTGAAACCTGGTTCAGCTCAGCAGAATAAATCTCAGGTAATGGAACTCCAGAAAACGCTGGATACGAAATTACACTAGATTGATTTACACACAATTATTCTAATTGGTAAACAAATCATATTAGATGTAAATTTCCAACTGGGCGAAATATGTCCGAACCAGGATTCGAACTCGGGACCTCCTGTCTGAAGCCGCCAGTGCTCTGCCATCTGAGCTATCCTGGACGATTCTGGTCAAACTCTTTCACCCAGCTAACCTTGAAGATTACAGGATCTGGTCTGAAACCTGGTTCAGCTCAACAGAATAAATCTCAGGTAATGGAACTCCAGAAAACGCTGGATACGAAATTACACTAGATTAATTTACACACAATTATTCTAATTGGTAAACAAATCATATTAGATGCAAATTTCCAACTAGGCGAAAAATCGTCCGGGATAGCTCAGATGGCAGAGCACTGGCGGCTTCAGCCAGGAGGTCCCGGGTTCGAATCCTGGTCCGGACATTTTTCGCCCAGTTCGAAATTTACATCTAATATGATTTGTTTACCAATTAGAATAATTGTGTGTAAATTAATCTAGAGTAAGTATAGGTTAGCTGATAGCCGAAGAGTAATATATTATAATTTCATGTCTTAACAACGCAGGAAACGTCGGGAAATAACGTATTAAAATCACTAAGAGTCAGTAAAAACAGGTATTATGAACAAAAGTTATCCTAAAATGACTTAATTTTGTAGTTTTTTTCACCTACATATTCCTACACTCACAGGGAAACGCAACTTCTCCCGCCAGCCAGGAAATCCGCATATCTGCTACACCATAAAAATTGTGGAGAAGTAGAAAAGTGAGCCTTGCTAAAAAACAAGTGACTAAACCGTTGCTAGCTCCTAGACTATTATATTTTTCTAATATATCCATATATACTAGTTTCCCAGATATCTTTAATTTCCCTTCTTTGAAGAGATCCTTTTCATGGTTGTGAAATATAAATTGTATTAGAATCGGAAAATGCACTCCTTGCTGGGCTGTCTCCTTGACATTTGTTTGGAGCCGTAGGGGAGACAGGGGCTAGTAGGCGCAGATTTTAGTTATTGATCTTTATTAATTTTTTGTTTCAGTTTTTTATCAACCTTTAACTATACTTTTAAAGAACAGTCATTGGGCTATAAATGACCGGAGTTTTGAGTTCGTAGCTTTTGTAGTTTATGTTTGGCGGAAGCCTAAAGTAAAAGGGAAATTGTGCGCCAACATACCCCGTCACGGGGAACGTTGCCCATACCTATGGGGTAAGTTGGCACAGTCTTTATAAAAATTTTAATGAAGCTGAAATACGACATGCAGTTATGAGAAATCAATTTTATTATTACCATTAAGTTTAAACAAAGGCATTTTAGCCGTACACTGTAAATTCTAAATTATACAGACATAAAAATAATGAATAAAACATTAACATTGAATAACTTCTGTCCTACTCCATATCGTCATCAGAGTTACAGTTGTCACAAATAAAAAATCGCGTGTCTCCGTTTGGGCAAGCTTGTGTGCCCAAAATCTTGCATTGAAACCACTTTTCTCGTTGTTTGCTGTTTTTCAAGCTACCAGCACACACCAAACATCGAGCCAACTTGCCCCGTGTTCATTGCGCCTACTAGCCCCATAATGAATTTCTTCACAAAAGGGACACGTAATCCTCTAAGCACAAATAATCCAAGTAAATCATATATGGGGTAGGTACGGTTAATCATACACTAAGAAAAACTGCACAAATTAAATCGCAATTATTAAGATAAGTATTAGAAATTAGAAAAAGAATGAAGCAACAAAAAATTACTTATGAGTGCAAACAACAGAAATATCGTAATAAATGTCCACTGCACGTAGGTAATGCTACAAAATTACAATGAGGATTGTAAAAAGCAATAAAAAAGGTTGCGCAATCTATCCACAAACAGGCGATTTATGAGGACTGCTTCTACTTACCTCTGAAGCCTACTATCCCCGGTCTCCCCTACTTGTGTAAGAATAATTTGATCGCAATGATATCTTTAAATGTTTTAAAGGTACATGGTGCTTTTGTACATTTAAAGGGAAATCATGTTATGTTACATAAAATTCTACAGCGGTACTTAAAATACCTGAATACAATATGACCTAGTGTTTCTGTCAATTAGATCGAATTCTTAGTAGAATTATATATGCTATGGAGCAGATCACAATAGTTTTTTTTTTTTTTTAATCTTCACCTTATCTAGTGCAATTTTATTTTTATATTTATAAAAAGAAAATTGCAACTATTGATATTTTGTATAGTACTTTTCAATTTTACATATAATAAGACTGTCACAAGGTTTAAGTATTTTGTTTTTATAATAAAGATTAAAGTATATTAAATCATAAATTATATGAAATATAAAATAACTTTTAATCCAATTACAACACTGCTGTTAAAACATACTAAAAAAATATTTTTAAAATTCCTTGTGAAAAACATTACTAATTTCCTAGAATCAACAAAAAGCCATTAACTTCTTTCTTAATTATAGAAGAAACTAAACTCCCTGCTGTCATGCTCTCATTAAAACAGACTTTTAAGTCTCATTCATAAAGTTGAACGGACACTTATGCATTCCTTATTCTTCAAGAATTATCATGCCTTTGATATAACCGATCTAAAATCTGGAAAAAAAAAATAGAAATACCACGGCGGTTATGTATGAATTAATGAATGAAATTGCATTATAAAAGAAAGTCTTTAATGCAAAAGCGTAAGTTTTATACGAAATACGGCTCTCCATATCCCTGTTCAAAGCTGGAATTTTCTCTTCATTTTGGTGATACGCTGCGAAACCGTGTATTTTATAAATATATATATATATGTGTTTTTAGTGACAGAATAGAAAGGAAACTGCTACAACAAAAATAAAACTAATAAAAAACTGCCTTTTTATGTCTGGTAAATTATTGTTACTAGTGCATTCTAATGTTGTTAAGATTTACGATATTAAAGAAGTTTTAATATTGCACATAAAATATAAATGACTGTATTTTGCCATTATGTCTGTCTGGTACAGTCGTGGAAAAAAAAAAAAAAGTAAACACCCCCTACTAACTCCTCAACAAATCATCATAGAAGAAAGTTACTTATACCGAACGATTGGAAATAAAGTCTACTTTTAAATGATGTATATAAAATATTCTTAGGGGGTCATCTACATATTAAAACGAATCCTAACTTCATTTTTTTCAATGGCAATACCCAATTTTAACGAGATATTTCAAATCTTTCGTTAAAACTATGCCGTGACACCAAATTTCAAGTCATTTGAATGATAAGTTTTTGAATTATAAACATTCAAAATTGAGTGCTTCTAATGTTAAATTATATTTTCATATTTTTATTTATATCTCCCGAAATTATGCTCCTAATGTGCTAATTTTTTTTGTGGTAATAATACTAATATACCCAAACATAAATAAGCTGAATTTGCATTTTTTTTATAATTTTATGATATGAATTATGAATTATGAAATTAATATTAGAAAAAATTATGAATTGCAACCTACAATTTTTTTGATGGATTTAGATTTATTAAGTCCTGCTTTATGGAAATTCAAAAACTTCACATTTTTCTTCCAAGTAGTTTTCAAATTATGCTCAAAAAATGGCAAAATGATGGTTTAAGGGGCCGTCTATGATGGAAGTGAGTAGACATTTTAAAATTTATTCTGCCGTACTGTAATCTAACACGCTTCATTGACTCCTTGAATGGCGCTTAAGGTGCCTTGATCAAGGAATCGGCTCTCTTGGTTAACAATCCAGTACGGAACTTCAATTTGGATACAGCCCTTAAAATACGCTCGTTTTAAATTAATTAATTTCTCGGAAACTTATGGTACGAATTGCATAAAAATTCGTTTTTAGGCTAATTGAAGGGTGTAGAGTTCATTTATGTTGTCAGAATTGGGTACTGCTATTGAAAAAAAACAAAGTTATGGTTCGTTTTAATATGTAGGTGGCCCCCTAAGCAAATTTTATATACATCATTTAAAAGTAGACTTTATTTTCAATCGTTCGGTACCAGTAACTTTCTTCTACAATAATTTGTTGAGGAGTTAGTAGGGGGTGTTTACTTTTTTTTTCACGACTGTACGTATCTACTTTTTCAGAAATCGCAAATAATTTCAAAATTCTGTAAAGCTTAGCCCTATTTGGTAAAATGCCCCAAAATTTGACAACAAATATTAGACCTCATTAACCTCATACTATAAAATCAATAAAATACATCCATAAAACTCCATTAACTTCGTACTACCTTGCCATTTGAAATACAATTCTTTTCAACCCGAATATTCACCTATATTTAGTTATATATTTATTTATAGCTTAGGCATTTTTGCTTGAAAAGTGAAACTTTTCATTATTAACTATTTAGGGTAGAATTTGAAGTACATATTTTTTGTTAAAATATGTTTACCACTTTCAAATTTTGCAATACCACACTTTTACGAAGGATTACAAGAAAGTAAAATTTCTACGTAGGAAGCCATGTTTTTAAGGAATATGCACTCATACTGACACTACTTTTCAAATATGCTATACAAAAAACTTCAAAATAATTATTAGCCAAAAAAAAACTACACAAAACAATTAAAAACAAGTAAATCTTTAGATCAGTGACCGAACATGGATTTTGCAAGACATTTTAACTTTCATCTCACTTTATACAATATTTAACATCTTGCAACATTAGATTATATGCAAATAGATTATATGTATATTTATAAGCATATAAGATTTTCTCAAACATTCAGAAAATGTAACTATTAAGAACGATTATATGAAAAGTTATTTCATACAATTATACTCTTCAACTGCTTATTGTTTAATTATGTAGAATAAACATGCACATTTCCGCAGGAAATCACTCTGCAGCCTTTAACTTCTAAATATTCCACCGAGTTAATGTTTCATTTACCAAGAAAAGGACTATTTCCAAATTGTAGAATAACTATCAACACGTTTTAAACTATATTATATTACGATAAGTCACACTGTTGTACAAGAGGTTTTATACTATCGTATTAAAATATTAATATGCTTGTCAACAGCAAAACATGGACTTTAAAAAAAGTTAGATAAAATCTCATGTAATAAAATACAGCTTTGATATTAATCGATTACATTTTTAATCGATTGATTAGCCGACCAACTGTTCATTTCTACGATATTACATACTGATTCACTTAATGATTGAATTTGAAAAAGTAATTACTGTTTAATTTTTTTTTATTTATTCAATCTGCATTAATATAATCGTGAATAATTTAATAATTAATCTAATTATACAAAAGAAAATTAAATATGACCGCCATTTAACTTTCTTAAATTCGCCTTCATTGCTACGAGATTCTTATTCATTGCCAGTATACGATTTTCATTATTCAAAATTACACAGAATCATGCAAAATTATTCAGATAACTGAGGTCAAAATATTTAAGCTATTTAATGGGATTAGCGACAGTTGAAACCCCCTTTTATGAACTAATGTGTTCTTTTGTAGTTATTTTAGGCAAATGGAAACTATATTATCAGTCAATTCTCGGACAGTCATAAAAGTGTTTGTGATAGACTAAATTATTTTCACCAATTAATGAGCAATAGGGGATCTTATACAAAATAAGTCTTGAAAGTGATATCAGGTCTAGAAAAGAGATGAGAACGCAAGTGTTAGCTGGCAAAATGTAATCGCGATTTCTGAAGAATGGTACTAGCCTTATTTAATTACATAGATTCTGTCATTAATAATAGAAAAAAATTATTTTTTTAAGATAACTGTCCTGTAGTTACACATCCACAAATCTAGAATTGCAAAAGAGTGTCAAGTACTTCATATTTCTATGAATTTTTCTTTTGAATATGTGATACACATAAATAATTCATTTAACATTTAACATTCTTAACAACTTATTTACATAAAATTTCAGATCATCAAGGTATACGACCAAATTGGACATGTGGGAACAGGATGTAAAAGAATCCGTGAGTACTAATTTAAATATTTCCCTTTCCCTTGTGATACCTACTTTTATTGCTGTTTAATGGAACATAGCAGCACGTCCTCCAACAACCATGAAATCAATAAAAAAATTATTGTTAACCAGTTGTAAAATATTATAAAATTAACGATACACGAGGATGTATCAATTATTTCTATGTTTTTGCCCTCACATAGAAATAATTGAGTGAAATTTATGAAATTGATACATTTTATTACTCCTTTTCTATATAGTCAGCGTGCACAGTAACACATTTCTGCAAACGGTATTTCAAAGGGAGGGGAGGATGTATTCCAGGAGGCGCGATAGTAGACCCAATGGGGGCATTTTTCTAACTTTTGCCGACCCCACTTGTGACATATTGTTAGAAAGGCATGTGACCCCTTATTCATGTTATGCACTCCCCAGCCCCTCCCCCTAAATTTGCACTCCGGATGGCATGAATGATGTCCGCAAAATTTAGAAAATTGCACACCGGAGGGCAAAGTTGGGGAGGAAATTGGGAGGTGCATAGCATGAACAAGGGGTCACAGGCCTTTCCAACAATATGTCACATGTGGGATCGGTAAAACTTAGAAAAATAACCCCCTTTCTGTATACTATAGGGTCTCCTGGAATACATCCCCCTCCTCTCTTTGAAATACCGTTTGCAGAAATGTGTTACTGTGCACGGAGACTATATAGAAAAGGACTAATACACTGTAGTAATTTCATAAATTTCATTCAATTATTTCTATGTGTGGGGGGGGTGGGGAACTTATTAATACACCGTAGTATATATAATCAATACAAAAAACCTCAACGAGTTAAAAGTTTGTGACGCAGCACTTCGTCTTTAGCTCTAAGAATTTTCAATTTGAAACTTAAAAATAATGATATCAAATTTTGAATGGCACTACGCTATTAATTTATCTACATATATATATATATATATATAAAATATATATATATATATATATATCAAAATTTATTCATTGATGCTTTATCATTTACATGTCATAGATTCAAATAATAAATTTTAAAAGATATATGAAAATTTAAGTGACGCCTTGGTGTCACTTAAAAAGATTAGTTTTACAATTCAAGTTAATTTTTTTTTGTCTAGATACATTTACACATCTAACCAATACTTTTCATTTTCCAATGCACTGTTGAATATATTACTATCACTGAATCTATATAATGCACTGAAATGTATTCATTTGAATAAATTGATTTACCTTTTGTGCCACGCTATCCCAAAATCAAAAGTAAAATTTATGAAAATAGTTTCTTTTCGTCATATTATACATTTGCATACATTTAACTTAGTTTAGATACAATGACGCAAAAAACTATTTACATAAATTTTAATTTTGTTTTTTGTATAGCGTGGCACAAAAGATAAATCAATTTATTCAAATGAATGGATTTCAGTGCATTATATAGATTCAGTGATAGTAATACATTCAACAGTGCATTAGAAAATAAAAAGTATTGTTTAGATGTGTAAATGTATTTAGACAAAAGAAAATTTAAATTGAATTTTAAAACTAATCGTTTTAAGCAACATTAAGGCGTCGCTTAAATTTTCATATCGTATCTTTTAAAATTCATAATTCGAATTTATGAGATGTAAATGATAAAGCATCAATGAATAAATTTTGATATATATATACATACATATAGATAGATAGATAGATAGATAGATAAATTAATAACATAGCGTCACTCAGAATTTGATATCATTATTTTTAAGTTTCAAATTTAAAATTCTTAGACCTAAAGACCAAGTGCTGCATCACAAACTTTTAACCCGTTAAGGATTTTTGTATTGATATCATTACTTATTTTAGGTTAATGATAAAAAGATAAAACTACCAAAAAAATTAAAGATCAATGCAATGAATTCGTAGTCGTGATTTCCATTGACCTCTAAATCAATCAATCTAAAACGAATCAAAGTGTCACAAGAATTTATGAAAATAATTTGTGTTTGCATATTCCAAGATTTCATTAACTAAAATCCAGTTAAAGAAATCTTTTAAAATTGGAACTTTTTAACACTATAGGTTACTCATAAATATCATACAAATAGAAATAATTTATCTGTATGAAACTGTTTTAGCCAACATTTCAATTATCAAGTGTAAAAGAAGCGATATTTGGAAGCGTTCCATGTTGTTAAAATTTTACGTTTACGTTTCACATGTTTCTATGAAAAAGCAGCCAGTTATTATAAAAATATTTCATTTTTACTTTATATTTTTAATGTTTTAAACTCTTGTACTGTAATACACCAAAAGTCTTATAATTTTTCAACATTGTGTGATATGAGTTAAAATTGACGATATATATATATATATATTACATCATTTCAAAATGCTAAAACACCATAACTTCAAAAGGAAGGTGCATATCTGCAGAAATTTTTTAACTATAAAATATTTAAAAAAACAAGAAAGACAGGTAGAAAAACAAATGTTTTCTTATATTTTTTCTTTTGTTTTTAGTTTAATGATAATTTAAGCATTCCTCTAAAAGACCTTTTATTAAAGTTTTTTTGTTTTTGTATGGTTAATATTATGTTTGATAGTTTTAATTTGAGTTGTTTTAGTTTTTTATGAAATTTGATTAATAAAATGACAATAGTTTTTCAGTATTGAATGCGGGGTGAACATGTGTTCAGAAACCTGCAAATTTTAAAAGTGGTGGGTGGAGTTAGTTTTCTGTCTGTCCTCCCACTTATGAAAAACAGACTGTTTTTGTTTTTTTACATGTCTTTCTTGTTTTTTTAAATATTTTATAGTTAAAAAATTTCTGCAGATATGCACCTTCCTTTTGAAGTTATGGTGTTTTAGCATTTTGAAATGATGTAATATGTTTTATTGCATTTGATATGTGCTGCTGTGGCGCCATTCATGCAGTAATTTTTCATTAATTTTGAAATTATATATATATATATATATATATATATATATATATATATTGATATATAAATACGTGTAAAATAAAACTTTTTCACATTACGATCCACCTTTGGCTTATTATACAGCTATGAATAAATAAAACGAATCAAAGTGTCCAAGAATTTATGAAAAAAATTTGTGTGTGCATTATTCCAAGATTTAATTAACTAAAATCGAGTTCAAGAAATCTCTTAAAATTTTAACTATTTAACACTATAGGTTACTCATAAACATGATTCAAATAGAAATAAATTATCTAACTGAAACTGTTTTAGCCAACATTTCAATCATTAAGTGTAAAATAATCGATATTTGGAAATTTACGCGTTCCATATTTTTAAGAATTTATATTTACTTTTTACATGTTTCTATGAAAAAGAAGACAGTTATTATAAATATATTTCATTTTTGCGTTATCTTCTTAATGCTTTGACCTCTTGCACTGTAATACACCGTAAGTCTTAAACTTTTCAACATTGTATGAAATGTGTTGAAATTGACAACATGAAAATTTCTTCTTATTATTTTTTTTATAAATACATGTAAAATAAAACTTTTTCCCATTATGATCCACATTTGGTTTATTAAACAGCCATAAATAAATAAAATTTCAAAGTGTCAAAAGAAATTTATGAAAACAACTTGTGTGTGCATGTTCCAAGATTTCATTAACTTAACTCGAGTTAAAGAAATCCTTTAAAAATTAAACTTTTTAAACCATGATAATAGAAATAATTTACCTAACTAAAACGGTTTTAGCCAAAATTTCAATTATCAAGTGTAAAACAAGCGATATTTGGAAATGTAAGCGTTTCATGTTTTTAAGATTTTACGTTTCCTTTTTGCATGTTTCTATGAAAAAGCACACAGTTATAATAAAGATATTTCATTTCTGCTTTATATTGTTAATTGCTTGAACACTTGCATTGCAATACATCAAAAGTCTTAAAATTTTTAAACATTGTAATTGATGTTGAAATTGATGAGTTTTGTACCGTGCATTTGAAAATAATAATTTGAGCTAAGCATTGACGTTTGTTTGGTTATACTTAATGCAAACCTATGCTTTGCTCAAGCACCGATGGAACTTTAACAATAACTTATTTTATCTCAATAAAGTTTTTGTTTATTTTACAATACACAGGAATATTTCCTTCAGTGAAATTATTGCTAATCTATTTATACCTACTTTTGCATGACATATGTGATTATTCTAAGAAATTATGTCTGGAATAACAAGAATAATAATTTATGTAGCGCTTTCAACTGTTCAAATTGTAAAAATGATAAAAAAAAATTGGATGCTAGACAGCCAGGAAATTTTCTTGTGAAATAATTGAAAAGTGTGTTTATGACATGAATATAAAATAACATAATACCATGCTGAAAGTGATTCAGATGCAGAAATAAACATAAATGGGATATAAACATTTAAATTTTCTTGAGCAACAATGTAATAATGGACAAGAAATCATAATGAATACTTATAATGAAGTGAAATACAGAAAACTCTGTGAAATCCGCAAAATGAATAATCTGCAAACATCTGTTATCAGCACTACATGAATTTAAGTAATGAAACTCATTTTAACTTTTAAATTCATAGATGAATTGAAATGATGGGTTAATTTTCATTAAATAACAAGTTTTCCTTGAAATAAACTGTGATTTAAGAAAATTCACATATTTTGTACCCACCATTGGAAAATAACAATTTGACCTTTGTTTCTTTGGTAAGGCTTAATGCAAACCTATGCTTTGCTTAAGCTCCGATGAAACATTATCAATAGCTGATTATATCTCAATAAAGTTCTAGTTTCTTTTAAAATACACATAAATATTTCCTTTAGTAAAATTTCTGCTAATGTACCATACCTACTGCCATACCTACTTTTGAATGACATATATGTGATTATTCTAAGGCATTATGCCTGGAATAACAAGAATCACGATTCATGTAGTCTTTTACATCGTTGAACAGGTAAAAATGATTAAAAAACTAGTTGCTAGATCATCAGTGAATTTTATTGTGAAATAATTTGCCATACGTCTGAGAAGTGTGTTTATGACATCAAAATAAAATAACAATATCGTGCTCAGGGTTAGGAAAATGCATCATTTTACTAGCCACTGGCGAGTGAATTTTCTGACAGGACGAGTGAAATTTTAGGTAGTTTTTGAAAACTGCAATATATAGAGGTATGCCGAAAACTTTTTTTAATAAGTAGTTAGCAAGTTAGTAGTAGTAGTAGTTAGTAGTTAGTTGTAAACTTTCCTAATTACTGCGATGTAAACATGGTACAAAGTTCTATTTTATATTAAACTTTCATCTCTTGCTTATATTTCCTAATTTTATAGGAAAAGCTAGGGGGACCAGCCCCTTGCGCGCTACGCTCGCCAACCAACGTTCAGACACCGCAGAATCTAAAAACACGCTAATCTGATCGGTTTAAAAAATATTATGGAAGATTGAATTATACTGAAAAAAGCTGTACAGATCTCCCTGTAAACGGGCTTCCATTCAATTTCCTTTGATTTAAAAAATTTAAGGCCGAATCAGATGTTGTTAAGACATCCAATGGTTGTTTTCGTGTTTGATTAAAGAGGATCAGTTAAACGTTTGAAAATAAGCTAAAATAAAAGGAATTAAGTGTACAGAGTCTTTGTCTCCCGGTATTTTAAAACAATTTCTATAACAATAGCCTAAGTCATGTGACTATCATCAACAGTTCCGGGCGAACCACTTCGCTTTTTATATTCCTGGTGCCATTTTGGTACTTTAATCTTAGCCAGGTACAGGTGATAAGTCGCCAAATATTATTCTATCGCCATCATTTCATCTATATTATAATAGTCCAAGTCATGTAACTGCCATAAATAAATACGCTCTGATCCCTTCGCTTTTCATATGAAAGTTTGGCCCAGATATCATATACGGCCCCATATTGGCGCGATTTTTTTCCGACGCTAATTTGGGAAAAACATCAACAGCATAAACAACAACATCCGGCTTATCAAATCACGCAAAATAACAATTTTATGGCGCCAATTAAGTACCCGTTGCGTATATGACATTAGCGGCAGAAACAAATAGCGCCAATATGGGACCGTATGTGGCATCTGTGCCGAAAGTTTTCCATTTCGATTTTTAAAAAATCAATTTTTTTTCGAATAATACTACATAAAAGCATTGTCGCAAAGAATTCTTGGTACTGTTACGCTAGTCGGGTGCAAATCTTGCCAATAACTATTTTTCAACTTGCCAGTTAGCATTTTTTTTTTCGAGTGGTAAATTAAAACATTGCTTTGAAGTTGAAATTAAATGTCATCGTTTGTTACATCATTTAATATTTGGCCAGATGCCATATACGCACCCGGTTTGGCGTGATTTTTTAAAAGAAAATTTGGCGAAATCCTCGTTTTCGAATACAGTTACATATGTATTTTTGGTACTACTTAGTTATCCCGTCGACCAAAAATCTATCACCAAACTATAGGATTAAATGCCAATAATGGTTGATCGTAAAGGTCACATTCAGTTGACTTTAAGCAAGTTACACGACTTTACGTCATCAAGTGATTTTTATTTCGACGTTTTATTTGTATATTTATTAATGTTATACTATTTTCTTTGTTCTTTCGTTATTTAAAATAAAAATTATGTCAATTTGTATAATTTGGCGATTTATATAATTCGGCGAAATGGGTCGATGGAATAACTAAGTAGTACCGTATTTTTAAATTATTTTTTATTTGTAAACGAAAATAACCAAAAAAATAATTTACTATAGAACAAAACAATTTATGTAATTTTAAAAATAATAATAAAGTAAATAAACATTTATTATTAAATAAACAACGATAGCCGGGTTACCATGTCAACCAAAATAATGCCATTTTGGAGCCAATTAGGTACCCCGTTGCGTATATGACATCTGTGCATAATATTTTTCTTTTCATTTCGTTTAAAAAAAATAAAGAAGTGAAAGCCATTTACTTTAAATGTTTCTGTTTGTATTAAATAACATGATAATGAAATACAAATTGAATTATGAATAAAAGTAACATGATACATTTTTTAACATACATTTAAGGGAAGCCAAACTTCTCGCCAAATTAGTTTAAAATAGTAACCTTTTCTAAAATCTGAGAAAAAAAATATCTCTTTGATTAAAATTTGAGTTGCTATCATTAGAAAAATGTATATAAAATTAGAAAAAAATTAATATTTCAAAAACTAATTCGAATTTAAAAATTCTAATACCAGTTTTGAAATCTGCAGATCAATACGGATCTTTGGTGTTAATTTCATCGCAAAGTATTCCATATTTTAATAGAAATAGCCGTGAAACTGAAACAGTCGTTTAATCAGTCGTTTCAAAGAATCGTTTCATAAATTCTTTTCATTAGGATTATATATATATATACGGTAGACATATATGAAAATGCATTATAGTAATAGTAACCAACTATTTTTGAGTTGCGTAATTTAGTCATAAATTTTTTTAACTGTACGTTGCATTTTACTGGCTGTTGAAATAAATCCTTGGCTGGTAAGATTTTCTAGAAATTCAACATCCCTGCTCATAAATATAATAGAAATAACTTATCTAACAGAGAATTTTTTATCCAACATTTCAATCATTTAAGGCGTCTGACTACGTACAGAGAAATTTAGCAATTTAATTATTCTTTAAACGTATTTTTATTAAGATTATTACTAGAAAATCTGAAAAAAGCAAAAAATATTTCCTTCATTGATAAAATTTTGGTTAATGGAGGAACTTATAGTAAAATTTAGTGAAATTTGGCCCCAAATGCTCTAAAGAACATTCTACTGTACATTAGTTTCCTTTGTACACTTCATATTTATGAAATTGGTGAAGGCAATGAACTAAAATCTAAGAAATGTTTTAAATGTTTCAAAACTTATAGCATATCGCACTTGTTTCCATGTTAATTTTCATAATATTCATCAATGTCATTCCACAAAACATCCATAAAACAATGAATTTTTATTTTAAATTTAAATCTTTAGTTCACTGCCTTCACAATAGTGTAAACAACATAATATTTTAAATTCCATAGTGATATTCCAATAATTTTCTTAAATATAATGTTTTACGTATGGAATTTTCACCGAAAATTATATTATACAAAAAATGCATTTAAAGTTTAGATTTTTGTTTTACTACAAGATTTTCAGTAATTGTACATCTAAACGTCACTGTTTTTATGTCACTCATTTTTTTTAAAGTACTGACCCTTTTTTAATCTCTAGGAAGCCATATTTTGCCCTCTCCTCTCAGTTTTTAACAAAGCAAAACCTGACATTTCGCATCGAAGATGCGACCGTTATTACAAACTTCATATTCTTAAGTTTTAAGTGACTTGGATTGTTTGTGGTTTATTAAATACCTTTTAATTTAATTTATTATTCAATATTATACAATTTTACAGATAAATAATTTAAAAAAAAACAGAGCTCGTCTTCTGTATCTAGGCCAGTCAGTGATTGTTTGGCACACGATCACTTTATACGCCATGTCATTTATATCATTCCAGAAAAACACCCATAAGACAAAAAAATATTTCTTCTAAATTTAAACCTTTAGTTCATTGCCTTCACAATAGTGTAAAAAACATATATTTTAAATTTCATAATGATATTCCAACATCTTTTTGAGAAATCATGTTTTGCGTATGGAATTTTCACCGAAAATTACTTTTCCAAAAAATACCTTTAAAGTTTAGATTTATGTTTTACTACAAGAATTTACAGGAAGGTCATATCCCCTCCTCCCTCCCGGTTCTTCAACAAAGCAAAAGATGACGTTTCGCATCGAGGTAACAATTATGGAAAACACAAAGTTTTCAGTTTCAAGTGACTTGTGGTTTATTGAATACTTTTTATTTTCATGTTTAATCCAATATTATGTAATTTTATAGGTAAATAATAAAAAAAAATAGAGGTCGTCTTCTGTATCTAGGCCAGTCTGTGCCGATTCGGCACACGATCACTTTCTATGTCATGTTTTCACAATAGTGTAAACAGCACTTTCATAGTGATATTCCAATAGATTTTTTAGAAATCATGTTTTGCGTATGGAATTTTCACTCATTAGTTTAGTTTTTACCGAAAATTACATTTTCCAAAAAATGCACTAAAGTTTAGATTTATGCTTTGCTAACTGCTAACTAAAAACTTAAACTAAAGTTTAAACTAAAATTTACTTATGCTTTACTAAAACTACAAAAAAGGCATTAAGGTTTAGAATTATGCTTTACTTGATATTTTCGGTATATAGGATCCCAATTATCTTCATCTTTAAATTCTCTTATAAAATCGTCAGATAACTCTTGAAATTCAGATATACAATTCCAATTAATTTTATCTTCCCCTTTAAAATCTTCAGATAACTCTTGAAAATCAAATATACAATCCCAATTACTTTCATCTTTAAATTCACTTATAAAATAATCAGATAACTCTTGAAATTCAGATATACAATTCCAGATAATTTTATCTTTAAATTCTCTTATAATATCTTCTGATAATGTTTGATTTGAAGATATATGATTCCAATATACTTTATTAATAAGAGGTTCAGATAATTCTAGATATTGACATATTTTTTTTCCAATTTACCAATCTACTATCTTGAAAATCTCTTAAAAAATCCTCTAATGATTGTTTTACAGATATTTTTTTCCATTTAACAAATACTCTTAATAATTTTACATCTATTTATATAAATTTACTTTTAGAAGCTCCTTCTATTTTATAATCATAATATAAATCTTTAATTTTACCTTTAAAATAGAATATATAATTGCCTTTATTTAATTTCTTGATAGCATTAGCTGAAAGTTTTGTAGAGTTTTTTAAAGATAAAAATCTTTTTTCTTCATCATTAACATCTAATCTCGCTATCACTGTATCTCCATATTTTGTTTTAATTTTTTTTCAACGATATCAAATTATATTTTCCTGGTTCTAAATCTTTCAATTTATTTAATTTACAAGGCTAATGCTGTTGAACTTTTCCATTTATATAGATTTATTTTTAAAAATTCGAGAGCAGATAATTTTTGTAGAATATACATCTATACATAGAACAACCTGCTCCTAATATTCTAACACATCCATGTAATATTTGTATAGGAATTCCCCATTCTTCAAAAGTATTTTTTGAAAAAATTCCTCCTCTAATCCTTTCCGGCATGGTGGGTCAATTTCTGTCCCACCTAATTAACTTTTTTTTAAAAATCAGTCTCAATTCACACACTTTGTAATTCAAATATATGGATCTCTTAATTTTTAATCCCTCTTTTAAACTGTAAATGGCAGCACATCACAAAGATTATAGTTTCTCTTTAAAAAATATTTAAAGTGAGGTCTAAAATGAGGTATTAAAAGAGTTGTCATTTTTGTCGAATTTCAAAGCACATATGTGCATGAAAGCCTATTATTTATATTTATATTTATCTCAATGTATTTTCCAAGCAAAAAAAGAAATTTCAGTGGACATTTTAAATTATTTTTTATTCATCTAAAGTATGCGATTCAGAATTTGACCCATCACACACGTGAGATTCTCGCTAACAGATGGCAGCACCAAATAATTTGCAGAGCCTTACGTTATAATTCTA
This sequence comes from Maratus speciosus, assembly GCA_963932465.1. Lineage (NCBI taxonomy): Eukaryota > Metazoa > Arthropoda > Arachnida > Araneae > Salticidae > Maratus > Maratus speciosus. Next base: position 17,720,741 of record OZ010800.1, on the reverse strand, counting down.
ATTGTTCTTGTTGTATCTAGCTTTAGTTTCCGCCAAATTGTGCTTTTCTCTTAGTTTTTGAATAGTGGAGTAGTTGTTTACTCAAAATGTCGAGAAAAAAATTGACTATTGAAGAAGCAATAGCTTTATTTGAAGAGCTGCCATCGGATGCAGACTCAAATGCGTCAGATTCCAGTTCTGATGAAGAAGAATGCAATGCACCTATTGAAAGAATAATTCCTGAAGAGGATGAAAATGAGGATGACAGTGAAATAGAGGCTGCAGGACCCCCAGAACCTGTGATTCCAATATGGGCCAAAAGTAATGCTAATATTTCTTTACCGCAATTCTCTGGAGAATCTGGACCGTCCGAAGAAATCTTAAATTTGAAGATCCTTCACCACTGAACATTTTTTTGTGTATTTTCACAATGGAACGCATTGAGACAATAGTCTTTCAAAATAATTTGTATATGACACAGAAAGGTACAACTTCCAATGCCATGTTGACAAAAGATGAATTTTTGCGTTTCATCGCTATAAATTTACTGATGGGCATAAAAAACTTCCCAGCTATCGTGATTATTGGAGAAGAACTCCTTTACTTCAAGACAGTTACATTGCAAATGCTATGGCTGTAAATCGATTCAGCTGCATTTTAGGAAACTTGCACCTCAATGACAACTGTTTACAGCCAAATACATGTCAAAGCAACTTTGACAAACTATATAAAGTGCGCCCATTCCTTGAATACTTATCTGAACGATTTTTAAATATATTCAAGCCAAGTGAACACCAAGCCATTGACGAGTCGATGATTAAATTCAAGGGTAGAAGCACTTTAAAACAGTACATGCCCAATAAATCAATTAAACGGGGATACAAGGTTTGGATGAGGTGCGATGAAACAGGATTTGTTTCTCAATTTGAAATTTATACTGGCAAAATTGGCAACCAAGTTGAAAAGAATTTAGGAGAGCGCGTTGTAAAATCTCTCACCGAACCTTTATATGGAAAAGACCACAAAGTTTTCATTGACAACTATTTTACAAGCTATAACTTGCTTTTATTTTTAAAAACGCAAAATGTTTGTGCTTGTGGAACTGTTAATATGAATAGAAAAAAAACCTTCCAAAAGATTTAATTGAAGATAAACACATGTCTAGAGGTCAATTTGGTTATGCAGTAAGCAATGACGAAATTTACTGCGTGTAGTGGAAGGACAAAATATCAGTATGTGTACTGTCAACTTTAGAAGACCCCCTGAATGTTACCGAAATAGCGAGAAGAGAAAAAGATGGAGACATCACACAAGTGACATTCCCAAATGCTGTTATAAACTATAATAAGAATATGGGATTTGTCGTTATGTTCGACCAATTGAAAAGTTTCTATGAGGTTGATAGAAAATCCAAAAAATGGTGGCATCGTACTTTTTTTTTAATTTTTTGGATGCAAGCTTAGTGAACGCATTTATTATATTTAAATTCCTAAAAGAGCCAAAACATGATGTGAAAAATATTAAGGATTTTCGTTTATCAGTTATTGAAGGCTTAATGTCAATAGCCGGTGAAAAGGAAAACACAAAGAAATTTTCTCCAGTTCAAATAAAGAGCAAAAAACCCTACGTTCTCCCTGAGGAAAGACTGAAAAATGTTGGACACATTCCAGTAAGAAGTAATAGAAGGAGATGTGCATATTGCAGCACATCTAAAAAAGAGCATCGCACATTTTGGATATGCGAAACATGTGAAGTTCCGCTTTGCCTCCAAAAATCAGAAGCATCCTGTTTCACAAAATTTCATCAAAAATAGAGTTTTTGCTTTTTTTTATCAACAAAATTATGAATCTGTATAATCTAGTGTTGGTTATCGATATTTTCACACATTATGAGCATAAAAGCTTCTATATACATATCCAGATTTATAGAAGAAGTTGAAATTTTAAATTTATATATTCTTATTCATAAATTTTTATTCCTTATATTCCTTTCTCTTACTTCTAAATTTATTCTCATATTAATTTCATATTTTTCATATTAATTTCATATTTCTCATATTATTCTCATATTTCTCATATTATTCTCATATTTCTTATATTATTCTCGTGTTTTTGAAATTATTCATATATTTCTTGTATTTTGCATATTATTCATATATTATATCCTAGATTTTTGTATTATTGTCTAAACATTTTATACATATAATACCATGTAAAATGGTATTATATTTTTTTTTTCATTTTTATTCAATTTATAAAAAAAATTTCTGTAAATATATCATTTTTATTCATCTATTAAATATATCACTTAAGACATTATGTAGCTCTCACTGTAGCTTATGATACCTTTGTTGTACGGTAGGTCAGTTTCTGTCCCACATCTCCGGGTAAAAAAAAAAAAAAAATCCAGAATTTTTTTTGGTCATGATTTGCATAATCATGCCTATCTAAACCTTTTTGTAACATTTTCCTGAAATTTAAGTACTAATTTAACATAGCGTGTCGCAAAGGGTTAAAAGCAAATGTCCCACCGTATATCTGATGCAATTGTATGAAATAATCTTTTACATTGTCACTACTAATCCATAAATCTGTATTATCTGGATATTTTTGAAATCTTAAATCATGTACATCGTTAGTACATCTACGAACTGTTCCATATTCATGATCACTTATTTCGTAGTTAGGTGTAAGCACAGAAATAGTTTCACCTATTCCTAGTTTTAAATGAACTCAACTTATTCCCCTCGCTATAGATTTGAATGGGATTAATGCAAAACCTTGAACATTTACAATAAAAGTGACATCATCCATTTATTTATAATTATTTTATTAAGTATTTTCTAGACAGCTGACGCTTCAAATTCGTATTTTCTTTTAAAGTTTTTCCTTCATCATATTTTTAAAGGTCAGTCAGACACTGACCTGTAAAATACACCCTCAATCTGCACTGTTTTTATAAAGACCTAATGCTTTCTCACTTATCCTATCTCCTAAAATAAATCTTTTATTATCTTTGCTGATAAAGCTACCTTTTAGGTAGCTTTCATTACAAAAAGCTACCTATTGCAGCCGTTCGGAGGATAGCGATTTCAAAAAATTTTGGTATATTTTCATCGAACATGACCTCCAGACCCCGAAACCACCTCCGTTCAAAATTGATATATATATATATATATATCTGACATATGTCACACTGTAACTCTCGTAATTATGAACCGATTTCGAAATTTCGAACCGACCAAAAAATTAAAAATGGAAAAATATTATTTTCTTATGTATTCGACCTTTATAAAAAGATTCCGGAGCAGTTTTTGTTTCGTCTATATCTTAAAAAATGGCTGAGTTATAGCATTTTGAATTTCTAGCGTGGCTGACATTTTGAAACGTCCTGAATTTTGTCACGCGATACAAGGCGTATTTATGAACCGATTTCGATGTAATTCGGTGTGTACATAGTGCTTACCAATGTCTCGACCGAGTTCGTTGGCCAACTTCATCCGCCATTTTGTTTCAAAATGGCGGCCATTTAAAATTTAAAAAAAAAAAATTAAAATTTGAAATGTGGTACCAAAATTGGAAAAAAGAAAAGTATTCTTTACTTATGTATTTGACCTTTATACAAAGATTTCGGAGCAGTTTTTGTTTCGTCTATATCTTAAAAAATGGCTGAGTTGCAGCATTTTGAATTTCTAGCGTGGCTGACATTTTGAAACGTCATGAATTTTGTCACGCGATAAAAGGTGTATTTATGAACCGATTTGGATGTAACTTCGTTCCTACATAGTACGTACTAATGTCTCGACCGAGTTCGTTGGCCAGCTTCATCCGCCATTTTCTTTAAAAATGACGGCCATTTAAAAAAATAAAAAAAATAAAAATAATAAAATGAGATACCAAAAAATTGGAAAATGAAAAAGATTTTTTTCTTATGTGTTTGACCTTAATACAAAGATTCCGGAACAGTTTTTGTTTCGTCTATATCTATAAAAATGGCTGAGTAATAGCATTTTGAATTTCTATTTTGGCTGACATTTTAAAACGACCTGATATTTGTCACGCGATAACAGGCGTGTTTATAAACCGATTTGGATGTAACTTGGTCTGTACATAGTACACACCAATGTCTCGACCGAGTTCGTTGGCCAGCTTCATTCGCCATCTTGTTTCAAAAGGGTTGCCATTAAAAAAAATTAAATTCTAAATTAAAAATGAGGTATGGATTGGAAAATTGGAAAATGAAAAAGATTTTTTTTTATGTGTTCGGCCTTGATTACAATGATTCCGGAGCAGTTTTTGTTTCTGAAAATTTGTTCTTTTGTTTATAACTTAAAAAATGGTTGAATTACAGCACTTTGAATTTCTAGCATGGCTAACATTTTGAAACGATCTTGTATTTGTCACGCGATAACACAAGTATTCGCCTATTTCGATGTAAGAAGGCATGTGGATAGTATACATCAATACCTCGACCAAGTTCGCTGGCCAGATTCATCAGCCATCTTGTTTCAAAATGGTGGACATTAAATGAAGAAAAATATATGTATTTAAAGTGAGGTGCAAAAAAATTAGAAATTGAAAAAGGTTTCTTTCTTAAGTATTTGACCGTGATATAAGTATTCAGGAGCATTTTTTGTTTGTCTTTACCTTAAAAAATGGCTTAGATATAGCAGTTTCAATTTCTATTGTGGGTGACATTTTGAAAAAACTTATTTTTTTCATGCGACAGCACTCGTATATATAAACCGATTCCGATGTGAGTGAGCATGTGCACAGCAATTACTAAGGTCTCGACCAAGTTCACTGGTTAGCCTCATCCACCATGTTGTCTTAAAATGGCAGGCACTTTAAGAAATCGCCGAATTTGGCAGCCAAATATAAGTTACTTTAAATAAAAGCAGCTTGGATAAAGCTGACTAATTTCGCGAAATTCTCATTCATAATGATTTAGTATTGGTAAAAATTAGTATTGAATCTCCTATATTCGGTTTCCATTAAATTGAGCTTCGTGTGTTTGAATAATATAAATTGGCTTTTTTAAAATAAGGAATATGAAAGCTACCTCTTCCTCCCGGCACTGTCCGGAAGGACTTTTTCACTTGAATAAATTACATTTCATGTTTGTAACTTCTAATTAAATTCATTGTTTAATAATATTCAATTTCATTAAATAAACAGTCTTTGTAATCATCAAATGAAATTTTATTCTTAACAACACTTTTTTAATACCTTTCTATTTTTTAATTATTTCACCTTCTATTCCATCTTCTATTTTATGAGCTTACATTTTTTATCGTAATCCAACAAATTATTTAAATATTTTTCCACGCTTTTGATCTTTCATTTTATCCAAAACATTTTTATTTATTTTTGGTATATTATAGTTTTCTGGATAATTTGAAGTATCAAAATAATCAATCATTCCTTTCATATCTTCGTATAAAATCCTCAGTCTTTATACCATATATAAAACTATCTATATAATAATTTAATATAATATCCATATAATAATTTAATGGTATCACCATATTTCGGTTTCATAACATTATAATGGAAATCATACATTAAATATTTAGATAAATCAAATATACACATTAGGGTGTTCCAAAAAATTTTTTTTGAAAAGTGACATGCATAGGGGCCTAAATTTTGAGAAATGATGAGATAAACACATTGTAAAAATTTGAAGTTTTTATTTTAATAACAACTGACCTCTCAAAAAGCTTAAAGATTTAATAATTGCATTTTTAAAGCTTGTCATTATACCAAGGAAATATTGCAATAACGTATTAATTTTCCTCATAATTTCCTCTATCTATGACACCACACAGTACGTAATGGAGATATAGTTTATTAAAATCTTTATTATAAATCGCATAAAGTAAAGTGAAGAATAAAAAGTGGAAAAATGGAAGTGAAGTGAGGTATCTAGTATTTCCTTAGAATAAGCGTTATTTTAATGACGTTGCAATTGCACATAATAGAAATATATAATTTATTAAAACCTTTATTATAAATCACTTAAAGTGAAAAGAAGAAGAAAATTTTCAAAAACGCAGTAAAGAGAAATGTCTAGTATTTTAGAGAAAGGAGCTTCTTTCATGTTGGTTGGTTACATGTTCTGAAATCTGAATTATGATATTCCAGTTCATTTTTTAATACTTTCTTTATAACATGTTTCCTCAAAATTACTTCGAAAATTGATGAAATTGTTGTATCAAATACAAATTTAAGCAATTTGTTTTGTCAAAGAAGACGAGTGACATATCTCCAGTAGAAAAACCAAAAGTAATAATGTGGTCTTCACATCTGATTTCCATTTTTCATAAAGAACTTTATAACCAATTATTACCAACTACTGGTCAAACATTACATCGTTTGTACCTGATGTTAAATTCAAGCTTCAACATACTTTAAAAATTATTTTGTTTATTGCTTTAGAAAAAATGCACATCAATTTATAGATTTTCCAAATGAATGCCAAGTTTTTAAAAGTTTGACAGGTTTGAGAAGTTACTTAACTTTTTCCTAGTTTCTAGAATTTTACAAATATGCTTATATCATTAAACCTCATAAAATAAGAGGGTATGCAATATCAAAATAAAACATCTTCATGATCAACTAGAAGTGCAGAAAATGATTACGTTTCATGAGGATAAAATGTTTGTACAGCGCGAACATAAGAAGCATCATAACCTTATAATCATAGCTTCTGCTGTATTTGACTTATTTTCACTTCACCAGGAATCAGGACCTCAAATCGCTATTTTGGGTAGAATTAAGGATTACTGGCCCTGATAAATATTGCCAGCTATGCAGCAGTTGATAAGGATACTGATGGTTGTGTTTTAACTGAAGATGAAAAACACTAGCTACAACTAAACAGAAGTGTCATTATAGCCTTCCTTTACAAACAGTCACAGAAATATTCAAACTTGTGATGATTATCTGAAGTTCATAAAACTAACCCGGGATGGCCACCCACGGAAACCCAGCAAATGCTTTAGAATTTTAGTGAAGTTCCTGGCATAAAACTTACCCTTACTACTTTGTGTGAAATCACATCACAATTTCTTAAAGGCAAAAGCAAAGTTACATTCAGCCCTTCGGATGCATACCATCGTACGCGGTGGATAACAAAAAGAATTTCTTCCATTAAAAAATTTCGCTTTCGTGAGCAATTCAACTTCATGAAATATGAGGTATGTGTATTAAAACACACCTGTTTATCGCGACAATTTATAAAAAAGCGTGGTCCTCTGTACCTTTAAGCTGTAGTGCACCTTAGAATGATTTGAATCTCTTAACTATCTGGAATTACTTTTTAAAAATAGACAATGAACTGGCAAAAAAATTCTTGATAAAACATAAAAGAAAACTTTGGTACCTAAGGGAGAACATGATTGGGTTATCACTCTTTTCAGATCCTATATTAATTGAAGAGAAAAAGGCAATTGTTTCAGTTTCAGAAAACCTAAGAAGAAACTTGGTTAAATGCTACGAAATTTTGCAGCCAAGCAATCAATCTTTTTACAGTCCTAAAATTTGTCAGTTCATTTCTAAAAAACGATGTTGATTCATTTGTAGGTAAACGATTATAATATTGTTAAAGAAAAAAAAATATTCTTTATTAGTGGTAAATGATTGTGCCAAACGTGCTGTGCCAGTATGCGCGCGTTATTAGACACTGAATTCAATAATGTACTAGTGTAAGATGAGGATCAAGGTCAGCTCCTCTATCACACAGTAGAATATCATCAGCAATTAATTACTTGGCCATTGAAGAAACACTAAAAAAAAACTTACCTTAAGAGATCAAGAATATTAAATTCAAACTTCAACCTACTGTAAAAATTGTTTTGTTTATTGCTTTTGAAAAAATGGACGTCAATTTGGAGATTTTCGAAAAAAATGCCAATTTTATAAAAGTTCGACGGCTTTGAGAGGTCATTTAACTTTTTTCTAGTTTCTAGAAACTTTACAAATAAGCTTATATCATCAAACCTCATAAAATAAAAGGGTATGCAATATCAAAATGAAAATTTTTTTTGGACCCATTACTTTTGAAACAACCAAATACACATTCCTACATAGATGGGCTTATTAAAAAGTATTTTTGTTTTATTCATATGAACAGCTACTAAATTACCACTGAAAATAGCCCTAGATGTAAAAATAGGTTTAGCAATTAATTTTTTTTAAAACGATCATAATTACAACATAATCTTAAATCTATTCTTTTCTCAATATTTTCCAAAATATTTCCAAATACACAATTATTCATCAGTTTATAAAATTCTTCTTCAAATTCATCACTAGCTTTAGTTCTCATTTCAGTGTTTAAATCTATATATTTCTTTAACCAATCAGATTGTTTAAATTTCAATACTCTATGAAATTTTGTCAATTTCATTCCCATTTCCAAACATGGATTTAAGTTTCTATAATGGATGGCATCAAGCTCTTTATCATGTAAAGTTGTTAATAATTTACCTTTTTTAGTGCCATCTTGAATTCTATTTTCAGGACATAATGGTAAATCAGAATGATAATTATGTAATTCTTTTGGATATCTCAAATTAACTTAAAATATATATCCATCGTCTGAATTATCAGGTGCATTTTGAATTAAATCTATAAACACTTGTCTAGGTTTATAACAATCTTCCCATTTAAATCCACCATATGGTAAATATTGACTTATAGCCCATCCACATAAATTATTTGCATCTAAATACATTAAATAACTAGATTCCTTACAATAATAATTAAGGACTTTACGCTGTAATATAGAATACAAATAAAAAAGGTGCTGTTATCTAACGTACTATTTATTCGCAAATTAAAATTTGAAAAATAAACATATGAATAAGATAACTCTCTACGTTTCGGTTTAATCTTTAAAACCTTCATCAGGAGAATTTTTTTTAAATATAAATCGACAAAAATACTTTATATGATACATCTTAAATCAATTCAAAATGATAAACAGTCCAACGGAAACTTCTTAAATCCCAAAAAACAGCTCAGTGGAGCCATCTTTTATCCAAAGAAAACAACGAAGAAAGAAGGGCTGAAACCATGGAAATTTTCATAGATCTTTCAATATAGAAAGCCTGATTTCAGGAATGTGAAAGGAAACATTATCATTATAAACTTCTTAGTTCCTTAAATGAAATCCTAAAGATTCACGAATAATAGTATTAAACGGAACAACTTTTTTGGAAATAACTTTAGCATGGTCAAAGTCAATAGATGAAAAAAGTCCTTCAAGAAAATGTCTAGAGAGGGCTGTAGAAAATTTACGAAACTTCAAATCATTTTTGTGTTATTTCATCTATTGACTTTGACCATGCTAGAGTTATTTCTAAGCAAGTTGTTCCATTTAAAGCGTGAATATAAACACATGAAATGTGTTTAATGTGTTCATGTATAAACACATGAACACATTCGTGAATCTTTAGAAATTCGTTTAAGGAATCAAGAAGTTTGTAATGATAATGTTTCCTTTCACATTCCTGAAATCTGGATTTCTATATTGAAAGATCTATGAAAATTTCCATGTTTTCAGCCCTTATTTCTTCGTTGTTTTTCTTTAGATAAAAGATGGCGCGACTGAGCTGTTTTGGAGGATTTAAGAAAAGTTTCCGTTGGACTGTTTACCTTTTTGAATCGATTTAAGATGTAGCATAAAAAGTGTTTTTGTCGATTTATATTTTAGAAAATTTGTGTAATGAAGGTTTTAAAGATTAAATCAAAACGTAGAGATTTATTTTATTCATGTGTTGATATTACATCTTTTAATTAGTGAATAAATAGTACCTTGGATAACAACATGTTTTTTCGTATTAGATTCTTTACTTTTATCGTAGATTTTCATATATTTGTTATTTGCGTTTCCATATCTATTACAAATCCTCTCAAACCTTTTTCTAACATGAGAATCATATCATAATTATTTAACACGTTCACGCCGCCGTGCATCACCGGTGGGTCACGCTTGACTGTTCCATCAGGCGGCGTGCATCACCGGTGGGTCACGCTTGACTGTGACATCGAACGGTGTGCATCAACGGTGGGTCCAAATCTATTGTTCCATAGAAGGAGTGTACTAGTGGTGGGTCACACTCGACTATGCTATAGACGGCGTGCACTACAGGTGGGTCACACTTGAATATTCGAAAATTGAGTAATAAAAACAATTCAGTATTAAAAACTTAATTACATTCACGACGAGAAACGAGAATTGTCGTTTTCATTCTAAAAATATCATTGACTAAAGCCGTGACTTCTACCTTACAAAAATGCAATTACATCATGTTATCCATATTTCTTTAGATTGGCAGACATTTTATATTAAACTCGAACATATGTAGTCAATAAAATCATGTCTCTATGAAATTTGCTTACTCCTTACAAACTTTCAGATATTCACAATCAACTCTGTTTTTTATATTCGTGTTCAATTCAATAAATATGAGAGGGACGGGGCATTACATACAGTAACTGAATAAGCAACAGTACCGCGCTGCCCGATGAAGCGAAATATGAATTAGAGCGCCGTCTCACAGCGAAAAACATGAATATCAGCGCCGGCATGAACGTGTTAATAAATCTAATTTCAGTCCTTTTAAGCATAGTATCCCAAGATAAACGAGGAGCTGTAAAATTCGAATGTGGATCTAAACCATATGTTTTTATGCAAACATCTCTAAATTTTTCAAAAAATATCTGTTTAATTTAATACATCTGTTTTAACACATAATTCTGCATATTCACCTAATTCTTGATATCAAATGCTTTCCAAACACATTGATCATGTTTATAATCCTCATCAGTTATGTCACACTCATTCAAATTATTATAAAATTTATCCTTTGGAGGTAATTGTGTTTCTTTGTATTTATCTTCAGAATCTATATACTGTAAAAGCACTTATTTTCGCGTGGCTTTAATGTTCGCGATTTTCGCGATCCCATCGTAATCGCGAAAATTTAAGCCTCGCGAAATATATATATTTTTTTCGCCTCAAATAATAATAAAAAATCAGAAATTTTTCACTTATCCAAAATTTAATGATTACAGTTACTTAAGGTTGTTCTTAACTGCTCTGCTCAACAAGCGCAACATTTTCTGACACATTTACAAAGTCATTTTTTAACGGAAATATATAAAAATGGAAAGGCTGGCCATGGAAGCGATTTGGAATTTAACTGTTTTTTCCATTTTTTGATCAATCCATTACCAATTGAGTTATAAGCGATTTCGATCACGTGACAAACCGTTTTCGCCCGCTCTTGAGTGATTTTTCTACTTTTGCACGGAAATTCGGTTCAAAACGTCTACTTTGACACTATTTTCTGAAAGATCTATAGCGTTTGCAAAAAAATGGAAAAAAACAGATCGATTACCTAGTTTCTGAACAACACTAGCTAGTTTCATGCATTTTCGAAATAAAAATAAATTAAAACTTATGTCAGGAAGTTGCCCTTTTGTATTTGAGAACAGCCTTAATTAAGAAATAAGTACAAAAATTTCTTGAATACTTACAACTATTTCTTGAATACGATGCAACTACTTCTTGAATAAAAACAATGATGCAACTACTTCTTGAATAAAAACAATAATGCAACTAATAGAATTCAGCTCATTCACTTACAATATTTATACCAGCTTCTTTGAAGCCATTCATTTTTAGAGCAAAGGGGACAGAAGGGGGAGGGAGGGCGAAGAAATTTTCGGATAAAAGGAAGTTTCTTAAATTGCCTTATGCAAAAGGGGTTCTATTTAGGTAATTTCGGAATTTGTTAACTTTCGGTTCAGTTCACATAAAATTCGCGAAATTTACAGCTCGCGAAATCACCAATATCTTCATTTTCGCAAAAATAGGTGCTTTTACAGTAATCATAAGGTATATACCATTTCTTGTAATGAGATCTAATTTAACATCAGGTAAGTGTAATGATGTCTCTCTAAACTTTGATTTTAAGTAATTTATATATTTCATTTTTCGTATTTTGGGGGGACATTTTTCTAATTTTTATCTCTAGATCATCTGGTAATTTTATCAAGTTTTGGATAATTTTTCTAAACTATAAGACATAAATTTTAATGAATCTATAAATCTCAATTTCATACATTCTATATTTTTAGTAAAATATGTATATTTTTCTTCAGCGTTAGTCATAGCATCTATTTTACCCGCATCGAATTCAAGTTCTTTTATAAACAAATGAGAATCATAACCCATTAAATAATGTATTTTTACTGGAATGAATTTTGGAATTCTATATTTTAAATTACAATTAACATGAGCGGGGCACCTATATTTTCCAGTTAAATAAAAATGATCTTTTAATTTTTCACCAAGAAGTCTTTTTTTCACATATATGACAAATAGTTCAATTTTAAGGATTTTCATCAAAATCTATCATGGATTTAATACTTTCATATTTATCAGTTTTTTCGTTAATAAATTCTTTAATTTTAATAGTATACTTGTTCAATATACAAACAAACTTTTGGACTGCATCAGGTCCTCTATAAACAACACGAGGTTTATTCTTTTTCATAAATGATAAAATAAAAAAACATATCAGATACATGCTTTTGATATTTCATAGTATATGATATTTTAGGCTTTTTTAGACTTTTTATTTTGATCTGGCTTTTTATTTTAATTTGGTTTATACTTTTTATTCCGATCTGGTTTAGACTTTTTATTGGATCTGATTGTAAAGTTTTTGGCTAGCTACGTTCGAAATCTGCATATACACTAATTGGTACTCTCTGTTTCTTTTCATAATTTTTAAATTGAATGACTTCATCTTTTTTGGCATAATAATGTTAGAAACCTCTTTTGATTTACAATACACCTTATAAATGAGAAATATGAATATCAAATTCACAATATATCTTTACTTAATAGGTGCTAAAATACAAATGTTAAAAACATTTTAAAAACAATGCAGATGTTGAAAACATTGGAGTCATATGATGTTTAAAATCCGAGCTCTTTCGACTGAACCATCAGTCGTTATCAGGGAAAGATCACTGCCGAATGAAAGACAAATAGCTGGTTAAATATCAAAGGGCGAAACTAAACGAACCACAAAATAGGAGGGTGGGAAGGATGGAAAAACAGAGAGAAGCAGCTATTCAGAAAAAGAGAGAGGGGTGGGAAGGGTAGGACAGGGACGAGGGAAAAATGGTTAATCAAAACAAAATTCACCTGTTACACCTAGTATTTTAAACCAGATTCTTAGTATGTTATAGGATAGAACATCATTACAGGTACTCCTGCCTCTTGTCAAAATTTCCAACGACTCTCTAACTATACAAGCATTATAAAATGAAGCATGTGCAATGATTTTAACTTCTTTGAATAGGATATCAATGTCTTTAACTTGACTTAACCGGGATAGAACTGTGGATGGTTTACCCTTTTTTAAATCTGTCATATGCTCTTTAATCCTTTCCAATAATTTTCGAGTGGTCATACCTACATAAGTATACTTTTTTGAACTGCCACCAACCCTAAAAGGCACAATATAAACTCCAGATTTATCATAATTGTCTATTGAATCGATCTTTCTGTTTACCAAATACTCTAATTTTGACGGTGGTTTAGCGATGAGAATAACATTATATTTCTTCAAAGCATGCTTAATCCTTTCAAAAAGGGGCCCCACCAGTGGCCGAGAGGTTCTGCTCTCGAAGCTGGTAGGCGGGAGATGCTGGGTTCGATCCCAATCGCGCCCGTCGGCCTAATCGTTCGGAGTTTTCGTGGTTTTCTTCGAGCCGTGGATCTTCCATGCGTTAATACGGATTAGGTTCCCTTAGAAAGACCCCCACGGAGGGCACTCCCCCCGGTCCTATATCCCTCGTGTAGATAATTGGCCGTCAAAAAATCAACCCAACCCAACCCTTTCAAAAAGATGTGGAATCTATTCCATACTGCAAAATTTAGTAGGTTTTTCTTTATTTTTACTAACGCTTGTAGATATTTTGTTATTATTATTATATTTATAAATTAATTTGTTGATAAATTTATTCTAAAACCCATTTTCCCAAGCAATCTCTTTAATTTTACTTAATTCATCATTTAGGTAAACATCCGAACAAACTTGAAAAGCCCTTTTAACATAAAAACGATATGCAGCAGTTTTGTAGTTGAATGGAACATTACTGTCATGGGATATTGTATTGTTTGACCTGCAAGGTTTTCTATAGACTTTCATATCGATGCTTTTTGTTGAAATGTTTTTAACCAGTTCTACATGAAAAAAAGGTAACGAACCATTTTCTTCTATTTCACGAGTGAACTTTATATTGTTATCTATACTGTTAGCATGATTCAAAAACTCAGTTAATGTAGAGATTCCGTGATTCCAAATTATCAGAATGTCATCAACATACCTAATCCATAAAGCGGTTTAAGGGTGGAAGAAGAAATTATATGATTTTCCAGAGGTCGTAATTTAAGTTCAGCCAATAATCCAGAGATTGGTGAGCCCATAGGGGCCCCTTCTGTTTGCTTGTAATACTTTCCATTAAAAAGGAAGACATTATTGTTTGTAATTAAATTTAAACTTGAAATAAGTGTATTTTTAATATCGTCGTTATATAATGGGTTATTTGAAATGAAATATTCAATGACAATTTTAACTTCTTGAACATTAATGGAAGGATATAAAAATTTTATATCAAAACTTACTAGTATACTGTTATCTTCTAATTTATAATCTTTTAGTATCTTAACTAGATCTGCAGTAGAGTTGATAACGTGTTCAGATGTGGGCAATATATCTTTAAGGAGAGGCACAAGTACTTTTTCAATAGTGTACGTTGGTCCTAAACACTTTGAAACAATTGGACGGAGGGGGAAATCTACTTTATGGTCTTTCAACCTCCCGTGTAACCGGGGGGTGACTGCAGTTTTATTAATGGAGAGCTTTACTTTCATGTCGCCTGGCCAAACACCATGTTTAATTAGTTCTTTGGTTTTCCTGTTGATAGTAGTATTAGGATCTTTATTTAATTCAGTACAATTCATATCCCTAATGCAGCATTCCATTTTATCTGTATAATCTGTAGTAGACATAATTGCTAATTTATTCGATTTATCTGTTTTTATGATAATAATATCTGACCACTCTTTAAGTTGCTTTATTGCATTCGTAGGATTATCACTTTTCTGGATGGAATTGTTTATATGTTTTTGGGCATTATTATATAACATACTTCTAATTTCTTCTTTACTATTATGATCCATTGCATTGACTATTGTTTCACGATCTGTAATAACGGTTTAGGGTTGAACTGTCTTTCAAACATATGTTTAGGGCCCAATGATAAGATATTATGTAGCCGTTCATTTATATCATAGTTTGTAAGGTTAATATATTGTACCGGTTGTTTTCGTGGTAAATGATGATCTGTATATTCTTTAAGTCTGTTGATTTTTCTATACATAACTGCCTCTTTTCTGACTCTCTGAGTGATACGGTAGATTTCTATTTTTCGGAGAAATTCATCAAAGTCTGTGTGACTTAAAATTTGAACTAATGCATTGTACAGGGAAAAAACTTTATCCGAAAGAAAAACAAAAAACTTGAACTTACTTCTAATATATGCTTTAACCACTTCACCGGCTGCCCCGAGATAACTCGGGGGTAAAACCACTGTTTCCCCATACCTGTCGCCGGTGAAGTGGTTAAGGGCCAAGAAATCCAACTTAGTTCCAACATTAGGAATGACATTACGAATGATGTGATTCTTGTTCTTCAAAAATGTGGGAATAACTTTGTTGCCTTTACATAATTGTAAAAATCTTATATTAATAATTTCTCGATCCAGCCGCAATCTTTTAATTCTAAATATCTTCGCCAAAATAGTGTGTTCCATAGTATCCAGTATCGATAAAAATTCAAATTAAATAAATATAGAAAAACTATATTTCAAAGAACGACAGATTCACCTTAATAAAATAAATGAGAAATATGAATATCAAATTCACAATATATCTTTACTTAATAGGTGCTAAAAATGCAAATGTTAAAAACATTTTAAAAACAATGCAGATGTTGAAAACATTGGAGTCATATGATGTTTAAAATCCGAGCTCTTTCGACTGAACCATCAGTCGTCATCAGGAAAAGATCACTGCCGCATGAAAGACAAATAGCTGGTTAAATATCAAAGGGCGAAACTAAACGAACCACAAAATAGGAGGATGGGCAGGATGGGAAAACAGAGAGAAGCAGCTAATCAGAAAAAGAGAGAAAGTGGGAAGGGTGGGACAGGGAGGAGGGAAAAATGGTTAATCAAAACCAAATTCACCTGTTACACCTAGTATTTTAAACCAGATTATTGGTATGTTATAGGATAGAACATCCTTACAGGTACTCCTGCCTCTTGTCAAAATTCCCAACGACTCTCTAACTATACAAACATTATAAAATAAAGCATTTGCAATGATTTTAACT
The DNA here is from genome assembly GCA_963932465.1 of Maratus speciosus. Lineage (NCBI taxonomy): Eukaryota > Metazoa > Arthropoda > Arachnida > Araneae > Salticidae > Maratus > Maratus speciosus. Next base: position 17,704,276 of record OZ010800.1, on the reverse strand, counting down.
TCTTTGAATAGGATATCAATGTCTTTAACTTGACTTAACCGGGATAGAGCTGTGGATGATTTACCCTTTTTTAAATCTGTCATATGCTCTTTAATCCTTTCCCATAACTTTCGAGTGGTCATACCTACATAAGTATACTTTTTTGAACTGCCACCAACCCTAAAATGGACAATATAAACTCCAGATTTATCATAATTGTCTATAGGATCGATCTTTCTGTGTACCAGATACTCTAATTTTGTCGGTGGTTTAACGATAAGAATAACATTATATTTCTTCAAAGCATACCTAATCCTTTCAAAAAGATGTGGAATATATTCCATACTGCAAAATTTAGTAGGTTTTTCTTTATTTTTACTAACGCTTGTAGATAGTTTGTTACTATTATTATATTTATAAATTAATTTGTTGATAAATTTATTCGAAAACCCATTTTCACAAGCAATCTCTTTAATTTTACGTAATTCATCATTTAGGTAAACATCCGAACAAACTTGAAAAGCCCTTTAAACATAAAAACGATATGCAGCAGTTTTGTAGTTGAATGGAACATAACTGTCATAGGATATTGTATTTTTTGACCTGCAAGGTTTTCTATAGACTTTCATATCGATGCTTTTTGTTGAAATGTTTTTAACTAGTTCTACATCTAAAAAAGGTAACGAACCATTTTCTTCTATTTCACAAGTGAACTTTATATTGTTATCTATACTGTTAGCATGATTCAAAAACTCAGTTAATGTAGAGATTCCGTGATTCCAAACTATCAGAATGTCATCAACATACCTAATCCATAAAGCGGGTTTATGGGTGGAAGAAGAAATTATATGATTTTCCAGAGGTCGTAATTTAAGTTCAGCCAATAATCCAGAGATTGGTGAGCCCATAGGGGCCCCTTCTGTTTGCTTGTAATACTTTCCATTAAAAAGGAAGACATTATTGTTTGTAAATAAATTTAAACATGAAATAAGTGTATTTTTAATATCGTCGTTACATAATGGGTTATTTGAAATGAAATCTTCAATGACAATTTTAACTTCTTGAACATTAATGGAAGGATATAAAGATTTTATATCAAAACTTACTAGTATACTGTTATCTTCTAATTTATAATCTTTTAGTATCTTAACTAGATCTGCAGTAGAGATGATAACGTGTTCAGATGGGGGCAATATATCTTTAAGTAGAGGCACAAACACTTTTTCAATAGTGTACGTTGGTCCTAAACTCTTTGAAACTTATTATATTATTTGACACATATTAAAAATACACTTATTTCAAGTTAAATTTAATTACAAACAATAATGTCTTCCTTTTTAATGGAAAGTATTACAAGCAAACAGAAGGGGCCCCTATGGGCTCACCAATCTCTGGATTATTGGCTGAACTTAAATTACGACCTCTGGAAAATCATATATTTTCTTCTTCCACCCTTGAACCCGCTTTATGGATTAGGTATGTTGATGACATTCTGATAATTTGGAATCACGGCATCTCTACATTAACTGAGTTTTTGAATCATGCTAACAGTATAGATAACAATATAAAGTTCACTCGTGAAATAGAAGAAAATAGTTCGTTATCTTTTTTAGATGTAGAACTGGTTAAAAACATTTCAACAAAAAGCATCGATATGAAAGTCTATAGAAAACCTTGCAGGTCAAACAATACAATATCCTGTGACAGTAATGTTCCATTCAACTACAAAACTGCTGCATATGGTTTTTATGTTAAAAGGTCTTTTCAAGTTTGTTCGGATGTTTACCTAAATGATGAATTAAGTAAAATTAAAGAGATTGCTTGTGAAAATGGGTTTTCGAATAAATTTTCAACAAATGAATTTATAAATATAATAATAGTAACAAAATATCTACAAGCGTTAGTAAAAATAAAGTAAAACCTACTAAATTTTGCAGTATGGAATATATTCCACATCTTTTTGAAATGATTAAGTATGCTTCGAAGAAATATAATGTTATTCTTATCGCTAAACCACCGACAAAATTAGAGTATCTGGTACACAGAAAGATCGATCCTATAGACAATTATGATAAATCTGGAGTTTATATTGTCCTTTTTAGGGTTGGTGGCAGTTCAAAAAAGTATACTTATGTAGGTATGACCACTCGAAAGTTATTGGAAAGGATTAAAGAGCATATGACAGTTTTAAAAAAGGGTAAACCATCCACAGCTCTATCCCGGTAAAGTCAAGTTAAAGACATTGATACCCTATTCAAAGAAGTTAAAATCATTGCACATGCTTCATTTTATAATGTTTGTATAGTTAGAGAGTCGTTGGAAATTTTGACAAGAGGCAGGAGTACCTGTAATGATGTTCTATCCTATAACATATCAAGAATCTGGTGTAAAATACTAGGTGTAACAGGTGAATTTGGTTTTGATTAACCATTTTCCCCTCCTCCCTGTCCCACCCTTCCCCCCTCTCTCTTTTTCTGATTAGCTGCTTCAATCTGTTTTTCCATCCTTCCCACCCTTCTATTTTGTGGTTCGTTTAGTTTCGCCCTTTGATATTTAACCAGCTATTTGTCTTTCATTCGGCAGTGATCTTTCCCTGATGACGACTGATGGTTCAGTCGAAAGCGCTCGGATTTTAAACATCGTATGACTCCAATGTTTTCAACATCTGCATTGTTTTTAAAATGTTTTTAACACTTGTATTTTGCACCTATTAAGTAAAGATATATTGTGAATTTGATATTCATATTTCTCATTTATTTTATTAAGGTGAATCTGTCGTTCTTTGAAATATAGTTTTCCTATATTTATTTAATTTGAATACACCTTATGCTTCTTTAATTTTTCTTCAGAATAAAAGTAATATTTTAGCATCTATCACGTAAGAATACCTGATTAGTAGTAATTTCTGATCTAATCAAACTATTCATGTTTTTATTTGACAATAATGGTAATTTTTTATCATCTTTCAAATAAAATAAATTTACATGTTTTTCAAATTTATTTTTAGTTATTCTAAGCGGATAAATTAAACTTTCATAACCATACACATTTACCGATATATTATTCAGCTTTTCAATTCTCGTAATATCATCTACTGAAAAGGAAAATTCAATCCCTTCAAAATTTAATTCAGCTTTATATTCTCAATTCCAAAAACCTAATTTTATTAAGACTCCATCCAGACCCTTTTGATACAAAATTATCAGCTTCATTTATTAAATTTTCAATAACAAAATCATAAAAAGTATGCAAATCATGAGATGATAATATAACTTTGTTTTCAGTTTTGAATGGAAATTCTTGAATATCATCCTCATTTCGTTTATACAAAAAAAAAAAAAAAAAAAAAATATATATATATATATATTTACCTTTAACCCATTATAATTTTCTTAACTTTCTATTATCTTTCTTATCACAATATTTCTTTTTTCTTCTAAAAAATGTAATGGGATTTTGGTATTATTGTAATTATGGCTTCTGTACGATTTTAATCTAGATTTAAAGGCTCTTTCATATTCCATAATTTCCTCCTTTTCTACATTATTTAGTAGGGCTTTTTTATGTTTCAAACTATTTATATGATTTTCTACATGTAACATTAAAAAATATTTACCACAAATAATACATTTTTTCTTTTATTTAGATTTTTAATAATTTTGTCTTGTTCTATATGAGCACCTTCATTCTCAATTTTATAATTACCACATATTTTGCATTGAATATCTTCAGAAAGCGAAGTCCATTTGTCTGACAGCGAAGCTTCTATTAATGCAATTAGATCATTTTTCTTAAGTTTTGAGTAATTTTTTATATGTTTTTCTGTACAATATTGTTTTATTTAAGGAATAGTTCTCGATTTTAAAGGTACTTCTTGTTTATGTAAATCCTCAAATTTAAAAAAAATCATAAAATTCCTTCTTTCAATTTCATCTATGATATGGTTTACAAGTTTATTTTTTCTTAAATTTGAATATTTTTAATCTTTACAGTATTGTTTCAATTCCTTAACAGACAGCAAAACAGGAGCTCCGCTCTCTAACACTTCTGGCTTTAGCGTTACTTCCATTTATTAGGAAACAGTTTTTAGAATATTTTTAGATGGTGAAGCTTCTTCCAAACAAAAAAAAAATTATAGTAAAAATGTTATACATTTTGAAGACCGGTAAGAACTTACCGGTCTATAATTATGAAGAATTTAGTAATTGTAAAAGGAATTTTAAAAAATGAAATAGAATTTAATATAGTAAAAAAATATAATAGATTAAAGTATGTATAAGATGTTTAAGATGATAATTACTATTTAAATGCTTTTTCTTATGTGCATAAATGTATTATTTTCCCCAATTACAAGGTATTTTAGTATAAGTCCTAATTGTTCTCAAGATTTGCAATAGCTACAATATCCATTATTTCGAGCATAAAATTGCTCTAATTGTTTATCAGTTTTACAGCGTGCACCACTTTTCTCCATTTATTAGGTTTTAATTTTATAAATATTTTATAATCTTTTATTAATTCTTTACTATATTTTACTATTAAAAAGCAGAGAACCAACGTTTAAAAATGCACAAATAATACATGAAAAGCAGCAAACAGCTGTTTCGAATCTACTAGCGAGATTCTTCTTCAGTGCAAGATAGAGTATATTTTACATATTTATATCATCATTTTTCAAAAATCTTTATAAATTGTCTTTAATTGTTTTAAAATCCAGGAACCTCACTGCTGATGCCTCTAAAAACTCATAAAAATAGATTAAGCTTAATATATTAAAGCTTAATATATTAAAGCTTAACAATTAAACACAACTTAAAAGTCATCAATACAAGTAAATAAAAGAAATAGATAAGTAATATAAACAGGTAATATAATAAATAAAAAAAAATTAAAGTCAATTCCTACTTAGGTCAATAAGAGATTTTTTTTCTCCCATTCTTCTTTCCTGTTGAGTGGCCTTAAAATGCCATGACCAAGAAGAAGGCTCTCTCGGTCTTAAAATACCTTGATCCAGAAGACAGATCTCTCGATTATTGAAAAATAATTAATTTAATTTAATTAATTAATTAATATTTGTAAAAAAAACTGGATTAACACAAGTGTCATCCACTGCAAGTTAAAAAAAATATTTGAGCTTAATTGGATGAATAATAAGTATTTTATTAACGATTGAAAATTTGAACAAAATATATATAGCGAAAGTGTGAGCTAATAGTAGGAATTGAAAAAATAGTTTCACATTTATGAGAAATAATTAATTAGTCCGCTTTTTACGCAGACGGGTTTTTGATTTTTTAAATTTAATTATTATGTAGTACCACCAATTTTAAAATAGTTTTAAAATTTATCTCTTGCTTATAACGATTGAAAGCTATAAGAAATGTTATTTAAATGTCTCATAAGTTATTACTGAGAGAAAATTTTATATTTTATTTTATATAACGACTTACTGTGCGTTTTCCCCTTCGAAATATTAAAAAAATTCAAAAGAACTTGTTTAGCCAGAAATATCATCTCCTAAGGAGTAAATAAAGAATATTTGTCTCAGCGAAGAGAAAGCTAATAGACACCGCAATATTACTTTCCGGGCAAAAAAAGCTACGATGGATATTAAAGCCATGGCCTACTAAAAGAATGACTAATAAAAATCTTTCGTCAAACATAACTCAAAACATATCTGTCGGATATCGTTTCTGATTGCACCAGAAGGTACCTATGAGGGTAACCTACTGAATGCACCTACTAATGGAAAACAAGTTCTAAACCGTTTAAAAATTATATTTAAGGGGACAGGGACCTTAAAATCCTTAAAAATATTTTTTTTTATTTTTGTAAATTTCACCTAATTATAATTCAAGGGTACATTATATGCATTATGGCATGCATTTATCAAAAAAAAAAAAAAAAAATTTTATGGGAAAAAAATGGAATTTTACGCGTTGTCTTAGAAATCTTCGAAATGCCCCCTGCGTTCTCCATATCAATGAAAATCCCCAATATTTTTTATATAAGTTTGGTTTATATATATAAATGAAATAGATAATCGAATTTTATATATTTGAATTTAAAGATTTAAAAAAAAAAATAAAAAATTTAATTTTTTTTCAATTTTTTTAAACTTTTAAATTCAATTATATAAAATTCGATGCTCTATTTTATTTATATATATAAACCAAACTTATGTAAAAAATATTGGAGATTTTCCTTGATATGGAGAACGCAGGGGGCATTTCGAAGATTTCTAAGACACGTAACGCGTAAAATTCCATTTTTTTTTTCATTAAAAAAATAATAATAATACATTTTTTTGTGTTAAATGCATGCCATAATGCATATAATGTACCCTTGAATATTATTTAAGATGAAATTTACAAAAAAAAAAAAAAAAAAAAAAAAAAAAAAAAAAAAAATGAAAAATTCTAAAATTTTTTCGAAAAAATTTCAAAATTTTTAATTTAATTTTTTTTACCTTTAAAATCAAATATATAAAATTCAATGCTCTATTTTTATATATATATATAAATCAAACTTTTATAAAAAAATATTGGGGATTTTCATCGATATGGAACGCGCAGGGGGCATTTCGAAGATTTCTAAGACGACGCGTAAAATTCCATTTTTTTCTCAAAAATAATTTTTTAAATATTTTTTTGTGATAAATGCATGCCATAATGCATATAATGTACCTTTGAATAATATTTAAGATGAAATTTAAAAAAATAAAAACAAAAATTCAAAAATTTGGAAATTTGGAAATTTTTTCGAAAAAATTTCCAAATTTTTCAATTTTTTTTAACCTTTAAATTAAAATATATAAAATTCGATGCTCTGTTTTGTTTACATATATGAACCAAACTTTTATTAAAAATATTGGGCATTTTCATTGATATGGAGAACGCAGGGGGCATTTCGAAGGTTTCTAAAACGACGCGTAAAATTCCATTTTTTTCTCAAAAATACAACATTTAAAAAAATACATTTTGTGATAAATGCATGCCATAATGCACATAATATACCCTTGAACAATATTTAAGGTGAAATTTACAAAAAAAAATATTTTAAGGTCCCTTGTCCCCTTACAAAATCTGATAAAAAAGCACAATTTATCTACATACCTCGTGGAAATTAAGTGTACGTCATCTTCAACGGCTAGACGTTTTCGTAGAAATCCGAATTACAGCACATGGAGCAAAGAAAATATGCACGCACTAATATTAAAGTGCAATAAAACGTATTTAAATTTAATCAAACAGGAAAAGAAATCTGGAATTTTTTCTATTTCAAAGAAAAGGCCATAATAACTCAGGATTTCAGATTTTACGATAATATATCCAAAAGCCTTTTTTAATCGCCAAAAGCAACATTTATATTTTTCGTGTGAAAATTTTAAACAGTTATTTGATGTTTAAATAAACAATTTTGATTTGTGGCATCATTTATTCTTTTTTTTCTTTCTTTTTAGTATTTTAAATGAAATTTGGGTACTTGTTAGTTATCCCATCGACCGATTTCGCCAAATTATATAAATCGCCAAATTATACAAATTAACATAATTTTTATTTTAAATAACGAAAGAACAAATAAATTAATATAGCATTAATAAAAATACAAATAAAACGTCGAAATAAAAATCACTTGATGACGTAAACACGTGTTGTCAAGTGAATGTAATATTTAAGACCAACCATTATTGGCATTTAACCTTACAATTTGGTGACAGTAATTTGGTCGACGTAACTAACAAGTACCGAAATTTGTACTTTTCCAGAATAGACGTCTTATCGGTAAAGTAAATGGGTTTGGCGAGAGAAGTAAACTTTTCATGCATATTTTCGGCCAACTTACTCATTGTTTCATATACCCAAGCAATTTTTTAAATATTTAAACAATTTATTTAGTGTAAACAAAACATTTACGCACAGATATGTAAACCTTTACACAATAAATACACAATAACCTAAACAATAAATGTAAACCTTTTTGGCACAGATGTCATATACGCATCACGTTGGCACTTTTTTTCTGACGCCAATGTCTTATACGCATCAGCGTGATGGCTGGCGCCAAAGTGTTGTTATTTTGCTTGATATGGTAACCTAGATGTTGTTGTTTATTTATTAATAAATTGTTCATTTACTTTTATTTTTTTTTTATTACATAAATTGTTTGGTTCTATAGTTATTATTTTCAACTTTTTTTTATTTATTGTTATTCCCTTTTTAAAAATATGTATGTAACTGGTATTCAAAAACCAGGTTTTCGCCAAATTAGCGTCAGAAATAAATTGCGCCAACGTGATGCGTATATGACATCTGTGCCAAAAAGGTTTACATTTATTTGTAGAAAATAAGCATAAACGTTCATCGGGTTTGTAATAAATTGTCAGGGTGGTATCTTTTTGTAACAAATCTCACTTTTTGACGCCAAAACTTCACAAAACATTTTAAAAAAAGCCAAGGCAAAGTAATGTTGTTAAAGTACTGTGAAATTAGTTAAAAACCATAACCTATTTTAAATCAAGTGAATGGAAGGTTTATATTTTAAATGAAATGAATGCAAGATGAATATGGTATGGAAAAAAAAAATTGGCAATTTATTAGCTGTGCTTGACGAACTTAAAAGTATCAATATTGCATTTGGTACAGTCGTGGAAAAAAAAAGTAAACACCCCCGACTAACTCCTCAACAAATTATCTTAGAAGAAATTTACTGGTACCGAACGATACGAAATAAAGTCTACTTTTAAATGATGTATAGAAAATTTGCTTAGGGGCCATCTACATATTAAAGCGAATCCAAACTTCATTTTTTTCAATGACAATACCCAATTTTAACGAGATAGTTCAAATCTTTGGTTCAAACTATTTCTAGACACCGAATTTCAAGTGGTTTGAATGATAAGTTTTTGAATTATAAACATTCAAAATTTAGTGTTTCTAATGTTAAATTACATTTTCCTATTTTTATTTATATCTCCAGAAATTATTCTCCTAATGTGCTATTTTTTATGTAGCAATAATACTAATATACCCAAACATAAATACGCTGAATTTGGAATTTTTATAACTTTTTGATATGAATTATGATTTATGAAATTAATACTCGAAAAAATTATGAATTGTAACCTATAATTTTTTTCATGGAATTAGATTTATTAAGTCCTGCTTCATGGAAATCCAAAATTTCACATTTTTCTTCCAAGTAGTTTTCAAATTATGCATAAAAAACTAGAAAATGATAGTTTAAGTGCCGTGTATAGTAGGAGTGACTAGATATTTTGAAATTTCTTCTGCTGTCGTGTAATCTAGCAGGCTTCATTGACTTCTTAAGGTGCCTTGATCAAGATGAGGGCTCTCTTGGTTAACAAACGACTTCCGAACTTCAATTTGGATACAGCCCTTATAATACGCTCGTTTTAAAATAATTAATTTCTCAGAAACTTATGGTACGAATTGCATAAAAATTTGTTTTTAGGCTAATTGAAGGGTGTGGAGTTCATTTATGCTGTCAGAATTGTGTACTTCTTTTGAAAAAACAAAGTTACGGTTCGTTTTAATATGCAGATGTCCCCCTAAGCAAATTTTATCTATATCATTTAAAAGTAGACTTTATTTCTAATTGTTCGGTACCAGTAAATTTCTTCTGCGATAATTTGTTGAGGAGTTAGTAAAGGGTGTTTACTTTTTTTTCCACGACTGTACATGCTATGCAAAATGAAACAGTTATGTTATAAACACTCTTCGTGCAAGAAAAATGGCCAATAATTAGTATTCAGATACACAGGCAAGGTTGACGTCAAACAAGAGTAAACTAACAGCAACATTGTTATAACTGTATGGGAGTTATAATAGCTAAGTAATAATGGCTTTAAGCGAACAACCACACAAGTAGTTTTTTACATTTGTTTCGAGTGAAGCTCGATCATCAAGATGCCAATTATTCATACAAGCAACCGTTATATAAATGAAAGTTTAAAATTTAAATGTAAATATATGAAATCTCGCATTCCCTTCCTACCCCATCCCCCCCTCCAAAAAACAGAAAAAAAAAGTTACACCAATTAAATTTAATTAGTGTTAAGCGAAGCTTTTTAAAATACGACATTGCACTGCAAATAGAGGCGTCTTAAATTTAGACACATATGTGACTGAAAAAGAATTTTAGACACTTAAGTGTCTTAATCTGAAAATTAAGACATTATAGATGTCTTAATTTAAGATACATAAGTGTCTTAGCATGATCATGGTGTAAAGGAACTGAGAATAGTGTCTAAAATATCCGCAAACGTCTTATTTTAAGACACTACGTTGCTTCAAACGTGTCTTAATTTAAGACGTTTTGATTCCTCCGACGCAATAACCACCAGGGGGCAGTCGCGCATGCGTTTTAGATGTCTTCGTTCAAAGTTGGTATACGTTGTAATTCAAACGAAGTTTGTTTTTATGTACGCGTGTATTTTAATTCGTTTTTCGCGGAATGTGAAGTTCTGGGATTTAAATTCGTATTCACTTGGATTATTTATTTATTGAATACATGCATCTGACGTGTGTGCTTGACATCAAATGTCTCTTAGAAGCTGTCGTGCATATAAGGGCGGGATAGACACAGAACAGAAGTAGACGACGCTTGAAGATTACACCCGGAAATTCTACAAAGCGTGTGCAATGGACTTAGTGCTAATTCGTATTAATTTATATTAATAATATTGTGTTATTCATCTTCGTCCTGTCGAAGCTAGCAAAAAAAAAAGAAACTTTTGTCTGGCGGGTCCTATTTTGAGGATGAAACATTTCATTCTTTAAATATGCCTAGTCGGATATATTATGAAATATCGTACTAAAATGATGCAAGCGCTTCTCCTTCACTGGGGTAGTTTTTGAAATTTCAAATCAAGGAATTTTTCTGACCTCTTGCAACATCGATTGAAGTAAGTGTCATAATTTCTTTATAGTACTGAAATTAGTGTCTTTTATGATTTTATTTATAGTATAAACAGAATCTTGCATGAAATTCAATTAGTTTTGAATCTGTTTGCGAAAAAACCCATTAATTCTAGAAGTATATATTTTTAAACTTATGACGTTGTCTTTTATTACAAATTATATATTCTGAATTTTCATCTTTTTTTCCCAAATTTAAAGTAATAATATTACTAAAAGAGAGACATTTTAAGTTGAATATTCATTCTCTTGCTTTCAATCACAGTTTCGTTTCAATGGTTAATTCTTATCTCACGTAACGACCACAATGAAAGAAAAAAAAAAAAGCTTTGGAAAGATCTTTCTTCCTAACGTAAAACCGCAGATTAAAAAATAAGATAAATAAAGTACCTGAAAACGTATGACGTTGTCATGATTCATCTATTATGTGCTCCTTAATTTTAAAACTGCCAGTAAAAATATACATATGTATTTGATTTGAAATCAAGTATAATATTGATTTTTTGATTATTTTTAGTAGAAAAGTAATTTGAAATTTATAATGGGAAAAAGTAAAAAGCTATAACTAGATTTTGTACTTAATATTGTGATTTTTGTAACTGTATTTATATACACTTATACGAAAATTACAAGAATGACAATTAGATGTTAAGATATATATTTAAGACAAATGAAGCTTGGAAACTAAGTTATTTTTTCTTCTTGCTATTAATGTAGGATATTTATTTATTTATTTTTATTGATAGTTGAATAGCTTTTGTGATTACCCTGTGATCTACATAAAAACTTGCTGAAGTGGCATGTGGCAATATAATTTTTTTTTAATTTAATTTTTAAATGATAAGAATTTAAAAATTTTTTCGGGAGGGGAGGTGGGGGGAGGGGGATTTTGTATTCAATTTTCGCAAAGCTGATATCATAAATCCTTTTTGATATTGCACTGATTATAATGAAAGTTTTGAACTTTTAGAGTAGGGCAAGATTAAAAACACAAAATATATTTAACAAAATACCGAAGTAATTTTATTCTTAATGTTATTAAAGTAGAATATTTATTTTTTAATTTTTTTTACTCATAGTTAAATAGCTGTTGTGATTATCATCTGAAACATATGTAAAATTGCCTATGTGTCAATATAATTTTTTTTTTAATCTAATTTTTAAATTATATGAATTTTCCTTTTTTGGGGAGATGGGGGGATTTTATTTGCAATTTTCGTACATCTGACATTTTAAATCTCTTTCGACATTCAACCGAGTATAATAAATATTTTAAACTTTTAGAATAGGACAAGATTATAAAAAAATATATATTTATCCATGTATCTTAAAAGCCCTTAATAGCGGAAACTTCGGGATCGCGGAATTTGCATGATGATCGGAGATGTCTGCTTTTGTGAGGTAAAAATATACAAATATGTATGCGTGTGCTTTGCGGATTAAAAAAGTATTCGCTAAATAGAGGTGTCCGCTATTCGTGAATGTCCATTAACCTCCACAATGGATACTCCCGAGTACCGGACATCTCTATTTAGATAACCATAGTGTAGGGTTGCATTTTTTGCAAAAGAACTTCTTGATTAAAGCATTGGTATTAAAGCAGTGTCCCGTCCCCCTACGATTTAAGTGCCACCAAATTTAATGTGCAATATTTGTAAAGCTTATATTTTAAATCCGTTTCGAAATTGTACTGAATATAATCGACGTTTTGAACTTTTAAAGTAAAATAAGATTTTTAAAAAATCATATTCAAAATCATATTTATCATCAAAACAAATATTTAGATAAATATTTTTTGCTTTAATCTTGTTCTATTCCTGAAGTTCAAAATATTGATTATAATCAGTAAAATGTCGTAAAAGATTTAAATAAACAGCTTAACGAAAATTGCATACCAAAATTAGGAGCACGAAAAAAATCAGGCTGCGGGGGGGGGAAGGGGGGGGGGGCGTGTGGAGGGGGCAAGACCCCAGCCAAATATTTTTCCAGGGTTCAACGTGGTCAAACATGGCTACGTATGATGCTTACAAAAAAAAATGGATGCTATTAAGACGTTTGAAGTGTCTGAAATTCAGACGCAAAAAGTGTCTGAAAAAATTCAGACATTTTAAAATGTCTGAAAATTGAACACTCCGTTTCAGACACTTAAGTGTTTGATTTTCAGACATTTTAATTTACAGTGTGGTTGAAAACCAGATTACGGAATATTCCTATAATATTTGAATTAATCATTAATCACGGTACATTTTATTTTAGCCCGGCAATTTAGCCAACAGTTTTTTTTTTTTTTTTTTTTTTTTTCAAAAGACGTCTTTTTCCGCACGTTTAACTTGTGTTGATGTTGAAATAAATGTTTTGACTTATGCTATTACCGCTTCTTATTATTTTATTTATTTACTTATCAGTATTTTTTATAAATGAGTCAAATCGTGTTTTGAATGTATTTAATGTGTGTATTTTAAATTAAAAGAATGCTTTACGAAAGATGGCGATAAGAACAATATTTGACAATTTATCACCTGCGCTCACCTAAATGCTTTATTTCCATGTATTTAATACCCTTCACGGAATTTCATTGTTTTATGGACTTTGCTTCTTTTAAAAAAGCTTGACGCAATTCGAGTTTAAGAAAGTGAGATTCTTTGCCATATGATATAAACGTCTATGAAAATAAAACTGAAGAAGTATTATACAGATTTATGTATCTATTTTTAAAAATGCATCTGCTAACACGTATTAGATAAGGGCACAGGTATCATACACACACCATATTGACGCGATTTTTTTCCGACGCCAATTTGGCAAAAACCTCGTTTTTGAATACCAGTTATATATATATATTTAAAAAGTGGAATAACAATAAACAAAAAAATGATTAATAAATATAGAACAAAACATTTATATAATTAAAAAAATAGATGTAAATAAACAATTTATTAATAAATAAAAAACAACATTCGGGTTACCATATCAAGCAATTTAACGACACTTTGGCGCCATTTAAGCACCCGGTGAGTATATGACATTGGCATCAGACAAAAATCGCGCCAACATATATGCCATCTGTGCGAAGCAGTAACGTTTGGGTGTTTGTAGGGTGTCATCTCTGAAACTACCTAGCCGATTAAAAATATAGTGCTGTCAGAAGAAAAGTTGTTGACAATCTCTGCTCCAAAAAAGGCTGTATTTTATGTCGATACAACAACTGCCATCGGTGCAGGAACAAAAAAGTTCTAAAATGCGATTTCCGTGATATTGTTTGTGCTAGAAATTTGAAAATCGGTGTGGTGGCTACTTTTAAGATGTAAACACTCGTTATCAACTCTTTTTAAAAGGTTGAAAATTTTAAAGTGAGAATTAAACGTAAAACTTTCTGGAAAGTTTCTAAATCACGATTTATTTGGAATTGGTTGGGATAGAAATTTTGAAATTTCACGTGGTTATTAGTATTAAAATGTAAATGCCGATCAGTTTTTAAAAAACCTGAAAATTAAAAGGGTATACGATAAAAAAAATCTAAACTACAATTTCAGTGATACTGTTGGAGTTAGAAACTTTAATTTGGCATGGTAGTAATTTATAAGATGTAAAGTTTCGTTTTAGAACGAATTTTAAAAAAATCGAAATTTAGAAGACTAAATAAAGCGGACAAAATCTTAAAGATGATCTATAATGCGAAGTACGTGTAATTGTTAGAAATATAAACATGAAAATTGATATGGCTGTTACTTTTGAAACGTAAATACTCACAACAGAACAATTTTTAAATATTTGGCTATGTAAAGTGGTGCAGGAATAATAAAAAACTTCCGAAAATTTTCTATTTCTGTGTTACGGCTGAGTCTAAAAAAGTAAAGTGAAATGAACAGAAACGTTTTAATATACCATTAATTTGAAATTATTATGTATAGAAACTTTAACCCGTTGAGTGCCACGGTGACTGACACTGAAGCCGAAAAATTTACAATGTTTTAAGTAATTTTTAAGAAAGTGTAATCCTGTAATAAATAAAAGGTAAGTAAATTTTAAATAAAGTTTCGGTAATTATTTAAAACAATATATATATACATAGTTTTATATCATATTTTAGACCGTCAGTCATCGGTGAATGACGGGGCGCTTAAAGTGTTAAATATTTAATACTTCTACTCCCCCCCCCCCCCAAAAAAAAAAAACAACATGCAATTTAAATGCAACCAAATGGGTAGATACACACCTAGCATTGAAAAATTAAGTAAATATTGAATAAATGTCGGTATGAAACAGCGAATAGGTTGTCAGAAAGTATTTGTGAAAGTGTTCCTTCTCTAGGCTATTCTACCTCTTTCCAAGGCCCTTAACAAAGGGAAGTGCTGGTTTAAATTTGATATGGATTTTTTTTTTCAGATTCACTAACCTAGATATTTCATCATTTGAATTTGTAACCAGTATATGGCCAGTTAAAGATAGCATCTCATTTTCTTTACTTGCAGCAAGTTGTTATTAAATCTATGTTCATGGCAATATCACTCAGACTAATCCCTCTGAGGGAAGTCCTAGTTATGCAAATAGAGAAATAGACTGATATCGGATGTTACTTCTCCCAATAGTTAATCTCTAAACCGTTTAGGTGCGCAGTTCTAAACCAAACTTTCCAAAATGCTGTTCTTCATCATACAAAATTTACTGTATGTGAAAATAATACTTTTTTAGGTTTGAAATCTAAATTTTTATACGATTCCTGGGTCATATAAATTACAGGTAGAAAATGAAAATCTCTTTGAGTTTTCAAACAAGGAAAACAATAAGAATCCCATTTTTTCTATGACCAAAACAATGGCTCTTTGCACTTTAGGAAGTTTCAATGCTTCATCGCACTAAAAAAGCATTTACCTAATTTTATATAATTTTTAGCGTTACCAAATGCCGAGACTCTGTAATGGCTATAAAATTTGCACAATAATATAAATAATTCAATTTAAAAATCAATGTATATTAAAGTTGTATTAAGAAAATCAAATGTTAAAATATACTTAAGAGTTCATATTTATTTATTTTTTTTTTATAATTGTATTCATATAGACTAGTTTATATTTATATGAAGTTTATTTATTATTTAATTTTAAAGAAAACACCCTTTCAGTAATATTTAAAACTAAAACTGTATTATCGGTTGTTATGTAGGGAAAACACACTTACCTAAAAACATAAAGATACAGATTTAGATTTTAAACATGTGATGAAGAGCGTCGAAATGTCAACAGATTTCTTTTCTAAGAAATATTTTCTTCAATAATTTTTGTATTTTCAGAGGATGAAGTTTTCACTTTTAAATTTATTTATTGTAAATGATGTAACAGAGTTTTCACATTCTTGATTCCTCCCGGCACTCGGCACCTCTGTAATGGGCACTGTGTTTGCGGTTGAGAGAGAAATAAAAGAATAGTGCTTAGTGATAAAGAGTCGGATTTCAGCGGATGCATTTTGATACTAAAGTGTAAAATGGGGGAATATTAAGATGGCCAATTGTGCAAATTAAAGGAATTAGTAATACTTACAACATTTTCTACATTCTCAGGTTGGGATTCCGATCTTGGAGATGTGTTGCGGCAAAGTATTCTTGGCATTTGTAGTTTTCTTTTTTTCTTTTCCGAATTGTGGCATCCATTTACCCGCTATATTTTTATAACACCGCAGTTCACGAAGAAGTATTTTTTCTTTAATTCGCAGCAAGCTCCTTTTTAAATTTAAATATGCACCATTGGAAGAAAAAAAAATGTCTATCAGTTTATGAAAAATAATTCAACTTTTTTGCTTTAAAGAACAGTTTTTTAATATCTAATATTCAAAGAAAAAAATTATTTCTATATCATAAAAAATAATTCAGGTCTTGGTTAAAAGACCAGTGAAACATAGAGATCTTTATAAGAACAAAATCCTTACTATCGGTTCGTGAAATACAATTCATATCTTAGTTTTATTCACAAATCTTTAATATGCACTACTGAAGTAAAAAATTTAGCATCCTTCAAAGAAGCAGAAGTTCGTTATTGTATGCACTGTTTAAAGAAGCTATGTAAAACATTTATACACTCCCATTTAAAAATCATTTTTATATATGACAGAAATTTAAAGTAAGAAGAAAACATTCTCTTAGGTAAGGTTATTATGCTTAAATGTGATGAAGTCGAAATGCGACAATGTCTTTGTACTTAATATCTTAATGCAATAATCGCAGATAAATGTTATATAATGAGACATCCGAACTTTACGAACAAAACTCGAAACATTTCTGTGATTTAAAACGTTTTCTTTTAAAACATTTCCCATTAAAAAAAAACATTGTTCATTATAAAGCGCCTCCATCTTCCCTAAATGCGGCAAAAAAATCACGAAAGGGGTTCACGATTTTCCTTTCCTAACTTTGAAGATCAAATAACTCTGTGAACGTAAAGGACGGCGACTTTAATTTCATTTACTTGCAGTGCAAGTGTAACAAAATGCGACTAATTTTAAAATTAGAGTTATAATATAATACACGACTTTGGTGACTTTTATTTCTTCGGATACTTATTAGCGAAAAAGTGAATGTCCTAAATGTGGAGAGTCTTTTAGCGGATTCACGAGGTAAGTTTATTATATTTTACATATATTGTATTAAAATAATGTCTAAAGCAGAAATTGGTTTAATTAAGCTGTGTTGAGTTAGTAAATTAGCAATTTTAGCATGATCCTCCAACAGTGTTTTTCTTTAACGGGGAACTTAAATACGTGTCTTTAAAATTTTTAATTAAAGAAATGGCGTAAGAATAGCGGTGTATATTCGAGACAGAGAATATAGATACATGATACGGGATCCGCAATGCTTGTATATGATAGAAATTCTGGAATATCTTGTATAGATTGAAAACACATAAATTATGTTAATGCGATTAAGTAAGTTAAATTTAACGCTAGACATGTTCGGTAGCTTAAATGACGAATCTGATTAAAGCATGATGCAACTTGAGTTATGCTGTGCTTTGAAGGTCTCCTCTTTTTTTTTACATTTTTCTTAAATTTGATATTTTAACTCTGCTTTCAACTTTTACCCGTTATAATAAACATTTCCTACTTTTAGATTAAAATAAGATAAAAAAAAAAGTAAAGTATGTTTACCTAAATGAGTATTTATATTTCCATATATGTATTCTAATGCATAGAAAATGTTCTTTTTTGTGAAAGTGTAAAAATAGGAGGGGGTGGATGCAACACTATATCAGACTCTGGACTTCTCTTTGGCTAAACGAGGCAAGCTTAAATCGAATTATTAGAAACATTGCACTATTTTATCTGTTTATAAGTCTAATATTTTTATCATGAAACATTTTATAATAACTCGAGTTATATGTAATAAATGTTCTTCTTATAACTATCTTATAAATACTCTTTTAACCTGTGGACTCCACAGTAATGCGAATACGCACCGATCAAAATGTAAAATTTTGGCGTTATTTAAATCATGCTGTAATTAATTTTTATTTTTCATTAACAAAATATGATGTTATAAAAGTCAATACCCCATTTCGATTCCTAATTAAATTTCATATAGGAATCATGTGTTATATTTCATTATGACTATATTGCCAACAAAAGTATACGCAGTTGAAGTTACGGAATCCCAAATCACATTACCGTGGAGTTTACAGGTTAAAATTCACTCGCAAATTCTGCGAATCTTAAACGATGTTTTCCGCGACACGAGTTTAACCATTAACTGCTGTTAGTGGTCTCACAAACCACTTCCTTTTAAATTATTAGGGATTAATTTGAAATTTTGAGTTTAACTGCAAATATTTATGAAAGTTTGTTTTGTTTGGATCCCTAGTGCTAATACTACAGATTTCTGAATAAGTGATTTTAAATTAAAATAGTCCTGTACAAAGTATAGTACCGGAACAGTATACTATGCGTGAATGAAGGTTTTTATTTCTCTTTTATCAAACGGCCTCGGAGACCATTCACAGTAGCTGTGGGAAAATGTCTGTCGCGGCATTTAAGGGTAAAATTAGCATTATCGCATTTAGAGTGTTGGACGTCTCATTTAAGTTTCAACTACCGTAAATGTGACAAAAATCTCCTTGCGACAATCGTATACTGTGTGATTATACCATAGATATTGATTCCATTTCTATAAAACAAATAAGTTTTGAACTAAAGGCACAGTATTCAATAATTTTCTGCATCATAAAATACATATTTATTTAATAAGATGCCGAATATACCCTAATTGCTACAAAACTATGGGGAATCGCGTCAAATTTAGGCACAATGACATTATTGCATGGCAAAAAATTATTTATCTCTCAAAGTTTTTTAATTTCATCTCTCAAACTTCAGGATTCAAGAGCTATTTCTTCAAAAATGTGTAACTGTGCACATCTTGAAAACTGATTAATTTTTTCTGTAAAGTATATCCAATTAGATACCTGACACATATAGATATTGCCTAATATCCAAAAGATAAAAGAAGAAGGAATATTTTAATTAATTATATACAGAATAATTTTTTCTCAATGCTGTATTTTTCTATTTAACCCTTTAAGACCCAACCCGCATGATCGTGTGGGTTAGACATTCATTTAAATGCTTGCTTTTGAGTCGTGTGTAATAAAAACTCGGATCGAATGATCGTCCTGGTTTGCAGATAGAGTAAAGTATCATTTTTTATCAACAGGTAGCGGTTGCAGTCCATGTTTTACTTTCTATAGACATGACTAGCTTTGTTTACAAATACATCGTGTCTTAAATGGTTAAGCGATTCCTTAGTGTTTTATTTCAATCAAGGTGCGTTTTAAAGATTAAAAAATATTCTTTCATTCTTGAAAAAAGTAATAATAAACAATTTATTTACAGAAACAAACCGATGCACCAGTTGATGAACCGCATGAAAAAAAGTAAATATTAATTATTACTTATTTTGTAGCGCCCATGTGCTTAGGTTTTTTCATCATTAAATGAATATATTTTTTATCATATAGGGCGGAGAGTGCTACTTTATTTTGACGAAATGTATGTATAATATAATGTTCACTGTTAATTTTTATTTGAATTTCTCTTGTAATTTTTGATTGAAATAAAACCTCTTTATAATTTTTATGTTTCAGTTTCTTGGCAACAATACATTTTGAGATCCCCTTGCCTATTTTTTTCTTTAAAACCGGAGGAACGAAGAGAACACATTAAGTCTTCAGGCCCAAAAATTAGTTCACTGTCTTGTAATTGTGCTCATATTTGAAAAAAAATAATAATCTAACTCTTTTTTTATCTTAAAGAGAGTTTCAGCCTGCGTATAATCAGAAGGGTCAAATAAATCTAGATTATTGTCTGTATACATCCCGAGGAACGGAGTATGTTAGACCATCTAATCGATATTGGTAAAAAGAAGGTGACAAATTTTCTAAAAATGTACTTTTATTAAAATTATAATTGAATTTTTACACATACACCTTTGATAATTCTAATATAACGAAACGAGTACATAGAAGCTTCTCAATCTTGACAGCCTGCTTGATTCTTGGAATACCTAACCAATTTCCGTTAGAGAACTGAAATGATTTGAATGTCGGTGCTTCAAAAAGGGTTTGATTCTTTTTTTCATTGTTCACCAGTTGGTATCCAATTGCGGTCTTACTAAAATAATCGTTTTACTATACGTCGAATTATTAATTTGTTTAATGAAATCTTTCTCACAGAAGATGACGTATTTTTTCTCTGAGTGTTATTGGATTCTATGCACGGTTTATAAGAATCCTTTTGTTTAAATTTCAAAACTTTGACCACTTTTTGCAACTTCATCTCCAATCTTAAATCATATTCCAGATTTCGATAATATTATTACGTAGTTAGTTTTCATTATCAGACTAAGCTCTAAATTTTCGGTGGTAATGTATGGCATACTTTTAATTAAATATTGCGTGAAGGACGACAGCATTCATTTTCCAAATCATATTTGTTTGATTATTTGCGTTGTTATAGAGATCATGTAGATGAGGTAGAGGCTCTTAATTCACCACAAGAATGTAGAACTTCTGCATGATAGTCGAAACATAGAACCAAATTAGCGCTTTCTTCATGAGTGATTCATTCAAATTCGTAATACCGAAAGAGTTCTGACATGTCATGGCCATACATATTATTAGCATATATACATAAAATGTATGCCATTGGCCTTTATTGTGCATGAATTGATTCTAGCACATGCCCAGCAATGACTTTAATGGAAATATCTCCCTCGAACGCCACATTCGATGAGGTGGTGCATATCAAAATCAGCGGGAAATTCGAGGGGCTGTTCGCTCATTTTAAAAAAGCTTTCCAAGCAAGGCTAGGAGCTGTAACGATATGTGTACACTGTAATTGATCAAATTTACATAAATCTTTATAATTTTTTTTTTAAACGTCAGTTCATAAGGTTCACGTCAACTGGGGGACACCGCTTTTCACGTATAATTATATGTGACCTATAATAATATACATATGTATAATAATATATGTATAATAATAAATATGTATAATAATATACATGTGTATAATATACATGTGTATATAATAATAATAAATATGTATAATAATATACATGTGTATATAATAATAATAAATATGTATAATAATATACATGTGTATATAATAATAATAAATATGTATAATAATATACATGTGTATAATATGCATAATTATACTTATAGACGTGCGGAAGCAAGATTCGTAGGTCCCCAGCCACGTCCCAAATAAAAGACTCTCTAGCGAAAGCCAGATTGAAAAAAAAATCAAAAATTGAAACGGACAAATTTAAAAGGGAAATTACACAAATTAAAGACACCGAAAAGCGGGAAGTGTTGGGCTCGGAGCGATAAAGGTACCCGACGACCCCTTGCTTTTTCTAGCTTATTTATAGCTTATCAACATTACCTTATTATTAACTTATTATTAGCTTATTATTTCTAGCTTATCAACATTCCCCATGCTGTGAATGTATGCTATATTTATGTGAAGTTTCTTGTGTTTTCTTTCACAAAATTTTAAAAAAGACTTTTTAATATTATTTAAATTTAAGTGGGTTAAACAGTGTTTAAATCAAGAACGTACACTGAACACAAAACCTAAAGTAATAGCTTTATATTCTAAATAGGTTATAGAGAAAGTCAAAATGCCTCCAGATTTCTCTTCAAAGAAGTGTTTTCTGCAATTATTTGTTTCTGCTTTCTAGGGGACGGATTTCTCCCTTTTAATTCTATTTAATTGCAAATACTATAACAGGGATTACGTATGCTTCTGTGACTGTTATAGTAACTGCATGGTGCTGAAAAAATAAGAATTTTAACAATTCGGCCAATTTTTTTAGAATAGTAAAATTGTTAATTAGAGGAAAAAATATTATGTTGTTTATGATGTTTAGATATGCAGTCTATTTAAGTTTATACTTAGATTTAATTTGGGCAAATAGATTTGATGTCAAGCATAAGGGGAAATAGATCCTTGAAAAAAAATGACAAGATAATATGTTTTAAAGAAAAGTTTTATCTGAAGTGTGATTAAAAAAATATGTATTTTCCCGAATAGTCATTGAAAGAAATATGTAATGTTTATACTCAGAAAGCTCAAGTAAAATTAGTATCGACTTTTTATAAAGCGTAAGTGAACAAAATTATAAATTGTTTTTAAAATTCTCTCTAATTTTTTTAGCACATATATTTTAAAAAGGCGTCATCTTATAATAACCCTTATATTTCTGTTTCAGGTCAAAGATGAAGAAAAGTAAGTGATTGAATTTTTTATCTTTTAATTATTTCATATATGGAATTGGATATATATATATATAAAGAAATGTGTGTGTCTTTATGCGTGTCGTAGGCTAATCGCAAAATCCATCTATTTGCAAAGTTTTTAGGCCGAGTGCAAAAAAAAACAACTGTGCCATTTTACAAACAGCCAGATGATTTCAGACTTCTTGCAGAGAGCCTATGCGTCTTAAGGCTAATTGGAAAATGACCAGTCCTTTCGTAATCAGTCTGTTGATTTTCAAGCTTATTGCCACGAAAATCTGCAGCTTTAAGTAAATTACAATATGGCCGAATATTTCTCCAAAAACCTGATTTCATACAATATTTTTTTTAAATCTAAATTAGTTACTGTTTTGGTATAATTTTAACCTAAAAAATAATAGTATAAATTAAAAATGTTTTTCGGAAATATCTTATTCCTAGATTTAAAATGCATGAGAAGGGATACATTGTGTATTATGTTTTCTTTGGTGTGCATTTTGTGCAAATCACATTCTGACCTGAAATGTGTCAGCCTTAAATGTACTAAAAATAAAAACATATACGTTTAAAACCATTTTACATAACATTTTTTTCTTCTTTTTACTTTAGGCATGGATATATAAGTATGAAGATCTATCTATCAAATGAAAAAGTCAAAGTACTGAGGCATTCTCCAAAATATGAAGTATGTTGTTTTGTTATAAACTATTATTTTCAGAATATTTAACAAAATCAGTTTACAACTTGTTCAAAGGGTATTTTCAGGGTGCTTAATGCCCCTAAAGATAAAACTTATATTAAGAGTGTTATAGTAATTTCAAATATTATGCAGGTTATATAATTAAAACCTGCTAAAACAGTATCCCAAAGAAGAGAAAAAAATAGACGGCCTTTCGTTTCAGTAAAATTAATATCATGAAGTTAACTATTAAAACGATATGCCATTATAGGCAGGTTCCGTTTTAAAAGGTTTTTTATGCACACACATAAACACAGACACACACACACATATATATATATATACGTATATATACTAGATGGCTCTCCCTGTGTCCCTCGTGCGCAGAAGCCGGAGGAATAAGTGTTTCGCCTTCTTAAGACAATGCTGCGTTTTGCTCAATTTTTAATGTAATTGCATTTTATTTTTAATAACACACAAACACTGAGTGAAACCAACAATCATTCAATTAAAAATATATGTACTTACAGTACCTCTTTTCACACATTTTTAATAGCCCCAGGGCCATGAATATATGTCACTTTTTGATCGCTATATATAAATCTGAGGATGGCTAAACGATGGTATATTGACGTATATTCCAGCACGTTCTAAACTCTGACGTCTAAGATGACGTATTCGCATGGATCCAAAGGTCTTATAATAAATCCTAAGATTTCTAAATTTAAAATATTAAAAAAGTAATATTACTGTTTATTTTATTTTAAATTTTAAAGACATTTCTATAGTAAGGAAAAGAAATCTTTTCCTTCCTGTGGATGTGAAAGCAAAATACATAAATGGTGTTATTTTTGCATTATTCATCGCATTTTCTCATTGAAATTGAAATTGAAAAGAAAAACAAAAGAGTAAATTTTAACCTCTTTGCATTCAAAGTTGGACAAGCATTATTTCATATATATTTGTTTCATATATTCGAATTAATCGTTCCATAAAATTGTTTCACAAATTCATTTTATAAATTGTTTCGTAAATTCGTTTAGTTAAGATTTTGCCTATATAATGTAGATATAATATTGCATAGCTTTAGATATTACTACAGGTTTTGTGCGTGAAAGTAATTTAAATATATTAATTCTACATAACTCAGAGCACGATTATTTTCCTCATTTCTTGGCAGCACATCTGCTTCAAACTTTTCAAGGAAAAGAGGTTCTCGGAGGAGGGAAAACCCCGCATAATTAGAGTTAAACAATTCAACGTGATTATTTATATCATTATTATTTTTGTATTAAATATTATTCATATAATTCCTTGAAAACCAGTTTGAATGATCACTATTTCTTCTTCATTATTTATATTAAAATTTCTGCAGAACCTCCAGCAGGCATAATAGCACTTGGATATAAAAGAAATACACTCCATGTCTAAATTTAAAGCATATCCTATTTATTTTAGTGAGAATCGTAAGTTCCCTTTCCGAAAACAATAAAATTATCTTTTTTCTCAACTGTGAATGAAAAAAATAAAATAATACGTTTTTTAATCAAAACTATTCTTAAAAATGGTAATTGGATGTAACAAAACGGCCACAAGTGAATGTGTGAAACTAAACTTGTGTATGTGATTGAATTAAACTAAACGACGATAGTGTAATATTTCCATTATCTTACACATTCTTATTATAACATGAGTTACAAGAGGCTTTATCCTTATTTTATCTTCTATTTTACGCAATATTTTACATGATATATTTAAAAATAAGTATAATTCAATAATAATTTTATTGCATTCAAAGGATATGACATTTAATAAAATTCGTCATGTTAAAAGAAAACCAAAACAGCATAATTATAGCAATGTAATAAAGACTTATATCAAAACTTGCATAACAGGCTAAACATATTTGCCATTATTCTATTAAATAGCGGGAATCATATCATCGTTTTCAATTTTGCCTGGAAAAAAATTCGAATCCGGACAATAATCTGACAAAATTGGCTACTAACTGTGGCTTTATAATGTAAGGACAGGTTTATTAAATAATTAGTACGTAATTATAAAATTTGCAAATCGTGGTATTAGGTGCATAAAATTATCATTTAAATAGTAAAGCTTTAGTGCATTGTTTCCATTAAGAAGTGTGGTAAATGTGTACTTGAGTGAAATGAATAAATTACATGCAAAGTCTATCAAGAGTGGTGTAGAGGGCCGCAATGTAAGACATATTCATGAAAAAACAAGTGCTGGTGAGAGCGCCATCTATACAATTGCTCTATACAACATTGCTAAAATGTTCCAAGTGATTTACGCAATTGAGACTTTACACACACTTACGCGCACTTACTCCATACTTTTGTAATGTTTTCCGTTTAAATTCCGCATTCAATACAATCATTTATTTCATTTTCAAAATACATCTTTAAATTGGAAAAATTCTTATTATAAAATATCTAAGAGAGTTTAAAAGAAATAATGCCCAACTCTTGGGTAGGCGATTTGATTTGTAAATGGATTTGAAAGCGATAATTTCTCTGCTAGATGATTAATTTCTTACAATCAAACCAGATCAATACATTTATACTTTTAATTTTTACACACTTCTACCCAAAAGATATATCCAAACAACCCAAACTCATGACTCTTTTTACGCCTCCAGCTGGTGGATACAGTTGTAAAAGCATCGACAACGTTTTCCATTAAAAGGCTCGTTCTTACCTTGATATAATAAGACACTAATTAAGTTCAAATTTTTTCTTAAGGTACTTTTACCTAGTAGCCATTTTTCTTCAAAGAATTTTTACATAATAGTCATAAAAGTGATATAATTAATTCTGTCTTGTTTATAAGATTAAAGGGGGGGGGGGAGAGTTCACCTACAGCAGCTCAATATTCTTTGATTTTAAAGCAAGATTAAAACAATTTTTGGAGCTGTAACTATTTCTTCAAATTAAACATTTTTTTAGAATAAATTGTGCAAATATTTGTTTACGTATTCCTTTAAATAATTTATTGATACATAATTTTAATTTAGATAATTAAGACAAACTAATTAATGATTTTCAGTGACACATATCTGCTGCGCGCAAGATTATAAAACATATATTCGATATATCCACTTAATATTACATATATATACATTCTTTCAATATCGTACTTTAACTTCAACCTAAATTAATAATGAAGTTTACTGATGAAAATATTTTTTCAGGTAATTCGACCATAAAACGCAAATTCGATGCCCGGAATGTCAAAAATATCTGATTTCAGTAAAATGGCTTCTTAATTTAAAATTTACCTTGATTTATATAAGTATCGACTCCACATATTTTATCATGAAACCGGTTTTAATCATATCGTAATATTTTTTTAAGCTTCGGTAACATGTTATTCTTTCTTAATAAACAACAAAAAAAAATTTAACTTTTTAAAAAGTTTTAAGATGAGCTCCCACATTTAAGACAATTTAAAAAAAATATCCTTTATGCACAAATTCTATGAGTTTTGAAGCATAATGGAAAATCATTAGCACCCAACACAATTTTTGTAATAAACGCAGAAACAAACCGCTTTGCCTGGATTACAAAAAATATTGTGAATCTTAGATCATATTGTAAATCATTCATTATTATATTATTTGCAATTTAACAAAAGGAAGTATTCTATCTATGCCTGGGTTTTTCCCATTTCTTGTACAAAACCCTGTTTTAGATTTCAGCTTGGTAATTTAGCTATCCTATTGTTTTACCAGTTTGTTTTCCGAAAAACCTCTATATCATCTATAACATAGGTTCCCAACGGGGACAACACCGCCTCCAGTGGGAGCTGGAGCCATCCAGGGGCGGGATGACGGGTCCAGAGGAAAATAGGGGGCGTTAAGACAGTCAAGAGAGGCGACGCTGTTCCGTACCTACCAATTTAAGATATTAATGTAATAAAACTAGCTGACCTCTCAGGCGTTGTCTGTGCCTGTGATAAAATCCTGAAATATACCTTTAAATGAAAGCCTATACAATCGAACCTAAAGCTGGGCCCCCAAAATCGGATATCTTTTACGAATGTCAAATAATTTGCCCGCGTCTGCTGATGGTGCTCCAGCGATTATCATAAGGGTTTCATAACGCATTTGAATCAAGAATATATCAACAATACTCCCCGTACATTAAGGCATTCATCGTCAGCATTTGGTTGCAAATAATCTGAATGACCGACTGGATGCGTCGCTTCATGGCGTTATTAAGGTAGTCAATAAGATTAAAAGCATTTCATTGCATGGCAGATTATTTCGTCAATTTTGTAGTGAAAATGATGAAGATTACAAGCGCTTGCTGCTGCACACAGAAGTTCATTGGATCACAATAGGTATTTGTCTGAATCGTTTTTTCAATCTATGTGAACCCAATACTCGACTTTGTTGAAAACAGAGGCCAAAAGCAGCGCGAAAACCTGATTTCATCCAAAAATGACACAACTTATTTGACAGACATGTTTAGAATATTTAATGAAGTCAATTTACAATTGCAAGGGGATGAATTCAATTTGATTAAAACAAAAAAGTCATAACTGCTTTTCTGGGGAAAGGTCTGTTCAAACAAAATCAAGTTTGATGTAAATACAAGAAATTTCTCACGTTATCAGCGATTTCTGCAAAACAGAAATATTTACTTGCTTACTGCCAACACATGGACGTTTTTCATGCAGAATTTCCGGTGCGATTTCAGGATATTTCAAACATGAATGTACCGAGTTGGCTTTTAGATCCTTTCCCAAATGCAGATACAGCAGAATCGTTAAATTTAGAAGAGGAACTCCTAGAACTCACAACTAACGAAGAACTAACAGAAAAATTCAAAAGAGTTCTGGCTACAAAAATCAATACCAGTTGTGGCTGATCTGGGTACTCTGGATTGTGGGGAAGAGTACAGAAATTTTTAATTGCCAAAATTTTCCCTTCATCGTATATGGCTGAGCATGGGTTCATTGGGGTAGGTAATTTACTGTCAAAGAAAAGGAACAGACTGCACATCAATGAACGTGGCAATTTGCGACTAATGGTAACGGAATTGGAAACCAATATTAACAAAATTTTAAACGTCTACCAGCCCCATCCATATTTTTTTATTTCTTATTGATTCTATGTTTATTTTTAAACATTTAATAAACAATTTGTTACTGCATTTGATGGTCACTTTAATTAATTTGTACTTTGGAATTCCCAATGGTACATAGACATATAAAATTAGGTACAGATAATATCCAACAATATTTGATATTTATTATAATTAATTATTATGGAAGAGGAAGCGTTGGAATATTTTTTTCTTGTAAAGGTGGCGGTTTTACAGAAAATGGTGGGAACCTATGATCTATAAGAACTTCTCAAGTTATATAATACCATAAATAAACTTTATATTAAAGTAGGGGTTGCTAAGGAAAACATAAATATTATTCTTTGTGTCAAAGTTCATATGCTATTTTTTTCTTACTTAAACTTTGTTAAACGTTTCTCTTTAAATATCTTGTGCCGTGTCCTAAGAAGGCGGTAGCGATGGTCGAGGGTGTTAACTTCGAAGGCTTAGCAATTTATATTCTCTTAGAATATGATAACATGAAATTTATTTTATACAATAAAAGATATTCTGGAGTAATGAAAAGTCGCTATGTACACAACAATGTAAATTTTGTTGAACAAAAGTTTATGTATCAGAAATAGTATCTATGAGAAGGTGATAGCTAGTCTATTAAGTCCACAGGCATTGCATTACTTGAACGGAAAACGCTTGTCTAGTCTCAGAGATTAAGATCTCCTTTTCCGAGACGGCACCCTGGTGCCCTGTCGCCTGCTGATTCGGGTATCATTCCCCAGTACTAGGGATCGTAAAGTCCGGCCCTTTCGGCCTTCAATCTCTTCCACTCCAAAAGTCGCTCTTCCAAATCCAGCCAAAATCTAAACTCCTCTGCATCCTCCTCTCGTATATATATCTCAATTATCTCCCTCTAAAAACAATAGTGAGTTTCTCAGCCACTAACTGTCCGTTCTTTTCAAGAACCTCCCAGGGACCTTTTTCGCTATCTCCTGAGTGGACACCTTGAGCACCTCCTCTTTTTTGCACACACACTCTCTAAACATCTGTTCATGTGAGAAGGTCTGAGAGATATTTTCTCACGCTAAAGTTCACAAGAGTTCCGCCTGTTTTTTTGCATTAGCAAACTGTCACCGATTGTCAACTGTCCAAGATTGATGGTGACTGAGTATTTTACTTCATCTTGCCGTGCGTCTTAGTGGGCTTTAACATATTTTTACGCTGTTTTAGAAATGCATTAGTTCTTTCTATATGGCGAATCTGATATAGTTCAGATCTTTACAATCTTTATATAAATTTCTCTTAAATGATTGGCGAGTAAAATTCTCCTTAAATCAGAAAGCATGCTATTTGCTTTCTTATAGACGAAAATAAAAAGAAAATAAAAATGTGTCGCTAATATCTACATATTTTTCTCCAAAATCCCATTAGCAATTACTTAAATATAATTAATTCTAGCTGTCAGAATTAGACCCCATAATTATGTAAAATTTGCCAAAATTGGTATGATAAAAACAATTGCCATCACTTGGTTCTTTATATTGGTGAAAACGATCATGGGATTTACTTCGTCTTCGCAAATGATTTTTTCGCGCTCTTTTCTGTGTAGCATAGCGTTTGTTTACAAGTTTTGTCAACTCACTTACTTGCTTTGACAGTTGCACAATTTGTAATTCTAAATTGTTTGAGGATTCAGGCTTCACTGCATTTATAACCGGACTGAAAGTGAACTCATGAATTTTATCAGCAATTGTTGCTAACCGAGGCAGGTTTTCATTAAGAGCAGCAAAGATGGACTGGGTATTATTCGGAAGTCTCCGTACCCATAAAGATTTAAGCAGTGGCTCGCCTACAGATGTGTCTGTTAAGGCGCGCATACGCGTAAGCAATCGAGAAGGGCGTTGATCATCATGTTCTAGACCTTGAAGTAAAGTGTGAATTCTTGATGCGTCACTTTTGGAATGAAAATCAATTATCCGCTTTTTTAGCTCCATATATGATTCATTTTGTGGTGTGTTAACAATTAGGTCGCTGACAGAAGTCAAAACATTGGCATCAATCGACGCCACAACATGATTAAATTTGGAGATTTCCAGACTAAAATTAGCTTCCAACCTAACAAACATTGCGGTTGGGTTGGATTTCAAAATTGCCGGGTGTTTGACCGCTACGTGAGCTATTTGATAATTCGTACGTCCGTCTGGTTGTTCCGGCACGATTATGCAGTTTTAAAAATTATGTATGTATAAAGAAAATAAGACTGAAAACATAAAAGCAAAAGTTTACAAATTTTATGCAAGTTAAAATTGCAAATGGTTTGAGTACATTAGCTAATTGCTATTCGAAATTTCAGGGATTGTTGACGGAGTTATAGTACATGTTCCAAAAATATTTTAGTGTCATATAAAGATGAGTGCAACAAAAATAAATATTACCAGAATATGGCAATAAAAATACTGCGAAAAAAATAACGTTTACTAAAAAATACGAATAAATTGAAAGGAAAACCTTATCGATATCTTGTTAAGAAAAACAGATACTGACCACCCCTTGATAAATTATAATATGAAAAAAAGCTTTTTACTGGATCCATGTGAGATACGGCGTTAGACACGAACTCATTCAGATCACATTACCGCAATTTCTGGCGAAAATATAAATTCTTGTATGCCCAAGCGAGTAAAAACACATTTTGTGGTAAAACTACAAGCTCCAGCATGAAATCACTCTCAATGTAAAGCGATCACTGCTGGCGAAAAACACTTCTTTGTTTTAATTTTCTAATTATAAATATATTATATATATATTTCATATATAATATATATTACAAATATATATTACATATATATTTCTAATTATAATATGAAAAAAATGGATACGGCGTTAGACACGTTCTCATTCAGATCATATTACCGCTATTTCTGGCGAAAATATAAATTCTTGTATGCCCAGGCGAGTAAAAACACATTTTGTAGTAAAACTACCAACTCCAGCATGAAATCACTCTCAATGTAAAGCGATCATTGTTGGCGAAAAACACTTCTTTGATTTAATTTTCTGTTTCTTGTCGTGTAAAATTTTTTTCGCTCAGAATTTTTTTTAAATTACATATTATGTCACATGAATTTAAACAAAAACGACCCTTGTCAGGGACAGTTTCCAATTAAAATTTATCTTTTAAAATTTAAATAATACGGCCGTTCTCAAATACATTTCTGAATTCATTTTTGTTCGGAAACACATGAAATTGACAAGTGTTCTTATTAAAAAACTATGTAATCGAATGGTGTTTTCAATTTTTTGGTAAAAGCAGAATATCTGTTAGAAAATTCTATCAAAGTTGGCGTTTTGAACCAAATTTTTGGATGCGACAGCGCGGGAAAGGAGAAAAACCTATCGTCACGTGACAACAATCGCTGGCAAATCTATAAGTCATTTATTTATGAAAAAATAGAAAACACTGTACGATTCTTAAATATGTGACAGAAAATTTCACGGCTGTTCTCAAATACCTTTTTAAATTCATTTTTGTTCGGAAACACATGAAATTGACAGGTGTTCTTATTAATAAACTATGTAATCGAATGGTGTTTTCAATTTTTTGATAAAAGCAGAATATCTTTTATAAATTACTGTCGTTTTGAACCGAACTTTTGGATGTGACAGAGCGGGAAATGAGAAAAACATGTCGTCACGAGACAACAATCGCTTACAATTCTATAAATCATTTATTTATAAAAAATGGAAAACACTGGCCGATTCTTAAATATGTGACAAAAAATTTCAGGGCTGATCTCACATACCTTTATTAAATCAGTTTGTTCGGAAACACAGCAATAAACTAATGAATAAAAACTCACCATCATTAAAGTAATTTAAGTATCCAACAAATATAACAGCTTTAGGCAATAATATAACTTGATCTTCAACTTTTTTCAATAAAAAAAAGGGTAGTGGTTTTTAGAAGATGCCTGCTTTTAAATGCATAAATACTGTGTTATATTTGAACAACATATTCGAATTTTGTAAGCATTAGGTTATTTTTCTTTAAATAACCTCATACAGGCAAAAAAAAAATACAAATAATTTATTTTTTCTTATTATTCAAAAGAAAATAAACTAGCGATTTGAGGATCATTTTCAAAAAGGATCATATTAATTTCCTTAACATATTGAGAATAGCCATTCAAATATTGTATATAAAGATATATGCATACAAAAAAAAAAAAAAAAACTTTAAGATGTAGGGGAGACCGGGGCTAGTTGGTCACAGGGGTAAGTAGGCGCAGTCCTCATAAATCGCCTGTTTGCGGATAGATTGCGCAACCAGTCACAGAGTACCTTTCTTATTGCTTTTTACAATGGTCATTGTAGTTTTACAGTGTTACCTACGTGCAGAGGACATTTATTACGATTTTTCTGTTTTTTGCACTCATAAGTAATTTTTTGTTGCTTCGTTCTTTTTCTAATTTCTAATACTTATCTTAATAATTGCGATTTAACTTGTACAGTTTTTTAGTGTATGATTAACCGTACCTACCCCATATATGATTTACTTGGATTATTTATGCTTAGAGGATTACGTGTCCCTTTTGTGAAGAAATTCATTATGGGGCTAGGCGCAATGAACACGGGGCAAGTTGGCTCGGTGTCTGGTATTTGCTGGCACCTTAAAAAACAGCATACACTCAGAAAAGTGGTTTCAATGTAAGATTTTGGGCACACGAGGCTTGCCCAAACGAAGACACGCGATTTTTTATTTGTGACAACTGTCACTCTGATGATGACATAGAGTAGGATAGAAGTTACTCAATGTTAATGTTTTATTCATTATTTTTATGTCTGTATAATTTAGAATTTACATTGTACGGCTAAAATGCCTTTGTTTAAACTTACTGGTAATAATAAAATTGATTTATCTTAACTGCGTGTCGTATTTCAGCTTCATTAAAATTTTTATAAAGCGTGTGCCAACTTACCCCATAGGTATACGCAACTTGCCCCGTGACAGGGTAGGTTGACGCACAATTTTCCTTTTACTTTAGGCTTCCGCCAAACATAAACTACAAAAGCTAAGAACTTAAAACTCCGGGTATTTATAGCCCAATCTTTAAAAGTGGGGGTAACGGTTCATACAAAACTTAAACAAAAAATTAATAAAAATCAGTAACTAAAAACTGCGCTTACTAGCCCCGGTGTCCCCTACAACTTACAAACTGAACATTGTTGTGTGTAAAGGTGGGGGGGTGGGGGGGGAGGAGGGTAAATTTTTTTAACGGAAATTTCTAGGGAGAATTTAGATGATTGATTATTGTTTCAACAAATATATATTTTTTAATACAAATATTTCAGGATAATATATGCTGAGAAATGGGCAGGAGAAATTGAAATTTAAAGTGAAATTTAGACGACGGATAATTTATTTATTATTTCAACAAAATCACAAACAGAGCAGGGTATTTTTAAGTTTAAAAATTTTTGCATATCGCAGATTTCCACTTTGTCTAAAGATTTCATCTAAATTTCCCTCTGAAATTTCTACTTCCACAAAATCACGCAAGGTTCAATATCTATATGTATTTATTTTTTAAATCATCTATGCTATTTGTTATTTCATAGTATTTTATTACATCTGCTACGATTCCCCAACTCCTGACAATTTTATTTTTATTAGAGCTCACAGAGCTTCATAATTATAAGGATTATTAAATTTAAAATCATTCAAGAAAGGTAACATTTCTAATTTATTTGAATAATTAAGAATTCAATTAAATAAATTTATAATTAAATAAAATTATAAATTAATAGAAAATTTAAAATTAAAGAAAATATTCTAAAATTGAAAAATGTAACAAATTTATTAAAATTATTTGGAATGTTTTCACTTCTCAGATTACCTGTCCCCCCCCCCCCCCCGTCTTTTGTCATTAAGCAATGGACATTATCTTCTTTCTTTAGAAATCATTTTTGCTACTGACCTCTAATTTAAACAAAACAACAACAACAACAACAAAAAAAATCAGAAGTCTATTGAAATGCATCTCTTTTCTCGCGCCCATCGTATTAAAATTTTCTACTTTCATGGTCGCCAAGCACAATTCCTTTCGTCCAAGAAAAGTCTCTTTGACACAGGAAGCTCTGATCAATTAGGTTACGAGATGGCAAATCTTCGTTGGAAAAAAAAAATATATATATATATGTCATGACAAGCTGCTAGCAAAGCCGGGAAAAAAGTCTGGGAGGACAACAACACATAGCTGTTGCCCCAAGCGTTCATATAATAGTTTTGCAAAAACACTGTTGCCACAAACACAAATATCAGTTTTTAATTTTTTACCAACATCTGGTGGATATTAAGAGAACAGTTCACCGCAGGTGAAACTAAACTTGTAAAGACTATTGGATGAAACAAACCGCAGATAGTGTAATATTTCGATTGCTTAGAGATTTTTATTAAAAGTTGCGTAATTGGAGGCTTTGCCCTTTTATATAGACGAGTTAGAACCCGTCGAAATTCGACGAACTAAAATGTTAGAAAGGAACTGTCAGATCGAATTTATAATAAACCTACAAAAATAATTACAATAAAAAATTCATCTTACATTGGTTGTCTAACTCTTAAAACAAATAATATTTTTAACATAAAATTATTAAAATATTATTTCCACAAACCTCAACTTCTTAAATTATTGAAAAATTTAACTGTATTAGAATACGTATTCAAGATAAGTAATTATGATGAAGTTATCGATTGACCCTCTTATGTTTGTTTTTACGGGATGAAAAATCAGTAAAAAGGATTTTTCTTTGTCACATCAAAAAACTTTCCCCAATAAAATCTAAACTGTACGTTATTTTCACATTCTCATAATTTACATACGCACCAATCAAATTCACAATTTGAAAGTATTTTAACGCGCAATAGATTATTAATGAATGTATTTTCCAACTTAAAGTCACGTTTGTCCTATAAAACTTTTCAGGTGAACATTCGCACAAACCTAAAGTTCTAATCTCAATACCCGCGAAAAGAAAATTCAGAAATTTGCCTTTAGTTGTCATAGTATTGGCCATTTACTATTGGGCAAATATTTAGTTTTATATTAAAAAAAAATGATTGTTTTGTTTTAAATATGACATCATTTTTACTCACTGAATCATTTTGCCTAGCGTCTCAAACTTGGTATCAACGTAATGTAAAAATATTGAAATGTAACTGATTTATGAAGAAGAATGCGTGTTTTTTTTTTTTTTTTTTTTTTTTTTTTTTTTTTTTTTTTTTTTTTTTTTTTTTTTTTAATGTCTGACGTTATTTTCTGTTCAAAAATTATAAAAAGTTACTTTTATTTGTAATGTAAAAATGGTATCAATAAGGATATAATCAATAAAAATTATAAACCATGACTATTTTCTCTTTATTTTCAATATAAATGGAGTACTTCAGTTGCCACGATTACAAAATCTGTATTAAAAACTACAAAAAAAGGAATATCTCAAAAATAAATTGAGATACAGCTTTCAAACAAATTGCATTTAAAAGCACATTTTTTTCCCTGTACGAAGGTGTAAAAATTGAAAATGTGCGATGTTTAGAAGTTTAAAATTTTTCAGTAACGGAAATTCCAAAACCGAAATTTCATTTCACATTTCAAAGTGTTGCCATTCGCTAAATGACGTATGCGTTACGCACAGATATGTTTGTCCTTTATAATATAGACTAGGGGATCGTACCCGGGCTTCCCGGGTACAAGAATATAGGTGAAAACATTTTTTAATTGAAAACTAATAATTTTTTATATGTAATAAATTTTTTAGATTGACCACTTACATTAAAAAGCATTTCTCATATGGAAAATACGAATTATACAATCAAATAAATTTTTGAAATTTATCAAAAGCGATATTTTCTTATTAGACGCATGCTAAGTTATTTGCCAAGATTTTGCTACATATGGCATCCTTTTATATTCTGATAATTTGAGAGTTTATACATGTCTGGTAAATTTGTGTTTTATTTATATTATTTTATTTAATTATTCATAGGGAAGTTTTTTTTTTTTTTTATTGATATTAGCCTCAAGAAAATGATGAACTCTTTATTTTTTTTAGGGCAAACGGATTAATCTCTCGTAGTCAAGCTCCGCGCGATATAGATAAATTAAAAAGTATTTCATGCTTTAAAATTGTTTTTAAAACCATAGACAATCAGTAAACTGAGATGAACTTTGCAAACAAATTCTATTTGAAAAAAATCCTATTTGGTGATCTAAAAATTTAAATTGTACGATTACAAATATGTTAGATTTCTGTTTTTTCAATATTATTCTTTTATTTGTTTATAAAAGAAGTATTAATTTCGTTAATTTGTCTTTCATAAATATGTTAGACTGGTGTTTTTTTTTTTATATTATTCTTTTATTTGTTTATAAAGGAAGCATTAATTTCGTTATGCAAAAATAGTCAGAAACAAATCCTGAAAAATGTTTGTTGCTTTATGTGCAAAATATTTATTATTATTATGTATTGAAACCGGCACGTGATAAGATAAACGTAAAAAAAAAATCATGCTTAAAAATTATTTTAGAAAATATAATACATCAGCCAATGAATACAGTTTTTAAACAAATTGCATTTGAAAGTAAATTTTTTCCTATGCGACGAAAATTGAAAATCTACGATGGTCAGAAGATTAAAAAATTGCAGTAGCAAAAATTTCAAGACCGAAATTTGATCGTGAAGTTGTGCCATTCGCAAAATGACGTCAGCGCTACGCACAGATACGTTTGTTCTTTATAATATAGATACTTAATCAGTAAAATATAATAAAGCTCAGTTATTATAATGTGGTTATCAATTGAGAATTTTCACCTTCTCAAAATTTGCATACGCATTTCTCATATCCATAGTCATCATTTTAAAAAAAATTGTATTTTGCTTGATCATTTAAAAATCATTTTAACTCAAAACTTGAAGTCACGATTGTCAGCAGTATCTTTTATGTGAACAGACGCACTCTTTACTTGAGATTCTAATCGCAATTCCGGAGGGTAAAAATTTCCGTAATTTATGTTTTTTAGACGTATTTCTCTTAAAATGTTTAGTTTTATCTAAGAAAATGTTCTTTTTTTTTAAAATATGACTTCATTTTCACTTAAATAAACATTTCGCTTAGTGTCTGAAACATAGTATTAGTAAACTTGCAGAAGGAAAAACAATATAGATAATTTATGAAGAAAAATTCGTGTTTTCAAAAGAAGTATGTCATTTTCCGTCATTATGCCTCTAATATAATATTCTGCTCCTAATTGGATTTCGCGCAACTAAACCCTATACAACAAAGTTTATGAAAAATTTTGAATTTTTATCAGAAAATAGCATGAATAAAGGTAAAAATACCTCATTATTTCGCTCTTGTCTGCAGTAATGAAAGCTATCTAATTTTCATCAATTTGAAGATGTTTCATAAAATGCTTTTAAAATTAAAATATAAAAGTGGGGATATTTAAAAAAAAACAGATAGTGCGATCACATCTACAAAGGAAGAGCTTTTAGTTAAAAAAAAATAATAGTAAAATTGGTTCAGCAGAAAGATCAAGGCAGATGACTAAAAAAAACACTTGTGTTTTAAATATATAGATTATATAAAATTAGGAAAAATTAAATTAAGCAAATTATGTTATCTTGATAAAATTATAGTAGAATGTCCTAAAGAATGGAATTAAAATTTTATTATTCGAGAGAATTTTCGACAAAAACTTCAGGAACACGATATTAATTTAAACCAGGAATTATTTGTTTGCTTGTCTAACTCGGCAAGGCAAATCCATTCAGTCGAGAATTATCGATTTCTG
This sequence comes from Maratus speciosus, assembly GCA_963932465.1. Lineage (NCBI taxonomy): Eukaryota > Metazoa > Arthropoda > Arachnida > Araneae > Salticidae > Maratus > Maratus speciosus. The sequence goes on along the minus strand of OZ010800.1, from coordinate 17,665,960 downwards.
TAATATAAATCGCTATTATTTGTATGCCACCTCGCTTAAATAAAGACACTCGAAATTTGTGTAAATTATTGCGTTTTATCAGTGCGTGATTTCGATTACATTATTTTCAAAAATGAAGCATCTTCACCTGTGAAGAATTTCAAAGCAGCTGCGCTGTGAAAATGACGCACTTCTACAAAATATAATTCAGGTTTAAGAATTAAAATACACGCTTTTTCATAAAATGACGTCATTTGCATTCGCTAAAGCAATCCATTTTCCCAATCCAGTTTTAAACTTCGTCTATAGAAAGTATGCATATGACGTCATTATTACGGAATGAGAGACAATATTCTTGACATAGCCCATATTTTAATTTTAACTTTTTTTTTTCAGGTTTTATGAGAAAATGGTCACAAAAAGATACAGTATCTCCTATTTTCGACTCTTTTCCGTTTACTGGCAATCACTTTAAATAGAAGTGGGGTACTTTTGTTGCCACGATAAGAAAAATGGTACTAAAAACTACAAAAAAATTAATATCTCAAAAATAAAGTGAGATACAGCTTTCAAACAAATTGCATTTAAAAGAGCATTTTTTTCCTCCTAATTATTGGATGGGAAAGTGTATATGGATTTAATGGGACAGATAATGATATGGTAAGGCGATCTTGGTTGTATATTACTTCATGCTAAGGTTTATATGGCTATCTAGCAAATCCTCGCAATTTTCAGTTCATTGTATATATCTTCGCCTTACATTTTACGTTTGTCCATTTGCACCCGAATGAAATTAAATTTTTTCGATTTTTTTTTTTTTTTTTTTTTTTTTTTAAGCAGCATAAATTTAAAAACATTTAATTTTATTATTTAATATATCTTACTGATGCATAATTGCTTTTAAACGTATTTTTCTACTGCGTTTCATTAAACTAAAAATAAATGGGATGTAAATTTTCGTTAAAATTTCTAAATTTATTTTGTATTTAAGTGAGTTGAAATTAAATTTTAAACGTCTTCTTAATCTCTTTTTTTTTCCAAAATGTTCATTTTTAGGGTTCCCTACATAAAAAGTAAAAACGGAACAATTATGAGATCACTCCTGTGTCTGTCCGTCCATCTGTTTGTCTGTCTGTCACAGCCATTTTACTCGTAAACTATGAAACGTGGAAATTTCAAATTCGGGGAAGTAATAAAGAATATTGGCCCACATATTTTCAGATTCATAAACATTCATAAATATATTTAGTAAAAAAGTAGAGGGGCTAAATATGCTACTTGAAAAAAGAAATCTTTTCTTTGTATATCATGTGGGATATCCTGTGAAAGCTTTTGTAACGCTGAACTCAAAAATACATTCCTTTTAATTTTAGGTATTATATTTCCAAAGATATTATTGAAAATGTTGCGAAAAATATGTTCCTCCCCATCTAATTCCGAATCTACTGAAACTAAAATTATGAAAAGATTAGAGGTAGTAGATGTTAATATAAACCTTGCTGGAAAATTACAGCGATTACCCTAGGTCACATAGTTTTTGAGTAATTAGAATTTTTCTGTTATACACAAATTTCGATTTACGGGCATTCAGAAAAATTGTTGAGCATCGCTAAATATACCTATCTTTGAAGTTGAATAAAAGCATTGTTGACAATGATTTTCGAAAAAAATCATTGGTAATTAGCCGAGGTATTAACCCTTAAAGGTACGGTCAGTTTGGACATACACAAGGACAGGGGCGGCGTACTCTATGCCTAGTTAACAACTTTTAATGATATATATGGGTAATGTAATGTCCAGTAACAGTATAAAAACAATAAACGTCAATTGTTAAAAACATACTAATTTAAGGGGTCTCGGGACTCTAAAAAGTGGATAAAATGAAAAAAAAAGACCATTTTCAAAATTTAATGTCTTAAAATGTATATGATTTTAAAACATAATTTTAATTGTGATGAAAGATATAAATATGTTCTTTCGTTTCATGTATTTAATAAATTGCAAGATACAAAATTAGTGTTTATGGGGGGGGGGGGCTCGAAACTGTTAGACATTTGTCGAACAAAAAATTGGCATAAGAGTTTACACGCACACTGTAAAAAAATGGTAACGTTCCATGTAAAATCCAGGAACGTTTCGCCTTTTCTCAGGTTTTCAGAATAATTTAGCTCTTTCCTGTGAAATTCTGGTTTTCTTATCTGAAACGTTCCGGAACAAAAGTTGGAAACAGCAAAACGCTGCGGCCGCCATTTATTATTTTTTTGCTATAATCCGTTGCTCGCGCGCGAGTGTCGAAAAAGAATTCCTTAAATGAATGTAAAAAAATCAATATGGAATGCAAATAAATCAATAGACGACATAATCCTTTACGTCTCTATTGTCAAGACAAATCAGATGAAAATACAATACCTCCGTGACATCGCTAAGAGATTATCTCTCGTACTTGTCTGTGGAATGTTTAAGGCGCAGACCGTGTAAAAAAAATACACCTATTATTTGGATCTCCATTAACCAGGGGACCATCAAACATGATTCTCACCGATTTTGATTAATTTAAAGTATGTTTTAGAGTTCTTATCTCTAATTATTCTTGTGAAAGGATTTCTTCAAATGGGACTTAGATTTTCAGAAATTAAATGCCGAGGTTTAGCATACGTTTCAAATACCCATTAGTTTGCAGCTCTCAACGTGTCTTTCGTGGTGTGGACGCAGAAAGCTCGCACGCCACCCGTACGGCCCGAGTTCGATGCTACTTCTGGACTTTTTTTTCTTTTTTAATTAATTTTATATTTTAACACTTTATTACAATTTGATTTAAATTTGATATATATTTGACACCTTGAATTGCTGCAAATTTGAATTTTTTTTATTTTCGGAAAAAATATACAATTACGTTTAGGTTTTTTTTTTTTTTTCATGAAAATTTATAGGTATTTTATCTAACTTGTAAACTAACATAATTACTAACGAAAATCCAAAATATTTTATGTCTAGATTTTTTTTCTAATTATTATTTACATTTATATATTTTTATATTTTAAGCAAAGTTCAGAAACAATATATCATATATATATTTACTTTATTGAATTTTAACTGAAAATTTATTTTCTCGTGTAAATTATAAATAATAATTTTGATGTCAATTTCAAAATATTTCTTCATTCTAACAAATAATGATAATAAAGCGAAAATTGTCAACTGGAAATGTAAAAATCGTCTGCGGATCCCGCATGCTGTGAAATGTCTGTAATGTTTTGCTGTCAACAGAAATATTCCTCGTATTTCGCAGGAAACTTACTGGCATTTCTGTAGAAAGTTTTTAACATATACAGTAAAGTTCCAGTCATTTTCAAGAAATGTTTCTTGGAAATAATGGGCAACTCAGCTGCCCATTTTTTCCCAGGAACGTTGCGGAATTTTTTTTACAGTGCAGGATTTCAAAATAAATATTGCAACTAAAATGAAAATTTTGGTGCTTACTTATACTTCAGATTGTAATAATTTCCTTGAACTTAAATAAATTTGTATTTAAAGCATTTTTATATTTTTAATGCAATGTTGCATTTAGCTAATACAAAATTTTGAAAATTTCAATGGTAAAATCACCTAAAAAAATATTTTTTTGAACAATAAAAAGGATATTTTAGCTTCAGTTTATACAGACTAACATGAAATATATGTTTTGAAAATTTCATGAAAAAATATTCAGAAGATTTTGAGGTATCCTGCGCGTTATGCCCAAAAATGCCATTTGAAAAATAATGACTTTAAAGTTTCGGAAACGCCGCTTCAGCTATTGAGCGGGTATAATTCTAAAAGCCAAAACTTCTGTTCTAATGTGAATTTCAAGGAAACAATTATATCAAAATATTCAGAAAAGATAGGAGTTTAACATCTAAAAAAATTTTAAATTCTTAAATTTTGAAGCTTTAAGAGTCCTGCGACCATCCTTTCAGGCACGGAGTAATTCTATTTATAAACTTATGAAATAATGAACTGACACCAAAATTTATAAACGAATTTATTAGAAAATGCGAACTTGCTTATTTTCACGTACATGATAAAAGGAAAATTTAAGTTAAATATTCTTGGTGCCTTTTGTCTGTTTTGGAATTAAAATTAGGTGTCCGTTTTTTAAGGCCATCGCCCTCGAAATATTTAATTAGAATGAATCTCATAAGTACCGTGAGATTCGCGATAGTTTGCATTGATTGTATCTCTCAATACGCCTCGAGTGACTTTAAAAGTTAATTAAACACCTATCTGGAAAAACGCGGCACTGACCAATGCGGCGTTGGAATTTTGAGACCCCAATTCGAACCGCGCTTAGCACAATGCCAAATTTAAGCTTTGAACAAAGGTTTTGTTTTAGCTACACTGTAGAAATAAAGGTTATTACTACGCTGAATTTAGTTTCATGAAATGCCAATTGAAGTTTAACTATGTACTACTATTATTGTCAGTACGGAATTAAGTTCATCATAAACAGATTAGGATAATATTAAAAAAAGTGTTATACGAATAGCTATATTTGATATTATTTAGGTTCCATATCTCATTGAACTTTCATGGTATACCCATTTAAACTTTTCTAATATAGGCAGTTATACCCAACCCTACGTTGTATAGTTTTTTACAAAGTTATATTCTTTTAGCAACTTTTTTTTTTTTTTAACCATTTGGAAAAATGGTTATTGACCTCGTCAGGGAAGGAAATCAAAAGCATATCTGAAGGTTTTCATTGGTTTAATCATCATTTTATTAGCTTTCTGATTAGTCTATACAGTAATCTGTATTTCTCTTTTCTTTCAACGTAGATGGACAACAGAGTGTTGCCACTATGACATAAAAGTAATAAAAACTACAAAAAAATGAACAACTCAGAAACAAATTGAGATACAGTTTTCATATAAACTGCATTTAAAAGTATATTTTTTCCTCTATACGACGATATAAAAAATAATATTGTGGGATGTTTGGAAGTTTAAGAAATAAATTTCATTTAAAATTGGCCGTCAGATTTTTTGGAAATCTGACGATGTAAAAGCCTTTTCCCGAACAGCCAATGAAATGCTTGGATAAAACTTAAGTTTCAGGTGGATAATACGTACGAGTCGCAGGCGATTTCTGTCGCTTGCAATTTTTACGTGTAATAACACTGTTAATGTTTAATTCATGGCGTACGTAATGTATGATCAACTCCGTGCTATTTTTTATGTCTTAAATTTTAGTCTTTGAAAAAATCATTTTCCAAATGGTCGTTGTAATTTGTTAAATTGCATTTTTTTTAATAATACAATTACAAATTCATATATTTATTCTACGGAACCCTCTATGCGCGATTAATGCTCGCACTTGACCGTTTATTTAAGTAAATGTTGTGATAAATTTGCATGCTTAACATCTTTTAACAAATCTTTATTTTTATTTAAGTATCAAGTGCTCTTATGAAAATCAATTTATTTTTTATTCCAGACAGTTGACGTGATAAGCTCAATCGGTGGTTTTATGGGATGTTGGCTTGGAATTGCACTGATGGACATCTTAGACGTCTTTGGAAGCATAATTTCTATTTGCGGATATGCTTTTAGGAAGAAATTGTGAGTGCATAGAAAGTAAGTTATAGTGCATGACTTTCTACCTTTTGTCCTAAATAGTGCTGATGGTATTTAAAATGGACAATTGTGACACGAGTGATAGAGACCGCTTCATAAGTTATTATCCCACATTCAAACTGAGGCAAAAAACAAACAATGTGAATATTGACGGATTTCTCAAATGAAGTCACTTTTCTATTTCTAAATTGCATTGTCAGACGAAGCTTCACTGTTTAAAAATGTGAGAATGGTCAAACTAACAAATTTCTATATTGATCGATATTAAATTATCGATATTAAATGATCAAATTTCACTGAATTTTTATCCTTTAATATCTTTACCTGACAACACACTAAACAAATATGCGTTCGTTTTGAAATGGTATATTTTCTATGGCATTATTATATTTTGAGAAATAACTGTGTCAATTATGAGAGACATTTGGCACTAAAACTGTGATGAATACTAAATAATTTCTCCAATTTACAAATTTATCTAATACGAGGATAAGTTCAATAGCTGTCAAACTTTATGTGCTATTCAATTTTAAAAACCGGCAATCCATTTTAGGAAGTCCTTAGTTCAAAGAAAAAATGAGTATATTAAAAAGATAAACAGATTCAACTAATATAATTATTTCCTCAGGGATTCTAACACACTTTAGCACATATAAAAGGGGAATATTCTTGTTAAAAAGGTACACTTAGGTGAACATATATATTAAAAAATATATATATATCGTTTCTACTAAAATACGGCACCAACTTTTCCGAAACAGGCAAATTTTTAAACATTGCCCTAGTAAATTTGTTAGTTTCCTGATAAATGGTACTATAAATCAAATGAAAAATATATTAAAAAACGTCCACAGTTTTACAAATTCAGCTTTACATTAGGACAAGCTGAAAATAAAATTATACAATGTAGCCAGTATTTCTCGTCCAATGTCCTTGAAAAAGTACTCCCGAAAATTCTATAATTTCAGCGTTATAGTGGGTCGGGTGATCCTGGGACCAAAAGAGCAAAAGTTTTACAATTTCGGTGTTAATTTATGTCCGACTGAGCAAAAACGTCCATTTGAAAGGAATAAAAAAACGAGGAATTCTTATCATTTCGCCTTTATTTCAAATTCTACGTACACAGGATAAATAAGTGGTAATATTTTACCATTTCGGCTCTTTTTCTTTCTTTTTTTTTTTTTTTGCTCCTTTAGACTTCCAAATAAAAACGTAAAATCTTAATAATTGCAACATTACTTTAAATTGCGTTGAAGGAAGAATTCCAAAACAATAATAATAAAAGCATTTTTTTCCATTGTTTCGTGTTCCACGGACATGAAAAGAGGAAACAAAAAGTTGAATCTGTTAGGAATTCTGCTTGATTTATGGTCCTGTGCTCTGGAAACAAATGTCCAACATTTTACAATTTTCACATTAGTTCTATAACGCCGATTCGAAAAAACAACGAAAACAATAAAAACAAATTGTGTGTAGCTGTGAGATCGCAAGATCGTTTGTTTAATGTTAAACATATGGCAGCGAATTGCTTTCAGAGTATAGGATTGAAATGAAGACGAGACATTGATTGTATACCAAATTTTATCTATTATCTATATTATAAAGGACAAACATATCTGTGCGTAACGCATACGTCATTTTGCGAATGGCAACACTTTAATATTTGAAATAAAATTTTGGTTTTAAAATTTCCTCTACTGAAAATTTTTAAACTTCTAAACATCGGACATTTTAAATTTTTACACCGTCGTATACGGAAAAAAAATGTTCTTTTAAATGCAATCTGTTTGAAAGCTGTATCTCAATTTATTTTTGAGATATTAAATTTTTTGTAGTTTTTAATACAATTTTTCCAATCGTGGCAAAAAAAGTATCCCATTTCTATTGAAAGTCATTGAAAGTAAACAAAAAATAGGAGATTACTGTATTTCTGAGTTGCCATTTTCTCATAAAACCAGGAAAAAAAGTTGAAATTAAAATACGGGCTATGAATATTGTCTGTTGTCAAGAATATTGTCTGTTATTCCGCGATAATGATGTCATATGCATACTTTTCTATAGACGAAATTTAAGATTGGATTGTAAAAGTGGATTGCTTTAGCGGATGCAAATGATGTCATTTTATAAAACAGCGTGTATTTTAAGTCTTAAAACTGAATTATGTTTGTAGAAGTGCGTCATTTTCACAGACCAGCTGCTTTCAAATTCTTCACAGATGAAAATACTTCACTTTTAAAAAAATTATGCAATCGAAAAAACACACTGATAAAACGAAATGTTGTACAAAAATTTAGAGTGTCTTTATAAAAAAGAGGTGACATGCAAATAATAGCGATTTATATTACAGAAATTGATGATTCTCGCCTGGATAGATTTGTTTCGCCGAGTTAGACAAACAAACAAATAACTCGAGGTTTAAAATAATATCATGTTCCTGAAGTTATTGTCCAAAATTCTCTCGAATAATAAAATTTTAATGCTATTTTTTAGGACATTCTACTATAATTTTATCAAAATAACATAATTTGCTTAATTTAATTGTTCCCAATTTGATATAATCTATATATTTAAAACACAAGTGTGTTTTTTAGTCATCTACCCTGATCTTTCTGCTGAACTAATTTTACTAATATATTTTTTCAACTGAAAGCTGTTCATTTGTAGATGTGATCGCACTATTTTTTTCTTTCTTTTTTTTTTTTTTAATATCCCTATTTTTATATTTTAATTTTAAAAGCATTTTATGAAATTTTTCCAAAATGATGAAAATTAGATAGCTTTCATTATTGCAGACAAGAGAGAAATAAATGAGGTATTTTTATCTTTATTCATGCCATTTTCTGATAAAAATTCAAAATTGTTTATAAAAATTGTTGTATAGGGTTTAGTGGCGCAAAATTCCATTAGGAGCATAATATTATATTAGGGGAATAATAACGGAAAATGAGATACTGCTTTTGAAAACAAGCATTTTTCTTCATAAATTTTCTATATTGTTTTTCCTTCAGCATGTGTACTGATACTAAGTTTCAGACACTAGGCGAAATGCTTATTTAAGTGAAAATGAAGTCATATTTAAAAGAAAACGATAATTTTCTTAGATAAAACTAAACATTTTAACACAAATTCGTCTAAAAAACATAAATTACGGAAATTTTTACTCTCCGAAATTGAGATTAGAATCTCAAGTAAAGAGTGCGTCTATTCACATAAAAGCCGACAATGGTGACTTCAAGTTTTGAGTTAAAATGATTTTAAAAAGATCAAACAAAATACAATTTTAAAGAAATGATGAATATGGATATGAGAAGTGCGTATGCAAATTTTGAGAATGTAAAAATTGCTGTTTTTCATTCCGGAATACCAAGCATAAGAGCTACAATTTATAACCACATCATAATAACTGATCTTTATTATATTTTACTGATTACGTATCTATATTATAATGAACAAACGTATCTGTGCGTAACGCTGACGTCATTTTGACGAATGACAAAACTTCACGATCAAATTTCGGTCTTGAAAATTTTGCTACTGCATTTTTTTAATCTTCTGACCATCGTACATTTTCAATTTTCGTCACATAGGGAAAAAATTTACTTTCAAATGCAATTTGTTTAAAAACTGCATCTTAATTGACTGATATAATATGTTTTTTAAAATAATTTTTAAGCATGATTTTTTTTTAAAGTTTATCTTATCACGTGCCAGTTTCTATATATAATAATAATAAACATTTTGCACATAAAGCAAAAACACTGTTCAGCATTTGTTTCTGACTATTTTTGCCTAACGAAATTAATACTAACTTTATAAACAAATAAAAGAATAATATTAAAAAACCCACTCTAACATATTTGAAAAGACAAATTAACGAAATTAATACTTCTTTTATAAACAAATAAAAGAGTAATATAAAAAAGCAGACATGTAACATATTTGTAATCATACAATTAAAATTTTTAGATCATCAAATAGGATTTTTTTTTTCAAATGGAATTTGTTTGCAAAGTTTGTCACAGTTTACTGATTGTCTATGGTTTTAAAACAATTTTAATGCATGAAATATTTTTATTTATCTGTATCGTGCGGAGCTCGATTACGAAAGATTAATCCCTTAAAACAAAATAAAGAGTTCATCATTTTCTTACGGCTAATATCCATTTAAAAAATCTTCCCTATGAATAAATAAATAAAATAATGTAAATAAAACACAAATTTAACAGACCTATATAAGCTCTGAAACTATCAGAATATAAAAGGATGCCGTAAGTAGCAAAATCTTAGTCAAATATCTCTTATTACGCGGCTAATAAGAAAATATCGCTTTTGATAAATTTCAAAAATTTATTTGATTTTATATTTCGTGTTTTTCATATGAAAAATGCTTTTTCAATGCAAGTGGGCAATCGAAAAAATTTATTGCATATAAAAAAATATTATTTTTTTATTAAAAAAATGTTTTCACCTATATTCTGTAACCCGGGAAGCCCGGGTACGATACCCTAGTCTATATTATAAAGGACAAACATATCTGTGCGTAACGCATATGTCATTTTGCGAATGGCAGCATTTTGAAATTTGAAATAAAATTTTGGTTTTGTAATTTTCTCTGCTGCAAATTTTTATACTTCTAAACATCGCACATTTTAAATTTTTACACCGCCGTATAACGAAAAAAATGCTCTTTTAAATGCAATTTGTTTGAAAGCTGTATCTGATTTTAATTTTAAGATATTAATTTTTTTGTTGTTTTTATTACTTTTTTTGTAATCGTGGCAGCTTAAGTACTCCATTTCTGTTGAAACTAAACGGGGGAAAATGAAAATAGTAAATTGCTGTATCTGTTTGTTGCCATTTTCTCATAAAAACCGAAAAAAAAATTTAAATTAAAATACCTGCTATGTCAAGAATATCGTCTGTTATAAAACCCAGTGAGTCTTGGCTTTAATTCGTTGTTATTTATCAATTAAATGATTTTGCCGTGCCGGCTCCATTGGGAAATAATAATTAACAATTTGCACATTAAAAAAAAGTTCAGAATTTCTCTCCCGCTAATTTTCTACAACGAAATTAAAGCTTCATCAATAAATAAATGAAAGAATAATATATAAAAAAGCACGAATTTAACATATATGTAGTCGAACATTTTAAATGTTTGAGCCGAATTGGAAAAAATATGTGCTTTTAAATGTAATTTGTATGAAATAGAGTTGCTAGGCAACTGTTAAAGTAAAAGAGAAAAGATAATCTATATATTGAAAACACAAGATAGCTTTTTTTAGACATCTTCCTTGAACTTTCTACTGTACCAATTTTGCTAATAATTCTTTTTTTTAAATGAAAGCTGTTCATTTGTAGATGTCCTCGCACTAGCTATTTTTCTAAATATTTTCACTCTTATACTTTTAATTTAATTTGAAAAGATTTTTTTTTAATTTCATCAAAATGGTAGCAATCGTATTATTTCCACTGTTGCAGAAAAAAAGAAATATTGGGGTTTATTTATCCTTATTGATACCATTTTCTCATTACAATTAAAAATAACTTTATTTTAAGTCTGAACAGAAAATGACGTCACTATTTAAAAAACATTTTCGCTCATAAAGCTAATGTTACAATATATTTTCATTCGGCTGATACCGAATTTGAGACACTTGGCGTAATGCTTCAGTAAGTGCCATATTTAAAAGAAAACAATCATTTTCTTTGATAAAACTATATATATTTACACGAATACATCTAAAAGACATCAGTTTCTGGAATTTGTACTTCACGGTACTGAAATTAGACCCTCAAGCCAAAATAATACACTTTCACATGCAAAGTTTTAGCTGACAAACGGAACTTCACGTTTGAAAATCTATCTATATTATAAAGGAAAAATATGTCCGTGCGTCATTTTGAGAATGGCAACGCTTGACGATTAAATGTCGGATTTGCAATCTTTGCTACTGCAATTTTTTGAATTTCTAAACATCGCGCATCTTCAATTGTTATACCCGTTATATAGGGAAAAAAAATCTACTTTCAAATGCAATTTTCTTGAAAACTTTATCTTAATTGATTTATTTATTATGTCTTTTTAAATAATTTTCAAGAATAATGTTTTTTAATCCATATCCACTGCGTACAGGTTCCATTATGGAATAAGCCATTTGCACTTAAAATAATATAAATAATTCAGCATTTGTCCCTGACTAATTTTTTACAACGGAATTAAAACTTCATCAATCTATTATATTAAAAAGTGACTGTCCATTTGTGTTTCACAGCTGTTCCTCCTAGAATATGGAATGTTGGGTGATCAAATTAACGCCAGTTATCCGCATGCGTCCGAGGATGTTAAACGTGGTCTTAGAATTTAAAAATTTGTTTAGTTTTCGAGATATAAATTTTTACGTTATTTTTTATGACATTTCTGTAATGATGGAAACTAAAATTGCTCCATTTTTGTGGATAAAAGAGAGAAAAGGGAAAATGACAAGGATTATTAGGTCATTGGTAAATCATTTTTATATTTGAATAAATAGTGAAAAAATGATTGTAGTTTTCAAGAAAATTTCACGAAATACGAACTGACGCATATTCAAGCTTCAGGAATCCGCTTATTTTAGAAACACAAATTCGACTCTCGACTGGAACATTGAGATAAATTCTGTTGACATCAAAATGAAAAAAAAACATCGTACGTTATTTTCATTTAATTTAAAGTCGTAAAGTAGATTTTCAACCATTGCCTTAAGATGGCTAATAAAACATTTCAGAAGCGGACATTAAAAATGCGAAAAAGTGAGAAAAAAAGAGAGAAAAGTTTTAGCGAGAAAAAAAAAATAATTCTTTAAATATTTATTTTAATTCATAAATATAAAATGCTTCTGAATAAATTCGTCCAAACAAATTCATTTTTGTATAAGTTGACCCAAATGACATCATTTCTACGAACTCCGAAATTCGAAGCAAAATCTTGGAGGAGCGAAAAGCTCTAGGCAAATAAAGTTATAGAATATGTGCATTTTTATAGGGAAAGTTTTGACTTAAATTGTAAATATAACTTATTATTTAAAGTATTGTATTTAATAAAATTAATATTGCAATGGCTTTCTAAATTTACAATAAAGTTAAGATTTCATTTTTCGCAAAAAGATCGATTGTCTCATGCAATTCAAAAGCAACACAACTAGTATATATAAAATCCAAACGGAAATTTCGTTCCGAACGCCTAGATTTCGAGTTCTACCGCATGGATTTTTACGGAACTTATACCGTTAGATAGGTACTGTTTCAGGGAAGGTTTTAAGCTATAACACATCATTCTACCTAGATTAGTTATAGAAGTATGACGGAAAGTTCTGTTATTTTGGACGATAAGGTTACCATTTTATTTCTTGGCGAACTTTTTTGTTGTTGAAAAAATTGAAACGGCTATTACATCTAGAAAAATAAAAGACAAAAAACTGTTACTAATTTTATTTAAAATCAATAAAAAGAAAAAAAAAAGAAATCCATTTTAATGAGTGATAATATTAAAAAACGAATATATTTAATTTAAACATGAAAGAGAATGTTCGTATTACTTAAAGAATTACTCAGTTGAAATATTGCAATTGAAATAATATTTGGCGATTTATCTTTTGCATCAGGTTAAGAAAAATGCATCTGAAAATTGATAAAATGATATCAAGGAAGTTCCCCATAAGCGCATGCTCAGCATTATTTGGAAAAAATTATAGAATATTCTTCTCATAAATATATATTTATATCCATAAAAAAATCGGCAGAACCTCTATTTAGCATTCCTAAAAAAATAATGAAAATTTCATTTTTTGCGATTTAGCGCTGGATGGCGACACGATAAAATTTTGAATAATACTATGATAAATATTCTTTAAGAAAAGCTTTTTCAACTCTCGATACGAAGTTAGTTTAAGTAAGTTTAACTTAAATAAATACATATTTATAACTGCAGTTTTGTCATATACATTTATATATGTAACAATGAAATTTAACGATCGTATTTATGCCGTTTACAATGAAATTTAAATGGATTAAAAGTGTTTCAAACACAAATTAAGGTCCGATTCTGAGCATTGGCAATTTGACTTCGATATTGTTAGTGTCAGAGACAACAAGAGAGTTTTATTGCCATGGAAACAACAATTTAATATCGAAATGTTTAATGAAAGCATTCTTAATTAAAATACCCTTAAAACTTATCCAGCCGGTGACACCGTATAAAATTAAATAGCTCAATACAAGTAACACGCAATTTGAAATAATATTTGGCATATATTATGTAAGCTTACAGCAAAAATAGTAAACTAATCCACAGTTTAAGTTTAAATTAATTGAGCATTAGGCATTTAATTACTTATTTAACAAGGAATTTATAAATGCATTTCAATCTCTTGCGTTTGGCAAGGAATCCTATTGGTTCGCCAAAGAGCGTCGAGCGTTCGTCTGTTCGCGCCAAATACTCGAAAAAAAATTTTTTTACAGATTTTCTACTGCGATTCGACCGCTATATTTTTACCGATCTTATTTTTACCGATCTTTTTTACATACATGAGTCATTTTATTAGCATTTCCTTTTTCAAAATATTTTGAGTATGCGTTTTAAGGAGACCTTCCTTGTGAGTAACAATTATTATTATTATTATTATTATTATGTATCTCTTACAGAAAAAACTAGCAGATGTAATTATAAAAATAATGATATTACATAAATAGCAGTTAATATTATAAAAGTGGAGACAAATATTTAAATTTTAATGCAAACGTTTGCCCCCCCCCCCACACACACACACATATTATAAATAATTTAATTTCAGATATTTAAAATATTTTTCGCATACTTTACTACGGATACATGCTATTTTGTTTATCCCCAAACTTACGACTTTTATAACCTCGAACTCAGATCAACAAATATTGTCCACTCTTTTTTTTTTACATATATCGCCAATTTTTCTTTTAGAAAAGTCTACTGTTTCAAATGTTAACTACTAAAGATTATTCTTAAGAAAATTTATGCAATTTTGCGTTACTAATACCACAAAAGGAAATATTTTGCAATAGAAATTGCTTACTGAAATACATTTTCGATTGTCTTTTTAATTCGTCATCCCATTTTCAGTTTTTTTAAGGTTTTTGATATTGTATTAATCTTCCGTAATCATGTTACCTGCTAATTAGTGTATTTCCTGAACTATTTAGATGTTTCTTTTATATTTGAAAGAGTCAGATCAGTGGTCAGACAGTGATTGCGATTGTAGAAGATTACATGAAATTTGTACTTAGCTATTAGTAAATTTATGTTTTTTCATTATGAAGCAAACGGAAAACAGAAGATTTAGTAATATATATATTTTTATTTGCAGTTATTTTACTGTCACTAAAAAATAAATACTTGGGGAAAAAATTTGAAATTCCAATGGTGGCTGGTGGAACAATATTTGTTGATTTATCATTTTAGCCTAGATAAGAAAAAAGTATCTGAAATGCAGATAAAATTGAAAATAGAAATCATTATAAAGAAAGTTCTTCTGACGCACAATCCTATTCGCTAAACTGAGGAAAAAATTAACGATTTTAGGTTTATTTAGGCAGCAGACTGAAGAATAATGTAATTTTTAAAATAAAAAGTGTATTTATTTCTTCGTGTTATTGCACTCTTTAGAGAAATGAAAAAGAGTCTTCGGTGCATCAAAAAGATTATTTCGTTATATTATAACGTGTTAGGTTATTAAGTTTTGTATAACTGACTTTATTTGTCATTTACAAAGAGTATTTTTGGCGAAAGATCTATAATTCAGCCAACAGCAATTTGACTTTATTTAATGGGATGTAGTCTGGCGCATAATTACGTATGTTTTACGTGTGTTAACTCTGGTAAATTTGTAACCATATAGTTTGCAAACACTTCTAATGTTTGCCGTAAAACTTAGCTGTGCACGCGATTATGGACGATTGAGAAGATTTTGATTGGATGAAAACAAGAGGTTTATTTTTCTATCATAATGAGTTATCGAGTTTTTTTTTCAGGTTAACAGTTACATAATTGCAAGTGGTATATATAAAAAAAGGAAATGGTAATGAAAATGACATTATTTTAATTTTATTCAAACACTTCATTTTTAAAAATCCACTTTTGGGTGATTCAAATTTCTTTTAATGAAAGTTAAAGACTTTTTGTGTGCAAACAATTTATTACATTTTTTTTTACCGTATTTACTCTGCTGTAATCCGAAGATAGAAAACGGCAGTAGACCTGCTAGAAGACGTGTATTACAAAATATAATGCAGCGTAGAGAGAAATTGTATTTAAGCTACCAGAACCACACATAGCGCCAAGCTGAGAAGCCCGGAGTTCAAGAACTATCAAACGAAAGTGAATAATCCGAACATAATTAATGTTCAGTGGTCACTTTCTGCAATCATTGTAATTATCTCTCCTTTTAGCAGAGTGGTGACTAGAGAACATTTTAACATTTCTGATTATCACAACGGCCGTATTTTCTTCCCAACCTTTACTTTAAATATATACTGTAAAAATAATTTCTTCTGAATAGTCCGAATTTTGCCTAACCCATAAGATATTATAATAGCTAAATAGCGTTCGCATAGTATTCAGCAAATGCGGAAAGATTTTCCCGGTGAAGGTCCATATTAATTTAAAATACAAGGTCGAATTCATAATTTTGCTTGATCAATGATCATTTGGAAAATGGACCAGCGAAGCGGGTGTAGCCTGCTAGTTTTAACATAAAATAGACACTGAATATAGCTATAATCATCAATTGCTATGCCCATCCTTTAGGTTATAGGAGCTGTAAAGGTCTTCACACCGTTGTCCACT
This sequence comes from Maratus speciosus, assembly GCA_963932465.1. Taxonomy (NCBI): domain Eukaryota; kingdom Metazoa; phylum Arthropoda; class Arachnida; order Araneae; family Salticidae; genus Maratus; species Maratus speciosus. The sequence continues at coordinate 17,649,508 of OZ010800.1, read as the reverse complement.
GAACAAAGCTCGCTTGCGTTATTTTCTACGACGTAGACTCGGGACGAAAAATTGCAAATTTTTACTATCGTGACGTTATTTTAGAGGGAGCTGGCTCGCGAAAATCCTATAGAAAAGAAGGGAATGAACATTTTACTATTTTTACGTTATTTAGGATCCCGAGGATTTGAGGGGGAAACAGATGGTGGATTTTTTTTTTTCACGTTATTTTGAGTTAAACAGACCCAAAACATATGAGTGAAAGAAAGAAGAAAAAAATAGAAAAAATTACATTTTCAGGACAAAGTAACATCCACACACATGCACATAAAAATAATTTGACTTCATTTGGTATCTCACAGATAATATATATATATATATATATATATATATATCCAAAATGGCAGAAGGAGGTGGCAAAATTAGCGCGCAATTTTGCCTTTTTTAAAATGAAAATTTATTTATTTATTTATATTTTAATGAATAAAATTCTTTAAAATCTTTTTCTTGATTAAAACTGATCAAAACGCATGAAACGGATTTGATTTTAAAAAATGAAGTTTAAGGGGAAAAGAGGACCATTTGGGAGTCCTGATATCATAATGATTTTTCAAGCCTAACAATAAAGGAAAGTGATGGGTCACACAATGATTAGGAAAACATTTACAAACTCAAATAACATTGTTACAAAATATTGATATTTTTGTGAAGGGAAAACTATTCTTTAACTCAATATCTCAGATTTCGAATCCCGCGGTCTGATAAATTTATATTTTTTTAGTACTCGTGAACCATTAATAAGAAATTTTTAAAAAATACGTGCATTTGTACAACAATTTTAAAGAACTTCCATGTTATTAATATAAAATCCGCATATTTAACATAACAATATTATTAACTCTTCTTTAATTACAAGAAATTCGCGAATGCCTATTTAACCACAAGAAAGATCTTTAAATATTGTTTAAGTTCTGCAAAAGTATTATGGTACGTTGATAAAAATAATTGAGGTTTATTTATGAAACACATTTTTTAGCGTGACGATTGTTCTCGCTTTTGTGGAACAAGTTCATGTTTTTGGTCTCCAATGACTCAAAAATGGAAATTCGTTGTTCATTCAAGTCAACATCGGTATGATGCTTTAATTGCTGTGACAAATGAAAACATCTCTTTGCATAAATATTTTGTTGAAAACAAAATGAACATTTTCATTGCTTTTCATTCAGTATTTCATATTCCAATATATGAAAAGCAAAGTGTAAAAAATAGTATATTTTAAAAATAAATAACAAATAATGTCTATTACCACATTTGTTAATCTATATATATAAAAGAAAGTCTGGATTTTGTATTAATCAACTTGCAGCCTAAACTACTGAACCTAAAATTTTGAAAATCATGGTAAAAATAGTCCTTATGACATAGAGTGCCGCTAAGAAAGGATTTCCTAAAATTACACCCCTAAGAGGGGCAAAATACAGAACGAATTTTTAAAAAAATCCTTAAAAATCTGATTTTATAGTTATTTTTCAACTTATAACATATTTTAGTGTATTTTTGTATACTGAATCGAATGGTACTAACGCAATCCTTTTAAGTCTAATAGTTCATGAGATATTTCATATTTTCTAATTTGGCGTTTTAACCGTCTTTGGCGTTAAAACCTCAAACTTTCAAGTGATAATTTCTAAAAACTCATTCTCTTCATTCTGTTAATATAGCAAGGGAAGTAACTCAAATTGAATAGTTTTTTGATCAATTCTTTTGTTTAAATAATTAAAACAACTATGTCAGGTCGGAAAAAAAAATACAAAAGCCTCAAAAACTAAAACAAACAACTACAAAAAAAAAACTGTTGTACTTTTTCGTTCTACCAATACCATGCCAAAATATATAGTATCGTGCCATTTATTTCAACCCTAATGTGCAAACGATTTTTATTGGAAAACGTGCCAAACATTAACATTTGCTATTTATTGAACGTGAATATTTTTATGAGTATTATTCCATCGTAATCTCGTAAATCTTTTTAATTTGTTATTTTTTTAATAGAAAATATTTATTATTAATTATAACTTACATTTATTACTAATACTGGCATAGATTTTATTATTTGCCAGTTATCTGATGATGAGGAAGCTACAATAAAATTATTTCAGAAGTTAGAAATTATACATATAAAAATGTTCTTTTCAAAAAACCGTGAATGTCTTCATTCAAAGAATGAAATGTTTACTGAAATGTGAGACGTACGTATTACGTACGCCATTCGTTTTTGTTGAATTTTTGAAATTGACGTCATTCCAAGGAGAAAATGCACATATTTATATATATATAAATAAAATCTTTAACTATAAGAGCGGTAAATTGACGCAGCACCTTAATTTGAATGTTTTTTTTTCTTTTTTTTTAATTAAACACCTACTTTAATACAGACAGTCAAATTTCAGGAAAACAATTTAGGAAAAAGAAAAAAAAAAGGCTGGCTATGACGTCACATTTTGTCAAATCTTTTCAGCGTGTAGTCAAATTCACTGTACAAATAACTGGCTCCTATATTTTGTTTACTACTTCGATTGTATACAACAGCCATATCGTATAGATATGCACTTTAGTTAAGTGTTTTATTGGTTTATATTCAGTGGCAACATTTTCTGTTATTTATGGTAAAAAGAGAGAAGTTATTTCCCTTTTCAAAAAAATTCTTGACTGATGTCACGACTTTAAATTTTTGGAAAATGACAACATTTTCATCTAATCATAGTAGATTTAATTTCCATTAATGAAAAATTTAAGTTTATGTTTAAGAGTGATGTTTTATTTAAAGTAGAAACCCTTTTGATCTAACACTTTAATTAAAGCTTATAATTACACGTAAAGTAAAGGTTTTAGCTTTAAGCAAATAAAATTTCAGTAACTGCTACCTCATTTGGATGCCTTTATTGTATTTGTGAAAGTCGCCTATACCCCGTGGTCCAAAGACTTTTTAGGAAACTCTGAATGGCAACAGCCAGAGGAGAGAGACGATGATGATCTTGGATGGTTGTGCTCGAAGACTCACGGGTGAAATATGTAATTCGAAGTGTATTATTATGTTATATTAGAGTGTGTGTGTTGTTAATGTATTCGTCCAATTTACATATTAAACTTAGTTAATCATATCGCTGCTTAGACCTCACTGCTTTGATTAGATCTTGTGATCTTTCTTCATGAATATCATGGAACTCGAACCGGCCATGATAATGGCGCAGACGACTAGGATGGTGATCTTCAGCTTTTAAAAATCATCTACAGTGTTACCATCGTATAATATTATGGTTAACAGCAAGAAAGGTATGTCCTAATCTAAGTGAATAAAGTGGTGTCGATAGTATAGGGTTGACACAAAAGAGAGTTCGATGACTGGCCCGGCTATCACAAAGGTGTTGTTTTTTTATTCCATCGAGAGCATATATTAAATGTATGTTAGTTAAAATGGTTATTTAAAGTGTAAATGTTTTATATTATGTTTCGAAACAACGGGTTAATGTTTATTTAATTAATAGAATAAATAAGGTATTTTATTCAGTAATTACGTTGGAAAAATGAATAATTATTGATGGTGCGCTGTTTGTAAGCTTAAGAATTAGATTTTATTGTATATTTCATAATATGAATGCAGAATTATTTATTACGGTTGTTAAATTGATCGAATGTTAAGATAGAACTGTGTTTATAAATAATTATGTTAAGCATGAAAGTTTAAATTTTGTTATTTAATAAATATATTCCTGTTATTGTTGTTTAAAAAGAAAAAAAAGTAACATAAAATGAGTTAAAAGTATCATTTTAAAAGTTCATAAGACGTCTGTCTATGAAGCTATTTATTCGCTAAGAATAAACTTTGTTGAAAAAAAAGTATCACCTAAGTGAATTATCGTTTGAAGTAAAAAAAAAAAAAGAAACAGATTTATTTCAAATGTTTTTATTTATTCTTTTATCTTTGGGATTAAGATAAAAAGGTGCTATTTAAAAGTATGTAGAGGAAGTGTTTTTTTTTTTTGTTGTTGTTACGTATTATTCTGAAATGTTTATATTAGTAATTCAGATTGAATTATGACATAAAAGTTCAGTAATCTGTTCAGTGAAAATGGCAAAGGATAAATTTGTAGCATTCGATTGTTTTCTTTTGTTGTTGCTTATTTTCGATTTACAAATTGAAAGGAAATATAAGATTTGATTTGAATTTCAAATCAAGATAAAAGAAATATTTTCATATCTTGGATAGAATTTAATTTAATTAAAAGGTGTTAATTTAAGATTGTGATTTATAAATATTTGGTTCGTTTTGAAATATAATTTAACAAGAGATTAAAGTGTTAAAAGAAAAAAAACATGTTAATGTATTATGTATTTTTTAAGGATGTATTTAAAAATTAATATGCAAAGCATTGACAAATACGTATTTTATTAGAACACAAATGTTTTATTTTTTTAACTTGACATATTGGTAAAAGTATATTTTAATTATTGTAAAAATTATTTTCTGGATATATTTTTTTATTATTATTGTGCAAATGTGTTTCAAAAATAAAATAAATTTCATTCAGTTTGAGGAGTTATGTACAAAAGAATGTTCAGGTTTAAATTAAATTTAGTTTAAGGCGTTCTTAGGGAAAGTTCCAATTAGGGTAGAGACACTGTTTGAATATTGCTGATTGGTTCGATTTTTTTTATTTGATTTTTCAAATATGGCGTTTTTAAGCAAAACTAGTAGAAAAGATTTACAGAAAGTAGCGATTGAACTTGGAGTTCAGGATGTCGAAAATTTAAAAATTATAGATCTGAAAAAAGCTATACTAGAAGTGGATGACTACGAAGAGGAGTTTGTTAAGGGATTTTTGAGTTCTGTAATTGAGGAGAGGAAAAAGAAAGAAGAAATGGAGAGGGAAGAAAGAATACGTCAAGAAGCGATAAGTAAATAAGAAGGGGAAGAAAAAATACGGTAAGAAGAAACGGAAGAGCGTATTTCCAGGGAAGCGAAAGAACATGAAATGGAAATGAAAAGACTGGAACAATTACAGAAATTTCCTGAACAAAGAAATGAATCAAAAGTTGAGATAGCTCCAAAAATTCAATTAGCACAGATTCTCCCGAAGTTTGATGAAAAACGTGATGAGACGGGATTATTTTTGTTAATTTTTGAAAGAAGAACGGAAATGGCATATGTACTAAAGACAAACTGGGTAGCTTAGCTATTGGCAGTTTTACCGGTGGAAATTGCAAATATGCTAGTTAGAGAACCCCCAGAAGATGCAATTAATTACGATTTTGTAAAAACTCTTATCTTAAAGCGATACAAGTTAAATAGTCAAAAATTAAAACAATGTTCTTACAGACATCACAAAACACATGAAAACTCATGGAGGAATTATACACAAGAGCTTTTAAGTTATTTTACCGAATGGATCACAGAATTAAGTATTAACACTCTCCAGCAATTGAAAGACTTAATAGTAACCGAACAATTAAAATTTTGCGTGCCTGTAGAAATAAGAGAACATTTTTTGGAAATTTGGCTCACATTTACGACGCCGTTTGAATTAGCAGAAAAACTTGATGATTACGAGAACATTATCGACAGCTTTAAAAGAAAAATATTTCCAAAGAAAAATTTATCTAACTCTCGAAATCAAAGTTGGAATAATTACAGTTCGGAATCAAAAAAAGTTATGAGAGATGGTAAACCGAAAGTTGAACACAAGACTGAAGCACCTCTCGGAGTGCAACGAGAAAAAAGAGAATTTAGCATAAAATATACCTGTTTCGCATGTGGTAAATAAGGGCATGTGAAGAAGTATTGTCCCAAATTGAATACAGATGGAGGAAAAACTTCCAAAAGCGATCTTGAGAAAAAGGGTCTAAATGCAATTTGTTTGAATGTGAATATTCCGGTTGAAGAAACAGATGGCAGTCTCCTTAAGGTAGATCTAAGAATCGTAACCAGAAGTTTCAGGGAATCATCGATAGTGGTGGGGAGATTATAGTGCTGCGAAAGTCGGTGGTGCCGGAAGCGTATTTACAGTCTTGTGGAAAAGTATTCTTGAGACCCGCAATAGGGAGTCCTGTAGAAGCAAAGCTTGTTTCCGTTCCGCTCACTCTTCGGACAGAAGATTAGGTTATTCCGTATGTACGAGTACAGTTTGCGGTAGTGGAAGGATTACACGAAGAAGCTTTGATCACTCCCAAGGTTTTCGCTCTGTTAAAAGAACATCAGAAGTTGTATTTAGGGGATGAGGTAGATATCACCCGGATTAAGAAAATAAAGAAAAACCTGTATTCAATGTGGAGGGAAGGTGTCCAGTAGAAAAACTGGAAACAAATCTAAATAATGAAGATGAAGACAAAGAAGCTTCAGATTTGGAACTGATTCCTACTCCGGTCGATGCAACTGTTTTGCCCGAAAATGTTGGTAACGAGGACCAGAAGGAAAGATGTTCAGTTTCACAAGCGCAACTGTTGAAAAAGGAACAATCGACTTATTCTACATTAGAAAAATGCTTTGAAGATACAAAGCGGCAGAAGAATAATTATTGGGTATAATCCGGCTTGTTGTATCATAGAGGCAAGGCTGGAGGAAAAAATTATGTTCAACTTGTTGTACCTGCATGTAGAAGACAAGAAATTTTGAGATTAGCACATGAAACACCAACTGTTGGACACTTAGATGCTAAGAAAACAAGAGATAGAATTGCTATGTCGTTTTGGTGAGAAGGAATGCCAAAAGAAGTAAAACAACTAAGCGCTGCTTGTCATGATTGTCAAATGCGCAGAAAAACCAAAGTAACACACAGAACACCTATTGAAGCGGTCGGAAAACCAGAACTCCCATTTCAAGTAGTAAATGCAGATATTTTAGGACCAATTGAGCTGAGGTCTTCTCGAGGCCATCGGTTATGTTCTGGCTATTATGGATCAACATAGTCGTTGGCCTGAAACAGTCGCTATTAAATCGTTGACAGCAAAAGCAGCTTGTGAAGCGTTTATTGAAATTTTTGTTAGAACTGGAATTCCTAGAAATATTGCCATGGACAATGGAGGAAATTTTGCTTCAAAATTGACAAAAGAACTTTTGAAAAGATTGGGATGTGTCCCTAAGTTTTCTACTCCAGGTTACCCACAATCAAATCGATTAGTTGGACGATGGGTGGGAACAATAAAATCAATGGTACATCATGACATAAACTCTCATGGTAGAGTTTGGGACAAACAACTACTATTTCTGTTATGGACATACCGAGAAGTCCCCAATGCTACAACTGGCGTTGAACCATTCTTGTTGGTGTACGGTCGACCACCTATAGGACCATTAGCTATATTGAAATCAAGTTGGGAAGATGAAGTGGTACTTCCCTAAGGAATTGGAGAGTCTGCAGCAGATTATATGCAGAAACTCCGGGAACGTTTAAAAGATGCGGCAGAATAATCAAAGACCGTGGCTGAAAGTCAACAACAGCGATACGTTCATCATCACAATTTATGGTCGAAATATACAAAATTCTCCGTCGGAGATGAAGTAGTAGTACTAATCCCTGATTCCACTAATAAACTGTGTTCAAAATGGAAGGGACCAGGAGAGATAGTTCAACAGAAATCGGTGCACTCCTATGCAGTCAAATTACCTGACGGAAGTATTCGACATCTACATCAGAACAAATTAAGAAAGTATATTCAACCAATTAGAGCTATTGGTATTATTTACGAAGTGGATGAAGAGTTAGGAGAAGTACAACATGCTCCGATAGAACAACACAGTGTCGTTGACGAAGAACTGCAGAAAAATATTAATTCAAGCAATTTATCTCCAGAACAACAAAAGGAACTAGTAGCACTTATCCAAGAATATAGAGTGGTTTTTGATGGAGAACTGAAAAGAGCCAAAGTTGGTTCACAAAGCATAAATTTAAAACCTGGTGTTGTAAGAAAACAACCACATCTTTATAAAGTACCAGAAACTTTGAAAGCTAATGTAGAAAACCAAATGTACGAATTACTAAGGAAAGATCTTATAGAACCTTCTTCTGCGGAAATAGTGTATCCATTGGTGAGCGTAGCTAAAAAGGACGAAACAATCAGACTGTGTGTAGATATAGAGAGTTAAACGCCAAGATCTCCCGTTTTCCTATTGAGAATTCCGACAACCTAAAATTTAAAGCTGGTTCAGCGAAATATTTGACCTCGCTAGATATTTTAAAGGGATATTGGGAAATCCCACTCGAAGAGAGTAGTCGAGAATTGACCAGTTTTGTGTCACCAAAAGGTCAGTATTAATGGAAAGTAATGACTTTCGGATTGTCTGGAACTCCAGCTACTTTTCAAAGAACAATGAACCAGACTTTGAGACCGCATAGTGATTATGCAGAAAGTTTTCTTGATGATATTATAATTTTCTCTTCTAACTGAGAAGAATATTTGCAGCATATAAGGGAAATTTTGGAAACTTTAAAATCTCTGAATTTTTCAGCTAACTTGACCAAATGCTCCTTTGCAGCATCTGAAGTCAGATATTTAGGACATTTTGTGGGTTCAGGCAAGCATGGACCTATTCCCGAGAAGCTAGATGTAATAAAACATCTCAAAGCTCCCAAAGCGAAGAAAGGACTGAGATCCATATTAGGTCTATTTAATTACTACAGAGAATATGTTCCGCATTATGCTAACCTCGGAAAGCCCTTGAGAGATCTTTCCAGAAAAACTGTTCCAAATGATATTCCATAGTCGGAAGATGCTGAAAAGTCGTTCAATAAGTTAAAGGAAAGCTTATGTGAAGTTACAAACCTTTATACCCCAGACATGTCCAAACCTTTATACCCCAGACATGTGCAAACCGTTCGAAATAAACACCGATGCTTCCATATCGGGTATTGGTGCCTGTTTAATGCAAAGGGACAAAGACGGCATGTTAAAGCTTATAACCTTTGCCAGTCAAAAGCTTACTCCAACTCAATCGAAGTGAAGCACAATTGAAACAGAAGCATATGCTCCAATCTGGGCACTTGGGAGATTTGAAATGTGGACTTATGGAACCACCATAATATTGCATACTGATCATAATCCTCTAAAATACTTAACAGAGGGAACTCCTAAGAACGCTCGATTACAGAGATGGTCGTTGACACTATCTCGCTATCAGGTTTCTATTGCTTATTATATTATGAGTGTGTGTGTTGTTAATGTATTCGTCCAATATACATATTAAACTTCGAAAATCATATCGCTGCTTAGACCTCACTGCTTTGATTAGATCTTGTGTTCTTTCTTCATGAATATTATGGAACTCGAACCGGCCATAATAGTATTTTTTCCAGTATTGTGAGAAATCGCATACTTTTGCGTGCAAAAGAAAACATGTAATTTAATTTTAAAAGTTACAAAAATTACCAAAGTTGTGTCAAAAGTATACGTTTTTTTTCTGAATGCGAGATTTTTCATAAATGTCAAATTAAGGTTGCTCATAACGTTAACTCTCTAAAGACCAGAGAGCAAACTTCCCTTATGCCTCAAAAGACCAGAGAAACGGCCCACAGCCTTCGAAAATTTCGCCCCCATCTCATCTGTCTAGCGTAAATCAGTGGGTGGGATTTCTGTTCAGAAGTTCACCGCCTGTGTTGAGAGGGAAAATGCGACAGGATTTTTTATCGGGGTTGTGGGCAAAGGGAAAAAATATCCATCACGGTTATCAAAGGAAGTAATAGTTAATTGATGATGCTATAGTCTGACCCTTCTCAGCAGTGCTCAAGTAATTAAATGATAAATTTAAATAAATGATAAAAACATCTAAAATTGTATTGTCTGTGGCAGATTCCTTTCGATTATTTTAAAAAGAAGTGTTTTTGTTCATCAGAAATAATGACAACTTGCTACATGGCAATTAGATGTGTTAAATTTAGGCTGCATGAAACCAATGTAAAAAAAAAAATATGTAAAAAAAGAAAGAAAGAAATGAATGAAAATTGGAAATAAATTTTATTTCTTTCTACATTTAGAAAATATTTATAATATTAATTTTAAACATGGAATCGTATTGCACTGAATGTAATTTAGACAAAAATTGCGAAATTTACCTTGCAATCTTTACAATTGATACACTTACTTTGCAGTTTTCGCAATAAAAATGCACATTTTTAATAATGCTATTTTCATTCGCGAAAGTTTTTGCCTTTTAGAAATTCACTCACTAATTTTTGAGCCGATTTAATATATTTTGTATCTTTATTAATTGGTCGCATTTGTAAAATAATATTTCTCTATTACCAAGTACGCTTTGTTTTAAAAATCATGAAAATCTTATTCGAGTAAGTATGCGCTTTTACGACGATTAATTAGCATTATATTCATATTAAAAGTACGTTTCCTTTTTTTCCCCTCACAAAATGGCATGAATAAATATTTAATAATCATTATTATTTCCTCTCGCCCTTAAAAAATAAAATGAAACTGTTGCAACCATTTCAGTTTATTAAGAAAATATCATTAATAAAATTTTTGAACTCATATGTAATGTTGAAAATAACTTTTTAAATTTGTAGAGCTATTTTGAGATAGCTGTTCTCTTGCAAATAAATAATGTTTGTTTAGAATCACAATTCATGCTATTTTCCCAATCAAGGTATAAAGGAGTGCATCTATAGGAAATACATACCTAAACTCAGATTATACTATATGAATGCTTAATGATGCTATATTAAACATGATTATTTATGACTATTTAGCCCATTATTAGTGCTTTATTACGCATGATTATTTATGATTATTTAGCATATCATTTATGTTATATTAATTTATACATAAAATTATGTTTTCAGGGTTTAATTTTGTAAGGTGTAATTCACACAAAAACAATTTTATGTGAAAAAGTGCATGGTTCAAATATTTTTTGGCTCTTCAATCCAAGAACATATACACTGCAAAGATGATTTTGAAATGTGTGAGATGGTGAGATCAAAATATTTTGATGCTTAAATTATTGAATCCGGATGATACACATGATTAAAAAATGACAAATTAAGGAAAATATTTCTTTAAAGGCATTTTTTAAATCAAGAATTTTAATAAATTTAAACATTTTATTATTGTTAAGACATTAAAAATATAACTTCATTGTATCTCTTATCTCATATAAAAGCTTTGCTTAATTTGTTTTTGTTTTTTATCTTGTGATGCAGCGCGAACCGTCATCTGAAGGAACCTTTAACTTCATGTATCTCAGAATGAATTTTTTCATGATTTGCCAACTTTGAAACATATATCTAAAATGTCTTATAAAGTATTTGTATGAAATTTTCAATAGAGTTTCTGTATTATATTTCTAATAAATTGTCTTCAGGATTTATTATTTTGAGTGAGAATTGCGAAAATATGCTAATTTATGCAAAAGTTACGCGTGAAAAAAACTTTATTTTTTTCACTTTAAAATTTATTATGAACTTTATAAGTATTATTTTTAAGACTTCTGACCACAAGTTAAAACTACACATTATCTGTATACAATAGGGCAAAAATTATGCAAATCAGGCAAGTGGTTCAAGAGTTATATATAAAAAAAATTAAACATGTTTAAATTCTTAAATTTAAAAATTTTTAATGTTTTAAAGTTTTCAGTATTTTTTACATGCAATAAATTCCTTACATAAACACATATTTCACACACACACACACACACACAAAAGGAAAAAAAAAGATATTCAAAAATATCAGGTGCATTCTCACAATCTTTTGACTTTCATGTCCCTGAATAATAATTTTTATTTTAATACACTTTTTTTTTTTTTTAATTTCATACACTGGAGAACATCCCATTGCATGATTGCATAACAATATTAGCGAGATATATAAGTTTTGGACGATGTTGGAGGTCCAAATACCAGGAAAACTCCTATACCGTCCTATGTCCCTGATGTTGATTTTTAAGTTTGGAGCTGTCTGTATAAAATTGTTTCAATAAAAGTAATTCAATGCAACTTTCTTCCGAAACTGGGATAATTGTTTTATATGAATATGTAACAAAAAATTAACCTGCACACATTTTTACGGTTGATATTATTTTTTGAACTCTGTACCTGGGTTTTTCATCCTTATCGTCCCTCTTGCTAAACTTATACAGAAAATCACTTCAGATGCAGGCACATACTTTTTTTCAAGTTTTTCTCATGCAGAAGTACGATAGAGAAAGAATGTCTAAAATTATTTGATAGGAAATTTAATGCAGAATTTAAATCAACATTTAAATATCAATTTCAAGATCGTGGCTTTATTGGTAGTCTTACCGTCCGCAAGGTTTATTCCTGCACTTTTCGAGGTAAATAAATAATTAAAAAAAAAAAATTTAATCCAATGTTAACAACTGTTTCTAAACATCAATGAACATTGTGGCTATCACTTAGTTTTAACATGATTTGTCTAAAAATAGGTGGCAATTTCCCTTACCGTTCCATCCTTATCGTTCCCCTTTTTCACATTTCGTCCCTTTTTTCCTATACCGTCCCCTTTTTTTACCTTACCGTCCCTTCTTTAACACCCCTTTAAGACAATGTTATGCAAAAATTCTGCAATTAAAAGTACTACTACATTTTTATTATTTCTTATTTGAATGTCCTGTGGGTACTATGCAAATTCATTATAAGTAAAAATTTAGAAGAAAATAAAACGTTATAGTGGTAAAATGGTAAGGAAAATTAAACTCGCAAGTTTAACTTAAACCTCAGTTAAATAAAATATTTTTCACTGCTGATCATTTTTTCTTTATTTTGAATCACTAAGGCATTCGTCTATCTGATTAAAATGTTATTTAAGGAAGTTTAATTTCACCAGATTTTTTTCCCCGAAAGTCAAAAGATTGTGAGAATGCCCCATCTACACATAAAGAAACAGAATTTTGTGCCCCGCATTCCTTAGTCTTATTAGCATGCCAAGTAGACGTAAAATTCAACTATTTTCAACTTTCAGGTATACTAAAATATCAAAGGAAGACAAAAGTCTTCCTTTTAAATTCCATTTTGTTATTAACCACAGACGGTTGCAGAAGAAAGGGTGATAATTGTAGTTGCAGAAGGAGCACTTTTTCGCCTTAACTTAGCCTTATGATATCCAGTTGCTCCTTAAAAGCTCTGAATGCTGTTTTAATTTAATTTTCTTGATTTTTTTTTTTTTTTTTCAAGCAGTTTAAATTTTTAGAATGTATTATCTTTTGGTTCCGACATATTTTAAAGACAGATTTCTTAAACATCCTTGTATTATTTATTTATTTTATTTATTATTATGAAAAAAAAGTTAGAATATGTTATCACATAGTAGCTGGTTAATTCTGTTTTGTAATTCAATGTCGTCATAGGATTAAAAAGTCAAATAAATTTTATCGTGTCATTAGGTAAATAATTCCCTTTTAAGATAAGCTCTGATAAGATTAGAGGAAATTTTTTTAACGATGAGATTTTTAGGGTTAAGTAATTTAAACTGCATTTAAAAAAATAAAAATATTCCAAATTTCTCAAAATTATTGTGAAATACACACCTTGCACTTATTAAAAGAAGATTTGTATTTTCTTGGAGAGGAAACTCTTTTTTAAAAAATCATAATCCAGAAAACAATAGTAATATCTTTGTAATCATTAAATTGTCAAATGCAAGAGTTTAAAATTATTGTCTTTTATTTCAAAATGGTAATGGTGAAACAATTAAAAAGAAAATTAAAAATTCATCTAATGATAGTCTATGTTTTATCCATGGATATGCTTTCACGTCAAAGATACAGCTTAACAACAGCTTAATTTAAAGTAGGCATTTGTCTCAGACTTTTATTTCACTATACAGTTTTTTTTAATTTTGTTATTCATATTAGTTAGAAGGATGCAAAAAGAAAAAAAATAAAGCAAGCCTATTTTTATTTGAATGACTGATTTCTTCTAATAGAAAAAATAATGCTTCATTGGGGTTTTTGTGTGCGTAATATTACAAATGTATATATATGTATTCTCATTCCTTCCAAATGATCAAAAAAAAATTTTTTCTTTTGAAAAAGAATTGCAGTAACATTTATTAAAAATAACGTCTAACCTTTAGCTTCTGTAATGCATTTATTTAAACACATTGACAGTATTCACGTAGCAGCTCACACATATCTACTTTAGTTATCAATTTATAAATTCCAAAAAAAAAAAAAAAAAGAAAAAAAAAGAAACAAAAAAGAAACATATTTCTGATATATTTTTTTTTCAAATAAATTTATGAAAGACTTGAGATTTTTAACCGTATGACATGTTGACGCAGCATAAATGTTATATTATAATATTATACAAGTATTATAATGCGTTTAAATTTGTATTTGACTTTGGCAGAAAATTAACAGATTAAACGATAAACATTATTTCTGGTTTTGCGAGAAAATTTTTGTTAACCAGTCAAGCGCACATCCATGGGTGTCATGGAGTATCATGACGCCCATCTAAACGAAGAAAGATACAAAAATACATTAAAAAAATTATGTGAAGTTAGTTTAAAGACAATCTCGCCCAATACCGCAAATTTTTCTGACGCACAGAATGTATTTAAAATGGAAATATATAAAACTCGTTCTTTAATCGTCAGCAATCGATCAGCGTTTTTCAGTTTTTTTTATATATTTTATGCAGCTTCAATTATAACTAATTGCTCCCTTTTAATAATCTTTTCGTGACTGTAGAGTCGCAAAAATCAAACAAAACAGCTAGCTTTTTTGAAACTTATCTGAAAGATCTTGCAATCTTGAAACTTTATTCGATTTCTTAGTATCTGAATATAACTTATGAATTTTATACATTTACGAATATATCTCCAAATGTTATTAATTTACGAATATACCTGAAAATTTTATGCATTTACGAATGAAAATATAACTTTGTTATGTGACACGAAACAGAGAATTTAGAATTTAGCAAACATAAGCTATAAGAATTTATATTATAGTTATGAGCCCCTCTCTTTCCGACAAATAGATATGACCCCCACCCCCCGCTCTTTTTTAATAGAAAATTGGATTCGTCCTTGTAACGAGTACTGCAAGAACACCGTATTCGAGAAAAACTAAGGAATTCCATTCTGTGATGCGCACTGCATGGGGTCCAATCGGCCGTCTTCAAAAAGATTTTTGATAAAAGAGAAGAAAGTGAAAACAAATAGGTACTTCGCTTCGAGCCTTTCTCCTTACAAAGCGTGGGAAAAAATGTCACACGGCTTACATTTTGTTTGAATAGTGATTCACTAAAAAAAAGGAAAAAAAAAAAACATTTTTTTCATTTTTCTTAAATTTTATGAATGAATAATTTCAAGATTGATAACTTTTAAGAGAATTCGAATTCATAAATTGTCGAACAATTTATATAATATTTTTGCATGAACATTTTATGAAAAATTAACAGTGTTACATTTTAAAAATAAATTGATGTTTCTTTATTGATATACTTTATCTGTAAACAAAATGTAGAATGTGATCGAACTAACTTTTATAAAATTTATTTGGATTTATTTATTTGTTATACAAGGGGAGTCTGCTCCATAAGATATCGCTTACTCACATCCAGATCCAGAACGATCGAAAAGAAGGTAATTTTTTATGTTTCAAAAACAGTACCTGATTACAGAAAATTGAATGATATTATCAAGAACGTTGGGGATCTTCTGTTATCTTTTTGCCATGTACATGGATATTTTTCAGTTCCCAAGGCCGCATCCACCACTATCATGACACCTGACAGCTGTTTTCGTGATAAAGTAAGATAAGTTTCAAATTTCAAAGTCAGCTTGTAGAAAACAGTTAAGTAAAAACAATGTCGCTTCTTCTCAGATTTTATAATAAAGCTACAGACAATCCTATTCCTTTGGCTCAATGCTATAAGAAATGAATGTGTTGAGGGGAAAAAAAAACCTTCAGTACCGCGCTATTGAAAAACACTGCAATTAGATGTTTATGCTTATATTATATTTTACCTCTAGTTTTAGATATTTTCAGGAGGTGATATAGGATATACATGAATTCTTTTAATGCAACTTCATACATATTGTTCCATATTATTTATAAAATGAAAGTTGTTTATTTTAAATAATAAGCATATATAAATTTTGTAATATGTATTTATCGAATAATAATTTGTACAAACAAAACCTAAACTATTTTTCTATTATTACTAACTATTTTATTTAGTATTAGATGGAAAAATTTAGCAGATATTCTTATTCAGATGATAGTAATTTGTAAAACGTTTTCCTTTTTACTTATAAAAGCAAGACTTCTGAAAGAAATTTTTATCGAAATAAAAATTTCGAAACTATTTTAGAGATACAACTGCAGGAAGATGGTCATCAGTGAGCAATTGAAGATTTGATAAATTTATTGCTAAATGAAAAACACTATTGATTAAAACGCATTTAAATCATAATTTTTACATAATTTTACATATAAACTGGACTTTCTAGATTTGACAGAAAGATCAGCTTTGTTGAACGTATTTTTTTTTCTTTTTCTTTTATTATCATTTTAAGATAACAAAAGAAATTACACTTTTGTTATTTTTTAGAGTTATTTTCATGTATTCACATGCACAGATGCAATTTGAATATGGTAGACTCACTTATTTATTGTACATTTGTCTTACTTCTATTTATTCCTGTGTGTTTTTCGTTTATAAATACTTATTTACATGATTGCACTAATTTAGAGCTTACATAAATTATAGATTTTACACAATTAGGTTTTTTTTTTTTTTTTTGCAATAACAGTTATTATAACATATTTATTTTCCTGGTAAATATTTCTGCAGTCTTGAACACCATAAAATTGTTTACGCATTGTAATAAATTTATCAGGCATTACAATAAAGTGTCAAAATTCTGATACAGTGCAAAATATTCATAATTTTACAAAAAAAAAAAAAAAAAAACCTTTTTACATGCTTACATTAAGATTAAATGGTATATAACCCCCCCCCCCCTTTTATGACGTCTACTTGCATCTAAAAAAGCTCTCAGTATAAAACGCTAATATATTTTAAGTATCTTAATGCAAGAATATATTAAAGCCACATAATTTCAATGAATGGTCACATAATTTTATAAGAAACAGTAATAGTTTTTATAAGAAAGTTTGCGCGGCATTGTAAAATTTACTGAAAAGTTATTTTAGCGGTTAGAGTAGTGTTGTTTAAGATAATATTTAAACGACAAATATTTTTTAATCAAAATAAGAATCACTAATAATAATCATCTTCATCTTCCTGAAGTTAAAAACAAATGTTTTTAGAATTAATGCAAGCATGTTAAAGCTATGCATAAACACAGATAATATAAATTATTATTCTCGAGGCAAAAGGCCTTTCTTTTTCTTAAAATGGCATAAATTATAATGAATAATTTTTGCCTTATTTAAAAATTAATTATTATTTATCTATATATATATCAGGTGTCGATTCAGGTAAATTTTGGGGTCTCTTTACAGACCCTTCACACGCATACAAAAAAAAAAAGAAAAAAAAAAAACAAGAATAATAATAATAATAATAATAATAATAGTAATAAAGCCCATCACAAAATTACTTTTAATAAAATAGTTTCCCTCACAAAATTCCTTTTTTATAGCTCGATTCACAAAAATTCAGTTCTATAAAACCACACTCTTCATTAATTATTTTCATTTTATTAGGTTTTGCAAACAAAACAAGTTGTTCAAATTTGACATTTGGATGGCTTAATTTCATCTTTCATTACATTTTTTTTTTTTTTTTTTTCACAAAATTATATTACATTTTACAAAAACAACTTTTATTCTTCACAATATGGATAAAGAAACGAAAAAAAAATGCATCGACTTATATATACATGTATATTATTTAAAAAAAAACTTAAGAAACATTAAATCGTAAGATATAATTTCTCATTTCATGAAAAAATATCTTTATATATATATATATATATATATACATATATAACGCGTAATTTTCGTTAAATGGCTGTAACAATTTTTAGTTTAAAAAAAGCTCTTTTAATGGAAAAATCTCTTTACACGTTTAGAGAATTCCTAAAATAAACTTTTTTATCAATACATTTATATCGTTTTATACATTTAAAAAACATGTATTAATTATTAATATCCATACAGACATTTTAATATAATAAATACATATAGATTTTTTTTTAATCTAATAAATACATATAGATTTTTTAATCTAATAAATACATACAGATTTTTTAATCTAATAAATACACACATTATATTAATTTTAGAAAGCTCAACTAATTAAGAAATCAGCGTATATTTAATAGTTTGTTATGCTTTACAATATTCAGCTAATGAAAGTTTTCCATTGAAAAAATCCCTGCAAAACTACCGCTTTTAGGGAAAGTCAGCATGAAAGAAGGACTGATTCTTATCGAAATAGAAAGTAGGAACCACCTGACAACCAAACAATTGGCAAATTGATTGGAGTAGCTACCACCCTTCTGGTAAGTGGGGGTAGGAATGACTTTCCATTTTCGGTCGGCGGCTTCGGTCGTCTGCTTGACCGGCCGTTTAGACCGTTCTAGTCGCCAGAAGGTTAAGGCTGTTCTCAAATCCAAAGGAGCTACTTTCTGACATATTTTTTAATTAATTTATGTTCGGAAACGCATGAAATTGGCAGGAGTTCTTATTTAAAAACTATTTAATCGAAAGATAGTTTCCATTTTTGGTAAAGGCATAAGATATTTCAGTTGGTGTTTTGAACTGAATTTCACACGCAACACCGCGATAAAAGAGAAAAGCCGGTTGTCACGAGACTACAATTATTGATAATTCGATAAGTGATTTATTTATAAAAAAAATGGAAAATTCATTTCAATTCCAAATCGCTTCGAAAGTCAGGACTACAAATTTTAAGCCTTTACGTTTAATGAGTAAGAAAGTTTTGCGTTGTTGAGCAGGGACTGGAGAGCCACCTTAAGCATTGTTGCAGGTTAGTATTTTCTAATCGAGTTGCATGCCAATTATTCGCTTAAAACATTAGCTATGCTATATTATTTTAAACAAAAGTGCATGCCATAATAGGTGTCAGGCACACTCCTTAAAATACGAATACACTAACTAGCGCACAGCTCGATTACTGAAGATTAACCCGTCAGCACTTAAAGAGTTAAAAATTGTTCTGCATTTTTCATTTAGGTAATAAGACTAATCTTTCATAATTGGGTTCACATGATTATATAACTTTCCCGTATGACTTTCCTATGACAAAGCAACGGAAAAAAATATGATACGCTCTAGAACCTTCCACGAAAAATTAATAGTGCAAGTTGCATGGAAATCCAATCTGAAAAACTCAAGTTGTATGCACCCGGAACGAAATTCTCATTTGCATTTTATGTACTTATTAAATTATTTTGATTATCTGCTAAAATCGTGGTTTATTTTATTTTATTTTTGGCGTTTTAATTTCGTTTGCCAATATAGTTATTGAATATTACACGAAAACATGCAAATTCTAAATTACTTGCATTGTTTTTGAACAATTGAGTTAATATTTTGTATTTAAAAATTATTCGTGCTTGAAAATTACTTTAAAATCCATAAAAAATCTGTAAATTGAGATAAACTTTACAACCAAATATTACTGAAAGCACTTTTGTTTTCTAAAAGACGTTGGAATAATCGAATGTGCGATGTTTAGAGGTTAAATTGCAGTAAAAGGGAAATTTATTGTTGTATTAGGTTATTAGCACCGATAATATGATCCCAGCGTTATTCATAGACATGTCTTTTCTTTATACTAATCCAATAAGAGTAAACGGGCTCATCTTTCGTAATCGGGTTGCACGCACTTTAAAAATATCCATGCTTGATAATAAAATTCATTAAAATCAGAAATTGAGACACAATTTCTGGGCTGTCAGTAAAGGCACATTTTATGGGTTAAGTCGTTGTCGTCATCAGTATGATGTATGTGTACTTTATAATGTAGACATATGCCATACAAACGAGAATTTCCCTAAATGCTGGCGATTTGGTGGTTTTTTTTTGTATTGTCAGAAAAATCACATATTTTTCTCTTACATCCGTCAAAGAAAACGCGCATTATTAAAGCTCAGGGATTTTACTGTGGTTGCGAGCCAATGACTTTATGTTTTGTGATTGTCTTGTCATTTCTGATTGTCTTTCATGTTTATTGATTGTTTGTGTATGGGAATGCACAAATTTCAGTTATTGTGATAGCGTTATTATTTCATTTTAATTTATTTTACCTGGAAGTTTCATTATAATTGACACGGGCGATAGTGTTAAATATTAATACAAACTTTGAAGAATAATAATCTAAACTTTGATAATAATAAGAAATGTTTTAAAACATTCTTTTAGTGCAAACAATGCCCAAATTTTTTTGTGGCCTTCCAAACTTCACCGAGTTTCACGGAATAGCGGTTGGCAGCTGCTACTTTTGCATGTTGTTTCTCGCTTAAGGAAAAAGAAGAGAGAAAAATAATTTTTTAAAGGAAATATTCGGCAACCTTGAATCACTGAAAGTTTCAAGCACTTGCCTGTTATCAATTCAAAGAATACAGAAACAACACAATATATATATATTTAATATTATGATAATATTAACTCATTGACTGCCAAAAGTTCTTATTTATATCCTTAGTTTGGATACAAATTTAATTTCTTTAACGTAAATTTCAAATATTTATGGGGCATTCTCATAATCTTTTGACTTTTATATCCCTGAATAATAATTTTTGTTTTAATACATTTTCTTGTGTTTTTTCTTTATTTCATGTACTGGAAAACATCCCATTGCATGATTACATAATAATATTAACGAGATAAATAAGTTGTGGACGATGTTGATGGTCCAAATACCAGGAAAACTCCTATACCGTCCCGTGTCCCTGATGCTGATTTTTAAGTTTGGAGCTCTCTGCATAAAATTGTTTCAATAAAAGTAATTCGATGTAATTTTTTTCTGACACTGGGATATTTGTTTTATATAAATATCTTGAAAAAAATTAACCTGCACAAAATTTTATGGTTGATATTATATTTGGAACTCTGTCCCTGCGTTTTTCATCCTTACCGTCCCTCTTTCTAAACTTATACAGAAAATCTTCAGATGGAGCCATAGAATTTTTTTAAAGTTTTTTCTCATGTAGAAGTATGCTAGAGAAAGAAGTTCTAAAATTCTTTGACAGTGTAAAAAAATGAACTTCTATGTTTTCAGATTATGTGGGAAGAAGTCTTCCTAAAGAAAAACTGGATACATATCACCCAGGTGCATAGAAATGCTAGTAGACATTTTTCTCACGCTCTAGGACATTGTAAGTGATGATGGATTAGCACTTAGGACGTAGCACGCCCTGATAAAGGATATGAGACATCGCTAAGTAGTCGGAGAATAGACCACCCTGTCTAGGTCTCGCAAAGGAATTCGCTAATGCCTTTAAGGTGACAGAGATGGATGTTGAAAGTTTTCTCACGGAGTCCGAAAGAGTGATCATTTTTTTCGGAGAAAGAAAGGAAGGGACTAGTTTGGAGTCGGGAATTGGAGTGTGTGTTTTGATCGCACGGACGAGGGGAAAAGAGATTTTTTCCCGGACTGAAGGCACGAGAGGTGCCGAGAAAATTGAGCCAAGCTCTCGGAACTTGTGTGGGACGGCGAGAGACCTCCCCGTAAAAGCCACCCAACCAACGAACTCTTTGCTGAATGTGACGTTCTATACTCAACAATTTTACTAATTTGAATCAACAAGGACTTAGCGTTTCTGGGAATCATATAAGTCAACGACCCACGTGATTAATTTACTATTTTTTGTTGTAATCTACTTAATCAAGAATTTAAAATAAAACTTTTGATTTATTTTCTATGGTAGAGAGATTTGTTTCTCATCGCTACCGTTCAATTAAATTGATCGATGAGTAATTCTCCACAACTTGTGGCAGACGGACGATTTATGTTGACAAGATGATGAGTAGAACAATAGGGGTCCTCGAGGAACATTTGTAAAGTGCAGCGGTAATAGTGACAAGCATTGGGGTGATTTACAGAACTTGTTATCAAGTGCTATTAGTGGTGACAGCTTCAAGGATTATTGGAAAGAAACATTTCTTAGAACTGACTGGGCTGTGTTTAGACTGTGTATATTGAGTCAAGCTGGAAAAACATTTCTGTGTT
Organism: Maratus speciosus; assembly: GCA_963932465.1. NCBI lineage: Eukaryota > Metazoa > Arthropoda > Arachnida > Araneae > Salticidae > Maratus > Maratus speciosus. Next base: position 17,627,327 of record OZ010800.1, on the reverse strand, counting down.
GATTATAATGCTCTAGAGCTAAAAGGACATCTTAGTGACGACGTTGAGTGACAGAATCAGCTTTTCAGAACAGGATTTGGACGACAACGGATCCTGTCTTCAAAAGGGGTGAGCATACAAATTCTTTTATCTCAGTGGCATTCTGTTGAGTTTAATTTCTTTTTACCTTAAGCTGACTATTGTGTGTCTGTGGGTTATTGTTTGTGACATGAGAAATGTCTCAGTAGATTTCAATGATAAAGGGCAGTTATTTTTTTTCTTCCTCTCAAAGGAAAAGTAATATTACTAGATAGTCTTTCTGTTATTGGCATGTAAAAAAAACCGAGAAATGTTAATAATTTTTACTGTCAGGAAAATTTACAGTGCGTTTTTTCTGTTAATAACAAGTTTTGTTTAGGAAAATTTTGCTTGAGCTGTATTTAAAATTTGATATTTTAATCTTCTGGTTTTTCTTTCGGGAAAATGTATTTGTCGTGATCTGGCAAAGACGTTTAATATGTGAAAATTTTGCGAGATGATGGGTTGCAGAAGTGAAACATAGTGCCATTTTTTTTAATACAAGTTATAAAACGGTGAAATAGTATTTCTAACTGTTTTGTAAATGTATAACTGAAATATATATATATTTTTTGTATATATGTATTTTTTCTGTTTTAAATTTTGATCTGATATCCATGTAAATTAGTTTTTGGGGTTAATTTTTCAAAAATGTCAGAGTGGAAAAATTTCAAAAAGGTAGATTTGCGAATCCTGGCGGGTGAATAGGTGTTCAAATAGATGAGAGCGTTACGATTGCAAAAATAGTTAATAAAATAGAAGCGGCTGAAGATTTCGATAGAGATTTTGCATTGGCACATGCCAAAAATATACTACAAGATCGGGAAGCGCTTGTAGCGGAGGAAAAAGAAAGAAAGATATTAGAAAGGGAGGATCGAGACAAAGACAGGGCTTATGAACTCGAAAAGTTAAAATTATTGCAAGAAGCAGAAACGCGTAACTTAAGATCAAATCATGGTGCAGAGAGAAGCAATAAATTGCCCTTAAAATCCTTAATACATCGTTTCGATGAGAGTCGATCAGAAATATCTTTATTCTTAAATTTGTTTGAGAGGCAAGCAAAAAAATGTAATTTAGAAGATGATGAATTAGTGACAAATTTATTAGCGCTCCTACCGGTAAATGTGGCAGAATTAATTCTTAGAGAGACATCACATTTGATTGATAATTATGACTATGTGAAAGGTAAATTGTTAGAAAGGTACAAATTAAATGCAAAATCGTATAGACTAAAATTTAATCAACACCAGAGAAATCCAAATAATCCGTGGCGTGATTTAATTTTCGAATTGAATAGCTATCTGGAGGGGTGGTTAAATTCTTTAAAAATCACTAATTTTGAGGAATTAAAGAATCTTTTGATCACTGATCAAATTAAAAAAAGAGCCCCTCAATAATTAAAGGATCATCTGATTGATGTCTGCTCAAATTTCACTGACACAGAAGTTTTAATGAAACGCTTAGATGAATTAGAGGTAGTGAAAAATTCCCAAAGGAAAACAGGAAATTCGAGAAAAATAGCTCGTGGATGGAGAATAAAAGCGCAGATAAAAGTTTCAGTTGGAGGGACAAGAATATATTTACAGAAAGGGATCGTGTTTTTGAAAAAAGGAGGGTAAACTTGTGTTTCCTTTGTGATTCAACAACTCACCTTAGAGCCAATTGTCCGCAGTTACGAAAGAAGGAGAAAGATACCGCCAAAGTAAATCATGTGAGTAAAACGTCGGATTATGAAGAAGGGTTCAAACCTTATCTTAGTAGAGCGAAAATAAATGGGCGTGATATTGTCACTCTCAGAGATACAGGTACAAATTTTAATTTGTGTGGTGAGGAACACGTAAAAAAGGAACAATTGACAGGAGATTATATTTTCGTGAAACAGCCCTTGGATTCTAAAATTCGCTGTTTACCTGTCGCTCACATAGAGATAGGTTTTTATGGATTGGATTCACTAAAAACGGAAGTTGGAGTTGTAGACAAAGAAGCAGACTTGCAGTATTATCTCTTAGGAAATAAAACGCAAAAGATAATTGAATTAGCCAGAAAAAAGTTAATACAGTAAATGCGGTAATATCGAGATCGCAGGCAAAGAAAGATACTGTTGGTTTGATGTACGGGGCTAGTGTAAATACGAATTGCGGAAGGGGAGAGGGAAAGCAGGTCTTGGAGTTAGAATGTGAATCGGACGAGTTTGCAGAACAATGCGGAAAGGAGTTAGAGCAGTTAACGGAAAATGTAACCTCGGAAAGTGTATTGTTACCTGCGGATTTAAATAACAAGTTCAGAAATTTAGCACGGATTAGTCGTGAGGAATTTAAAAAGGAACAGGATGTTGATCCTTCGTTAATAGAAGTTAGGGAAAAAGTGAGAGCCAAGAAATCTCACTATGAAATTATGAATGACTTGGTGTTTAGGAAAACTTTTGACAATCGTGGTGGGGGGAGATTGCAGTTAGTGGTGCCTTCGAAATTCATGTTAGACGTTTTAGGAGCCTGTCATGAGGGGATTTCATCGCACTTTGGTGAAATGAAAACAAAGGATAAGGTTTTGCGTCATTACTTTTGACCGAATGTAATAAAACAGATAGAGGATTTTGTCAAAACATGTGATTCATGTCGGAGGACTGGGAAACATAGGGAAATAGGGAAAGCTCCTCTCAGACGTGTACCGATTATTGGAGAAGTTTTTTCGACGTTATCAGCTGACATTGTGGGTCCCTTACCGAAGTCTGAAAAAGGGAATAGGTTTATTTTAACAGTTATTTGTGTGGCGTCCAGGTATCCGGAGGCTGTTGCGAGATCTAATGTCCGATCAGAAACTATAATTGAAGCATTAATGTGGGTATTTTGCAGATTAGGATATCCCAGAGAGTTACAGACAGATTTCGAAAGATATTTTGTAAGCGAGTTAACAACCGCATTCTTAAAGAAATTCGGCGTTAAGTTAACTCACTCGTCGGTTTGTCGGCCGCAAAGTAATTTGGTTGAGCGATGGCATCACTCAGTGAAAAGATTATTGAAAGTTTTGCGTATTGAAAATGGCGCGAGTTGGGAGGGAAATTTGCCGTATGCGTTATTAGCCTTGTGGACGGTAACTCATGATTCTACGGGTTTTTCTCCTGCAGAGTTAGTACATGGAAAAAAGTTACTAACTCCCGAATCGTTGCTTTTTGAAAAGTGGACGGGAGGAGAGGAAGAGAATGAGTTAGTTACTGAATATGTATTTAATTTGGTTAATAGGCTAAAACACTGTCAGGAACTAGCAGTGGAAAATATGACCGAATCTCGTGAAAAAAGAAAGTTGAGGTATGACAAAACAGCGGTAGAACGGAAATTTAAGGTGGGTGATGAAGTGTTGGTTCTAGCTACCAACAAAAAGAACAAATTATCGGTACCGTGGATAGGTCCAGGGAAAATTCAGTCCAAAATTTCAGAGACAAATTATATTGTGAATGTGCCAGGTAGGCGCGAAAAGGCTCAAATATATCACGTCAATCTCTTAAAACCATATTTGAGAAGAATTGAGTTAGTGAATTTTGTGGCGCAAGAGGGCGAGGAAAATCAAGATTTGGACGTAGCATTTCCAGAAGCGGGGCTGAGATTTATGATTTTGAAAACGTTATTAAAGATAGCAATTTGAGTTCTAGATGTACCTCTGCGCAGATGGAGCAGTTAAGAAATCTATTAGATAAATTTAGATCCTTATTTTCTAATGATCCGGGGCGGACTGACTTAATGGAGCATGACGTGGAACTATTAGAATATAAACCTGCAAAGATAAAACCTTACAGATCTTCGCCTAGACAAACGGAAATTTTGAGGAAAGAAATCAAAAGAATGTTAGAGTTAAATATAATCGTTGAAGGGGAGTCAGATTTCGCCTCCCCGATAATTCTGGTAGACCTGGCCCATGGGAAGGACGCTCGTCCTTGTATAGATTACCGAAAGTTAAATGAGATCACCCGGGCCGAGTTTTTTCACTTACCAAACATAGAGGATAGGGTAAGAGAGTTGCCAGTGCGAAGTATATAACAGTTTTGGATCTCACGAAAGGTTATTGGCAAATTCCATTGACAGCTAGGGCGCAAAGGTTGGCCGCATTTGTAAGCAGTTTCGGTTCCTATATCCCCTGGTCATGCCTTTTGGAATGTTAAACGCGTCCTATAGATTTTTGAAATTTATGGATAAAATGTTAAGTGGTTTAGAGGAATTTTGTTTACCTTACCTTGATGACATGGCTGTAATCTCGGAAATTTGGGAGGACCATTTGCAGCACCTAGAAAAAGTACTTATGTGAGTCGAAGAAGCTAAGTACAAGTTTGCACAAAAAACGGTCAAATATCTGGGGCATGTGGTAGGCGACGGGAGACACTCCCCGGCAGAAACTAAAATTCGTGCTATATTAGATTTACCAACCCCTAAAAACAAAACTGAGATACGTCGATGCTTGGGTATGGCGGGTTTCTACTCAAGGTACATAAAAGATTACGCAGTTATTGTGGAACCATTAACGCGCGCACTTAAATGTAAAAATAAAAGGGAAAAGGTAACTTGGAGCAACGAAACGGAAAAGACTTTTCAACTGTTGAAAACAAAACTGTTGAAAACAGAACCCATTTTGTACGCTCCCAACTATTCTAAGGAATTTATCATACAAACGGATGCTTCTGAGAAGGCTATTGGGGTTATTTTAGCACAACGTGAGGGTTCAGAGGAACATCCCATAAGTTACTTAAGTCGGAAATTTTCGGAAACAGAAAAAAGTTTTTGTGCGACGAGAAGGAATGTGCAGCTATTATCTTTGCAATTAAGAAATTGTGTCACTATGTTGACGGCCAACTCTTTTCTATAGAAACTGATCACAATCCTCTAGTTTATCTTAAACGAAATTCTGGGAATAATCCGAGGCTTTTACGATAGGCTCTCACACTGCAACCCTATCATTATGCAATAAAGCATAGACCAGGACGAGATATTGCACATGTTGATTATTTAAGTCCCGCGGAATAAACTCATTAAATACTAACAGCTAAAAGTACTATTGTACGAAAAAAAATAATAATTTCATTTGTTTATGCTTTGTAAGCCAATAAATAGTTGTTTTATTCTAAATTTTTCATTTGGTAATTTTTGATCAAGTTATGTATATATATGTATTTTTTGTGTGTAATGTATCAGAGCGCGAAATGATAATTTTATTTATTGCATCTTCTACTCTGAGATATTGGAATTTGTTGTAATCATCCACTGATTATAAGATTCTTCATTCAAGTCTGAAGAATCGTCTTTTAGAGGGGGGTGTTGTAAAGAACTTAACTTCTATGTTTTCAGATTATGTGGGAAGAAGTCTTCCTAAAGAAAAACTGGATACATATCACCCAGTTGCATAGAAAGACTAGTAGACATTTTTCTCACGCTCTAGGACATTGTAAGTGATGATGGATTAGCTCTTAGGACGTACCACGCCCTGATAAAGGATGTGAGACACCGCTAAGTAGTCGGAGTATAGACCACCCTGTTTAGGTATAGCAAAGGAATTCGCTAATTCCTTTAAGGTGACAGAGATAGATGTTGAAAGTTTTCTCACGGGGTCAGAAAGAGTGACCATTTTTTTTCGGAGAAAGAAAGGAGGTGATCAGTTTGGAGTCGGGAATTGGAATGTGTGTTTTGCTCGCACGGACGAGGGGAAAAGAGTTTTTTCCCGGGCTGAAGGCACGAGAGGTGCCGAGAAAATTGAGCCAAGCGCTCGGAACTTGTGTGGGACGGCGAGAGACCTCCCCGTAAAAGCCACCCGACCACGAACTCTTTGCTGAATGTGATGTTCTATACTGAACTATTTCACTAATTTGAATCTATAAGGATTCAGCGTTTCTGGGAATCATATAAGTCAACGACCCACGTGATTAATTTATTATTTTTGTTGTAATCTACTTAAACAAGAATTTAAAATAAAACTTTTGATTTATTTTCTGTGGTAGAGAGATTTGTTTCTCATCGCTACCGTTCAATTAAATTGATCGAGGAGCAATTCTCCACAACAGGAAATTTACTGCAGAATTTAAACCAGCATTTAAATATCGTGGCTTTATTCGTAGTCTTACCGTCCCCAAGGTTTATTCCTGCACTTTTCGAGGTAAATTTTTAAAAAAAATTAATTTAATCCAATGTAAATAACTGTTTCAAAAAATCAATGAATATTGTGGCTACCACTTAGCCTTAACATGATTTGCCTAAAATAGGTGGTAATTTTCCATACCGTCCCTTTTTTCCTATACCGTCCCTTTTTTTACCTTACCGTTCCTTCTTTAACACCCCTTTAAGACAATATTATACCAAAATTTTGTACTAAAAATACTACATTGTTATTATTTCTTATTTGAATATCCTGTGGGTACTGTGCAAATTCATTATAAGTAAAAGTTTAGAAGAAAATAAAAAGTATTAGTGGTAAAATGGTAAGGAAAATTAAACTTGCAAGTTTAACATAAACCTCAGTTAAATGAAAAAATTTTCACTGCTGACTATTTTTTCTTTATTTTGAATCATTAAAGCATTCGTCTATCAGATTAAAATGTTATTTTAGCAAGTTTAATTTCACCAGATTTTTATTCCCGAAAGTCAGAAGAATGTGAGAATGCTCCTTATAAGTCAGCTGTTCAATCAGTCTCAAATGCAATGAGTCGCAAATTTTGGATTTTAAGAAATACAAGTTTGTTTTTTTAACCACTTCACCGATATCTTCGTCAACGTCAACTTTTAATATTTATTACAAATGCCTGTAAAAATATTTTTATTGGAACAATGTACAAGGGTGGTAATCAAAAATCGAATTTAGCACAATTTTTAAATTTTTAAATTTCCTTAAAATTATTGATTAATTGGAAAAAAAATTGGAGGAAATAATTAGGTGATAACATTTGGACTGACAAAAAAAACTTCGAATCTGAACAACTGTCTTTGTGTGTATTTCACTATCCTCTCATAAAGGTACACTACGAACAAAAGCGTATTTATTTCTTAGAATACAATATTGATCAAATGAACATGTTAAGGAATGCAAATTTGCGATTTAAACATTACAAATGTCACTGTAACAATCGGTTCACCAAGCTCAACTAAATATTACCTAAGTTTGTACTGAACTAGTGCGAACCGACTGAATCACGTCACTGAACATAATATGTGATATATATGAATTTAATAAACTGTAAAATATACATTATGTTATTCAGAGAACTATTCATATTTTTTTTATAAATGTGGAGAACAAATTTTAGCCATGATTAACAGATCTAATAACGTTTCCTGATTTTGAGATCGAAATTATTAAACAATGTCGATAGAAGAAATATTTTTCAGTAAGTTTAGAATTTATAAGATAGGAAATGGTATCAAAAAAGAGAATTATTTGTAATGGTTCAGGATATATATATTTTTTCTTTATGGAGAGTTCTAAAATTTATGTCTTAACCCTTTAGCAGCGCAACCCGAGATTTCCTCGGGCAAAGTAAAAGTAGAAAATTTACGCAAACCGAGATTCCTCGGGGATTAATTTTTTCCACTTGCGACTATTTTTTAATTCATCTTGGACCACTTTCGAAATACAAAAATATCCATATAGACTTTAACAACATCTACAAGAGAAATATACTGCAAAACTGATTTTCTTAAAATAGTAGTGTAAGAATATAAAAATATTATGAAATGACAGCCGTGATTTAGCCTGATTTAACCCTTAAATGCCTGATTTTTCAAAAATCGTTGTAATAACGTTTTTCGGCTTTATTTTTTAAATAAATCATGGGAAAAATACTTAAAAAAATCATATTTTGTTTTAAGTTTAGTTTACGGCTTAAAAACAGTTTGTTACTAATTGGCAATACTGGTGTTTAATTGAAAAAATAATTTCCGTTGATAAAATTCTATAATAATAAACACACAAGAATTTTAGGAACTATAATAAGAAATAAATTTCACTTGCTCACTGCAGGTCAAAAAAAGGGTATTTCGCAAGCTTCGAAACAAAACAAAAAGAACAAGTAGCAACAATTGAAAAAATAAATCTATCTTTATTGTTAAACGGCACAAGTGTTGCCATCTACATGTTCAAAATCAATTTAATAATATTTTCAGAATGTATTTTATGGCAACATTAGGCATTATAACTTCAATATTATTCTAATAGCCTTTTAGAGCCTAAATTGGGTATGTTGCCGAAAAGCAACACCAGGCATTTAAGGGTTAAATGTAATGTGGACAATTTTTGGAACCTATTTTGATAAAAAAAATTACGCAGCGGGAGGGTTAAATGTAAATTGCGGAAAACAATAATTGCTTTAATAAAAAACTTTTTCAATAAGCTATTCACTGGAGGTAGGGGTAATTACAATCACATTTTGACAGTTTGAATTTTGATAGTTAATTGTCAGAGAATGAAGTGGACTACATACTAATAGACCAGGAGCCGGCAGCACAGACAATCACCTCATCGAGTTCACGGATGAAATTCTAGGATTACTTAAATCTTGATTAGCGTATTAAAACGCAATCGGTCTGCCAAGTCCTATCTTGGTGGAAAATACCGGAAAACACGATTTTAGCGGTTGACTCGTAGGTTTACCATTGTGTTTTCCTGCACCCAAACGTATGAAAACATGGAGGACTGGGAACAGGAAAGCACAATGGTAAACCTATGAGTCGGCCGCTAAAATCGGTTTTTCATGTGTTTTCCACCAAGATATGACTTGGCATACCGATTGCGTTTCAATATGAGAATCAAGACTTAACTAATCCTAGAATTTCATCCGTGAACTTGACGAGGTTACTTTCTGTGCTGCCGGCTCCCAGTCTATAATGTCATGTATAATTTTACTCAGTAGGTAGTTGTCTCTTGAAATGTGTAAAGAATTATTTTCAACGTACCATGTTACCTGGTACAAGTGCATTTTTCCAAAAATGCCTTTTTGATTCCAATTACCCGATGAGAATCTGTAGTATTTTCTTTCATGTTTTATTGGAGATACAGTCATGAATAAATGGGATTGAAAGATCTTGGTTTGGGCTATACAGAAAGATATTTTTGGTTTTACAACTACAACTTTCCACAGAAATAAAGTATTGGAAAGAAAAGTACGCTGGAAAAAAAATGTTTTTCAAGGGATTTTCAATATCCATATGTTTTACTTTCTGCCTATAAAACAAAACCAAATGCAAAATTTTCTATTGGAAATTAATAGCCTTGTTGTATTACTAAAGAACTAAATTTTAACGTTAATTTTTTTTTTTTTAAAAATATGAAATGCAAGCAACAGGGGGGGTGGGTGGAAGTATCAGTCAAATCTCATATATTGTGAAGGAGAAGATTTCATTTACATTGAAAGTGTTGAGGCCTAATTGGGCCTAAAACATGCAGTGAAGGCTAAAATTTGGAATAAATGCAAGATAAAATTGTAAAATAAATGTTTTGCTAACACAAAATATGCAGTTATGTATGGGTGGTTTGGGTATGTCACAGGATCTTTACACTGAAAAATTAAAAAAATGCTGTCTAAAGCACAATTTGATTTAAATATAAAATAAAATTTTCGATCCTAATTTACACTTAACAAAAAAAAAAAAAAAACCTCATGATCCTATTCCCCCCGAAAATGCTATTTCTGAGGTAATTAGGATCATGCAGACTATTAAAATTATGCTTCGTATGCTGCGAAACGTAACCATTTCCTTTTAAAAAACAACCTTTTTCTAAATTTAAATCCATAGCCATATTTCAATATTCCTACAATCTTTTATACAGAACCTTTTTAAATAAAACATTCTCACTTTGACCGACAACGTTTTTATTTGTGTTCTGGGAAAACAGTGATTACTTCTACAGGAACATGCATTTCACTCCAAAAAAAATCGCATGTGTAGAATATTAGTCAGACTTCATAAATAGCATGGTCAATTATTTTATGTGCTACAGATTGCCCCCGAAGTGCCCCTGATCCCAATTAGCCTTGATCCTAATTACCCCTACCTCCAGCTATAGTATGTAATAAACTTTAATGACATTATTTTATACGGATGTATATTTTTTCCAACAAGAAAATCCCGAAAATGTGAAAATTGGAATCATTTTTATGAAATAGATTTGAATCGACATTTAAAAACGTGTTTCTCTAATTTTAATATTTAAAAATGCTACAGGCCGAAAGGTTTCATGATCAACCTTAACCATCTGAGCAATTAAAATTTGATTTTTAGTTTTTGCAATTGACCTTTTCTCTTTTTTTTTATTCAGAGAAAATTTTACTTATTTTTTCTATCTGGCTAATTTTTCAGTCCAGTTGGGTTTATTGTATTTATTGTTTGTACGTCTGTATTATATTTATATATACCTTTAACTGTTGAATGCAGGCGTTATTTATGTGTGTCTGCGTGTTTTAATATATATTGTAGTATAGGTGTTTTATTATAATTATCGTAGATCGATGTAATAGTAAAATCTATTCATCGTTGTCCGGTCATCCAAGGCTGTCGTATAGATGGCTGGTGACTTCCCCGACATGGTTTATTAGTGAGAAATTGCAGACTCAGGCATCGGCCGGTTAGCTCTGTGGTTAGAGCAGCAGTCTTGTATACTGTGGTCTCGGGTTCGATTCCTGGCTCTGGCTAATTTTTCATTCCAGTTAAATTTATTGTTTGTATATCTGTATAATATTTATATATACCTTTAACTGTTGAATGCAGGCGTTATTTATGTATGTATGTGTATGTTAATATATATTGTAGTATGGGTGTTTCATTATAAAAAGTTTACTTGTTTGTTGTTTTTATTTTATGTAAATATACTTAACTTAAAAGATAAGATAGATTAAATTAGGATAAATGCAAGAGTTTAAATTTATTTTGAATAAATACTTTTATGTAATCTCATATTTTTGCGCACAACATAATATTCAATTTTAAGTATTGTTTTATTTTTTTCAGACCTAAGAAAATTAAAAGACGCCAATCCACATGAAGTAAAATTCATGTGTGCTTAAGTGTACCCTTGGTATGGCTGCAATGGAAAAAACTACGGAGTAAGACTTAATGAACTTGAATATCTTCGTTTATATAAATCTGAATCTTTCATTTCTCACTTAATATGTTTGATAAATACATTTACTTATTACTTTTGTGCAGTTTACATTGCTTAAAAAATACTGATTTCTCGCAACGTACAATGCAAAAAGGTGCAAAAATTTATCAATCCAATATCTCGCCAATAAAACCTTAATAAATGACATCACCAACTTGAAATTGCAGGCTTGTACACCAAATGTCCAACTCACAAGATTCCACTCAAATGCGTGACAAAGGTATCGGGATACTTCCTGAGATATTGGCGGTCTTTAAAAAGAAGATTTCCAGCATGGTGGCTCTGCTAAGCACTTCAATCCATAAAAATGTCAAATGTGCAATGGCAAAATGATGCGTCTATTCACTTTTCGATCTTACTGTATTTCATTTTATATTTACGCAGTTTTTCAATATCCACGAACTATTTCAATATCCTGTGAAAATTTTTTTGAATTCTTAAATTGGAATACTGTGAAATAAATTACATATTTATATGTGGTATGTTAGTTATCTTTTCTGTTCTAGTGTTTTCTTTGTCTGTCTATTTTTGTAAACATTGCTTAGATACTGAAAACCATTCACAATTTTGAAAGGAAAGGCTGCAATGTGCATAGATATTAAAAGAGATAAGTCAAAAGTGTTAATACTTTATTGTTTACGTTATATGACATGAAACGTTAACTGAGCAGCAATGTTTTTAAATTTGAATCAAGATAAGACGGAAATGTTGTTATAAAAGTACAACGTTGTGCCAAACCACACTCACTAAAATACGTCAAGTGGTACAACTATGACAACGTACACTTAAAAAATTTGGAAAATCTAAAATATGAAAATTGCAAACTATACTAATATTATAAAGAAGTAAAGTTTGTGTGTTTGTTTTTTTTGTAGGGGTTAATCTCTGTAACTACCAATTAAAAAAAATAATAGTAGCAAATTAATAGTGACAGTCCCTGTTCCAACATAGGCTATAATTTGTTACGTTCTAAAAATGAGATTTTTGAGTTACTGAAGGGACTAGAAATTTAAAATTTGGCATGGTATTTACTTATAAGATATCAATGCCATCAATAACAGTTTCTAAAAGAATCTAAAATAAAAAGGGGTGAAAGTGCGCGAAAAGCAATTTAAAAACGTTCTCAATTACAATTTTGATGCAATTCCCGGTTATACCACACCGATTTCAATAGTAATAGTTTCAAATGGACGGTAAAAGTCTTTGCTCTAACACAGGTTATATTTTATGTCGGAGCCACTACCACGTAAGGGTTGCAGGGGCAAAAAGCATTCTAAATTGCAATTTTTGTGATATTAAGAGGCTAACAACTTGAAACTTGGCGTGATATTTACTTCTAAGATTTAAATCATAAAAAAAAACAGTCGAAAAAATCGAAATTTAAATGGGGTGGAAATGCGCGAAAAGAGTTCTAAACATAGTCTAAATTAACATTTCTATGCGATCTCAGGAAATATCTAATCGATTTAAAAAATAATTGATGCAAATTTCTGGCGACAGTCACTGCTCCAACATACGCAATATTTTATATATGTGTCACTATCACCTGAGGTTTGCAGAAGCAAAAAACGTTCTGAAGTGAGATTTTTGTGATATTGAAGTAGCTAACAACTTGAAATTTGGCATGATAGTTACTTAAAAGATATTCCACCCTATATAAAAACAGTCGAAAAAGATTTCAAAATAAAAAATGGGTTAAAATGTGCGAAAAGCCCTTTAAAAAAGTTCTAAATTACGATTTCTAAACAATTGTTAAAAATAGAATCTTTCAATTTAACATTGCAGATACTTATAAAATACGTATGCTAACTAAAAACAATTTTTAAAAAATTCCAAATTTAAAAAGGTGAAATGAATTTTTAAAATGTTCTAAATTATGATAGTTATGAGATCTCAGAGAATACTAAACCGATTTCAAAAATGTTGATTGTAAATTTATGGTGATAGTAACTCCGCTCATAGGTTACATTTTAAGTCTGTGTCATTATCCCCGGGGGGTTACAGGAGCAAAAAACGATAAAATTATGATCTTTGTGACTCTGGAGAGGCCAGAAAAGTAAAATTTGGCATCGTGGTTACTAATAATATATAATGAATTCTAACAATAACTGAAAAAAGTTCTAAGTTTAAAAGGTGCAAAAATTCACGAAAGGTGTTCTAAAAACGTTCTAAATTGAGATTTCTATGCAATTGTTAAAGATAGAAAATTAAATTTGGTGTGGTAAATACATATAATACAAATGATCTCTAAGAAAACTACTAAAAATTTCGAAATTTAAAAGGGTTAAATGAGCAAAAAGCTTTCTAAAATCTTTCTAAATTATGACTTTTGTGGAATCTAAGTAAATACCAGACCGATTTTAAAAGTAATGGTGGCAAATTGGTAGTGACAGTCTCTGCTTTAACATAGGATATTTTCTGGCGTTGCTACTATCAAAAGAGTGGTGTAAGAGCGAACAAATTTCTAAAATTGTAATTATTGTGATATTAAAAGGCCGAGAAAATTAAAATTTTGTATGGTACTGACTTATACAATGTAAATTCTCTCCAAGAACTGTTTCTAAGGAATTCTAAAATTTTTAATTATTTTTTACATGCTTAAAATAATGTATTCTAACATCTAAGTAAATATATTTTTTTTAAATTGGAGTTTTTGAGTGAAAACTCCAAAGGGTACATTTACATAACATGTGAAAACCATTATATAATAAATAAATAGTCTGTTCATGCAGTAATTTTGCCTATCATAAAAAGTAATTGTTTCAATTTTTTAAGTGAATGTCATTAAAGATTAAACGAATTTATAAAACTAAAGCTAGTAGAATTTATTTTTAAGAGATGACGGCGGTGAATCTAATATGTTATCATACACAACAATTTTTTTAGGAATGAAAAGTACCTGGGAAATCGAGTCACTTTCCACAATTTTTTGTACATTCATATTTTAAGTGAAGACATCGTTTCATCATTTTGCTACATTTAAAAATGTAATTTGTATTTTTCAAATCTAGTAATAACAAATGTTAACGGTTCACTTCTCGAGTTATTTCTATATATTTTATTCAATAGCTAAGTTCTCTACGTTGCACTATAACATCTTTAATTTTCGTCCTATATTTCCACTGTCATTAATTAGCAAATTATTCGACTGTCAAGTTAAGTTACACTTCATTCACGCATATTTTCAGCGGTAACGATGATTTTCTGAATGTATTATTATTTTTAAATTGTATATCTTAATCCTTGATAAAATAAATTTCCCGATTTGATGTTTAAAAACAGGTATCAGTAGATTTACATTAACGGACTCAATGATTTGACCCAGATATAAGAGTTTAAGTTATTAAAAACGCTAGAACTTATGTTTTTGTAGCGTACTTCCAAACTGTTTTTGACTTGAATAAAGAGTAATTCAAGGTACATGTACTTTCCCAGTAAAATAATCTCCAATAACAATTTTTTGCTGATTCTAGTTCGAATGCTTTCCCTTATTATGCTTATTCTATTGCAAAGACCTTCTAAAATATATGTATTGGAAAATAGGACGATAATTGTGTTATTGCTTAGCTTTAACTCTTGAAGAAACAAATTAGTAATGCCAATGATGTTGAGAAATTCCCTAGTAAACTGGGACGCTGTTTCTGGCTTTCCTTTTACTGATTCCCAATCAAGTCTTGATTTTGGAAACATCTCAATATTACCTGAACTTATTGACAATTTGATATAATGGTATAAGTAGTGATCGAGTCCTACCCCTAACATTTCCTGATAATTTTCTATTACTAGACGGTTTCCAAACACGTCTTTAGATAGATTGTCATTTGAAAGTATATCCATCTAAAGGCAAAATCCGGGGCAATAGAATCCATAATGGATACCACGAATCCTGGAAGACATTCCTGGGGCTGTCTCTCAACAGTATAATGCACGCCCATATGTTGCAAGGAATGTTAAAGAATTCTTGTCAGCAGAAAACATACAGTTTCTTCCGTGTCCTACATGTTCGCCGGATAGGTCGCCTATTAAAAATGTGGGGAATTTCGTTGGTCGGCGTCTCGCTATTGATCCTCGTCCAACAGATAAACTTTGGATGCGCATGCAAACAATAAGGAATGTTCTTCCCCATTCAAAATATGTTCGAGTCGTATGCCACGTCGTATAGCAGCTCTTATTGCAGAGCGCGGTGACTACGCCAAAGACTGATGTCAGATATTTAATATATATATATATGCTTTGAAAATGTAAGCATTTGTTTGTACTAGTACCAGTCTTTTGTGCATTAAATTTCCTTAAATTCTGATGATTCCTTCATGGTATTGCAATTTTCACAAACATGAATGACAACATGCATATATATTTTTGATTTACATCTAAAAGGTTACTCTTCCATAATCGGGCTGCATGAGATAGAGATACATTTTAAGAAGAGCAAATCTTGAAAACTATTTTTAAAGCCATAAAAAATCAGTAAATTGAGATACCGTTTTGAAAAGAAATTCCATTTGAATGTGTATTTTTATTTTAATACACGGTGTAAAAAGTAAAATTGCGAGATACTTAGAACATAAAAAATACTACAATAAAACGAAATTCATTCGCCAGGTCATTGCCACCGTCAATATAATGTCAGCCTTACCTTACACAATGACATGTTTTTGGTTTATTATATAGATGTAAAAAAAAAATAGGGATGTACTTTAATGTATCGTCTACTGCAATATGACTAAATATCGCTCTTTTTAATGAATTATGTTTAAATGATAGGTATTCTCGAGACTTTTGTTATTTTTTCTCGTTCTCTTGTAAAAGTTATAATAAATTATCAAATCTATTAAGTTAAAAAATAATTATCGTAAAAGTCGTTTTATTTAGAATTTTCTTTCAAAAATTCAAATAAAATTTAAAAAAAGGAAACAGAGCAATTTTTCAGTGATTATTGAAAATATATACGTAGTTTACTTATAAACGTAAACGTAACGTTACGTGTAAACGTAAATTAACAAAAATTCCTTATTTATTACATTTTCAAAATTATATTCTTTGAGTTAATAAGTTATATTTTAATGAAGTATATCAAATATTTCAAATTTTCATGTTTATTTTTTAATTACATTTTCATTTTACATAAAAAAGTATTATTTTATGTATGTTTATTTTTTAAGCGTGCGAAGTTAATATAGAAAATAATATACCTTAATCAATGTGTCGTCATTTTAAAGGATTTTCTTCATCAGAAGTTTACTATCATTTATGTATAGTAATATTATCCTTTTTTAAAGACACATTAAAAAGGCGGATACTGCATTTCGGAAATATGGCAGAATTTTGCATTAAAAATCCGCTAAATTGCCAACACAGACTCCTACGTAGAATGTAAAATGTAGATAGAATGTTTGACGAAATGTGGCAGCACTGCAGGAATTAATTACAAAGCGAAATCATCTTCACAACCAAATATGCCTCGCTTACCAGGAAACAGAAATATTTTTAAAGTGTGCATAAGCTATTCTCAAATACAAACTGGCTATTTTGTGACGCAATTCCTAATTTATTTTTGTTCGCAAACGAAGCAACTTAGCTGGTGCACTTTTACGAAACTATGCAATTGAACTGTTTTTCGATTTTTTGGTAAGGGTAGAAGATCTTTCAGAAAATTCTGTCAAAATTGACGTTTTAAACAGAAATACCGACACGACACCGCATAAAATGAAAAAAGCCGTCGTCCTTAAACAGCACTCACTTATACCAAAAGCAGTAATTTATTTATCGAAAAATTAAAAAAAAAAACTTTTCTATTATAAAGTTCTTCAATCATTATGCCTGCAAGTAGTTTAAAAATAAACCAGAAAATGTGTCAGAAAGTTGCGCGTTGTTGAGTTGGGAAAACAGTGGCGCATCCAAGATTATGCTTTGGAGGGGACTAGCATATTTTAGTGGCTTATATGCGCACAGATCTGGTCGGCCCGATGCCAAACTCTGTCTTACTTTCATTTGATTTGATGGGACGTGCCGGATCAGGTCCTGAATTACATTTTTTCTGTTGATTTGAGCAGAGTTGTAACCAGCCAGAGGAAGCTCTGGAAAATTTTGGTGGGGCTAATTATGAATGCTTTTAAGATGTTACATAATGAAATACTGTACTAAAATATATCTTAGTTTTTTGCGAATTTCTGTTGTGTTTCTGTATTCGAATAATTTTAAAGTGTGTTTGCAATCAAACGACTTAAAATTTTATTATTAAAATGTCAAAATATTATGAAGGTTAAAGAGAGCAAGAGGTTGCCTTAAATTTTCATTTAAGTAAATTTTAAACATGCTAATATTTTGAATTTCATAATAAAATTTATAAAAGAGAAAAAATTGTGTGACAAGATTAATATATTTTAAAAAAATCTGATTTTTTAAGGATCTATTTTAAAAAAAATAATATTCTTTCAGGATTGAAAAAAAAAATTAAATATGTCTAGTTTGTGAGGGGCTTCAGCCCCTTTAGCCTTCCCCTTGGGTAAAAAAAAAAATCGAGACTTATTTTAAGAGATTTATTGCAACTAGTCTATTTTACGAAAATTATGGTTGATTCCACTATTTATTTCACTTCTCTTTTTTTGCATAAGTATTTGCAAAAAAATATAGAGGTTAGTCTTTTTCCTGTGTCAAAAGTTTCTTTAAAATATTCCCAAATTTTAAATTAAACAAATTAATTTTTAAAAATATATTTTAATTTTTTTAATGAAAAAATAATAAAAAAGTAATTTCAATAAACAATGTTTATGTGCTTTTGTATTTTCAGAAATTTATTTTCTACACTAATAAGTTTCTTTTAAACGAAGTAGAAGATTTTTTTTTTTTTTTGTCTACTTGTTAATCTTTTTTACGGGCGGTGATAGATTCCTGGACGGATCGTGTAAACCGACCTCTACCCGTACCGTGCTGTGTGTGGAGTCGTTTTGTCGGTAAATTGATTTATTGCGGATCTTGCTGAATATAAATGTTTCACGGCCGGCTCTATTTTGAGTTAGGATTTAGCATTTTCGAGTTCGATTCGGAGGGACCCGATTTTTTTTAAAAAAGGAATGAATATTTTTCGGCAAACAAATCATAAATTTGAATATTAATGACTGTATATGTGTTCATTTTTAACACTTTCCAACAAAGTTGAAAAGTGTTCCTGACTTCGGTTTGTCTGCCCGTCTCTATACGTTCCCTATTTCAAATGAAGTTTGTAGCATGTTTAGTTCATTTACAGGGACAGTCAAAAGTTTTCCGTTACATTATGACCAATGAGAAAAAATCGTTTCAAATAATTTTTAATGGTGTTACTCTCTTTCAAACATAGTAAAATTGATATTAATTTATGACGTCCACTAAAATATGCATTCTGTTGAATATGCTGTGCAAAGAATAGATATTGTTCATTTACAGGGTCACACAAAATAATTCCGTTCATAATGGTATAGGGGGAATCGTTTGCAGTGTATTTGAAAAGATTTCAGATACTATATTGTATCTTAATTACTGTATATTAGTAATGATTGCTCGAAATACATTTTTAATTATGATATGTGCTTTTTTTACTGTATTTATGCATAATATAAAGTGCGTATAAATGCTTTAGTTCACATACAGGGCTACAGAAATGAATTCGTAGAGGTTAATGAGTATGGGCAGAAATTGCTTAAAAGTTGGTTTTAAAAGAATTATGCATTTTTACGCTGAACTTCATTTAGTTTACTAAGAAATATTTGTAGAATATAGATAAAATGATACACAGGGCTACGCAAAGAGTTGGATACATGACCGTCTATGGGTGATAATTTCTGGAAATATAATTTAAGTAGTTTTAAGAGTCTTTTAGTTTGAATTAAATTTTAGCTAAATAGTGGCATGTAATAAAGGTACTAGGTAAACTACAGGGCTGTACAAAAGTATTCAAGTTTGCTTCCATCTATTAGTATAAATTGCTGAAATAGAAATTTTATCCTGTTATGCTTTTTCTTGCTAAACCTATAACTTGCTTATTAATAATATAAAAAATTCTTATATTTCACTTGAATAAAATAATACCAAAATATATGTAGTATATAAATTTTCAGAATTTTCGTGAAATTATATTTAAATTAAATTTTTTAAATGAAGCATTTGAATTTATAAGAGATAGTTGAAAAAATATGTATAATTTCAAAAAACAAAGTTTGCTGCATTCTTTTATTTTCGAAGTTTTAGTTTTTTAGTAACTAAGTAGGGATTTTTTTCAAATTTTCTAAATTTTTTTGTTGTGTATTTCACAAAAATATCACCTCATTTTAATTAAAAAAAGCGTGGAAGGACAATATAGGACAGAATATTTCTCCAAGATAGAAGTAGAAATAAAATAGAATTAAAAACTTCAACAAAAGAGGGCAACTCTTTGATAATTAATTATAAGGTGAAAAATGCATATGTAGGGTAATTCCGGGATTTATGCCGCACATTTTTTTTTGAGTTTGAGTATAAAGTCCTCATGGTGGACATAAAATAAAAAAAATCATGCTGTGCTATATTTAATGTTAAATATACAACGCGTGTATTGCGACAAAAAATCTCAAAACAAATTATTAACATTTTTTAACAATTTTTTTCTAAAACATTACACTGAGGCGCGTCACCCGTACATTCAGTCTGAGATGCCGCACTTGTGCGGTAGTTATGCCACGCTTGTAATAAGAGCAGAATGAAATTATAAAGAAAAAAATATTCATGTCTGGACTATAATTAACGATGTAATAACAAAATGAAACTAAATGGGTACAGTGAAACGTATTAGTAGATTCAAATTAATAATTGTTGCCTACACTGTAAAAAAAAATCTGTGAAGTTACTAAAGTTTTTCTAGGAAACTTGGATTCCTAGAACTTTTCATGCAACGGCAACAACAAAATTTCATGTAACAGACACACTTTTGCGCCGAAAATCAAAAAATCTGTAAGGTTACTAAGAATTTTTTTGGAAACTGGGATTCCAAAAACATTTCATGTAACTCCAGCCAGGGTTACAAATAAAAGTTTAGTAAGATTACTGAAATTTTAGCAGATTCATTTGTAAAGTTACAGATTTTTGTAGCTTTACAAAAACTAGTTTGTAGATTTGCAGCTTTTTTCGTACAGTTACAAGTGAAAGTTTAGTAAGCATGTAATTTTACATCTGTAGAACTACAGATTTTTTTTTTTTTGAGTGTACTTTTACTATTAAAATTATCGACTTATTTTTATTTTTTTTTTACATTAAATTTTAATTGCTAATTCAGAAACAACATAACATCAATGTATTAGAAAGGAAAAAGAAAAAAGTAAAATTGTGTTGACATAATTTATTTGTTAACCCTTTTGGGGACCGGTGGCTTTTACACAAATTTTATTCGGTTGGTACCACTTTTTTAAAAGAAGTTAATTTTATTTAAATAATCATGAAAACGCTCTAATTAAATAAAGCAAATATTACTTTTCTTTTTTTACTGGTGCCAGAAACAAATTTTGTAAGCTCTTTATGAAGGTGCTTATATGCACCTATGGTCTCTAATGGGTTAAGAGACCTGTTTTTTTATTACAACCTACAGAAAAAGTGTCGAAAAAGTACAGTCTTTATGTAACTACGTTTAAACCTATGATGCAACGAAGCCAATTTCCTCGAAGCCAAAACGGTTCCTCTTTTTTGGAGTAGTTTTCTAAACATTCCTTGCAAAGAACGTCTGCGTTACGCGTAATCCAATTTTTCATTATTATCACTTGACTTGCATCTTTCTTGCCCTTCTTACTTTTTATTTTCCCCTTTTTCTCCATTGGTGTTAGTAAACTTGATAACATGCCTAACATGGTTAGTCTGTGCAAAAAGAAAAGGAAAAGTTAATAACACTTAATCATCCTGTACAGAAGAAACTGCGGTATGTATACCGGAATAGCAGTGCGGAATGTATCCCGTTTTACATGGTGCAGACGTCGGCCATCACAGTTACATGCCATCGCTAAGAGGAATGGCATAACCATACACACATTACTCCATGCAAACCCTAAACTTAGTTTTGACTCCGAAATCATGCATGCATTTAGTGGGTCAATCCATTTCAAGTGGTCCAGCACTGGTTGCTCGACCATTTTTTAAAAATCTGAAATTTTTTATACAACAACCCTAATATGATGGAAGTTCAAAATGACTATTATTTTAATTTTATCAATTTTTGTTTGCGCATGGCGGCCATCTATGTTTCATCGTCTGTAGCAATTTTATCACAAGAAGGGTTTACGGAATTGTAAGTAATTCATCGTTTATTTATCCAATTCAACTGCCGATTAAAGCAATTTGTACAGAATTTATTGGACTAAAATCTGGTAATGGAGTAGTTTCCGAAACTAACTGCTTATTGGTAAAATTTAAGCATGAACTTTCAGTTTTTTCAAAAATTTGTCCGTTTACAAAAGGAAATTTTTCTAGCAAGGAAAACTGTCAACATGACATAATTTTTTTTTTACAAATAGGCCGAAAGTACTTGTACTCTCACGCCGAGTTCCAGATCTGGGACTTGCTTTCTCTTCGCTAAAAAAAAATCCCAATTTTTTCAAAAATGACAAAAATCGCACTTTTTAGGCTTTGATATTTCTGGTGGAGCACGAGATAAAAATCTGAATTTTTTTTTTTATAAGAGTATTGTATGGTAGTGTTATGCACAAGAAATTTCAAGATGGAGATTTGATTACAAGCTGAGATATGGTAAG
Organism: Maratus speciosus; assembly: GCA_963932465.1. NCBI lineage: Eukaryota > Metazoa > Arthropoda > Arachnida > Araneae > Salticidae > Maratus > Maratus speciosus. The sequence continues at coordinate 17,605,398 of OZ010800.1, read as the reverse complement.
GGCAACATGTCAAAACAATACTGCCAAACTATTGTTTTGTTGTAGTCACAGCTAAGTATTTATCTCAGAGTGTCATTTAAATTTATGTTTTTGATTATCAGTAACCGAAAATAAAGCTCTTTGCAAAGCTTAGCAATTAATTAAAAAAATAATTATGCCTAAGGCCATACATTTTGTATGGTTTCAGTAATTTTTGTTGAAAGTAATTTTAGTAACTAAAAGAAACCTCAGCACTTTTACATAAAGAAAAAAAATATTTTTATGTCCTGCTCTTTGCAAAGAACCTAGGCTGTTTGCAAAGAGCCGGGTTAATTGGAGAATCATCTCAGATTTTCCAAATAGCCTGATATTTTTCAGGCTTATTGCAAAGAGCCTAAAGAACCTTAGGCTAATTGGAATAAGTCAATTCATTTCTCAAACAGGCTACATTTTTTATGCTCATTGCAAAGAGCCTAAATTACTTTAGGCTAATTGAAAATTGATTACTTGCGTCAATTCCACCGAACCACAACCCGATCCGAGCAAGAGAAAATAATTTCCGTCGTAAGGCAATTTAGCTAAAACCTGAAAATTCCCTTGGAATTCAACCCAAAGCCCGATCTGAACCCGAAAAAAAAATCCATCGAACCGTAACCCAATCCGAGAAAAACAAAATAATTTCCGTCTACACTCAGTGAGCAGAACCTGAAAATTCCATTTGAAGTCTACCCAGAACCCAATCCGAACCAGACAAAAAAGAAAATGCTATCCAACCGTAATCCGATCGTTGCAATATAAAATATTTTACACCGAAACACAACCCGACCAGAACCTGAAAATCTGATTTTATTTGAAACTGAAACCCGATGCGAACCCAAAAACAAATTCCACCTAACCATAACTCCATCCGAAAACGACAAAATAAATTCATTGGATACGCAGCAGAACCTGAAAGTCAACCCGAAACCCGATCCGAACCCGAAAAATAACCATCGAAACATAACTCGGTCCGAGAAAGACAAAATAATTTGCGTCGACACGCACCGACCAGAACCTGAACATTCCGATTGAAATCTACCCTAAAACCGATCCAAACATGACACAAAAGTAAATTCCATCCAATCGTATCCCAATCTGTGCAAGACAAAGTAATTTCCGTGAAAACGTAACACGAACAGAACCTGAAAGTTCCATTTTAAGTCAACCCGAAACCCGATTCGAACCCCCCCCCCCTCCCCCACAAAAAAGAAAAAATTCATCGAGCCGTATTCCGGTCTGAGAAAGACAAAATAATTTCCGTCGACACGCACCTAACAGAATATTAAACCCGAACCGAATCCGAACAAAAAAGTTCCATCCAACCGTAACACGATCTGTGCAAGTCAAAATAATTTCCATTGAAACGCAAATCGACAAACCTGAAAATTTTATTTGAAATAACCGGAACCGGATTAGAACCCGAAAAAAATCCATCGAACCCGATCCGAGAAAGACAATAATTTCCGTCGACACGTACCGACCAGAATCTGAAAATTTCAATTGAAGTCTATCTTAAACCCGAACCAAAGCCGAAAAAATTAAATTCCACCCAATGGTTATCCAATCTGTACAAGACATAATAATTTCCATCAAACATAACTGGACAGACATGAAAATTTCATTTGAAGTCAACCTCTTTGAAATTACACTTAGACATTTAGTCGTTGTCACTGTACATTTATCTATATCTTTACGGTGGGGTTGAGGTGGTGTTTGTTTTTTAATAATTTTTTTGCCAATACAAAAAAGTGTTTATTAACTTTAATTATCAAACAGTTGCTTAAATCAAACCTGCCAATAAAGCGCTTTTCTTTTTCTTTTCTTTTTCTTTTTTTTAATCAAATTTATTCAACAACCAATCGACATCGACTCTTGGAATCTTCTTCATCTACAGATGTCATTGTTACAGCACTTTTCTTACTTATTTTTATATTATTTTGATTCATCAAACCACCTTTCAAGTACATAAAGGGAAAAAATAACAAAACTCAGCCTCATCTGCAAATGTCATTATTGTAAAAAAATCCTAAAATATATTTCCTAATTTTCACTAGATAAATATCTTCTCTGCATTATGCTGGGAAAACTTTAAAAATCTGCATCATCTGCAGATTTCATTATTGCAGAAATGCTCTTATATATTTTTACTTTTTTCTATCTTTACAAGAATTTGGATTCGTGAAAATTTTCGAATTCCGGTTTTCGACGGATTTACACGTTTTAGGAGTCAGAGATCCAGAAAAACATGTTTTTAATAAATGTCTGTCTGTAAGTATGTCTGTGAGTCTGTCTGTGAGTCTGTCTGTCTGTGAGTCTGTCTGTCTGTGTGTCTGTGTGTGAGACACAAATTTTGTGGGCACTCTATCTCAAGAACTAATGCACGGAATTTAATAAAAATTTATATTCAGTTAGTCCCTGTTATACATTCGTGCTGAATAGTGTTTAGTGTAAATCGCTCAACAGGTGGCGCTGCTATGCTGCATTTTTTACGATTTCCACAATGGCTCTATCTCAAGAGCTCGCACGGATCAAGAAAGACACGGATTTTCATGCAACTTCAAATTCAGTTAGTCCTTGATATGAGTTGATATTTACAATGTTTTTGTGTAAAACGCTTCGCAGGTGGCGCTGCTATACATCATTTTTCCTGATTTCCGCAATGTCTCTATCTCAAGAACTAATGCGTGGATTTTCATCAAACTTCAGATTCAGTTAGTCTTTGATATGAGTTGGCGCTGAGTACGTTTTGATCAAAATCGCCCAAAAGGTGCTTCTGCTATGCTACATTTTTCCTGATTCCCGCAATAGTTTTTTATCAAGAAGGGATGGACGGATTTTAATCAAACTTCCGATTTAGTTACCAAGTTGACTTCAGTTGTTACTTATTACGTTTTGGTATATATCGCCCAACAGGTGGCGCTGCTATGCAGAATTATTTACGATTTCCGCCATAGCTTTACTCAAACACTAATGCACGGATTTTCATGAAACTTCAGACTCAGTTAGAAGTTGACATAAGTTGTTGCTGATTTTAGTATGAATCATCTAACCAGCTGCATTTTTCAGGAAGTATTAACGTGTATAAGATAGAAGAAAGTTTAAATCACAACAAATCCATTATTCGTTTGATTCAAAGTTCACTTGGAAAAATGGACCAGCGCAGCAGGCATAGCCTGCTAGTATATATATAAAATCCAAACGGAAATTTCGTTCCGAACGCCTAGATTTTGAGTTCTACCGAATGGATTAATATACCGAAAGGTTTTAAGCTATAACACATCATTCTACCTAGATTAGTTATAGAATTATGACGGAAAGTTCTTTTATTTTGGACGATAAGGTTTACCATTATATTTCTTGGCGAAATTTATCGTTGATAAAAAAAAAAAAAAAAATTGAAACGGCTATTACACCTCGAAAAATAAAAGAAAGAAACTGTTATTAATTTTATTTCAAAGAAAAAAAGAAGAAAAATCCGTTTTAATGAGGAAAAATATTAAAAAACGAAATGATTTAATTTAAACCTGAAAGAAATATTTGTAATGCTTAAAAATTAATTTAATAAGAAAGATTACAATTGATACGCAATATTTGGCTCTTTATCGTTTGCGTTAGATTATAGAAACGAATCTGAAAATTTGATTAGATGAAATTTCAATGACATTTTTTTTCTTTTCGTTATTTTCTTTTTTCCTTATATCTAATTGTCCCATCACGCGACTTATAGAAGAAACAAGCAGTTGTAATTGTGAGTCACATGTGTAGTTACTATTCGTTTCTTTGCGATTTTTTCTTTTTCTTTTGTCGCCAGACAATGTGATTTTAAGCCAAAAATGCATAAGCGTGACATTAGATTGATATGTTCTCACAAATGATGTTTATTTAAGAGAAAGAGATCATTTTTGAGTATATTTTTATATTCAATTGTAATTTATATAGATATCAGTTAATATTTTAAAAATGGAATCGGATACTTAAATTTCAGTGTGAATTTCTGTTACACATACATATTGTAAAATAATTTTATACTTTTTAAAATGTTTTTCACCGTAATTCCAAAAGCATGTGGTATTTATAAACTCGAACTCAGATCAACGAATATTACCCATTTTTTAAAGCAAATATTATCTATTGTTTATTTCATTTTTTCTCAAGCCATATCGCCAATCTCATTTATAGGAAAATTCACAGCATCAAAAGCGAGGAAATAAAGATAATTTTTAAGGAAATTTATGCAATAATACGTTATTACTATCGAAAAATTCAACATTTTGAAAAAAAAAATTACAAGTCTTTTGCTATTCGTCATTTCTTCTTTGTCTTTCTTCGTACTTTCTCCTCTGTTATGAATATTTCAAATGATATTGAACTAATTTTTTATCATCGAGTCACCGCAAAATGGCATGTCTAATATAGTATATAAAATAAAGTCTGAATTAGGGGGCTAATTAACGCACAGCGCAAACTACACTGTTAAAAATAAAGTGCGATGTTTCACCAAGAAAATGGTTAAAAGTCGCTGAAATTTAGCTGCAACCAAGATATAGGTGATAAGTTTCACCAGTTTATTGGTGCTTTCATAAATACCATTATATTAGTGAAATGTTAAACCATGATTCAGGTTTTTTATAAATCCAATTTTCTGGTGAAAGGTTGAACCATAAATCAGGATTTTTTTTAATTCAATTTTATAGTGAAAGGTTGAACCATAAATCTGGGTTTTTTTAAATCCAATTTTCTGGTAAAAGTTTGAACCATAATTCAGTTTTTTTTAAATCGAATTTTCTGGTAAAAGGTTGAACCACAAATCAGGATTGTTTTTAAATCCAATTTTCTGGTGAAAGGTTTAACCATGATTCAGAGTTTTTTTAAATAACATTTTCTGTTGAAATGTTAAATCATAATTCAAGGTTTTCTCTATTCCAATTTTTCGGTAAAAGGTTTAACCACGATTCAGGATTTTCTCTCATCTTTATGAGGAAAGGTTACACCGGATTGTAGTTTTCTTTTTTTTCCCTCACTTTGGTTTTCAATTTATCATTTTATGGTATAATAATAAACAAAATTTCAGATTATGCGAGATTATATTGCAGTAGGGAAAGCATATATATTTTTTACCGATATTAAATTTTATACTGATATTAAAACGATTTTATATTAAACCGAACATTATTAAATTTTTAATTATTGATTCGATTGTCTTTGAAACATATTTAAAAAACAAATGTAAACCAGTTTGATCTAATCTGATTTCATAAAGTAACTGCATTTTTTTTCTTCTCACAAATATTACCATTCTGTCATTGTACTTTTTGGAATATTTCTCTGCACTCACTTACACTTAGTCCATTTAGTGCTTGCTTATTAACAAAAAAATATTAAAAAAAATAATAATAATTTTCTTAGATTTAAATGTATACCCAGTTTTCATTATATTTCAATTTAAACAATTATTGAATGAATTTCTTCAACCAATATTAATTTTTGCACAAGTTTGAAAAAGTTTTTTCCACAACGCAGTTAGCTGCTGCTTTCATGATCTGTAATTTTTTTTTTTTTTTTTAATTGTCGTGAATCTATAGATGGGCGATTCCATGGAGAGTTTCACACACATAACGCAGGCTTTAATTTGCATTTATTCAATTATTTATTAAATTTTAATGTTAATTCTGATTTTAAGTGGTATGGTAAATAAGTTACTGATATATTTTTAAATTTAAATGTGTGGCAATAAAACTCACAGAAGTATATCATTTAATTTCATTACTCAAAATGTGCTTTTTTTCTACTTTAGAAAAAAAGCACAGTTTGAGTATGAAATTAAATTATATATTTCTGTGAGTTTTACTTACACACACTTAAACTAAAAAATATGTTAATAACTTATTTACCATACCACCTAAAATCAGAATTAACATTAAAATATAATAAATAATTGAATAAATGCAAATTAAAGCCTGCGTTACGTGTGTGACTCTCCACATGGAATCGCCCAGATGCTGAAATTTTTATATTATACAGTTCTCAAATTTTTACCTTCTTTTCACAAAACAAAAAATAAAAGTATTTTAATTAGCAAAAAATATTTATAGACATTTCTGCATATACTTAATATAAAGGTACAATTGTTACACATATGAAAATTTCACATATTTTCATTATTTTAAGTTACATAATTTTTAATAGTACTATTTTTGAACAGTAAAATTGACTAAAAAAAAATTAATTTTTCTACTGTTGCTGACATATATCGACAGTAACAATCTAAGCAATCCACTTCCCCTTTTCCTCAAATTGAATTATTGTCACATAATTTTCATTTTTACGTCGTTAAAAAAAAGGGGGGGGGTTGCCATTTGAAATGCAATTAAATTAAATCTGTATTTCAATTTACTGATTTTTCATAGTTTTAAAAATAATTTTCAAGAATGATTCTTTTAAAAATTTATACTGCACACAGCTCGATTATGCAAAATTAGCTAATTTGGATATAAAAACAACAACAACAAAAAAAAAAAACTCAGAATTTGTTTCTGTTTAACATTCAATAATGAATATAACACTTTTCAATAAATAAAGACAAAACATAGCGGATACATAATCAAAGTATATGCGTAAACACTGAAATAATCAGCATGAAAAAGGCAGCTATAAGTAGCAGAATCCATCTAACCTCTAATATCAGCTAATACAAAAGTATTACTTTAAATTTTACTTTTAAATACACAATGTACATCCATAGTATATTAAATACTTACTTTGAAGGGTTAATTTAATAACAGCAGTGTCGCCACCAAGCGACTAATTATTGTTACATATATAGTTTTTCAGTATTCCTAAATGATAATCTATGATGACAATTTATTTATTTTTTAACAATACTCGTAGAGAAGAAAAATATTCACCAACAGCATCCTTGCAATAGCTGAAAAAAGAAATGATTACAGGCACAATTAAATAGCAACACATTTAAGTTGGTTTGCCGTATGCCGCTCCATTTATTGAAAATACAAATTATATAATCATTAGATTATATGTATAGTATGTCAGACTAATATTTATTGTAATATAATATCATTTTACATAGAGTTTCTCCCAGACAGTTTTAGGAGGGTGCTGCGCTCTGTCTGACCATTCAGGTCATCAAATATTTACATTCTTGAAGCTTAGTATATTCTGAATCAGGATTTCAGTCAGGTAAAATGGAAGAGATCAAAGCATCAGGTTAATTTCTCCACCTGTTTTAAATGAAAGAGTAAATATTTTAAGACATAAAATTGTTTCTTGTGCAGACATAACAATAAAAGTCAAATTTCACACAGGGGAAATAATCAAAAAATTAAACAGCATATAATTCAAATCTCTTTTACAAGGAAATCTTCAGCATTTGAAAAATCATTGATGGTCCACTGGTCAGAGAAAACCAAAAATGATATTGGACATTGGACCACTAATTTGAAAATTTTAGTAGTCAGCAGGATCAATAACTTGTTCCCCCTTCTCTCACAGGGTCACAGGTAAACTTAAGTATTCCCGTCCCAGAGAAAACCACAACCAAGCAAAAATCAACACAATTTTATTTATTTAAAAAAATAAATAAATAAAACTGCATTAAACGTAAACCTTAGTCAATAGAAATATTGGAAATATCTAAATAATTTTATAGTTTTTCTTTATGTACTGTTTATTTAATTTTTAGTCATAATTTTACATTTTATTATGTTGAAAATTTTGGATAACTGCAAAGTAAGTTTGTAAGAAAAAACTGCAGAATTCTCCAACTGTTAGGTAGAAGGAGAATATAGTGAAATTCTTGAATCAAATGTGGAAAAATATTGCAAAAAGTGGCAGCTGGTTGAGGAAAAAAATTCGTCAATTGTGTTAGGCGTAATTTACTTATTTTTAAGAAATTTTCCTTTAAAATATATTATTTGTACACAGCACGCGCCCCCCCCCCCTTTTTTGTATATCATTAATAGCTTGGTTCTATTCAAAAATTTTCATTGTACACTTTCTTTATTTTTAAGAGTTTAGTTTAAAGTCAGTTGTGTTTTCTAAAAATAATAAAAATAAATAAATAAATAAAAGTAATTTAATAAATTAAGCCCCCTTTCTTTTTATTAATTTCTCGTACTTAAATTATGTTACAACATGTACATGTTGTTATTCAAAAACATTCCTCTATTTTTCTGTAAATAAAATCTTTTTATTTTGGGATACTCTCTCACGGAAAAAAAAAATCCCCCTTTCTCTCTTTTACTAGCAAACGTGGGGTAAATGGTCAGCTGTGTTCAGATACGGCAAATTCAGCTTCCAGAAATAATTGGGACCACACACGTTTACATTTTAAACACATGATTATTGTGTGGGAATGATACTTTTCTCATAGCATACCAGCTCCTTTTTACAATGCAGTTTTATGACTTTGTTTACGAAAGAAAATTCTTTAAGCAGCTGCAAGTATTGCCTGGGCTTCCGAGATTTGAGTTCACGTGATGTCCCCGTGGTTAGAGGGACGTAGCAACAAGATGTTCTTGGCATCAGGTAGGGAAATTGACCAATGAAGACAGTTTTTGCTCCCCACCCTTTATTGCTTCCTGGGAAGTAATGCGGGAAGATTGAGAGGGTCCTAGAAGCGAGCGCGTGGTCTGTTGGTCGAGTAGCGTTTTTTCTAGGTGTGTCCTGAGTGCAGTAAGATGTGAAACAACATAAAATTTTGAGGGGCCAAAGGAGGCCTGGGAACCCCCCCTTTTTTTGTCGAGGCCTAAAACAATTTTTACAAAGGAGATTCGCTTTGAGACCGAAGACAGAGAAGGTCGATTTTTGCGATTAAAGAGTATGAATTGAACTGTAAGCGTAAGCTACTGGATTTTCGTTTTTTTTTAAAGAATGGTAAGTGAGCGCGGTTTTAGAAGGTGCATCTTTTGACTTTGCTGGTGAGCTGGATATACCTGGCTGCTGACCGAGCATCGGACGAGTTAAAAATGCCCTGATATCAGATTCTGTGAAATAGAGATCCAAGATAAATCGTGGGCATTCGAAGCAAGACGTTAGCATCCCGCTCCCTTTTCTGCTAAGCTTCAATTCATCCTAGAAATATATTACGGAGGATGCCTGCTTGTTTAGAGTTTAAGCAAAAATAATTCCAGCTACTTCCACGGAGAGCGATATCGGCTGCTGTCTTCAATTCCAAAACGATTTCCTAACTCATCGGGTAAAGCTGCGTACCGAAGGAAGTGTGAGGTGTGTAGCCCACCACCTGAAACTATTTTCAAGATAAGGAGTTTTTTTTTATACTACAGAAAAAAAAGAAAAAAAACACTGCCAGTTAAGATATGGTCGTCAAAGAAAAATCATCTAAAAAAAAATTGTGTTTAAGATAACTATGCGTGAACAGTACTAGATAACCAACTCCAAACTGAAAAAAAAGGTAATTGTTAAAAGAAAAAAAAAGAATAACTTGTGGTGTACAATCTCTGAAACTTACTATGGATTACATTGGGTATGTTAATTTTTTTTTCTTGTTCCATTATAACGTAATGATTGATTATCTTTGTTTTAATTTTACAATCTGTATAATAGAAGCCAGAAAATGTCAACATGATAAAGTCTTTCCTATTAATGTTAGAATATTTACAATATCATTTGTTAATTGTGATAGCTTGAGAAATAAGTTTTGAAACACCTGTATGTATAAGAGTTAAAACTCCCTATGAAGAATTAAATTAATTTTAATCCTATTCTCTTGACTTGTATCTATTTTTGCACTGCTAAAACTATTCCTCAATAAAGTAACTTCACTAGATTTAAATAAGTAAATATACTTTAAAAACAGAAATAATGAGAATAAATGTTTCAGTTCAAATTAACCCAAGAAGAAGTAGCAATGTTCTGTTTCTGTAAGATTAATCATATTAGAATCATATATTAATTTAAGAATAAAGATTTAAAAGAAATCATTAACAAATTGAAGAATATAGAGAATATGAACAGTGTTTCTTCTAGTTTTTTTTATTGTAATGAAGGTAAACAGCATAAGTTAACTAAAATTTTCAATTTTACACACGTTTACAATTTAATGAATTTAGCCACATTACGATCACAGCCCATAGAGTTAGATTCTTTTTATGTATGACTTTGAAGCTTGTTTTCATATTTCAGCTCTTGACTATTAACTTATTCAAAATTCTTAAATTAATCTACCTTTTCAGTTCATTCACATTCCTTTAAGTAATTTGTCTTGCGGTATGTTTAAATTTCATTTAATTAATTATATTCATCTCCTTTTAAGAGATTTTCTCTGGTCATGGATGAATATTCTGACTCTATGACAATTGTTGGGGTTGATCTGAGCAGATAAATTGAGAACCCTGTATTGCTTTAGTATTTTGTTGCAGTTTTAAAATTCCTTAAGTGTGGCATTGATATTTTAGGGTTAAAGTTTTCCTTTTCAGTAATTTTAGTAATTCAGCTAGAAGTTATTGTTATGATTTTATATACAGGATTCAATCTAGGTGGAAATTTAACTGCTCAGAGAAAAAAATCCATAATTGTGATTAACAAAAACTGACGTTTGCCATTTGGCTGCAATAGGGTGTCAACGATTTTAATCAGTTGATTTAAATCAACGATTAAATCATGATTTGAATCAACTGATTTTTTTTAAATCATTGATTAAAAACACAAATTTTCTAAATTTTAAAATGACATATAAAATTATTAAAATCTAAGATGAACAGAAGTAGAAAACCAAAATAATAAGTGGCATTTTTAGAAAAGACGATACTCTTCGTTTTATGATTTTGAATTTTTATGAGCGAATGTTATTAATCATGGTCAAATGTTTATAAAATTCAATTAAGACACTCTATTCATTCAAGGAATGCAGTAATTCCCTCACAAAACAAAATTATCATGAATGTAAATGATGTTATATCAAATATAAAGACAATAATAGAAAAAAAACAATCTGGATACATGTAACTTTTAAAAACAATGCTTAAAATTCATATAAATCTCCTCTTTTTCTTATTTTGTTTGTATAAATTACTTTAAACATGGTAACTAATGTTTAAGATACTGATAGAGATATATATTATAAGTTTTTAAAAGCAATAAGTTGCATTTTTAGAAAAGGCGATACTCTTCGTTTTATGAATTTGAATTTTTATGAGCAAATGTTATTATTCACCGTCAAATGTTTATAAAATTGAATTATCCACTAAATTCATTCATGGAATGCAGTAATTCCCTCACAAAACAAAATTATCATGAATGTAAATGATGTTACATCAAATATAAAGACAATAATAGAAAAAAAAAATCTGGATACATGTAACTTTTTTAAAACAATGCTTAAAATTCATATAAATCTCTTTTTTTTCTTATTTTGTTTGTATAAATTACTTTAAACATGGTAACTAATGTTTAAGATACTGATAGAGATATATATTATAAGTTTTTAAAAGTAATAAGTTGCATTTTTAGAAAAGGTGATACTCTTCGTTTTATGAATTTGAATTTTTATGAGAGAATGTGATTATTTATGGTCAAATGTTTATAAAATTGAATAAGGCACTCTATTCATTCAAGGAATGCAGTAATTCCCTCACAAAACAAAATTATCATGAATGTAAATGATGTTACATCAAATATAAAGACAATTAAAGTAAAAAAAAAATCTGGATACATGTAACTTTTTAAAAACAATGCTTAAAATTCATATAAATCTCTTTTTTTTATTATTTTGTTTGTATAAATTACTTTAAACATGGTAACTAATGTTTAAGATACTGATAGAGATATATATTATAAGTTTTTAAAAGCAATAAGTTGCATTTTTAGAAAAGGCGATACTCTTCGTTTTATGAATTTGAATTTTTATGAGCGAATGTTATTATTCATCGTCAAATGTTTATAAAATTGAATTATGGCACTAAATTCATTCATGGAATGCAGTAATTCCCTCACAAAACAAAATTATCATGAATGTAAATGATGTTATATCAAATATAAAGACAATAATAGAAAAAAAAAATCTGGATACATGTAACTTTTTAAAAACAATGCTTAAAATTCATGTAAATCTCTTTTTTCTATTATTTTGTTTGTATAAATTACTTTAAACATGGTAACTAATGTTTAAGATACTGATAGAGATATATATTATAAGTTTTTAAAAGCAATAAGTTGCATTTTTAGAAAAGGTGATACTCTTCGTTTTATGAATTTGAATTTTTATGAGAGAATGTGATTATTTATGGTCAAATGTTTATAAAATTGAATAAGGCACTCTATTCATTCAAGGAATGCTGTAATTCCCTCACAAAACAAAATTATCATGAATGTAAATGAGGTTACATCAAATATAAAGACAATAATAGAAAAAAAAATCTGGATACATGTAACTTTTTAAAAACAATGCTTAAAATTCATATAAATTTCTTTTTTTTATTATTTTGTTTGTATAAATTACTTTAAACATGGTAACTAATGTTTAAGATACTGATAGAGATGTATATTATAAGTTTTTAAAAGCAATAAGCTGCATTTTTAGAAAAGGCGATACTCTTCGTTTTATGAATTTGAATTTTTATGAGCGAATGTTATTATTCATCGTCAAATGTTTATAAAATTGAATTATGGCACTAAATTCATTCATGGAATGCAGTAATTCCCTCACAAAACAAAATTATCATGAATGTAAATGATGTTATATCAAATATAAAGACAATAACAGAAAAAAAAATCTGGATACATGTAACTTTTTAAAAACAATGCTTAAAATTCATATAAATCTCTTTTTTTTATTATTTTGTTTGTATAAATTACTTTAAACATGGTAACTATTGTTTAAGATACTGATAGAGATATATATTATAAGTTTTTAAAAGCAATAAGTTGCATTTTTAGAAAAGACGATACTCTTCGTTTTATGAATTTGAATTTTTATGAGCGAATGTTATTATTCATCGTCAAATGTTTATAAAATTGAATTATGCACTAAATTCATTCATGGAATGCAGTAATTCCCTAACAAAACAAAATTATCATTAATGTAAATGATGTTACATCAAATATAAAGACAATAATAGAAAAAAAAAATCTGGATACATATAACTTTTTAAAAACAATGCTTAAAATTCATATAAATCTCTTTTTTTTCTTATTTTGTTTGTATAAATTACTTTAAACATGGTAACTAATGTTTAAGATACTGATAGAGATATATATTATAAGTTTTTTAAAGTAATAAGTTGCATTTTTAGAAAAGGTGATACTATTCGTTTTATGAATTTGAATTTTTATGAGCGAATGTTATTATTCATCGTCAAATGTTTATAAAATTGAATTATGGCACTAAATTCATTCATGGAATGCAGTAATTCCCTCACAAAACAAAATTATCATGAATGTAAATGATGTTATATCAAATATAAAGACAATAATAGAAAAAAAAATCTGGATACATGTAACTTTTTAAAAACAATGCTTAAAATTCATATAAATCTCTTTTTTTTTATTATTTTGTTTGTATAAATTACTTTAAACATGGTAACTAATGTTTAAGATACTGATAGAGATATATATTATAAGTTTTTAAAAGCAATAAGTTGCATTTTTAGAAAAGGTGATACTCTTCGTTTTATGAATTTGAATTTTTATGAGAGAATGTGATTATTTATGGTCAAATGTTTATAAAATTGAATAAGGAACTCTATTCATTCAAGGAATGCAGTAATTCCCTCACAAAACAAAATTATCATGAATGTAAATGATGTTACATCAAATATAAAGACAATAATAGAAAAAAAAATCTGGATACATGTAACTTTTTAAAAACAATGCTTAAAATTCATATAAATCTCTTTTTTTTTTAATTATTTTGTTTGTATAAATTACTTTAAACATGGTAACTAATGTTTAAGATACTGATAGAGATATATATTATAAGTTTTTAAAAGCAATAAGTTGCATTTTTAGAAAAGGCGATACTCTTCGTTTTATGAATTTGAATTTTTACGAGCGAATGTTATTATTCATCGTCAAATGTTTATAAAATTGAATTATGGCACTAAATTCATTCATGGAATGCAGTAATTCCCTCACAAAACAAAATTATCATGAATGTAAATGGTGTTATATCAAATATAAAGACAATAATAGAAAAAAAAAATCTGGATACATGTAACTTTTTAAAAACAATGCTTAAAATTCATATAAATCTCTTTTTTTTATTATTTTGTTTGTATAAATTACTTTAAACATGGTAACTATTGTTTAAGATACTGATAGAGATATATATTATAAGTTTTTAAAAGTTGCATTTTTAGAAAAGGCGATACTCTTCGTTTTATGAATTTGAAATTTTATGAGAGAATGTGATTATTTATGGTCAAATGTTTATAAAATTGAATAAGGCACTCTATTCATTCAAGGAATGCTGTAATTCCCTCACAAAACAAAATTATCATGAATGTAAATGAGGTTACATCAAATATAAAGACAATAATAGAAAAAAAAATCTGGATACATGTAACTTTTTAAAAACAATGCTTAAAATTCATATAAATTTCTTTTTTTTATTATTTTGTTTGTATATATTACTTTAAACATGGTAACTAATGTTTAAGATACTGATAGAGATGTATATTATAAGTTTTTAAAAGCAATAAGCTGCATTTTTAGAAAAGGCGATACTCTTCGTTTTATGAATTTGAATTTTTATGAGCGAATGTTATTATTCATCGTCAAATGTTTATAAAATTGAATTATGGCACTAAATTCATTCATGGAATGCAGTAATTCCCTCACAAAACAAAATTATCATGAATGTAAATGATGTTATATCAAATATAAAGACAATAACAGAAAAAAAAATCTGGATACATGTAACTTTTTAAAAACAATGCTTAAAATTCATATAAATCTCTTTTTTTTATTATTTTGTTTGTATAAATTACTTTAAACATGGTAACTATTGTTTAAGATACTGATAGAGATATATATTATAAGTTTTTAAAAGCAATAAGTTGCATTTTTAGAAAAGACGATACTCTTCGTTTTATGAATTTGAATTTTTATGAGCGAATGTTATTATTCATCGTCAAATGTTTATAAAATTGAATTATGCACTAAATTCATTCATGGAATGCAGTAATTCCCTAACAAAACAAAATTATCATTAATGTAAATGATGTTACATCAAATATAAAGACAATAATAGAAAAAAAAATCTGGATACATATAACTTTTTAAAAACAATGCTTAAAATTCATATAAATCTCTTTTTTTTCTTATTTTGTTTGTATAAATTACTTTAAACATGGTAACTAATGTTTAAGATACTGATAGAGATATATATTATAAGTTTTTTAAAGTAATAAGTTGCATTTTTAGAAAAGGTGATACTATTCGTTTTATGAATTTGAATTTTTATGAGCGAATGTTATTATTCATCGTCAAATGTTTATAAAATTGAATTATGGCACTAAATTCATTCATGGAATGCAGTAATTCCCTCACAAAACAAAATTATCATGAATGTAAATGATGTTATATCAAATATAAAGACAATAATAGAAAAAAAAATCTGGATACATGTAACTTTTTAAAAACAATGCTTAAAATTCATATAAATCTCTTTTTTTTTATTATTTTGTTTGTATAAATTACTTTAAACATGGTAACTAATGTTTAAGATACTGATAGAGATATATATTATAAGTTTTTAAAAGCAATAAGTTGCATTTTTAGAAAAGGTGATACTCTTCGTTTTATGAATTTGAATTTTTATGAGAGAATGTGATTATTTATGGTCAAATGTTTATAAAATTGAATAAGGAACTCTATTCATTCAAGGAATGCAGTAATTCCCTCACAAAACAAAATTATCATGAATGTAAATGATGTTACATCAAATATAAAGACAATAATAGAAAAAAAAATCTGGATACATGTAACTTTTTAAAAACAATGCTTAAAATTCATATAAATCTCTTTTTTTTTTATTATTTTGTTTGTATAAATTACTTTAAACATGGTAACTAATGTTTAAGATACTGATAGAGATATATATTATAAGTTTTTAAAAGCAATAAGTTGCATTTTTAGAAAAGGCGATACTCTTCGTTTTATGAATTTGAATTTTTATGAGCGAATGTTATTATTCATCGTCAAATGTTTATAAAATTGAATTATGGCACTAAATTCATTCATGGAATGCAGTAATTCCCTCACAAAACAAAATTATCATGAATGTAAATGGTGTTATATCAAATATAAAGACAATAACAGAAAAAAAAATCTGGATACATGTAACTTTTTAAAAACAATGCTTAAAATTCATATAAATCTCTTTTTTTTATTATTTTGTTTGTATAAATTACTTTAAACATGGTAACTATTGTTTAAGATACTGATAGAGATATATATTATAAGTTTTTAAAAGCAATAAGTTGCATTTTTAGAAAAGACGATACTCTTCGTTTTATGAATTTGAATTTTTATGAGCGAATGTTATTATTCATCGTCAAATGTTTATAAAATTGAATTATGCACTAAATTCATTCATGGAATGCAGTAATTCCCTAACAAAACAAAATTATCATTAATGTAAATGATGTTACATCAAATATAAAGACAATAATAGAAAAAAAAAATCTGGATACATATAACTTTTTAAAAACAATGCTTAAAATTCATATAAATCTCTTTTTTTTCTTATTTTGTTTGTATAAATTACTTTAAACATGGTAACTAATGTTTAAGATACTGATAGAGATATATATTATAAGTTTTTTAAAGTAATAAGTTGCATTTTTAGAAAAGGTGATACTATTCGTTTTATGAATTTGAAATTTTATGAGAGAATGTGATTATTTATGGTCAAATGTTTATAAAATTAAATAAGGCACTCTATTCATTCAAGGAATGCAGTAATTCCCTCACAAAACAAAATTATCATGAATATAAATGATGTGATATCAAATATAAAGACAATTAAAGTAAAAAAAAAATCTGGATACATGTAACTTTTTAAAAACAATGCTTAAAAATCATATAAATCTCTTTTTTTTATTATTATTTTGTTTCTATAAATTGCTTTAAACATGGTAACTAATGTTTAAGATACTGATAGAGATATATATTATAAGTTTTTAAAAGTAAAAAGTTGCATGTTTAGAAAAGGCCATACTCTTCGTTTTATGAATTTGAATTTTTATGAGAGAATGTTATTATTCATGATCAAATGTTTATAAAATTGAATTAAGACAATCTGTTCATTCAAGGAATGCACTATTTCACTCACAAAATAGAATTTATACCACACATTAAAACAATAATTCAAACGAATTTCGCTTCGGATATAATGCAGATCGGAAATACTTTAGGCTTAAGCAAAATATTCAGCATTTGCCGGTAAAAGAAATACGTTGATACGAAATTTTGTTTACGAGAGTTACAGTAAGACATTATTATGTGTATAACAGTAAAATAAACAATCACTAGTGCACTTACTTCGAGTATTTCATGGATTGACATGGCGAAAAACTAAACCTGTATACCAGTATCCACGTTTCTGCTTGAGATATCCAAATTTTGATTCGGCATCGGCAGAGCGGAAGACGCCATTAAAGTTTATCGAGTGTTGCCACTCAATGATAACAAATGTTGAACCATAATTTCGGATATAGTGCATCCGGCATGTAATTATCTTTTCCAGACATTTTTACTTGAACGAAAAACATGGTGAAACCTCCTCCTTAATCCAGTTTTTTGGAGAAAAGTTAAACCTTTATTTTTAACAGTGTACTGAACCTAAAATCTTGAAACTCGTGGTAAAAATACTTCTTATGACATAGACTTCTGCTAAGAAAGGATTTTCTAATGTGTCATCCCTAACGGGTTTTGCAAGGCGAGGGAAAAAAATTCCTTAAAAATCGAATATTATAAATATGCGTCAAATGATAGCATATTTTAATGTAGTTTTGTATGCTGAATCGAATAGTACCAAGTAAATTTGTATAAGTCTAACAGTTCATGACACATTTCATATTTTTCTAATTTGGCGGTGTCTTTGGTGTCTAAACCTCAAAATATCCATCATAACATCCGTTGCTCTAGCAACGGAAAAATTCTAATCAACTCTTTTGGCTAAAGAATAAAAACGGCTCTATGAGTTTGAAAAAAAAATACAAGCATCTTAATAAAAAATAGATAAAATAAAAAATAAAAAAATAGTGAATTTATGTAAAATAAAAGGAAAAAAATTACTGAGAAATTAGCATTATAAAACGAAAATGGAAAAGGTACTACTTAGATATTCCGTCGACCAAAAATCTATCGTCAAACTACAAGATTAAATGCCAATAATGGTTGATCGTAAATCTCAAATTCACTTTAAACAAGCTACACGCGTGTTTACGCCCTCAAGTGGTTTTAATTTCGACGTTTTATTTGTATTTTTATTAATGTTATGCTAATATATTTGTTGTTTCGTTATTTAAAATAAATATTATGTCAATTTGTGTAATTTGGCGAGTGGTTTGGCGATTTATATAATTTGACGAAACTGATCGACGGGATAACAAGTAGTACCAATGAAAATATTTAAATATGAAAGCAATGTTTGTAACGACTTAAAAATTATTTTCATATATATAAACTCGGTTTATGGCGTCAGATGCCGCCATCCGAAGAATCTAAAAGAGTATTTTTCCATTTTTGGATTTTGTAATTTCCATTTTGAAATTTCCATTTTTCCGTCAAGTTTCCATTCCTCAATGAAAGAAATTGGAATTGGAATAATATTGGGCGATTTATAAATTGCTCCTCGATAAGAAGAAAAAATGGGTACATTTATAACAACCGTGCGCATATCTCGCTAATAGCATTTTTAAAATTCCCAGTAGCAGTAGTTACATTTTGCGTATGTAAATTAAAAATAATTCTTTGTTTTTAATTATGGCATTATTTCCTGTTATTGTTTATCTTTACAGTTTTTTAAAAGAAATTAGTGTAAGGCATGCATTTAAATGAAATGAGTGAAAGGTTTGTGTTTTAAATGAAAATAATAAAATAAGAATTTGGTATGAAAACCATCTTTATTGATTTATTACCTGCGCCCGGCTAACATAAAAGTATCACAAAAGCCACATATTCACTTTTCTTTGGGTAGTTGCTCATCAGAATCCAAGTTAACATTCCGTAATCGAATACTTCACATAATAATGTATTAGCTATAATGTTGATAGCATCTTTTATGTTTGAAGCGAAAATTTTACGATGAATTCTATTACACAAAATCGCATCATCATCATCTACTATATATTTACAACGGTAATTTGCATTTCATTCGGATTGTTTATAATACTTTCGCAGGATATACCACAATTAGTTAGGTAATAATTTTGGAAAGGTTTTAGGGCATACATATTGTTCAAGGGTACTTAGTTATAAAGCAACAGTAAAAGTTCAAAAATTAAGTGAACCTGATTATGAAAGTTTAGCCTTTTTAAAAAAATCTACAGTACATATTTTGTTACAAGTGGCTCTATTACATGACTTTTCAGGAATGGTGTTAGTATATAAGATTTCATTATACGTCGATTAGTTATAGAGCTATCAATTCCTGTTGTCATAACGGTCTCATTACCCTACTAAAAATACGCTATTTATAATCAACTAAAAGAATAGCTAAATTTTGTCCAACGCTTATGATAACATTATATCGCAATGGCGTTAGCATCGTTTTCAGTAATGAGCAAGGTCCAGCTGAAGGTCCATATTGTTTAAAATACAAGTTCAAATTCACCATTTAGTTTAATCCAAGGTTCATTTGGAACTATTGACCAGCGCAGCGGCCACAGCCTGCTAGTCTATAATATATATAAAATCCAAACGGAAATTTTGTTCCGAACGCCTAGATTTCGAGTTCTACTGCATGGATTTTGACGGAACTTATACCGATAGATAGGTATCGTTTCATGGAAGATTTTAAGCTATAACCCATCATTCTACCTAGATTAGTTACAGAATTATGACTGAAAGTTCTGTTATTTTGGACGATAAGGTTTACCATTTTATTTCTTGGTGAAATTTATCGTTGATAAAAAAAAATTGAAACAGCTATTACATAACAGAACATATCGAACATAAAAGAAACATAAAAGAAACACAAAAGAAAAAACTGTTACTAATTTGAATTACAAAAAAAAAAAAAAGAAGGGAGAAAAAAAGAAAAAAAAATCCGTTTTAATGAGTGATAATATTAAAAAACGAAAATATTTAATTTAAACATGAAAGGGAATGTTCGTAATGAATAAAAAATTACTCAGTTAAAATATTGCAATTGAAATAAGATTTGGCTCTTTATCGTTTGCGTCAGGTTAAGAAAAATACATCTGAAAAATTGATAGGATGATATCAAGGAAGTTTCGATAAGTACGTGCTCAGAAATATTTGAAAAAATATCTTCTCATGAGGAATATATAGAAGATTCTTCTCGTTACATATAATATGTTTATATGAAAAAATCCCCAGAACCTCGATTTAGCGGTTGTAAAAAAATAATGAAAATTTAATTTTTTTGACGACTTAATGCTGGTTGGCGGCACAATAAAATTTTGAATGATACTTTTTTTATCATAAATAATTTTTAAGTAAAAACATTTTCACTCTTCATACGAAGATAGTTAGATTAAGTTTAACTTAAATAAATACATTTTTATTACTACAGTTTTGTCATATACCTTTATATGTGTATACATTAAAATTTTATTATCGTAATTATACGGCTTAAAACAAAATTTCAGGTTATTAATTTTTTTCCAAATTCAAAGTTAATGTCCGATTCGGAACATTGGCAATTTGACGTCAATATTGTTAGTATCAGAAACAACAAATGAAGGTTATTGATGCCATGGAAACAAGTATTTAATATAAAATGTTTAATGAAAGCATTTTTAATGAGCCAGTCACTTTTAAAACAAACTTAAAACGGTACTACTTGATTTTCCCGTCGACAAAGTAACTATCGCCAAACTATAAGATTAAATGCAATAATAGCTGATCGTAAATTTTACATTCACTTGACATTAAACACGGTACACGTGTTTGTTGCGTCATCAAGTGATTTTTAATTTCACTTCTATTTGTAGTTTTATTAATATTTAAAAATTTATTTATTCTTTCGTTGTTTAAAATAAAAGTTTTGTCAATTTGTATAATTTGGCGAGTAGTTTGGCAATTTATATAATTTGTCAAATAGTTTGGCAACTTATATAATTTGGCGAAATTGGTTGAATGAATAATCAAATAGTATCCTTAAAACATTTCCAGCCGGTGAAGCCATGTAAAATTAAATAACTACTGCAACACGCTATTTTTTACATTATACACGCTTAAAAATAAAAAATAATACGCTAATCTTTCGTTTAAGTTTAAATTCATTGAGTTTTAGGCATTTTTCAGATTTTTACTGAGATTCCGCGGCCAAATTTGACTAATGTTTTACTACATACATGAGTAGTTTTAAAAGCATTTTTCATTTCAAAATAATTTGAGTATGCTCTTTATGGAGACCTTCCTTGTGGTAACAATTTTGTTTTTGATTTGTTCTTTTTTATTTCTAACTCTTCCATCATGGGCCTCTCAGACGAAACTAGCAGATGTAATTGTAAAAATGATGGTACATATGATTTACATGTTATATGTTTATTTGTGATTTTTGAGTTCCCTTTTGTCGCCAAACAATTTGATCTTAAGCCAAAAAGACGTAAGCGTGAATTGGGTTCAAGCGATGTTTACAATAAAGGTGATTTTGCAAGTGTACGAAAGCATTTTTTGAGTATTTTTTAAAATTCAAATGTACAATATATAAATAGCAATTAATATTTTAAAAATGGAGTCAGATACCTTAATTTTAGTATAAATGTCTCCCCCACACACACATACATATTGTAAAATAATTTAATTTTAGACATTTAAAAAAATTTTCATCATTTTTTACTGCGAAAGCATGTCGGTTTTTTTTCCCAAATTGTGACTTTTATAACCTCGAAGCCAGATTAGCTAATATTGTCCATTCTTTTTTTAATAAAAAACATATCGCCAATTCCCCTTATACAAACGTTCAATGTTTGCAATGTTAGGTAGTAAAGATTATTCTTAAGAAAATGTAAGCAATTATGCGTTATTTCTATCACGAAAAAATACATTTTGCAATAAAAATTGCTTTCTGAAATCAGTTTTCGATATTCCATACCATTCGTCATTTTTTTTTTTTTTTTTTATATCTTCCCTTCTTTTAGAAATGTTATAAAAAGATAAATCTTCCATAATCAGCTACCTTACAATTGGCGAATTTACTGTATAGTGTTGGAAGATTTGTTTACATTTGAAAGGAACCGTGGACGGTAAATCTGTTTTCAGAAGATACGCGAAATTTGTACTTTTAGTAATTAGCTATTAGTAAATTTATGTTTTTTTATTATGGAGCAAACGCAAAAGAAGATTTACTAATAGATATTTTTCATGTGCAGTTATTTTACTCTCACTAAAAAAGCATTAATTTGAATGTACAATAAAAAGTTTTCAAATGCCAAAGGTAGCCAATGGAACAATATTTGTTCATTTAGCCTAGGTTTTTTAAAAAAGTACCTCAGATTCAAATAAAATTGCAATCATTATACAGAAATTTTGGCTGGTGCACAGCCCGGGCAGCCGATCGCATGCCAAAGGTGGCCAATGGAACAATATTTGTTAATTTACCCTAGGTTTTAAAAAAAAGTACCCCAGATTCAAATAAAATTTCAATCATTATAAAGAAATTTAGCTGATGCACAGTCCGAGCAGCTGATCATAGTCACAAATTTAATTTTAATTTAATTTTAATTTAATTTAGGCAACAAACTGATGAATAATGACGTCTTGAAAATAAAAGCATGTTTATTTCTCCATCTTATTGCGCTCATTAGAGAAATGCGAAAAAAATCTTAGGTTTGTCAAAAGAGATCACAACTAAAAATTTTGCATAACTAACTTTATTTATCATTTGCAAAGTTTTTATAGTGAAAGATCTAAAATTCAATCAACTGCAATTTGACATTATTTAATGGAATGTAGTTTGGAACGTAATTAACTCTGTTTTGTAGCTAACTCTGGTACAATTTTAGCCATACCGTTACTAGCATTTCTAACGTTGCACATCAAACTTGGTTGTGGATCCTATTACGGATGATTGGGAAGATTTTATTGAATGAAAACTAGAGGTTTAGTTTTCTATTTGAATTAGTTATCGAGGTTATTTTCCTAGGTTAATAGTTGCATGATTAAAACTGGTATGTAAAAAGAAACGGCAGTTAAAATGACATTATTTTAATTTTATTCACACAATTCCGCTTTAAATATCCACTTTTACATGATTCACATATTTTAAAATATAAAAGTTAAATACTATTTTGATTGTATTTACTCTACTGGAAATCGAAGATAAGAAACTGTGGAGAAAACCTGACAAAAGAAGACGTATATTACCAAATATAATGTAACGTAGAGAAAGATTGTATTTATGTTATCAGATCCGCACAAAGTACCAAGCTGAGAATCCCGGAGTAAACGAACTAACAAACGAAAGTGAAGAACCCGAACTTTCTTTAAGTTAATTGGCCAATCTCTACAGTCATTGTAATTCTCTCTTTTTTAGTAGTGTGGTAATATGATCGTAATGGCCACATTTCCCTCCCAAACTCCACATGTGTTCTAAAGAGTTGCTTCTGAAATGCCCGTATTTCGTCTAACGCATCATATAATATAATAGCGCAATGGCGTTCGATGCGTATTCAGAAAGTGCAGAAGGACCTTCCAGGTGGAGGTCCATATTAATTTAAAATATAGGGTCGGATTTTCCATTTCGTTTGATTGAAGGTTTATTTGAATAATGGTCCAGCGTAGCGGGCTCAGCCTGCTAGTCTATAATATATATAAAATCCAAACGGAAATTTCCTTTCCGAACGCCTTGATTTTGAGTTCTACCGAATGGATTTTTACGGAATTTATACCGTTAGATAGGTTTTTTTTCAGGAAAGGTTTTAAGCTATAACACATCATTCTACCTAGATTAGTTATAGAATTATGACGGAAACTTCTGTTATTTTGGACGATAAGGTTTACCATTTTATTTCTTGGCGAAATTTATCGTTGATAAAAAAAAATTGAAACGGCTATTACACCTTGAAAATAAAAGAAAAAACTGTTACTAATTTTAATTAAAAGAAAAAAAAGAGAAAATGAAAAACAGTTTTGACGAGTGGTAATATTATAAGAAGAAAATATTTTATTTAAACAAGAAAGAGAATATTCGTAATGCGTAAAAAAGTATTCAAAAAAAATTATTGCAGTTTTAAACAACATTTGGCGATTTATCTATTGCGTCAGGTTAAGAAAAATGCGCCAGAAAATTTGATAAGACAATATTAGACTGACAATTTTGTTTTTGTTTTGGATTCTTTTTCTATTTACTTTTTATTTTTATCAAACGTATCCATCGTTAGACTTAAAATAATGGTATTTGTGAGTTAGATGTTGTATGTTTATTTACGATATTGATTTTATCGCCAAATAATGTGATTTTAAGCCAAAAAGGCATAAACGTAGCATTGGTTTGAACGACGTTTACAATATTGGTGATTTTTCAAGCGGATGTTATCCTTTTTGGAGTAATCTAATTCTACTACACACACATATATATGTATATATATAATACAAATGGAATTATATATATATATATATATATATATACATATAATACAAATGGAAAATTCGCAACGGTTGCTTATATCTCGAGTTCTGCTGAACTTGCACTATTAAATAGGTAATTTTTTGGAAGGTTTTAGTATATAACATATCATTACGTTGTCTACGTTCCTTAGGTATTGAATTCTGGTTTAAAGTTCTTTAATGAGATGAACCCTGTGATATCGTTTGATATCACATATATTATTCTTTAAAGGTAATTCATATGATCCCTAGATAGTTAAAATTTAATATTAACTATCAATATAAAAATCCCATTTCTATTTCTTTTTGTATATCTAAGTTTTAAATTAATCTACTTTCCTTTTCACATTACTTTAACGTTCCCAGAAAACTCTCTCTCTGCTCTTTTATCTATGTAAATAAAATAAATAAAAGAATATTATTCACAGCCATTTCATTTCGAAAGAGTCATTCTTTTCGCGTTGCATCTGCCTATAAAATTTCTCTCTGTCAGATTTTTAATTTGATCCTTTACAAAGAAATAGTCAAAACTGTGGTTAAACCAGCGGTTAGATAATAATATCCAGATGTACTTTTAAACTCAAGTCGCCTTTCAATTTACCGCACTCATTCCAATGCTATTGACAGCTTTCGGATTTTTTCTTACTTTCTCACGGACTAACGCTTGGCTAATTATCGCCTATTAGGCTTTTCATCAAAATTTAAACTACACCATGTATTCCAATGTAACGGTCACCCCTTGGCAAGATCTGTGTCTTACCCAATATCTATATATCGCCAAAACTTTACGAATGAAAATGTGAAACTGATCACTCTTTGCCTGCTTCTCAGAATGTAAAGATTAAGTTTTGATTGTGTGTAAGGGGGGTCACTCCCAAGGCACTTATGTGTCTCTTCAAATTTTCATTAAAGTTTCCTTATTTCGCTACAAGTATTAGATTGAATCTTCTGGATCTGAGTTTATTGTGTTGTTTGCGCATTCGTACTCCACTACGGAAAATCTAAAAATCTCATTTAAGTAATTTAAATGATATTTCCATTTACTTATCAATATCTCAAGTTTTTAGGGAAGAAGACTCCTGCAACGAGAAACATCTCTATCACAAACTTTGGTGCCAAGGAAGAAGATTTTTTAAACTTGTAGCTGGGAGTGACCCTCGCTTTTATTCTGCATTTTACAAAAAAAAAAAAAAAAATACGAGACTTCAGATTAATTAACTGCACGGAAGGACTAGATGAAAAGACTGTAACTAAGAACAAGTGATTGAGAAACTTCTTTCCCTCCGTTTCATCCGGGTTTTTGGGCCCTTTCGTTCGACCTTTAATCACCGTCGTGCTGCTGTGTGATCGACCGTTGGTCAAATATCGCCGCTGTCAACTTGTGAAGTCGAAAAATATGTTTGTTGTTTCCAGATGCTCTTTTGTTTCCTTTTCTCCTGCGCTCGCCTGATGAGGATATAAGGAAGCGGAGTTCGCTTTAGATATGGAAAGCGATGATTAAAGAATTTTCAACTCGTGTATCATATGCGCCTGATCGGCGGATTTTCAAGTGTGTTAATTTCCGAATTAGGTCTGTGCGCGCAATGTGTTTTGTGGATATAAGTGATCAAGATCTGTTTTTAAAGTGTTACAAGACAATACAGTGAATTTCGTAATCATTTTCCATTAATAAATGTGTATACTTACGGGATTGTGATTAAGATTCTTGGTGTGACTTCAGTGAATAATTTTTACACGGTTGATTAGTCATCGGTGTTCAAAATTTATTTGTGAAATATGTCTCAAAAAGTTCGAAAATACAGTTGTCGCTCCCGTGATGTGATTTTTTTTTTTAAATGTCTAGTTTTACGACATTTCTGTGCGTTACATGTACATTAAGACTTCACATTTTTGAGCTAAATTGCCAGTATGAAAAAAAAGGGAAAAAGAAAATACAGTGAAATAAAAAAAAGGCAATAGATAAATAATGCCAAACAATATCCATGTTTGGCATATAGTTTGTGGATTCAGTCACATATAAAACAAATTTTAACAACGAATAGATTTTCTTTAGTTAAGAAAGTTTTTGAAGTTAATGTATTGTATGTTAGTATTTTATTTTATTTTAATGTGGTTCACAACATTATTGGAGTTATAATTGATTATTTTACTTATGAGGGAATTACTGTATTTTAGTAATTTGTTTTCTTTTTACCCCAAGTTAGTATATCAGGAGGGAAGTTGTGAAAATTGGTTGTTTTTTCTTTTTACGTAAATTTTTTCCCTGCATGGATGTCACTTGTTTAAACTATGCTAATAACACCTTCAGTATATTTAATTAGCTTTGAATGACAAGTACGTTTTCATTACAAGGGTTATGTTTTATCTATGCAGGGTTACATTTATGAAAACTAAAAAAAATGGAAATTTATATTTAAATTTCAGTATTGTGTTTTTATTCGTGTGCCATCAATTATTTGGTTCTTGTGCAGAATATTTTAATTTGACTATATGTGTTTAACATTTTTTTAATTTTTATCAAAGGTAAGTCTTTTTAAATATATATAGATGTTCGTTTCCCATTGCTTTAAAAAAAAGTTTAATAATTAAAGCAATCTAGATATATTTTATGCTTTCATATGTTATCATAATTTTTATTTTGTGCTTATAGTATTATTTCAAGTTTTTTTATTTATTATTTAAATATGATGGGTTTATATTGTGTGCATTTTAAGTTTATTAAATTCAAATGTTGTGTCATATAATATGCGACAATTTTAGGTTACTCATTTTTTTTCCGAAAATCCATTTCGTTTTATATTTAAATTTCACGAATGCATTAGGTAAAGGAAAGAGAAGTGTGTGACAAATAATATTTTTGATTAATTTTGATTTTTTTGGAAATGAGATTTTTTTTTGTTGTTGTAAAGTATTCAGAATTGCTCTAGAACCATTATTGATAGCAGTAGTCGCCCATGCATGCCCGTTTTAAAAATAAAATTACATTGTGGTTCAAAGATAATATTCACTTCTCCGGTTTACATCATTTTTGTTGAAAAGAACACTTTTGGGAAAGATTTGGATTTCTTATATATTTTTTTTCTCAACTTTTTTTTCACAAGTACTTCATATGTTGGATATTTGTTTATGTTACACAAAATTTGCTCATTTAGAATACAATTTTGTTCATTCGTATGCATACATTTCACTAGTTCATGAGTTTATTTACATATTTTGTTCAATTTGTTTTTTTACACATTGTACTTTGCTAACGATCTATTCGACAGTATTTTTTTTTCTCACAAGTAGTTCAATGAGTATAACACATAGTTCATTGTGGCTAGTTTAGAGTTTAACCATAGTTCATTCACACATTACACGTAGTTCATTGTTTTTATTAACCCTTATTCATTACATTTCGTGATTAACTCATTAATTATGTAATTGAATCTCACTCGTATGTTTGTGTTTTGGGTTATTACACACATACTGTCCGTATATTTTGTTAGCAAATGCATAAAAATGTTAGTTCATTAGGACATTATTACAGGTAGTTCATGTGGAATAATACAATTTGTTCATGTGTTTACTTACACGTTGTGTATGCTTGCGTACACACTTGTTCATGTGTTTCATTTCAGGTAGTTCATGTGTTTGGAGTTTCTTTTCCCCTCCCTTCACACACATACAGTAAATTTTTTTTCTCTCGATATATACAGCATTGTGAAGGATTCTAAAAAAAAAAATCACTTTTTTTAATATTTCACTTTTTATACACTTTGGTACATCTTATTGCTTCACCATATGGCATATGTGATAATTTAATTCACATTTAACTTTAAAGTTAAAGGTTTTTTTTTTTTTTAGAAATTAATTGTGTACTGCTTTATATATATATTTTTTCATCGGACTATTCGGCGCGCAAATGGTCGGATGATTAAAAATATATTGTTTTTGTGTGAAAATACTCTGATGTGGATCGTTTTTTTTTTTTCTCACATGTAAAAGATTTCTTTTATCAGAAGGGTACACAGCAACACTATACACTTTTTACAACATTTACATTTCTTTAGATATTTTTTGGAAATTCGGTATAAAACTTTAGACAGTTGTTTAGATAGTTTTAGTTCAGAGGTTGAGTACAAATGTTTACATTTTTATCACACAAGAAGCTTTTCCTGGTCACATTTGTCCTTTTCGCTTTTCTTTACTTAAAAGCACAGTTCTTTGTTTCTTTTTTCTGTTTGTTTGTTTTAACTTTAAGCTAAGCATTTTTGTGCTTGTGTTACAATGTTCTTGGTTCCATATGTACACAATGAGTTTGTGTTCATAGTTCATACAACTGAGTTCATAGTTTAGTTAGTTCATAGTTCACACAACTTAGTTCATAGTTCATTGAGTTCATAGAAAAAAACACTTTACACGAATTCATAGCATTGTCAATTCTTTGTGCACTTCAGGGACCAATTGCACTATTATTTTTTTCTCTTTCATGACAATACTTAGTTCATAGAATTTTTTTCCTTACACATATTAGTTCATAGTTTGTTTTCTTTCTTGTGATTTGTTTTGCATATTAGTTCATGCCAATTTTGTTTTGGTGAACACTTTAGTTCATTGTAATAATATTTTTTGTTAGACACATGAGTTCATAGCAAGTTTCATTCTTTTACACACACTTTAGTTCATTGTATTACTTTTACACTAGTCAGTGAAGTACCCCTACACATTATTTCTTTGAAATAATTTTTCACTTTTGTTCATTGATATACTTAGATTGCTGTATTCATTTACACATGCAACTATGTCGTTGAATTTAACCTTTGTTCACTGACACACATTGCTTCGATACTCGTATACATCGTTAGTTCATTGAGATTTGCTTACATTTTTAGTCATGCATATATGTTTGTTTGTTTTTAAACATTGCATACTGAATTGAAAATATTCTTTTTTTTTCAAGTTTTTTACCTTTGCACATTAACATTCTTTTTGTATGTTTGTTTTTATGTCTCACTATACCAGGACTACTTTTAATTTTTACATGATACATTGCAACATAAACATTTATTAAACTTTACATTTTGCATACACTTAATTTTTTTTTTGCTTTTTAATATTTTGTTATGTAATGACATTCTGATGTCACCATCACTTTCTTTAACAACAAAGATTTCTCAGTAAATAGGAAACTACCTCTTCACATACTATGCATATATTTTTTTTTTATTTTAGGCTCATGTTTTATTTTCTTTTCTAGTTTTATGTTACAGCAGGTTTTCATCATTAAACTTTCTCACATTTTAAAAGTTACCAGTTATTAAATTATCGTTTAATTTCTTGGTTCTAAATACCATGACACAGTAATGTCATCATCACTTTGCGTAATTGCAAATTGGCAGTTTGGCATTTTTTCACAGTTACATAATTTTAATCCTTCACTGACATTTTAATCCAACTCTATACTTTTGTAGCAGTTGCTTTTCTCTTTTGTCATATGCTTTTTCTACGATCACATAATACATTTTCTTTTCTCAAATAATACTTTTAAAGTGTTTTTTTTTTTATACACACCACTTTTAAATTACACAAGCCAGACGATGTGTTTAAAAAATAACAGTTACTTTAAATCACAAATGCTGTTCAGTTGCAGTAAATTGTTAGGAATTTCCTCGTCTTTATCCACAGTACAGATCCTCACTAACACAATGTCATCTTGACATATTAATAAGTTAAAACTTTGATAAATAAACGGGCTCACTGCATGAGGTATTTGTAGCTGCTATTAGTAGATAACGACTACTACTCACAAAAAAAAGAATTTTTTAAAAATATTTTATATTTTGATATTAGACTCCTTTGTTTTGTAATTAATGCATCTCTTTTGCTCTTCTAATCACTGCACTCAGAAATTGAGTTCAATTTAAAATTATAGTTCTATGGTCACACACTTCATTTGTGCTGAGAAACATTCCTGAAGGGGTGCCAAATTCCATTTCTGTGCCCATCTATATCGCTTATTGATATTTTTATAAATATTATTTAGCTATTTTATATACTGTATGTTAATTAGTTATATGTTGTGTTTACTTTTTTTGTCCACTTATTTTTATGATCTGAAATGGATCAAGATTTTGAGAAGAATTATAGAGCTTCTTTTAAAGCTTCTCAATACTGGTCATGACAAGCAGTTTCTAACAAATATTTGCAAATTTATTGATAATGGTACTTTACTTTTAATGTGACGTCACAAAATACAAAACAGGTAAAAAAAAAATTCCCGTTGTTGAATTAATATGTGCACAAGTACAGTTAAGAATACTGTTTATTAAAACATAGTCTATAAGACTCGTTCACATGAACCTTTTTGAACTTCTACTGAGCCTTTATAAAAAAGGACATTATGAAGCATATATAAGTCATGACATATATAATCATATATAAATATATATATATATTTGCAATTTCAAGATATTGTTTTGTATTGTTTCATGTAAAGTTTTTATTATTTCTTTGGAGAAGACACAGATTTTTTTCTCTCTCTTTTCCCTTCCCCATCTCTGTGCGTTCCAGGATGGTCGGTTTTTTTGGGGAAATATGTGATATCGTTTGATATCACATATATTATTCTTTAAAGGTAATTCATATGATCCCTAGATAGTTAAAATTTAATATTAACTATCAATATAAAAATCCCCTTTCTATTTCTTTTTGTATATCTAAGTTTTAAATTAATCTACTTTCCTTTTCACATTACTTTAACGTTCCCAGAAAACACTCTCTCTGCTCTTTTATCTATGTAAATAAAATTAGTAAAAGAATATTATTCACAGCCATTTCATTTCGAAAGAGTCATTCTTTTCGCGTTGCATCTGCCTATAAAATTTCTCTCTGTCAGATTTTTAATTCGATCCTTTACTAAGAGATAGTCAAAACTGTGGTTAAACCAGCGGTTAGGTAATAATATCCAGATGTACTTTTAAACTCAAGTCACCTTTCAATTTACCGCACTCATTCCAATGCTATTGACAGCTTTCGGATTCTTTCTTACTTTCTCATGGACTAACGCTTGGCTAATTATCGCCTATTAGGGTTGGGTTGGGTTGGGTTGATTGTTGACGGCCAATTATCTACACGAGGGATATAGGCCCTAGGGGGAGTGCCTTCCGTGGAGGTCTTTCTAAGGGAACCTAATCCGTATTAACGCATGGAAATCCACGGTTCGAAGAAAACCACGAAAACTCCGAACGATTAGGCCGACGGGCGCGATTGGGATCGAACCCAGCACCTCCCGTCTACCAGCTTCGAGAGCAGAACCTCTCAGCCACTGGTGGGGCTTATCGCCTATTAGGCTTTTCATCAAAATTTAATCTACACCATGTATTCCAATGTAACGGTCACCCCTTGGCAAGATCTGTGTCTTACCCAATATCTATATATCGCCAAAACTTTACGAATGAAAATGTGAAACTGATCACTCTTTGCCTGATTCTCAGAATGTAAAGATTAAGTTTTGATTGTGTGTAAGGGTTGTCACTCCCAAGGCACTTATGTGTCTCTTCAAATTTTCATTAAAGTTTCCTTATTTCGCTACAAGTATTAGATTGAATCTTCTGGATCTGAGTTTATTGTGTTGTTTGCCCATTCGTACTCCACTACGGAAAATCTAAAAATCTCACTTAAGTAATTCAAATAATATTTCCATTTACTTATCAATATCTCAAGTTTTTAGGGAAGAAGACTCCTGCAACGAGAAACATCTCTATCACAATCCCGATTATGAAAAAATAATCTTTTGAAAAGATTCTGCCGAATGTTTTTCGATAGAACTTGCACTTTTAATCAAATAATTTTACAGGGAGGGTTTACGTATCTAACATATCCTTCTACTTTGCTCAGCTATACAGCTATGGGGAGAATTGTGTAATCTGGAGACCCCAATTATTAAAAATTTACCTTTTTAAAAAGTTTTAATATACTGTTTTTTCTAAGTTTGCATTGTTAGTTTGGTAATTTTTCAAAGACAATTTTAGCATATAATATATTGTTCTACATTGCTTAGTTATATATCAATGGGGGAAATTTTGGTAATTTTCCAATATCCTTGGCAATCCTTGGCAATCCCTTGGCGAGATGCAGAAAATGGGCTTGGCGAAAGAAGTAAAGTTTCAATGAGTATTTTTTGTTCAATAATCATAGAATTTATTTACTATATAGAAGCCATTTATCTCTTTTTATTTAAAAGCAGAATTAAATTGAATATTAATAACAGTAGTAATAATATTTTTCATTGAAAAGTTTATTATATGATTACATAGGTAAAAAAGCATAAAAGTTCATCATATTTAATTTTATAGCTGTTCATATCATTTGTCCAAAAATCTCACTTTTTGAAGTCCGAATTGCGCCATGCTTTAGAAAAAAACCGACAAGGCCCCTATACTGGAAAAGTATAGAAAATTATGTAATCAGATGAACCCGTTTATGACAGATATCAAATGACAGCATTGCTATTTGGCTAACCATCCTCGATTTGGGGAGAAATATTCGTTAAATAGGTTTAATGAAACAATTTCTGACTGATATTTGACATCAAACTTGATTGTTCCCTAATATAGGCGTCAGAGTGGTCTCTGTTTTGACTAACACAATTTCCTTACAAAATTTTTCGTTTTAGATTTCACTTACAAATTTCGTAGAAACCAGCTACGAGAGAATGTTTTTTACGGTCTTTTAAGTTAGCCGGGCACAAATCTCGCCAATATCATTTTTTTTCAGGGCAGTAGCATATTTTGTGCATATTTTATTTTTCACAAGTGTAAATTAGAAACAATACATTGATGATGAAGTAGAATATTTTTGTTTATAGCATTATTTGTTATTTTTATCCTTTTGAATTTTTTATGAAATGGGTGAAAAGCAACTATTTTAAATGTATGTAATATGTATATTTAACATGTGTGTATTTTAAATTAAAAGAGTGAAAGCTTTATATTTTAAATGAATGGCAATGGGAAGAATACTTTGTTGTTTATGAAATGAGGCCGGCTAACATAAAAATATCGTTTTTCCTTGAGATTTTTGAGGCAACCTATCACAGAAATAATTTTAAAAAATGATTGGTGACCAAATAAAGACCGCTTGTATGACTGTTAATACTATCAGAAATAGTTCTAATATTGAATATTATAATAATATTTCGTAGATCAAACTAAAATACCGTGACAGTGACAAACATATATACATCTAACTGTAACCATTGATTAAAAAAAAATCTGGAAAATTGGAAAGTAGATTTAGTTTTTAAAGTATGCATTAATTAAAGAAATAAATTACATAATCGAGTCTACAGACAATTGAAATATTTGGTACAAATAAATTACATAATCCAGTCTACAAACAAATGACATATGTTAATCGGTCGTGGTTTGATGATAATTAACTTAATAAAATAAGTTAAATTGATTCTTTGTTTTCAAAGCGGACCTATTCCATAATCGAGTTTTAAAGAGAATTGGAGTAATTTGGGACAATTTTTTGGAGACATTTTGCAACATTTACACTACACCAACACTATACCAAAATGTTTGCTATTATGTCATTTATTTCAAACCTGAACGTGCAAAGACTTTTTGGTACTTTTTCAATATCAGTACCTTGGCGAAATAGGAAAAATAGCCTTGGCGGAAAAGGAAATTTGGCAATATATTTTCTGACAACCTATTCACTGTTTCATTTCATATATACAAGCATTTTTTTAACATAATAACGCCAATTATCTAATTTTATATCGAAACCCATTTAATATGTATGAAAAAACATTAATAATATAATACATTTAAAATAAATATATTAAAGCAAAATAGTCCATCAAGTTTGTTTTCATAACTGATTATACCATTTGGCAACAAATCTCACTCTCTGATGCCCTAATTGCGCCAAACATTGTAACTTGCTATTTATTGAACGCGAATCACATTTGGCTTCAATTATCATTTAGTCGTAACCATGCGTTTTTTCATTTACTATTTTTTCAGTCGAAAATATTTTTTGTTATTAAGTAAAATTAAGTTGTAATTTTATTTTTTGCTCATTCAAAAATGGAAATGTTTACAGCATTGCTAAGAGACAAAATTTCATTGTGTAGTTTAAATTGCTATTTAAAATAAAATATTTTATTGTATAATATTTATTTGTGTTTTTATTTTCAGTATATATTTGTATTCATTTAATAAAATAGTTTTGAAACTCTGTAAATTTGAAATGATGTATTTTTTAAATGATAACTTTCGCGCCAACAATGTTATTTTTTTTTCAAATGCTTCGTTTTGTGCCAACAATTGCGCTTGGCGACAATGGTGTTGAAATACCAGAAAAGTACTAAGCATTTAGATTGCACATTGCAGCATGGATGCTATAATATATAACATGGGACTATACACAATAAAAAAACTGGTTTATAGCTTCAGGTTGGCACTGAGACATTAAAATATATTTTCTTTAAATAATATAAAAATATAGATGAGGAAAATTCTGTGATCGGAACTCTCACCATATTGGTTCTTTTTAACGAGAATGCTCTGATACAAAATGAAATTTTCTATATTGTACTATCATTCTTTACCAAATCCTACTGTGAGGAATAATCTAAAAGAGTTAAACCGTTACAGCTGAAATTTTGTCTGCACATTAGAAAATATAATAGCACAATGGCGTTCATATCGATTCAGCACTGCGGAAGGACATTCAGTTAAAGGTCTTACTTCTTTAAATCACAAGATCAAACACATCATTTTATTTGATTCAAGGTTCGTTTGGAAAAAATCATTCCGGCCAGTGCCGGGAGAAAGAGGTAGCTTTCATATTCTTTATTTTAAAAAAAGCCATCTTATATCATTCAAACACATGAAGCTCAATTTAGTGGAAACCGAATATAGGAGATTAAATACTAAGTTTTATCAATATAATGAATGAGAATTTCACGAAATTAGTCAGCTTTATCCAAGCTGCTTTTCTTTAAAGTAACTTATAATTGGCTGCCAAATTCGGCGATATCTTAAAGTGCCTGGCATTTTAAGACAGCATGGTGGATGAGGCTAACCAGTGAACTTGGTCGAAACCTTAGTAATTCCTGTGCACATGCTCACTCACATCGGAATCGGTTGATATATACAAGTGCTGTCGCATGCAAAATATCAGATTTTTCAAAATGTCACCCACAATAGAAATTGAAACTGCTATATGTGAGTTATTTTTTAAGGTAAAGACAAACAAAAAATTTTCCTGAATCCTTATATCAAGGTCAAGAACTTAAGAAAGTAACCTTTTTCAATTTCTAATTTTTTTGCACCTCACTTTAAATATATGTATTTTTTTTTATTTAATGGCCGCCATTTTGAAACAAGATGGCTGATGAATCTGGCCAGCGATCTTGGTCGAGGTATTGATGTATACTATCCACATGCCTTCTTACATCGAAATAGGCTAATACGTGTGTTATCGCGTGACAAATACAAGATCGTTTCAAAATGTTAGCCATGCTAGAAATTCAAAGTGCTATAATTCAACCATTTTTTAAGATATAAACAAAAGAACAAATGTTCAGAAACAAAAACTGCTCCGGTATCTTTGTATCAAGGCCAAACACATAAAAAAATCTTTTTCATTTTCCAATTTTTTAATACCTCATTTTAAATTTTAAATTTTAAATTTAATTTTCTTTTAAATGTCAACCCTTTTGAAACAAGTTGTCGAATGAAGCTGGCCAACGAACTCGGTCGAGACATTGGTATGTACTGTGTACAGACCAATTTACACCCAAATCGGTTCATAAATACACCTATTATCGCGTGACAAAAATCAGGTCGTTTTAAAATGTCAGCCACAATAGAAATTCAAAATGCTATTACTCAGCCATTTCTTAAGATATAGACGAAACAAAAACTTTTTCGAAAACTTTGTATTAAGGTCAAACATATACAAAAAAAAAAAATTTCATTTTCTAATTTTTTGGTATCTTATTTTAATTTTTTAATTTTTAAATTTTTTTAAATGGCCGCCATTTTGAAACAATATGGCGGATAAAGCTGGGCAACGAACTTGGTTGAGATATTTGTATGTACAATGTACACACCAAGGTTCATCCAAATCGGTTCATAAATACGCCTGTTATTACGTGACAAATATCAGGACGTTTCAAAATGTCAGCCACGCTAGAAATTCAAAATGCTATAACTCAGCCATTTCTTAAGATATAGACGAAACAAAACCTGCTCCCGAAATTTTTATCAAGGTCAAACACATAAGAAGAATTTTTTTTTCAATTTTCAATTTTTTGGTACCACATTTCAAATTTAATTTTTTCTTAAAAATTTAAATGGCCGCCATTTTTAAGCAAGATGGCGGATGAAGCTGGCCAACGAACTCGGTAGAGATATTTGTATGTACTATGTACACACCGAATTACATCCAAATCGGTTCATAAATACGCCTTTTATCGCGTGACAAACTTCAGGACGTTTCAAAATGTCAGCCACGCTAGAAATTCAAAATGCTATAACTCAGCCATTTTTTAAGATATAGACGAAACAAAAACTGCTCCGGTATCTTTGTATAAAGGTCAAATACATAAGAAAAAAATATTTTTCCATTTTTAATTTTTTGGTACCACATTTCAAATTTAAAAATTTTTTAAAAATTTTAAATGGCCGCCATTTTGAAACAAAATGGCGGATGAAGCTGGCCAACGAACTCGGTCGAGACATTCGTATGTACTATGTACACACCGAATTACATCGAAATCGGTTCATAATTACGAGAGTTACAGTGTGACATAGGTCATATATATATATATATATATATATATATATATATATATATATATCAATTTTGAACGGAGGGTGGTTTCGGGGTCTGGGGGTCATGATCGATGAAAATATACCAAATTTTTTTGAAATCGCTGTGAAGACGTTTCCGTTACATACAGAGGTGGCCGTTTTTAGACTATGTATAGTGATTAGGATAGTATATGGATAGTAAGAACCAGGACTTACTAAAAAAACTCCAATGGTTATTAAAAAGACACTAGTTGTTTATTAAATTTTGTATAGCAGCGGGGAGAGGTACAAGGGGGAAGAGATAAGAGCATCCTCTTAAAACGACATCACGAGGCTAGAGACAGAGCAGGAGTGAATTTAATATACAGTTACAACTTTTTTGCTTGGCGGGCTACAATATCGCCAATCTACAAGTATTTTTCGCCATGCACAAGAGCCCGAGAAAAACATTAGCTGGTATGGATTCGCCAAATACATACCGTAGGCTTCTACCATATATTAATTTTGTAGGGGTGCAAGATTGTGGGTTGCTCAAATTCTTGAATCATGAGAGGCGCAATCTAATCTGTATTTTGATACAGCTGCGGTTAAGTGTAAAAATATAAATGTTTCTGGATAAAGACATAGAGTGATAACTGACCGAATTCGTTAGGCGAAAAGGGCATGAGAATGTATTTTTCAAGAACAGATGTTAGATCAAAGATTAACAATGTGCATTACCACAAAAATGCAGAATTGACATACATATGATCAAAAGGGTGTGAATGTTAAAGCGTAGTGAGAAAATAATTCTAATGAACAGATTGCATGTTAAGTGATTTTATATGATGAGTTATAATCATGCCCAAATAAGGAAGTGACCGAAGTTAAAATGCTTTTGCTAGTAACAGTCAGCAGTAACGTTTTTCTGCAAGGTTAAATCGTATGTGTGAGAAACTCACAAAGTAAAAATTGAAGCCAGAATCACTGATTTTATTTTATTAAAGAGATAAGTAACTAGAATAATTTAATTTAAATGTGAAGGGCTATTAATACAATCGCTTTAGATTTTAAATGTTGAATTTAATTTAGGGGCTGTAGTGCACTATTATAGTGTTTACTATAGTCAGTGGTGGAAAATTGGCGCAGAGGAGGAGCCTATTGACACCACTAATATTTTGAAGTATTCTTCAACTTAATAAAAACTCAGAAATCCTAACATTAGATAAGCCGAAAAAGGCTACTAAAATTTAGTGGTGTCAATAGGCTCCTCCTCTGTGCCAATTTTCCACCACTCCTATAGTGCACTAAAATAAATAAAGTATTAAACAGAATTTTAATTGAAACTGCTTGGCAGGGAGACCGAACGCAAACATATATAACAAGATAATCATTATATATATCACCTGGGACATCGCAAAAAAACCTTTTATTGACCCGTGTGCATGGGCAAAACAGCAAGGAAAATAGTTACACATATAAATATATTTTCGAAACAGAAAAGTTTTTTTAAAACAAGTTCCTGTCATGAACAAAACAAAATCTCTTTCATCAATACTTCAACAGTCCTAAGAGATTTTATGAATTGATATTTTCTAAATTGAGTTTATGGATATCCATCTTAACTAAAAATTTCTTCAAAAATTATGTATACCATGGTTTTTTTAGCTGAGTCGACTCTGACAGCAAACATTTAAGCAGCATATAACTAAACCATTGACTGCTCTGCATTAAAATATTGATCCTGATTAGGATCATTTTATGAAAAAAAAAAACACAAGTACTAACAATAAAAAAATATAATATCTAAACACAAATGCAACACTAGCAGTAAAGAGTATATGATAAAAATGAAATGTGTATTTGTAAACTAATAAGCAATTGTAATATGATAAGAAAAGATGTAATGTTTATGCACGCAGCATAGGATGACAAAAAAAGAGGTGCCTGAAGCACGACCATGAAAAAGGTGTCATCCTGAATCTTGTGTAGACCACAAGTATTATGGCGTCGGCTTAGGGCTTCGGCCTTAGACGGGGAGGGAGTTTTGAGACTCATACAGCGCCGGCTTATATGAGTCCCTGCTCCTCCGAAGACACTAGCGGTCCTTCAAAGGAGCACACGTCGGTTTATAAGCAAAAATTGATTTTTTGTGAATTGAAACACCAATTCAAAGGGGTTGTCTCTCAACACAATGAAGTTTTTGGACCCTTAGGGCAACAATTTTGAACGGGAACAAAACTTCGAAAGGGAGAATTAAAAAGTTAAAAAAAATAGATATATGTCACATATATATCAAATCAAAAAAGGGTAGACAATCCTAGAGTGAAGAGAGACATAAAAAAATGAAAAGTCATAATCAGGTTAAATAATTCACAAGTCGTATAATTAGAATGTAACTAACTGGTTGACTTAAAGAAAAATGTTATCAAATTACATGAGATTTTTTTTTAAATTGCTTCCAATATTAAATGTGTTAGTTATCACTGTTAACTAAAATGTAACTGTAAAAGAATGAAATGTAAAATAAATGTTTAAAATGTAAATAATAGTTAAGTGTATGTAAATAACAGAAAAGTGTAAAGTCAAATGAAAAGAGTGTAAAGTGATTCAAAATATTGTTCACAAGAGATGTTCGAAGCAAACAGTCATGGGCCAGCCATAATGTTGTCAAAGATATGTTGTAAGCAACATACATACAACCTAGGCCTTTGGTTATACACTTAGCTTCACAATACATGTCTTAAGAAAAAAAATGTAAACAATAGTATATTATTTTCTGTTTCTCAGATTATACGTATGTGGTTGATAAACTTGAGGGAAGTTGTGATTGTTTAAGTGACTTGTAGCATCGAATAAATGTCCATATAGAGGTGGTGCAAGAAGTAACCTATCAATGTGCACACGAAATGCTGTATTATCAGCAGCATACAACCTCTTGATCGATAATGACACAGGTGAATGTTTGAAAGTTACAATGTACGGTCCAGTGTATTTAGGTTTGAATTTATCAACAGACTTTAAGTACACAATACCTTTGAAACCAATGGTTCATAATTTAGCTTTTTGACCGTAATGTTTATATCTTTTATCCTGGGCTGTTTTAATGTTACTGTAAGCCTTGTCATATATTTTGTGTAAATCTTCAAGTAGTTTATGTATTTCAATATGTTTATCTAGAAAAGGTTGATTGCTATTCTGATCAAAAGTGTCAAAAATTACTGAAAGTTCACGTCCAAAGTGCAGAAGATTAGGAGTGAATAATGTAGTGGAATGTTTTGAACCATTATAGAGTAACTTGTGTATAAATATTGCATTTTCAAATGAGTGACCTTCCTGTAAGAGTATATTAACAGAGTATTTGATTGATTTATTGATTCTCTCCAAAAGAGCATTACTTTGTGGCCTCGAAACAGAGCTGTGAAGTACCTTAATACCTAGAGTATCATTAAAAATGTTGTATATTTGAGATGTATATTGGGGTTCTAAGTCTGATAAGACAACAGAAGGTCTCCCAAAGGTGGTTATATAAGAGAATAAACATTTAACGACTTTAGCTGCAGATGTATCATTAAGTGGACAAAGTTCAACATGTCTTGAAAAGTGATCTGTAACAGTTAAAACATGTTTACCATTAGTAAAGGGTCCAACGAGATCTGTACTAATAGTATGGCCAGGATATCTGGGCGTGTAGGTGGGTTGTCAGGGTGCAGGAGGGGCTTGGTGATGTTTACATTGAAGACATTTGACACACGAAGCTACAAAGTTTAAAGTGCCAACATACATTCCTTTCCAAAAGTATCTTGATGATAGGAACTCATAGGTTTTATTAAAACCAAAGTGAGATAAATGAGAGATTGTTAAAACTTTACTTTTAAGAGAGTTAGGAACAACAATGTGATATGAAAAAGTGTTGTTAAGATTGTTTTCTTTCTTTAACATTAAAACTTTCGAATCAGTGTGTATGAAGTAATTAGGATATTTTTGAGAAGGTCCTTTCTTCAGAATATCATTGTAAACAGTGGAAAAAGTGGTGTCATTTTTTTGTTCAGTGCAGAATGTTTCATTTGAAATTTCCAATAAAGGATCTGGATTTGTTTGTTTACCAGATACAAGATAGTTTACATATTTCTTAGTGGCACTTGAACATGAGTTATTACTGTCTGGTGTAT
The DNA here is from genome assembly GCA_963932465.1 of Maratus speciosus. Classification (NCBI taxonomy): domain Eukaryota; kingdom Metazoa; phylum Arthropoda; class Arachnida; order Araneae; family Salticidae; genus Maratus; species Maratus speciosus. Next base: position 17,563,634 of record OZ010800.1, on the reverse strand, counting down.
CATAGTCAACAATAGGTAATGGTTGAGTGTCATGGATAAGTTCAGGATTAGTAACCAGAGTTTGTTGACTGTTTTCAAAAGTACAGCGAGATAAATAGTCAGCAAGAACATTTTTTGTACCAAGGATATGTTTAAAAGTGTATGAGTACTCTGAAAGCTCTATGAGCCAACGAGAAATAATATCAGCTGGATTATTAGTCTTGTTATATTTTTCTAAGGGTTTACTGTCAGAAAGGATTACAAATTGTCTGTTATATAAATAATATTTGAAAGCGGTAACATATTTATAAATTGCCATGAGTTCTAATTTAAGTGCAGGGTATTTTTTTCTGACGCCTTAAGAGATTTGGAAAAGTATGCTACTGGTAAAAGTTGTTGATCATGCTCTTGTAATAAAACATCATAAATAGCAACATTTGACGCATCTGTGTTTAAATAAAATGTCTTGTTCCAATCAGGTAATCTAACCATGGCAGAATTAAAGAAAATTTCCTGTATTGTGTCCATGATTTCTTGATGTTTAACTGTCCATTTAAATGTAACTTTTGGAGTAGTTAGGTTTATCAGTGGCTGTATTAACTCAGAAAAAGATGGAATTAAAGACTTATAAAATGTAATAACACCAATGAGTCTTTTTCGTTGACGTTTAGTTGTGGGTGTGGGAAAATATGTTATTTTTATGATATTTGACTGAATCGGGGAAACAGACTGATTTTCTACATGAAATCCCAAATACTCAATGCTAGTTTTATGAAAAGTACATTTGTTAGGAGACAGGGTCAAGTTATATTTGGTTAAGATAGAGAGAATTTTTTTAAATTTATTACACATTTCATCAAAAGAGTTTGCACCTACAATGAAATCATCCTGATATGTATATACACCTTCTAATTGTAATTCATCAAGCAAAGAGTCCATTAAAGCTTGGAAAATAGAAGCGCTGTTTTTTAATCCTAACACTAATCTCTTGTATCTAAAAGAACCAAACATAATAGTAGATGTCAACTGATTTTGGAACTTAGCTGGCAAATCAATTTAGTGATATGCCCGATGAAAGTCGAGAGAAGAAAAATAGCTGTACTGAGAAAGATTTGAAATTATGCTTTGAATTTTAGGTAGAGGGTAAGATGAGCCTTGAATTACAGTATTGATCATTCGATGATCTAACGCGAGACGGAATTTTTGTTTACCAGTTCCGTCTGGTTTCTTTTTAACTAATAGCATGGGGCAAGCCCATTCTGAACAGTGGCGTTCAATAATTTTGGCATCAAGTAGATCTTTAATTTGTTCCAAAGCACCTTTTTGGAAAGATTGAGGAAGGGGGAATGGAAGTGTTTTTATAGGGTAGTCATTAATAAATTTCAAATCAGGTACAATCTTATCAGTATGTCCAAGTGTATTTAATGATTTTGAAAAGGCGGGGTAATAATTAAGTAACAATTTAGTCAATGTATTTGCTTCATTAGAACTTAAATGAGAAAGATTGAAATCTTTCTATGATAAATCATCCTTCCTTTTTTTTAATATTTCATTAGATGCCTGGATAAAATTTAGGAAGTGTTGTTCTGAGTTATGATGCTTGTCCAAATTATCAGAGGGGTACTCAAGAATTTCCTCAACCTCAGATAAATGTCCAATTTTTGTGTGTTTGGGGAGATGAATGGTAGTGTCAGAATTATTTTTAAGTGAAACAGAAAAGAAATGATTTAATCGTGCAGGCTTCTTTTTGCGTTTAGACTTCTTGTCCATTTGAATAATGGCATCATGACCTATTAATTCTTTTTTATCTTCCAAATATTCAAATAGGTAATTTATGTCATGTTTGATATTATTGTTTGTGTAAACTGAGCACCATGTTTGCTCTTGGGGTTCTAGAATTATTTTACCGGTTAAGAAAACTTTTTGATTTGTCACCACATCACATAAAGTGTTACATTGATTACTTTCACTGACTTTTAACTTAGTGTGTGATGTTTCTTGTGGAATGGTCAAGCTGTTGTTAATGTGAATGAATTTATTGAAAGTATAAATGATAATGTTAAATTTACTAATGAAATCAAAACCAAGAATGCCCTCAAAACTGGAGGATTCAGGAATATCCACTATATAAAAGTGGTGCGAGAAGGATTTTTTTTCTAACTTAATGGATGCTCTAATACACGAAGAAAAAGAATTGACAGTTTTAATGTTTATGGCTGTTGATAGTCTCTTGTACTTTAATACAGGTTTAAGTTCATTAAATAATTTTTGTGAAAGTAACGAAATGCTACTTCCAGAATCAGCCAATAAGGTGATATTATGGTTTGCAATAGTGGCCTTTACAAGAGGGAGTAATGGAGAATGCGTATTAACACTACAAATGATGTGAACATTGTTATCGTCTTCATTTTCTGTTTGAGTAGTGATATTATTTGCGATTTTAATGTAATCAGAAGTCTGTGACCCGGTTGAATTAACTAACCTTTCTTTAGAAATTTTTGGTAATGTAGGGTCAATAGGAAATGTTGCTGATGTTAAGTCACATGGTTGAGACACAAAATCATCAGCATAAAAATTGTGTCTCTGTTCTAGTTTTCCTGAACATGATAATTGTTGTGTTTGTTAAAATTTTCCCTTCTCTGTGTGTTAACTCTTTTCCATTTAAAACACTGTTGGGCCTGGTTGCCATTGCGGAAACAGAGTTGGCATGTGACAACTTTTCTTTGTGGAAATTTGTGAGGGGAAAAACGTTTTGGGAAATTTCGCGGTTTGAAATTTTTCCTATAGCGCATCGCATTTGATTTATATTTTGGCCTACCTTGCATGCCATTTTTTTCAGTTTCTGTTTTGGGTCCAGGCGGTGCAAGTGTTAACGCATTTATTTTTTCAGAGAATTCCTTCAGTTGTTCTTCAAAGTTATTTAGAGATTTACTGACAGAGGGCAAGGAATGTAGAATCTTTTCATTATGCAGAATTTCATGTAACGTCTGTGCTCTTTCAACAGCAGCACGATATTCTGTGATACCTTCTTCTTGTAATTTTACAAATAAATATCTGGCACAGCCTCCATGAATTTCATAAATTTATTTGTGTTACGGGCATTTTCGTCGTTAATATCAGCATACACAGTTGCGGCTAACACGTTTAATCAGTGTGCCAAATTTTTAATTGACTCCGCCTGCAGAAGAGATAAACTCGAAAGTTCAACACCAGCCACGCACTTGCTCGGAGGTGAGAAAAATGCCGCAAATTCTTTTTCGAGCGTATTTAGATCACTGATTTTTTGAAGTTCCGGATTCTGTGCATAAAATTTTTGCGCGGGTTCAGTTAACTTACCTACAAGTACAGCAATGGTAGTTTGAGGGCTGTATTTGTTAATTTCAGCGACCGACCTAATTTGGTTAAAAAAGAATTTAAGCAAATCCGGATCTCCATCAAATTGGTTAATGTTGATTTGAACTTGTTTAGCACACATGGTCAACGGTTAGTTTAACAAATTCCCTAATCTAAACTGTTACTGAGATTCTACATACATATATAAATGTGACACATATAAACAGATAAAATGCAAAGCAAATAAAATAATGAATTAAAATAATATAATAATCACATTAAAAAAATAACACACAACTTAAAAATATAAACTAAAGGTCTTCTTTAAACCTTTTATAGAAAAAAAAATATGGAAAAAAATCTATCCGGAGATAAAATTGTGTTTCTCAAAGTAAAAATAATATCATTGATTATTTTAAGCAAAAGAAAGAGAAACAAAAAAAACATTTCACAATAGCTCCCTTTTTCTTTTCTTTTTTTTTTAGCGGATGTGAACTGTACGTTTTTTAAAACACAACCACTAGGAGCTAGAAAGTAAAAATGAGTACATATTTTATCCTTTTTAATAGAGAAAAAAATTGCTATATGTCCTTGCTTCTCTAAAAGGATAGAATATAACATTCTCTCAAATTACAAAAATATTTTCAAGCCGAAAGGCAAACTTGAAAAATCTTATTTTAACCTTAGTAGCTAATAGAAATCGGGAAAAGTATAATCCTCGTTAAATTTTTTGAAAAAAAAAATTATATCTATTTTAATATCCATTAAGAGTTAAGCAGGGGAGGATGTATTTGATATTAACTAAGAATATTGGAACATTCAATGCAATGGGAAATATATATATATATATATTATATTTATAAATATTATAGTAAACTGCACAAAATAAATCAGACAATATTAAAAAAAATACCAATATCACTGTGTTTTCGTATCCTGTACAAAAACACGATAATATTAAAAAAATCAACTCTCAAGTAATTGTGAGTACTTATGGAGTATGAAAGCATAAAAATGGAATGAAACAATTTTAAAAAAGTTTTTAAAAAAGTTTCCAGAATTAACTGAAAAGAAATTAGTCGAAAGAAAACAAACAAATGAGGGGAATAAAAACATATGCTTTCATACTCTAAAATGTGTTATTTAAGGGAATGGAGCACTATTTATTTTCCCTTTTTTTGTATCTGATTTGTGAAACTTTTTTTTTTTTTTTACTAATGCACTTTCATTTTTTTTAAATTGTGAACTTTTGTTTTGAAGTGCATATTTATCTAACTCTCTACGATTTTTTTTTATTTGTAGTCTAGGTCACAACCGAGAGTTTATGGAGCACAACTTCAGGAGGCATGATTTTCTATTGATTGACTCCTTTGATTTGAACGACCCACTACCAGTGATTTGTAGATTAGCATATTGATTTCACACAGTAATTACTAACTTTGTTGCACAAATCACCTTGAGGAAAAAAATTTGCACACGTTGAGACGAGTATTCTCATATACACACATTTTCGCATAAGAGGGGAAAACATACTTGAAGCATTGTTTGCACATACACAACATCACACACTATCATCGTGAGCGGTTTCTTATCTTTGAACATATTTTACATACCGGCGGTTGTTGTAGTACACTGAAAACCAAACACACTTTTTTTGATTTACGGTTAAAGGATCGCAGAAATCTGTGGCACCAACACTGCAGAATGGTTGAACGATGTAGGAGCGAAACTTGTTACCATATCAGCCACGATATACCAACACGCAGGAAAAACTTCACCACTTTTCAAAATTACACACAAGTGCAGCTGGTTTTTAGCGATGAACACGAAAAAGGTTGAAGAAAACACCGTCTTATCAGCAGGCAAGCACGGATATTTCATCGGCGAAGAGCAGTCGTCCGGGGCGAGATTTTCACTCCAGAATGAAATCCTCCTACGGTGATGGGGTGGCGAGCTGTTGATTTCAGGATTAACTTTCCTTCGGTGACGGGAGGGGGGGAGGGTTAACTCCAAGATCACTGCAGCAGAGCAACCAAGCAGCTGGGATAACCAAGTCGCAGGACACCAACAGTACGGAGCGTGCAGGTGCCGGCAGGGATCCATCGCTTCACGAAGTCCATGCAGATGAAGACAGGAAACACGTACCTCTCCCCTTAATTTTTTTTTAGGAGAAAAAAAAACTAGTCAGGCGACCAAGGTTTGTAAAGACGTTTAAGTTACATACAGAGGTGGCCGTTTTTAGACTATGTATAGTGATTAAATAACCAGGACTTACTAAAAAAACTCCAATGTCTATTAGAAAGACACTAGTTGTTTATTAAATTATGTATAGTAGCGGGGAGAGGTACAAGGGGGAAGAGATAAGAGCCTCCTCTTAAAACAACATCACGAGGCTGGAGACAGAGCAGGAGTGACTTGAATATACAGTTACATCTTTCTTGCTTGGCAGGCTACAATATCGCCAATCTACAAGCATTTTTGCGCCATGCACAAGAGGCCGAGAAAAACATTAGCTGGTATGGATTCGCCAAATTCATACGGTAGCCTTCTACCATATATCAAATGTGTAGGGGTGCCAGATTGTGGGTTGCTCAGATTCTTGAATCATGAGAGGCGCAATCTAATCTGTATTTTGATACATCTGCGGTTAAGTGTAAAAATTAAAATGTTTCTGGATAAAGACATAGAGTGATAACTGACCGAATTCGTTAGGCGAAAAGGGCATGAGAATGTATTTTTCAAGAACAGATGTTAGATCAAAGATTAACAATGTGCACTACCACAAAAATGCAGAATTGACATACATATGAACAAACGGGTGTGAATGTTAAAGCGTAGTGCGAAAATAATTCTACTGAATAGATTGCAAGTTAAGCGATTTTAAATGATGAGCTATATTCATCCACAAATAAGGAAGTGACCGAAGTTAAAATGCTTTTGTTAGTAACAGTCAGCAGTAACGTTTTTCTGCAAGGTTAAATCGTATGTGTGAGAAACTCACAAAGTAAAAATTGAAGCCAGAATCACTGATTTTATTTTATTAAAGAGATAAGTAATTAGAACAATTTAATTTAAATGTGAAGGGCAATTAATACAATTGCTTTAGTTTTTAAATGTTGAATTTAATTTAGGGGCTGCACTGTTTGACTATAGTGCACTAAAATAAATAAAGTATTAAACATAATTTTAATTGAAACTGCTTAAGGGGGGGGGGGGGAGAGATCGAACGCAAACATATATAACGAGATAATCGTTATAATCGCTTTCCTCCGAAATGCTGCAATAGGTAGCTTTTTGTAATGAAAGCTACCTAAAATGGACCAGCGCAGCGGGCATAGCCTGCTAGTATCTATATTATAAAGGACAAACATATCTGTGAGTAACGCATACGTCATTTTGCGAATGGCAACACTTTGAAATTTGAAATGAAATTTTGGTTTTGCAATTTTCTCTACTGCAAATTTTTAAACTTCTAAACATTGCACATTTTAAATTTTTACACCGCCGTATAAGGAAAAAAATGCTCTTTTAAATGCAATTTGTTTGAAAACTGTATCTCAATTAACTTTTGAGATATTAATTTTATTTGCAGTTTTTAATACCATTTTTCTTATCGTGGCAACAAAAGTACCTCATTTCTACTGAAAGTCATTGAAAGTAAACGGAAAATAGTTGAAAATAGGAGATATTGTATCTTTCTGTTGCCATTTCTCATAAAACCTGAAAAAATAGTTGAATATAAAATATGGGCTATGTCACGAATATTGTCAGTTATTCCGCGATAATGATGTCATATACACACTTTTCTATAGACGAAGTTTAAGACTGGGTTGTAAAAGTAGATTGCTTTAGCGGATGCAAATGACGTCATTTTATAAAAAAAGCGTGAATTTTAATTCTTAAACCTGAATTATGTTTTGTAAGTGCGTCATTTTCACAGCCCAGCTGCTTTGAAACTCTTCACGGGTGAAAATGCTTCACTTTTGAAAATAATGTAATCGGAAGCACACACTGATAAACGCAATGTTTTACAAAAGCGTAGATTGTCTTTATAAAAGAGAGGTGACATGCAAATAATAGCGATTTATATTACAGAAATTGATGATTCTCGCCTGGATGGATTTGCTTCGCCGAGTTAGACAAGCAAACAAATAAATCGTGGTTTAAAATAATATCGTGTTCCTGAAGTTTTTGTCAAAAATTCTCTCAAATAATAAAATTTTAATGCTATTCTTTAGGACATTCTACTATAATTTATCAAAATAACATAATTTGCTTAATTTAATTTTTCATAATTTTATATAATCTATATATTTAAACCCCAAGTGTGTTTTTTAGTCATCTGCCCTGATCTTTCTGCTGAACCAATTTTACTAATATATATATATATATATTTTAACTGAAAGCTCCTCCTTTGTAGATGTAGTCGCACTATCTGTTTGTTTTTTTAATATCTCCACTTTTATATTTTAATTTTAAAAGCATTTTATAAAATTTCTTCAAAGTGATGAAAATTAGATAGCTTTCATTGCTGCAGACAAGAGATAAATAATGAGGTATTTTAAACTTTATTCATGCTATTTTCTGATAAAAATTCAAAATTGTTGTATAGAGTTTAGTGGTGCAAAAACTCATTAGGAGAAGAATATTATATTAGGGGCATAATAACGGAAAATGACATACTGCTTTTGAAAACCTTTTCCTTATCAGTGATTTTCCTTATGCATGTGTACTAATACTAAATTTCAGACACTAGGCGAAATGCTTATTTAAGTGAAAATGAAATCATATTTAAAAGAGAACGATCATTTTCTTAGATAAAACTAAGCCTTTTAACACAAATGCGTCTAAAAACCATAAATTACGAAAATTTTTACTCTCCAAAATTGAGATTAGAATCTCAAATAAAGAGTGCGTCTGTTCACATAAAAGATGTTGCTGGCAATCTTGACTTCAAGTTTTGAGTTAAAATGATTTTTAAATGATCAAACAAAATACAATTTTTTTTTTAAATGATGAATATGGATATCAGAAGTGCGTATACAAATTTTGAGAAGGTGAAAAGTACTGTTTTCATTCCGGAAATCCAAGCATAAGAGCCTCAATTGATAACCACATCCTAATAACTGATCTTTATTATATTTTATAGATTATGTATCTATATTATAAAGAACAAACGTATCTGTGCGTAACGCTGATGTCATTTTGCGAATGGCAATACTTCACGATCAAATTTTGGTCTTGAAATTTTCGCTACTGCATTTTTTCAATCTTCTGATCATCATACATTTTCAATTTTTATCGCATAGGGAAATAAATGTACTTTCAAATGAAATTTGTTTAAAAACTGTATTCTTTGACTGATGTATTATATTTTCTAAAATAATTTTTAAGCATGATTTTTTTTAAGTTTATCTTATCACGTGCTGGTTTCAATACATAGAATAATAAACATTTTGCACATAAAGCAGCAAACATTTTTCAGCATTTGTTTCTGACTATTTTTGCATAATGAAATTAATACTTCCTTTATAAGCAAATAAAAGAATAATATTAAAAAAATTACCAAACTAACATATTTGTGAAAGACAAATTAACGAAATTAATACTTCTTTTATAAACAAATAAAAAAATAATATTGAAAAAACGCAAATCTAACATATTTGTAATCGTACAATTTAAATTTTTAGATCACCAAATAGGATTTTTTTAAATGGAATTTGTTTGCAAAGTTCATCTCAGTTTACTGATTGTCTATGGTTTTAAAAACAATTTTAAAGCATGACATATTTTAGGTAGCTTTCTTTACAAAAAAGCTACCTATTGCAGCCGTTCGGAGGAAAGCAATTTCAAAAAATTTTGGTATATTTTCATCGATCATGACCCCCAGACCCCGAAACCGCCCTCCGTTCAAAATTGATATATATATATATCTATATATATATATATATATATATATATATATATATATATCTGACCTATGTCACACTGTAACTCCCGTAATTATGAACCGATTTCGATGTAATTCGGTGTGTACATAGTACATACCAATGTCTCGACTGAGTTCGTTGGCCAGCTTCATCCGTCGTTTTGTTTCAAAATGGCGGCCATTTAAAATTTAAAAAAAAATTTAAAACTTGAAATGTGGTACCAAAAAATTGAAAATGGAAAAATATTTTTTTCTTGTGTATTTGACCTTTATACAACGATTTCGGAGCAGTTTTTGTTTCGTCTATATCTTAAAAAATGGCTGAGTTATAGTATTTTGAATTTCTAGCGTGGCTGACATTTTGAAACGTCCTGAATTTTGTCACGCGATAAAAGGCGTATTTATGAACCGATTTGGATGTAACTTCGTTTATACATAGTAAATACCAATGTCTCGACCGGGTTCGTTGGCCAGCTTCACCCGCCATGTTGTTTTAAAATGGCGGCCATTTAAATTTTTAAGAAAAATTTAAATTTGAAATGTGGTACCAAAAATTGAAAATTGAAAAAATATTTTCTTCTTATGTGTTTGACCTTGATAAAAAGATTCGGGAGCAGTTTTTGTTTCGTCTATATCTTAAGAAATGGCTGAGTTATAGCATTTTGAATTTCTAGCGTGGCTGACATTTTGAAACGTCCTGATTTTTCTCACGTAATAACAGGCGTATTTATGAACCGACTTGGATTTACCTTGGTGTGTACATAGTACATACAAATATCTCGACCGAGTTCGTTGCCCAGCTTCATCCGCCATCTTGTTTCAAAATGGCGGCTATTTAAAAAAAATAAAAGATAAAAAAATTTAAATGAGATACCAAAAAATTGGAAAATGAAAAAGATTTTTTTTGTATGTGTTTGACCTTAATACAAAGATTCCGGAACAGTTTTTCTTTCGTCTATGTCTAAAAAAAATGGCTGAGTAATAGCATTTTGAATTTCTCTTGTGGCTGACATTTTAAAACGACCTGATTTTTGTCACGCGATAACAGGCGTACTTATGAACCTATTTGGATGTAACTTGGTCTGTACATAGTACATACCAATGTCTCGACCGAGTTCGTTGGCCAGCTTCATTCGCCATCTTGTTTCAAAAGGGCTGCCATTTAAAAAAATTAAATTTAAAATTCAAAATGGGGTATTAAAAAATTGGAAAATGAAAAAGATTTTTTTTTATGTGTTTGGCCTTGATACAAAGATTCCGGAGCAGTTTTTGTTTCTGAAAATTTGTTCTTTTGTTGATATCTTAAAAAATGGTTCATTTATAGCACTTTGAATTTCTAGCATGGCTAACATTTTGAAACGATCTTGTATTTGTCACGCGATAACACACGTATTCGCCTATTTCGATGTAAGAAGGCATGTGGATAGTATACATCAACACCTCGATCAAGTTCGCTGGCCAGATTCATCAGCCATCTTGTTTCAAAATGGCGGCCATTAAATAAAAAAAAATATATATATTTAAAGTGAGGTGCAAAAAATTTAGAAATTGAAAAAGGTTTCTTTCTTAAGTACTTGATCTTGATATAGGGATTCAGGAGCATTTTTTGTTTGTCTTTACCTTAAAAAATGGCTCAGATATAGCAGTTTCAATTTCTATTGTGGGTGACATTTTGAAAAATCTGATTTTTTGCATGCGACAGCACTCCTATATATTAACCGATTCCGATGTGAGTGAGCATGTGTACAGCAATTACTAAGGTCTCGACCAAGTTCACTGCTTAGCCTCATCCACCATGTTGTGTTAAAATGACAGGCACTTTAAGAAATTGCCGAATTTGGCAGCCAAATATAAGTTACTTTAAAGAAAAGCAGCTTGGATAAAGCTGACTAATTTCGCGAAATTCTCATTCATTATATTGATAAAAATTAGTATTGAATCTCCTATATTCGGTTTCCACTAAATTGAGCTTCGTGTGTTTGCATGATATAAGTTGGCTTTTTTAAATAAGGATTATGAAAGCTACCTCTTCCTCCCGGCACTGGCCGGAAGGACTTTTTTAATTTATCTATATCGCGCGGAGCTCGATTACGAAAAATTAATCCGTTTGCCCTTAAAACAAAATAAAGAGTTCATCATTTTCTTACGGCTAATTACCATTAAAAAAACTTCCCTATGAATAAATAAATAAAATAACATAAATAAAACACAAATTTACCAGACATGTATAAGCTCTGAAATTATCAGAATATAAAAGGATGCCATAAGTAGTAAAATCTTGGCAAATAACTCTTAGCATGCGGCTAATAAGAAAATATCGCTTTTGATAAATTTCAAAAATGTATTTGATTGTGTAATTCGTATTTTCCACATGAAAAATGCTTTTTTAATGTAAGTGCTCAATCTAAAAAATTTATTGCATATAAAAAAATTGTTAGTTTTCAATTTAAAAAAAAATGTTTTCATCTATATTCTTTAATCCGGGAAGCCCGGGTACGATCCCCTAGTATATATAAAATCCAAACGGAAATTTCGCTCCGAACGCCTAGATTTCGAGTTCTACCGCATGGATTTTTACTGAACTTATACCGTTAGATAGGTATCGTTTCAGGAAAGGTTTTAAGCTATAACACATCATTCTACCTAGATTAGTTATAGAATTATGATGGAAAATACTGTTATTTGGACGATGAGATTTACCATTTTATTTCTTGGCGAAATTTATCGTTGATAAAAAAAAATTGAAACGGCTATTACACCTTGAAAAATAAAAGAAAAAACTGTTACTAATTTTAATTAAAAGAAAAAAAAAGAAGAAAAAGAGAAAATGAAAAACAGTTTTGACGAGTGGTAATATTATAAAAAGAAAATATTTAATTTAAACAAGAAAGAGAATATTCGTAATGCGTAAATATTTATTCCAAAAAAAGATTGCAGTTTTAAACAACATTTGACGATTTATCTATTGCATCTGGTTAAGAAAAATGCGCCAAAAAATTTGATAAGACAATATTAGACTGACAATTTTGTGTTTGTTTTGGATTCTTTTTTTATTTACTTTTTATTTTTATCAAACGTATCCATCATTAGACTTAAAATAATGGTACTTGTGAGTTAGATGCTGCATGTTTATTTACGATATTGATTTTATCGCGAAATAATATGATTTTAAGCCAAAAAGGCATAAGCGTAGCATTGGTTTGAGCGACGTTTACAATATTGGTGATTTTTCAAGCGGACGGTATCCTTTTTGGAGTAATCTAATTCTACTACACACACATATATATGTATATATATAATACAAATGGAATTATATATATATATATATGTATATACCGGATGTCCCAAAAATGAATGATGGATTTTAAAATTCAATAACTTGCAAACGGTGACAGATATTTAACACTAGAACGCCCGATGGAGTCGTTTCGACTCCAAATGCTCTTAAAACACCCATATCTCTCAGAAATTTTGATTTTTTTCCCCCGCTTCCTTGACTTTTATTATTTTTATAATCTCTATTTATTCTGAAATTTATAAATTATTTGCACATTTAATAAATTGATAATGAGGCATTACCCCTAGAACGCCCAAAGGAGTCGAATCGACTCCAAAGTAAGATCTGTAAAATGCTTTCATTATTTTTGCGTAACATGACCTTGGGATTCATAATATTTTTATCTGTTATCAGGAAAGTAAATGTTTTTGCTCTTCTTTTCTCTACACCCCTTTTGTTGAGAAAAATGGTTAGTTCCATGCTCCTGCTGAAATGATTGCGTACTGCTTGCGAAATTCTTTGTACCATTCGAATTGAATTTTTCTTTCAATTTTTATCAGTCTTGTGTTTCATCATAGCTAAGCAACTCCGTTTTTCCTTTTTATTAGAAATAAAACATAATGTCACGGAAAAAAATTCTAACACCGGACGAAATAACTGCTCTATTACGAGAGCTTTCAGATAATGAATCTGAAGGTGGTGAGTTATCAGAAAATGAAAACGAAATTCAAGAAATTAGTATTGGAAATAATTCTTCATCAGATTCCGATACAAATGAAGATGCGCTAATTATTGCATCTGAAAGAGATGGAATTCATGTCGCTCCAGATGGCACACAATGGAAAATTTGTGCAAATAAGAAAATTTCTGGAAGATATCCGAAGCAAAATATCATGTGTCAGACTACTGGACCAACTATTTATGCTAAGACATTCGTGAAATCTGAAAGCCTTTTGAGTGCATGACTGTTATTTGTAGATAAAAAAATGCTGGAACAAATGCAAAGATGCACAGAAACAGAGGCAAGACGTGTTCTTGAAACCGGTAACTGGACAGTTACGTTAGACGAGCTGTATGCCTTTATTGGAATTTTGTATGCCCGAGGTGCATGTGGTGCAAATGGAATTGATATTCATTCTTTGGGGTCAAACTCATGGGGTTTGAATTTTTGCACTGAAACTATGGGAAGAAATAGGTTTTGTGAAATTTTACGCTTTTTGAGATTCGATTTGAAATCTACCAGATCTATAAAAAACAGATAAATTTGGAATGATATCTGATATATGGAATAGATTCACTGAAAACTGTATTGCCTGTTTCAAGCCTGGTGAAAATATAACAATAAATGAACAGTTATTTCCAAGCAAAACGCGTTGTCCTTTCACGCAATTCATACCTTCAAAACCGGATAAATACGGACAAAAGTTTTGGCTTGCAGTAGACCTTCGAACAAAGTACTTACTGAATCCGTTCCCTTATTTAGGCAAATGTGAAGAACGGCCTTCAGATCAAACTTTATCAGAATATGTAGTTGCGATTGATGCAGCCATTTCTAAATTAGGCATTAACGTCACGGTTTATAATTATATCACGTCACTGCGTTTGGCTGAACAACTGAAAAAGAAAGGTACTAGTTTAGTAGGCACTATGAGAAAAACTAGGAGAGAAATTCCAAAAACTTTGAAAGATTCGAAAGATAAATTGTACGAAACAAAATTTCTAAAACACGAAGAAACCGGTACTACTCTAACCGTGTATCAAGGAAAGAGAAAAAAAAAAATGTTATTATTCTTGGCACTCTCCACCCATTCATTGATATTGAAAACAACGAAAAGAAAACCCCAGAAACTGTTAGATTTTATAATGAAACTAAGTGTGGTGTTGACGTTATTGATCAAATGGCTAGGAAATATTCAGTGAAGGCGCCCTCCAGAAGATGGCCTGTGCATACTTTTTACAGTCTCTTAGATTTAGCAGCAATAAATGCCTGGATCATTTATAAAGAAGTTACCGGAGAAACAAAAATAAGCAGACAAGCATTTATTCAGTTATTAGCAGATGAATTGCGTCAAAATTATACATCTGCTAAAAATAAACCAACAAGAAAAAGACTCGCTGATACATCATCTGAAACACAATCCCTAAAGAGAAGAAAATGCGAAGTAAAACTATGTAAAGGCAACATGACTTTCAATGATTGCATAACATGCAAGAAAATGATTTGTGGAAAATGCTTGGCCAAAACTGACTACACTTGCAAAAACTGTATTTCAGATTGAAAATTCGAAACGATTCTGTGAGTATTTCCTTTGAAAATATTTTTCCAATTTCTTAAAAATGCGTATATAAATATTGTTCTTTCAATTGTAAAATATATATATGAATCTTAAATTCAAATATAAATATTATATTCACAGTCTTCTATTCATTTCTATGCGTTTCGTTTATTTTTTCTCTTTTGAAACAGACAGGAGTCGAAGCGACTCCCGCGGGCGTTCTAGGGGGGAAATGGTAGCGGGCGTTCTAGTGTTAAAAAATTCTTGCAGGAGGGTTATGTATGATGCCGGGAGTTTTTTTACTGTGATTCTTGATTTTAGTTTGAATTTCAAGCAATAGATGGCGCTGACAGAGATTGACACTCAGTCCAGGCCGAAACTGACGTCGCTCAGCATTGATGCGAAAGAAGGAGATTAAGGCTATGGAGTGTGTCTCATTTGCCAGCACAATCTTGCTCTTATTGACCGATTCTGAACTCATTCGATATGATTTAAATGGAGTGCGCTGTTGCCATGGAAACAACAAATTCTTCGATAGTGCAATGCAGCGTTAAGAACTGGACATGAATTTAAGAAGTAGTATTCGAGTTTGCAGTCGATTTTACATTGATGAAGTTTTATTTTCCCGGATTAAATTATGTTTTATGGTCTGATTGAAAGAATGTTTTATGCATCGTATTTTAAAACTAGGTGAAGAGATTTAGTATTTTTTGTTGTTGTTAAAAATTTCATAACTTTTATTACATTCTAATAAATTTTAGATGTTTTAGGGAAGTTCGTCAGCAGGTTTTTATGAATGTTGGATAATAATCGTGAAAATGGTTAATAGTATATTGTTATTCAAAATAACTACTTAAAAACAAATATTAGAAGTTACCTTGTTTAACCCTTTTGAATAGGAGTATTATATCGTTGCATTAAAATAAAAAAAAATAAAATGAATGCTAGTTAATTAAAATTTTGTTTGACTTTTTGATAGTAGAATATTGTATTACATGCAGCTTCATCTTGATGCTTGATAAAATAAAACTAGTAAATATTTTTTATCTACATCTACTATTTAAATTTTAAAAATGTGTTAAAAGAATTCTTGGAGTTTGAATTTTTACGCTTTGGCAACTTTTTCTACACACAAATGCCAATATGCATATATTTTTTAATAATAAAGATATCAATGATATCTAATGTAACAAATTAAGTACAAATTAAACTTGGCAAGAGTATAAAACTTAGTAATATTTAAATTAATAAAGGCCACAAACAAATTTTTACTGAAATGTTTATCTTGATATAAATTAAGACCGTATTTCTAATAGCACTTTTTGTTGAAATGCAATTGTAATTTTAAAACTTTTTAGTTTATGCATATTTTAAAAAAAATTCCTGAATCGTAATAATCAGGTCTTGGCAAATGCGGTCGCCACTTGCAACCAATATTTTTTACTCGATGAGCAAGATTTTAATCTGTAGTGTTAACGAAAGAACAAAGTGTAAACGGCATTGTCCATATCATGCACAGAAAACGACATTCTTAGTTGCTCTAACCAGCTAGCATGCCATGTCATATGATTAGAATATGGGGAGAGGGTGGGTCGTTCTTACAAATTTTTTCTTGGTAAAATCTGAATATGAGTGGCAACATACATTTAAATCTCAATTTTGTGCAATTACACATAATACACACGAGAATCTGTAGGTCATACAAGTAGGTCACTTCAAGCACAATTTATGCATATTTGATTTCCGCTGCCCAGCATTGTATCGATATGTTAATAATTGGAATATTGATGGCGAAACATCGCATGAATCAGGTTGATTCTGGTAGATTATGTGGAATTTTACACGCATCTGCAGAGACTCAAAAATTCTTCACAAAATTTTATTAATTCAGTAATAAAATTTTTTCAAAACATAAACAATTATTGCACAAAATAAATTCTTTTTTCTTCATTCTAAGGAGAAACACGACACAACTTCACGTGGCGAAACTAACATTTATGTTTGCCAGTTTTTGTTTACATATTTATCTCAAATATATTGTCATTGGGATAGAACTTCACGAAAATTTATGATTAACTAAATTATGAATTATATTTTGTCTTTCCTTGCTTATTTCATTTGGGAAAGATACACGTTTTTGTAAACATAGAATTTTGACATTGGGTATTTACACTGTACAAGTCACAAAAAAGAAAGAAAGAAATATATAAAAATAAATAAATAAATAAATAAATACATAAGTAGATGGATTAATGAATAAGTAAGCAACTATCAAGGAAGCTTTATAATTAAAATAACATAAATATTTCAATTAATTGTATAATTTTAAAATGTTATAAAATAAATTGTAAACAAAATATGGAATTTGATATAAAAATTTTGGAAAAATTGAAATCATTTTTTTAATTGTATTAACCTATGGTAGAAAATAAATAAAGAATGGTAATAAAACATAACTCAGTAAATTAGTATAAAGGTATAAAATAAAATTAATTAAAATAATAATTAATATTAAATACGTAAATAAAATTATTAAACAGTACGTTAAAATTTCATAAAATTTAAATAGTATTTTGCTTTATAAGCGATGACATTCATTTTCTGTTGAATTTCTTTATTACGGTTACATTTTGATTGCAGGCAATAAAATGCAAAAGTATTCTGTGGAACTGCAATGACATTGGAATTTATCAAAATGCATATATTTACATACTAAATTATAGAAATAATAAAAATTAATTAATTAATTAATAAAATAAATAAGCGAATAAATTAAATTTGAGCTTAATAAATAAAAAATATTTTGTTCAAAAGGTATATTGTCTATAATTTGTTTTAATAAATTCTTATAAAATAAATAATTAATGCCTTATTTGGAAATTATCATAAATTATTTACTATTAATTTGTTTGTAGATAATTTATAGCATTTCAAAAGTAAACGTAGTTTAAATAAAATAATAAATAAATAAATAAAATAAATAAACAAATGAAAAAATATTATATTCAATTATTTTAGAAGGATTTTTACAAAATTAAAAGCTGGAATTTAAATTATCAAAACTAAGTAATTAATTTGATTATTGAAGAATTAATTGTATGATTTGCGTTTTTGTTAATAACATTTTGGTTCAGGAGCACAACACTTTATACACTCACGGAGTATGCGATTTTTAAGTCTGCTGTGACAACAAAAAATAATTATGCCTTGATGTCAGGTCATTGATTGTATCAACTATGCATGATTTGTCGCGCGCTTTTTTCACTTACACTTTATTTCACTTATTTCATACACGGAAAAGACAGTGCTATCAACCAGCTAATGTGAAACATGATGTAAACACGCGCATTAAAAATTTTCTTCAATATTGAATTTATATGTATGTGTAACGTTCTATTTTTTAGGTATTTTAAATTTATTTCCCACTTTCTTAAAGTTATATTTTAAGTGTATCATTTCTCTAACTGTATATTTTATCCCTATTTTTTTTTTTTTTGTTATAACTGTTATAACGTTCTGCCGTGCATAACCAAATTTTATGATGGTAAATTGAGCTTGGAATATGGTAGCAGTTATTATTTTTCTTTTATATTTATCTTACTATAATTGTATGAAATATTCATTCTGTCATATTTTACATTTAATTGGTACATTGTGTACCGAAGTGCATATTCGGAATTTTATTTCGGATATATTAGGCTATGTATAAAATGTAACAATTGAATTTCAGTTTACCAAAATATATTAAATTATAAAAAAATAAAAGATAAAAAGATAAATAAATTAGATGTTAATAATAATGTTAATAATGATAAATTATATTTCTTGTATAAAATTTTAGCTTAAAAAAATAATTATTTTCGGAAAACTTTTAAAAATCCTTCCCTCTATAAATTTTTTAAAATTTAAGTGGACTTATACTCAGTCCGTGGCACTAATAAGATTAGGTAAATAATGAAGTAGTAAGTAAATAAATAATAATAAGAAAAAAAAATATATATACAAAAACAAAAGAAATTAAAAAAAATAGCAAAAAACAAAACCTAGTAACTTGTGACAACTATTAAGACATATTTACATTTATCTTGTAAAGAAGGTGGAGGAAACGGTGAAAGAGAATTCAGCACCCTTTTTCCTCATTAGTCACTTATCGGAGCAGAAAAATCTCATCCCTGGATGTCCTTGAACGTTGATGCGCGTTACACACATGTCTGGAGAGTGCTGGATTAAGTTCAGTAGTGAGGGATGTTTTTCTTGCCGCATTTTAATGGATTGTTTCAGGGATTCAGAAATCTTTTTCAGTATTGTGAATGAAACTGAGTATATTTTTTTTTACTTTCGATTTTCTTGGCAATGCATATGTAGAATATATTATGAAAAAAAGAAATCATAATACATTAAATACTACAAATTAAATAAATAAATAATTAATTAAAGAAAAAGTAACATATTTATGTATACATAGTTTGTGTAATTTTGTGTTTTAATAAAATAATAATATGTAAATAATAATATTTCATTTGTAAGAATGTTGGTTCCTACCTTGGACACGCGTTTTAGGCATGTTTCACTAATTTAAAATTTGGTAAAATGATTATAATATTATTTAAAATTTTATTGCTTTAATTTTGTGTTAACCAGCATATGCATATATATACATATATTTTTTTTTATCATACACATGGCTCCCCCACAACCACAACCATATACACAAGTATGGACACAACCTCATTAAATAACTTTCTAATATTTATGTTTTTCAAGAGATTTCAGAGAGAAATTGGAAGAAGAAGAAGGGACGTGAAGATTTGACTACACCAGGAAAAGCTGAGATAGATGTCAACCGGGCACAAAAAATTCTTCTTTTTTTCCTTTTTTTTTTAAAGGCAAGTGGTGAGAATGTTGTAATGATATTTTTAAGACATCCCTTTTTATTCTATATTTTACAATTATGCAGAAATAATTTAATTTTTTGATTATACTAACTATAAAGAATTGCTCATTATTTTATTCCTTTCAAAATTATTAAAATAATAATTTAATATTTAGTATCATTTTAAAGCTTTCTATTATTCACATTAAAATCCAAAAGTTAAAATGTAATAAAATTAATAGATAAATAATTAAAAGCAAAAGTTAAAATGGAACCAGTTTTCTTTTCTTAATTTGATCACCCTGTTTACAAAAAAAAGTGACAGGATATTGTCACATAGGTACCTCATTGTCATGGAGAAAATTCCAGAAGACGCTAGAATGCCCACGAACAGTCTGGTAGACGGAAGTGCAAAATCAGCCAATAAAACGACGTCGAAGGTCCCATAGTAACAAGGGGTCACGACAGAGAGGAGAGCATCCCTGGATTGATAACGCCAGTAGTTGCTTGGAGAACAGTGCACGATGTAGACGTCCATAAAAACAAAAACAAAGGGCCCTCTTGTGCCTACGCCGGCAAAAGAATATGGCCGAGCGCAATGCAACAACAATAAGCAACCGGACTTATACTTACAGAAGAGTTCAGCACAAGCCGTAAAATGGGTGATCCAAGATTTTACAACAATAATTAAAAATATATATATACGCACTGCTGGTTCCTTTTATTCTTGTTCTGCTATATTTTATGAAATTAAAATTTAATTTTATTCGTGGACAATCCACAACAAATTTTGGTTTACTCTTAAAATATATATTTTAATTTAATGCTTACATTCATTAATCTAATTAGAGATTGTTAGAAAATGGATTTATTAGCGATAAGCAATTTAAAATAAGAAAATGTTTGTTTATAGTACGTTATCACCATTTTTGAATGGTAACAGAATATAATTGAATCTACTTATGTAATAAAAAAATAATGTTAATTAATGATTGAAAACCTAAAATGAAAATTATTCGGTAGTAATTGTTGAAAAAAAATTATATGAAAATTATAGTGTTACATGTGATCAAATTTTTACGATTAAAATATGATTTAAAAGGGATTCTAGACTCTGTCTTATTTTACATGAAAAGTGCTAACTTTTATTTATTTTGTTTTAGGGAATTTTGGTATGCTCTGCAGTCTTTAAAAGATTTTATTTTGGAGATAAGCGCTGTTAAGTTGAAAATTTTATTTCAGGTGCGCGTTTTGTTACTTAAATGAATATATGTTGTTTTCTTTTAAGATATAATTATTTTTCACTTTATGTCTCTCATAACTTCCATTTCTAATTTTAAAATGCTTTCTTTTCCTTTTCTTTCTTGTTTACTCTTTGTTTAACCTCTTATGGTTCATTTTACGCATTTATTTAATTGAGTACTCGAAATAATTCAGCTAGATTGAGAGTACGTTAAATAATGCGAACTAGAGGTTAGTACATTGCCCAAAATTATTCTCTTCCTATTTTATTAATTTTAATATTACCTCATTTTGTCATTTTCACAACGCATGACGAGGTAATATTTCTATTCTTTTGCACTAATCACTATCTACTTTCGCGTGTCCACTGCGTATGTTTGTGGCGACCAGTTTCGTCACAACACCTCCTGCAAGAATTTTTTTAAATATCTGTCACCGTTTGCAAGTTATTGAATTTTAAAATCCATCAGTCATTTTTGGGACACCCGGTATATACATATATATATATTTCAATGTATAAGCTTTTCAATTTTTGTCGGTGTCCACTTTTTTCTTTTTTCTTCCATAATAATTCTTATAATATTTTTTTAATACTTACAGCTTTAATTCATAATAATTGACGGTGGCAGGTTATGTTTAATTAATGGTAATATATATATATATATATATATATATATATATATATACATACATAAAATAAAAATGGAAATTTCGCTACGGTTGCTTATAACTCAAGTTCTGCTAAACTTGCACTGTTAAATAGGTAATTTTTTTGGAAGGTTTTAGTATATAACATATCATTACGCTGTCTACGTTGCTTAGGTATTGAATTCTGGTTTAAAGTTTTTAATGAGATGAAGTCACAGATTATGAAAAAATAATCTTTTCAAAAGATTCTGCCGAATGTTTTTCGATAGAACCTGCGCTTTTAATCAGATAATTTTACAGGGTGGGTTTAAGTATCTAACATATCCTTCTACCTTGCTCAGCTATACAGCTATGGGGAGAATTGTGTAATCTGTTTACCCCAATTATCAAAAATTTACCTTTTTAAAAAGTTCTAATATACTGTTTTTTCTAGGTTTGCATTGTTAGTTTGGTAATTTTTCGAAGACAATTTTAGCATATAATATATTGTCCTACATTGCTTAGTTATATATCAATGGCGGAAATTTTGGTAATTTTTCAATATCCTTGGCAATCCTCGGCAATCCCTTGGCGAGATGCAGAAAATGGGCTTGACGGAGGAAGTAAAGTTTCAATGAGTATTTTTTGTTCAATAGTTATAGAATTTATTTACTATAAAGAAGCCATTTATCTCTTTTTATTTAAAAACAGAATTAAATTGAATATTAATAACAATAGTAATAATTTATTTCGTTGAAAAGTTTATTTTATGACTACATAGGTAAAAAAGCATAAAAGTTCATCGTATTTATTTTTATAGCTGTTCATATCATTTGTCCACAAATCTCACTTTTTGAAGTCCGAATTAAGCCATGCTTAAAAAAAAAAAAAAACGACAAGTCCCTTATACTGGAAAAGTATAGAAAATTATGTAATCAGATGAACCCGTTTATGACAGATCTCAAATGACAGCATTGCTGTTTGGCTAACCATCGTCGATTTAGGGAGAAATATTCGTTAAATGGGTTTAATCAAACAATTCCTGACCGATATTTGACATCAAACTTGATTGTTCACTAATATAGGAGTCAGAGTGGTCTCTGCTTTGACTAACACAATTTCCTTACAAAATTTTTCGTTTTAGATTTCACTTACAAATTTCGTAGAAACCATCTACGCGAGAATGTTTTTTACGGTATTTTAAGTTATCCGGGCACAAATCTCGCCAATATCATTTTTTTTCAGGGCAGTAGCATATTTTATTTTTCAAAAGAGTAAATTAGAAACAATACATTGATGATGAAGTAGAATATTTTTGTTTATAGCATTATTTGTTATTTTTATCCTTTTGAATTTTTTTATGAAATGGGTGAAAAGTAACTATTTTAAATGTATGTAATATGTATATTTAACATGTGTGTATTTTAAATTAAAAGAGTGAAAGCTTTATATTTTAAATGAATGGCAATGGGAACAATACTTTGTGTTTTATCAAATGTGGCCGGCTAACATAAGAGTACTGTTTTTCCTTGAGATATTTGAGGCAACCTATCACAGAAATAATTTTAAAAAATGATTGGTGACTAAAAAAGACTGATTCTATGACTGTTAATACTATCAGAAATACTGCCAATATTGAATATTATAATAATATTTCGCAGATCAAACTAAAATACCGTTACAGTGACAAACATATATACATCTAACTGTAACCATTGAAAAAAAAACAGGAAAATTGGAAAGTAGGTTTAGTTTGTAAAATATGCATTAATTAAGGAAATAAATTACATAATCGAGTCTACAGACAATTGAAATACTTGGTACAAATGAATTACATAATCCAGTCTACAAACAAATGACATATGTTATCGGTCGTGGTTTGATGATAATTAACTTAATGAAATAAGTTAAATTGATTCTTTGTTTTTAAAGCGGACCTATTCCATAATCGAGTTTTAAAGAGAATTGGAGTAATTTGGGACAATTTTTTGGAGACATTTTGCGACATTTACATTACACCAACACTATACCAAAATGTTTGCTATTGTGTCATTTATTTCAAACCTGAACATGCAAAGATTTTTTGGTACTTTTTCAATATCGGTACCTTGGCGAAATAGGAAAAACAGCCTTGGCGGAAAAGGAAATTTGGCAATATATTTTCTGACAACTTATTCACTGTTTCATTTCATATACACAAGCATTATTTATTTTTTTTAACGTAATAACGCCAATTATCTAATTTTATATCGAAACCCATTTAATATGTATGAAAAAACATTAGTAATATACATACATTTAAAATAAATATATTAAAGCAAAATAGTCCATCAAGTTTGTTTTCATAACTGATTATACCATTTGGCAACAAATCTCACTTTCTGATGCCTTAATTGCGCCGAACGTTGTAACTTGCTATTTATTGAACGTGAATCACTTTTGGCTTCAATTATTATTTAGTCGTAACCATGCATTTTTTCGTTTACTATTTTTCCAGTCGAAAGTATTTTTTGTTATTAAGTAAAATTAAGTTATAATTTCATTTTTTCAAAAATGGAAATGTTTACAGCATTGCTAAGAGACACAATTTCATTGTGTAGTTTAAATTGCTATTTAAAATAAAATATTTTATTGTATAATATTTATTTGTGTTTTTATTTTCAGTATATATTTGTATTCATTTAATAAATTAATTGTCGAAACTCTGTAATTTTGAAATGATAACTTTCGCGCCAACAATGTTATTTTTTTTTTCAAATGCTTCGTTTAATGCCAACAATTGCGCTTGGCGACAATGGTGTTGAAATACCAGAAAAGTACTAAGCATTTAGATTGCACATTGCAGCATGGATGCTATAATATATAACGTGGGACAATACACAATAAAAAAACTGGTTTATATCTTCAGGTTGGCACTGAGACATTAAAATACATTTTCTTTAAATAATTTAAAAATATAGATGAGGAAAGTTCTGTGATCGGAACTCTCACCATATTGGCTCTTTTTAACGAGAATGCTCTGATACAAAATGAAATATTGTATATTGTACTATCATTCTTTACCAAATCCTACTGTGAGGGATAATATAAAAGAGTTAGACCGTGACATCTGAAATTTTGTCTGTACATTAGAAAGTATAATAGCACAATGGCGTTCAGATTGATTCAGCACTGCGGAAGGACATTCAGTTAAAGGTTTTATTTCTTTAAATCACAAGATCAAGCACATCATTTCGTTTGATTCAAGGTTCGCTTGGAAAAATGGACCAGCGCAGCGGGCATAGCCTGCTAGTAATCACATACAAAATTCCCGAAAAATTCTAAAATTGCTATACGAAATTCGAATAAACTTTATTGAAATGAGGGCAGAAATTACTTTAATATTATAGGCCAAAAATGGCATGTCAAAAAATTGCAGCAGATCGCGAAGAAACGCAGAAATCGAATTAAAAATCACAAAAAGATAAAAAATCACGAAAGTCAAAATTTACTGTAATTGGATAAAAGTTTCAAATCTAATTCTTTTGACCTGCGGGTTCTCTTAAAATTGATGTTTGAGAAAGTATGCTAAGCATTGTATCATATTACTTTTTATTCATAATTTAATTTACTTGCATTCCCTTAAATATAATTAATATAACCCCTTAAGTTAATATTAGTTTTTGTTGCAATAAAATATCTCAATGAGTTCATTTTCAGTAACTAAGTAATCCCTATTGGTTTACAATGGAAGTCTATGGGAATTTGGCGAAATATTAGAGATATCGCCAAGTTGGCGTCCCTTTTGGCGACTAATTTTGGTCGCCAAGTTGGCGACAATCTTGGCGGTATTCGGCGACAGAACTGTGTCCCCACTACGATAAACCTCTTATAGGTATGAAGATGCATTAAATGGTGTTCAATAATCGCATAAAAAATTCGCTAAAAATTCAAAAATCGCTCTACGAATTCCGAATAAACTTTTTTGAAAAGAGAACAAAATTTACTATATTGGGCTAAAAGGAAAAAACCTTATTCTTTTCACTAATGTGGATAAATCGCCTCGAAACTTAAAAAAGCGCTAAAAATCGCATGAAATATTAAATTAAAAGAAATCGAATTAAAAAAAAATCGAATATCGGGCTTCGAGTTGCAAAACTTCATATATAGACGGACCTTTTCTCCAAATTGTGAGGCTCTACCTGCAGCTGTATCTTCAGAACATCGTCGACACACTCACACACAAACTTCGTTCCTTATTATTATAGATTTAAATTACCTGGATTCCTTTAAATATAATTAATATAACCCCTTAAGTTAATATTAGTCTTTGTTGCATTAAAATATCTCAATTTATTGATTTTCTGTAAGCAAGTTATCACTATTGGTTTACAACGGAAGTCTATGGGAATTTGGAGAAATATTTGAGATATAGAGATAAATTAAAAAAACAATTAATCGAAAAATCGAAAATCGGGCTTCGAGGTGCAAAACTTCATATATAGACGTATGTTTTCCCCAAATTTTGTAGCTCTACGTGCAGCGATCTCTTCGAAACACCGTCGACACACTCACTCACACACAAACTTCTTTCCTTATTATTATAGATGCATACATGTACACATATATAGATAGAAGCTATATGTTTATATATGTGCGTGTGTGTGTGTGTGTGTGTGTATACATACAATATATATATATAGAAAACTGGCCCCCGGCTAACTGAAAAGTACTAAATATTTTAAATGTTCCATTCGTCTTATTTTTTGTTTAAATTTCATAAAATTCATAAGGAAGAATCCTGATACTGTTTACAAAGAAACTGTATATCCATTTTACAATTAGACTTCATTAAGACAATTCAATTTAATTTAAGTTAAATTTTTGATGACAATCCCCGACTGAAGAATTTCTCTATTTTTTTCCAACAATTAACTGGCAAATTTCGTAAATTTTTCTGACGACTGAATGACAATCTTCACAGTTATTTTTACGCAACTGATTGATAAATTTTGCAAAATGTATTTCTACCCACTGGTGAAATTTGTAGTTTTTTTCTTGATACTGATTTGTGAAACTTGTGGGATTTTTTTCATATGGTCGATAGATGAATTTCGACTTTCAGAGCACTTTTCCAGATGTTCTCTGCTACCGATTGATGAATTTCATTACTTTCTCCTGTGAACTTTTGGTGAAATTCCTGATTTTTCCCCATGACTTACTGACAAAACTTGCAAGGATTGTTTTTAGAATTAAGATTTTTTTTTGTCCCCGCAGCCGACTCATTTTTTTTTCCTACACGGCACAGATATTTCATATGCTTTTCAATGATTTTTTTATCTATTTCGTAGGATATTGATTGAGCTTAGTACACCGTCATGTTACAATACTCACAAGCTAATGTTAAACCAATGACAATATCCTTAATTTTTCGTTTACATGATTTTTTTTTTTTTTTTTTTTTTTTTTTTTTTTGCATAGCTGATGTCACCATTTGACATCATCTTAATTTTGTGGTTTTTCTATTTTGGTTGCTTAAAAAAATATTTTTTTTCACATAAGAGGGAAAAAATACAAATATGTCAAATAAACTATAAATAGTAAATTGAAAAACAATTGTGAAAATTATAAGAATATTGCCATTGGTTTAACATTAGCTTGTAAGTGTCATGCAAGCAAGCACATAAACTAGTTAAAGAAAGGCTGCCGGACCTTGCGCCCTGCCAGTATTTATCGCCAAAACTTACTTGCAAAACTTGCAAGGTTTTTTTTTTTTTTTTTTTTTTTTTTTTTTTTTTTTTTTTTTTATTTAATGCGATCAGTGGGGGAATTACGCAATTTTTTCTCTGTGATGGAAAGTACTATAGGATTTTTTTTACCATAATCGACTAGTGAATTTTCAGCTTTTTCATGCACGACCAGTTGAAAAATTTGCAATGCTACCCCGCCATCTAATGACAAAATTTACATTAAAAAAAATAGCAAAATTCTTCATTTGGTCACAGGAGAAAATTATCAAGAAATTCGCCAGTTGATTGGGGCGAAAATCTCCAAAGTTTAATCAGTCATGGCTCTTGGGAAAGCATCGCAAAATTCTGTTGAGAAAAGGGTACTCTTAAGAAGCCAATTCAAAATATTTTTTTTTTTGTTTTGTTTTTAACAAGGTACAAATGTGCCGTTTTTTAAACATTTCCGCCCAGTGGCCCATTTTATGTAGAATCAACGCTAAGATAGTGTTGATTCTAGAAAAAAGGGCTGCTGGGTGCTGGGTGCGAATTTTTTAAAAAAGGGCACTCACAGAACAGAGGTGTAAAAATCTAGGCGCTAGCGGGCAGTCTCTCACCACTAAATTTGGTTAGTTCTCTTCACTTAAATTTTATTAGCATTTTTGCAAAAAAAATTAGGTGAAATATTACACGAAAAATAACAAGTAAAATTTAGTGGTGAGAGAAAGCCCGCTAGCGTCTAGATTTTTTTCCTGCACTCATCTACCTTGTTCCCAAAAAATAATTTGAATTGGTTTTCTTAGACTCCTTTTTTATCAATAGGATTTTGGAATGTTTTTCCTGTGACAGATTGAATTTCACGATTTTCCCTCATTTAATATTATTATGCATTCTTTTTTTTAAATATTAATATTCAATAACTATTATTCAAAGGTAATATTCAATTGTCAGTTAATTTGACCTATTTAGCAGTTTTCAGCTTCAATCGGTAGACAAATTTCACATTTTTTCCTGCCACCGACTGAAGAATCTAATGATTTTTGTCTCGCGATTGATTGATGAATTTCACGATTTATTTCTGCAGCAGATTGATGAATTTCACGATTTATTTCTGCAGCAGATTGACAAATTTCACAATATTTTAAAGCAACCGACTGAAAACTTTAAATATTTTTCCAATAATTGACTGGGGAATTTCATAAATTTTTTCGATGGGTGAATAATAATTTTTGCAATTTTTTCACGCTACCAATTGACGAGTTTTGCAATATTTTATTTCTATTGATTGGGGAAATTTGCGGGAGGTTCCTTGTGATCGATCTGAAAAACTCGTGGGATTTTTCATATTGTCGATGAATGAATTTCGCAGATTTTCAATGGGGCCAATCAAAGAATTTCATTATTTCTCTTACTTTTAGAACTTTTTTAATATTTTGATCATTTTAGATTGGATTTTTTTACAAAGCCCTCCGATAAATGTCATTTATAATATATAAAATTTTCATAGAGGATGGAGGGTGTATTCCGGTTGGTGGGACCCCCACTTTTCTAAATTTTGCTGACTTCCCTCATGTGACTATTGTTAAAAAAATCCTGTGACCACTTATTCATGTTATGTACATCCAGTGTCTCTCTCCCCACTTTACCCATTACCTTGAGGGAGCACTTTTCTAAATTTTGCCTGACCACCCCTCGTGTGACCCATCGCTGGAAAGGCCTGTGACCACTTATTTATGTTATGCACATCCGGCTTTCATCCCCCCAATTTCCCCCCCCCCCATAAGGGGGCACTTTTTTAAATTTTGCAGTCACCCTCATGTGACACATTGTCGGAAAGGCATGTGACCACTTATTCATGTTACGCACATCCGGCTTTCCTCCTCTACTTTGTACCCCCTAAGGGGGCACTTTTCTAAATTTTGCAGTCACCCCTCATGTGACACATTGTTGGAAAGGTCTATGACCACTCATTCATGTTATGCACATCCGGCTTTCCTCTCATCCCTAAGGGGGCACTTTTCTAAATTTTGCAGTCACCACTCATGTGACACATTGTTGGAAAGGCCTGTGACCACTTATTCATGTTATGCACATCCGGCTTTCCTCCCCCCCCTACTTTGCCTCCCCCTAAGGGGGGTGCTTTTCTAAATTTTGCAGTCACCACTCATATGACACATTGTTGGAAAGGCCTGTGACCATTTATTCATGTTATGCACATCCGACTTTCCTCCCCCCACTTTGTCCCCCTAAGGTGGGTACTTTTCTAAATTGTGAAGCCACCCCTCATGTGACACATTGTTGGAAAGGTCTATGACCACTTATTCATGTTATGCACATCCGGTTTTCCTCCCCACACTTTGCCCCCTCTAAGGAGAGCACATTTCTAAATTT
Source organism: Maratus speciosus (assembly GCA_963932465.1). Classification (NCBI taxonomy): domain Eukaryota; kingdom Metazoa; phylum Arthropoda; class Arachnida; order Araneae; family Salticidae; genus Maratus; species Maratus speciosus. The sequence continues at coordinate 17,534,002 of OZ010800.1, read as the reverse complement.
TGCCTCAACAGCTCGTGTGACCCATTGCTGGAAAGACCTGTGACCACTTATTCATTTTATGCGCATCCGACTTTCCTCCCCCACTTTGCCCTCCTAAGGGGCACTTTTCTAAATTTTGCAGTCATCCCTCATGTGACACATTGTTTGAAAGGACTGTGACTAATTATACATATTATGCACATCTGGCTTTCCTTCCTTACTTTGCCCTCCCTCGAGTTCTAAAGTTTGTCGCCACTCCTCGTGTGACCCATCGTTGAAAGGCCTGTGACCACTTAATTATATTATGCACATCCGGCTTTCATCCCCCCAATTTGCCCTCCCCTAGGGGGGCACTTTTCTAAATTTTGCAGTCACCGTAATGTGACACATTGTTGGAAAGGTCTATGCCCACTTATTCATGTTATGCACATCCGAATTTCCTCCCCCACTTTGTCCCCACTAAGGGGGGCACTTTTCTAAATTTTCCCGCCACCGCTCGAGTGACCCATTGCTGGAAAGGCCAGTGACCACTTATTCATTTTCTGCGTATCCGACTTTCTTCCCCCACTTTGCCCCCTAAGGGGGGCACTTTTCTAAATTTTGCAGTCACCCTAATGTGACACATTGTTGGAAAGGTCTATGACCACTTATTCATGTTATGCACATCCGACATCACTCCCCCACTTTGTCCCCCCTAAGGGGGGCACTTTTCTAAATTTTCCCGCCACCGCTCGAGTGACCCTTTGCTGGAAAGGCCTGTGACCACTTATTCATGTTATGCGCATCCGACGTTCCTCACCCCACTTTGCCCCTCCTATGGGGAGCGCTTTTCTAAATTTTACAGTCACCACTCATGTGATACATTGTTCGAAAGGCCTGTGACCATTTATTCATGTTATGCACATCCGGCTGTCCTCCCCCCACTTTTTCCCCCAAGAGGGGCACTGTTCTAAATTTTGCAGTCACCCCTCATGTGACACATTGTTGGAAAGGTCTATGACCAGTTATTCATGTTATAAACATCCAGCTTTCCTCCCCCCCACTTTGCCCCCCCCCCCATTAGTGGGGCACTTTTCTAAATTTTGCAGTCACCACTCATGTGACACATTGTTGGAAAGTCCTGTGAACACTTTTTCATGTTATGCACATACGGCTTTCCGCCCCGTCTTTTGCCCCCCGTAAGGGGGACACTTTTCTAAATTTTCCCGCCACCGCTCGTGTGACCCATTGCTGGAAAGGCCTGTGACCACTTATTCATGTTATGCGCATCCGATATTCCTCACCCCACTTTGTCCACGCCAAGGGGGGGGGCACTGTTCTAAATTTTGCAGTCACCCCTCATGTGATACATTGCTGGAGAGGTCTATGACCACTTATTCACGTTATGCACATCCGGCTTTCCTCCCCACAATTTGACCCCTATAAGGGGGGCACATTTCTAAATTTAGCCGCAACCTCTCGTGTGACCCATGCTGGAAAGGCCTGTGACCACTTATTCATTTTATGCGTATCTGACTTTCCTCCCCCCACTTTGCCCCCCTAAGGGTGCACTTTTCTAAATTTTGCAGTCATCCCTCATGTGACACATTGTTGGAAAGGCCTGTGACCATTTATTCATATTATGCTCATCTGGCTTTCCTCCCCAACTTTGCACCCCCCGAGTTCTAAATTTTGCCGCCACCCCTCGTGTGACCCAACGCTGCAAAGGCTTGTGACCACTTAAGTATGTTATGCACATCCGGCTTTCCTCCCCCACTTTGTCCCCCCTAAGTGGGGCACTTTTCTAAATTTTGCAGTCACCCTCATCTGACACATTGTTGAAAAGGTCCGTGACCACTTATTCATGTTATGCACATACGGCATCCCCCCCCTTTTTTTGCACCCCCTAAGGGGGACACTTTTCTAAATTTTGCCGCCACCGCTCGTGTGACCCAAAGCTGTAAAGGCCTGTGACCACTTATTCATGTTATGCGCATCCGTATTTACTCCCCCCACTTTGCCCCCCGTAAGGGGTACACTTTTCTAAATTTTGCATTCATCCCTCATGTGACACATTGTTAAGATGTCCTGTGACCATTTATTCATATTATGCACATCTGGCTTTCTTCCCGCATTTCCCCTCCCCCGAGTTCTAAATTTTGCAGTCACAACTCATGTGACACATTGTTGGAAAGGCATGTGACCATTTATTCATGTTATGCACATTCGGATTTCCTCCCCCTACTTTGCCTCCCTAAGGGAGCACTTTTCTAAATTTTGCAGTCACCCCTCATGTGACACATTAAATACTGGCGTCAGTTCATTATTTCATAAGTTTATAAATAGAATTACTCAGTTCCGGAAAGGATTAAGTGGTCGCAGGACTCTTAAAGCTTCAAAATTTAAGAAATTTTAATTTTTTTTCATGTTAAACTGTTATCTTTTCTGAATATTTTGATATAATTGTTTCCTTGAAATTCCCATTAGAACAGAACTTTTGGCTTTTAGAATTATACCCGCTCCAATAGCTGAAGCGGCGTTTCCGAAATTTTAAAGTCATTATTTTCCAAATGGCGATTTTTCGGCATAACGCTCAGGATACCTCAAAAACTTCTGAATATTTTTTCATGAAATTTTCAAAACATATATTTCGTGTTAGTCTGTATAAACTGAACCTAAAATTTCCTTTTTATGGTTCAAAAAAATATTTTTTTATGTGATTTTACTGTTGAAATTTTCAAACTTTTGTATTAGCTAAATGCAACATTGCATTAAAAATATAAAAATGCTTTAAATACAAATTTATTTAAGTTCTGGAAAATTACTACAATCTGAAGTATAAGTAAGCACCAAAATTTTCAGTCTAGTTGCAATATTTATTTTGTAATCCTGCGCATAAACTGTTATGTCAATTTTTTGTTCGACAAATGTCTAACAGTTTCGAGCCCCTATAAATACCAGTTCTGTATCTTGCAATTTTTTAAGTACATGAAACTAAACAACATACTTATATCTTTCATCCCAATTAAAATTGTGTTTTAAAATCATATACATTTTAAGACATTAAATGTTGAAAATGGTCTTTTTTTCATTTTTTCCACTTTTTAGAGTCCCGAGACTCTTTAAATTAGTATGTTTTTGACAATTTGACGTTTATTGCTTTTATACTGTTACTGGACATTACATTACACATATATATCATTAAAAGTTGTTAACTAGGCATAGAGTACGCCGCCCCTGTCCTTGTGTATGTACAAACTGACCGTACATTTAAGGGTTAATATCTCGGCTAATTACCGATGATTTTTCGAAAATCAATATCAACAATGCTTTTATTCTTCTGCAACGATAGGTATATTCAGCGATGCTGAACAATTTTTCTGAATGCCCGTAAATCGAAATTTGTGTATAACAGAAAAATGCTAATTACTCAAAAACTATGCGACCTAGGGTAATCGCTATAATTTTCCGGCTAGGTTTATATTAACGTTTACTACCTCTATTTTTTTCATAATTTTGGTTTCAGTAGATTCGAAATTAGATGGGGGGGGGACATAATTTTGCGCTACATTTTCAACAATATCTTTGAAAATATAATACCTAAAATTAAAAGGAATGTATTTTTGAGTTCAGTGTTATAAAAGCTTTCACAGGTTACGCCACATGATATACAAAGAAAAGATTTTTATTCAAGTAGCATAATTAGCCCCTTCACTATTTTATAAATATATTTATGAATGTTTATTAATCTGAAAATATGTGGATCAATGGTCTTTATTACTTCCCCGAATTTGAACTTTCCACGTTCCATAGTTTACGCGTAAAATGGCTGTGACAAAAAGACAGACGGACGGACAGACACAGGAGTGATCTTATAATCGTTCCGTTTTTACTTTTTAAGTACGGAACCCTAAAAACAAGAAAGATGAAACATTATTTGATTAATCTATTCTGAATTTCTAAATTGTTTTCTAAATTTAAAATTCGGATTAACCCTTTAAAATCCTGCAGCTTTTTGAGTTATTTTTAAAACAATGATATAACTGAAATTTGTAACTGATAATTCACTATCTGTTGATAAAATTCATATAATATAGTTTCTGTTAACCAGCACAATCACTCGATTCCGGCATTTATGGAATAGATAACGCAGGAAAATAGAATTTTAGTTTCTGCCTTACCCGGACGATCGTGCGGGTCCGGTCTTAAAAGGTTAAATATTAAACTATTAATTGATTAAAGCGTATTAAAACAAATATATTACTCATATTTTGTGTTAATTTTCTCATATTTTGGGTTTTTAGTGTATAAAATATCTCATCGTTGCCGTTTCAAGGCCCGTTTGCCCTATTTTAGCGAGCATAGTTAAGTCATAACGAACTTCGCTGTTTTATAAACTGAAACAGTTATAGCCTTAAAGAATATTTGCCGATTGATCACTCGATTGGCTAACGGAAAAATGCTTTTAAAATTAATGAACTGAAAAAAAAAAAAAAAAAAAAAAAAAAAAAAAAAAAAAAAAAAAAAACGGAGATTCTATTGGCAATCTAGATGCCAGTACTATTTCCGTTTTTTACTGAAAATTTTCCACATAAATTACAGAAAATTTTCCATTTTTAATCAGAAAAACGGAAATTTTTCTGTAATTTAAGGGGGAAAATTACCGTAAAAACACGGAAATAATACAGGCGTCTAGATTGCCAGTAGAATCTACGTTTTTTTAGTCCGTTTTTTTACAGTGTGTATTAATTTATATTTAGGTTAAAAATATATTGAAATGTTGTATTGTCATCAGGAACAAACCTGTGTATATCCTGCTGTAATAACATTTCGAAAAGAATCATCAGGTTTCAGTTTAAAAGCCATTTGACCAATTTTGGCGTGCGTCATTTGGCCATGCTGTTGTAACACTCAAAATATTTGGTAATGGATCACCCGCGGTAGACTCATTTCAAAATGCCTTAAAATGAACGAATGAATTTATAATTAAGTTGGAAAAATATTAAAATTTTGTATTTTCACCGAAAACAAAATTGTGAACGAAATTTTGGCATTTCTAACCTATCCGGCAACGAGTAAAAAAATCGATTACAAAATATCATCTTTGCATATAAAAATAAATTTTAGCTAAGTAAAGAGTGTAACTTACCAGTGTAACGCTGAAGTGATAGTCTCCTTACTGGAATATGTGTAAATCAATTGAGAATTAAAACAGCCGTGAGTGTGGCAAAGCTTTCAAAAATGTTCCTGATATGAAATGATAAAGATCGGTGTAACGCCTTTAGGCTGATAACTGAAGGCGGATAAAGAAGTGAAAATGCATTTTGCTGGTGCGGAATTATTTTCACTTTTCTCAGCTCTTTTTAGGGCGGTTTTCAAGGAAAATAAATTATTTTTTTTTGTATCCGTTCAACATCACAAAACATTCTAACACATTCGAGGGCTCATTTTTAAACAGAAAAGTAAACTAGTCGGGTATGTCAATCCCAAAACATTCTTCTATCTCATACGTGTTAACACGTAACGAAAATTCTCTAGTACAGTGTCAAAATTAAATGGCAATCTATGCCCATCATAGGAATTCTAAGCATATTAAATTTCGTGCATTAGTTCTTGAGATAGGACTATCACTAAAATCGTGTAAATCACGCAAAATGCAGCATATCAGGGCCACCGGTTAGGTGATTTACACAAAAATCTAATCATCAACAACTTATGTTAACTTCTAACTGAATAAGAAGTTTGATGAAATTTCGAGGATTAGTTTTTGAGATAGAGCTATTGCGGAAATCGTGAAAAATTCCACATAGCATGCCCACCTGTTCATCGATGTACACCAATAACTAATTAAGACCAATTTATACTAGGGACTAACTGAATCTGAAGACTGATGAAAATTGATGCATTAGTTCTTGTGATACAGCTATTGGGGAAATCGTGAAAATGCAGCATAGCAGCGCCACCTGTTGGGCTATTTTCACTAAAAACTAATCAGAACCAGTTTATATCAAGGTCTAACTGAATCTAAAGTTTTGTGAAATTCTGTGCACCAGTTCTTGAGATAGAGCGCCCACAAATTTTTTGTCACATAACGTAAAGCAAAGATAGTCTGCGCACATTTTAAAACAATAACAATAATAAATCTAAATATTAATATTTTGCTAAACTATACATTAATAATTTTGACTTCATTTTTTTTATGCATTTCCACTGTTATTTTATTATTATACTGTAATTTAATAGAGCAGCATAGGAATAAAACCAAGAAAAATATTTTGCGCAATCTCTCCTTAAAGGGTAGGAGAGAATGCGCACATGGGTAGGAGAGATTGCGCACATAGGTAGAAGAGAGTGTTATTAATAATAACTACAATTAAATTGTTAACAATAATAATTACACTTAATCGACATTGTTGAAAGGTTATTGTGAGTAAATATTATTGTATTAGGAGCGAATATTTCAACCAAATGTTTAAATAATAAATAAAAGACTGAATTTTAATAACAGTTAAAAATTTTAATTTAAGAAGATTAATATATCAGAAAAAGCAAGGTCTACTAAGATTACAAAATAACATTAATCTAGTTGATAACATGTTTAACTTGAAAATTACTTCATTTCCACTTCCACAGTTTCATTGTATTTTGTTTGCTAACCGAAGTTGTCGTCGTCCACATTCTATGCACTTATTGTTGTAAATTGTTGCATCTTTCGTGCAATCAACTACAACAAGCAATACATTGAATCCAGTCAGTTGTAGAAGTTGTATGCTGGTACAGTTCCAAACATTCAGTGCACTCATCCTCATTGACCTTCGTTTTTTTTCCTTGAGTTTTTTATCCCACTTTTTGTGGAAACACCTTATCTTCAGCAGTTTTTTTTTTTTTTTTTTTTTTTTTTTTTTGTAGCGGCATCTTTCTTAAGTCTTTTTTCATGTATATTTTGTGGATCAGTAACATTAGATGCACTCTGTTTCCTTTTAATTTCGATGGCATTACACTACTTGGAATGGGTGAAAGCTTTTCATAACATTGTATTAGAAAATTTATTTTAGTTAACAAAATTAATTTATTAGCAAATTAATTGTTCATTAATTAAAATATATATAAATATTTAATTAAATTATTAAGAAATATATTATTAATTTATTAACAAAAATAATTACATAAAATTAATTTAATAACAACTGTATTATTAATTTATTAATAAAATTTTTATCTGCAAAAGTATTTGCAAATTAATTTGTTGCCAAATTTAGTTTTGATAATTATGTGTTTTTCCGAAATTATTTCAAAATTGATTCATTCATACGTTTTACACGTAATTTACAATTCATACAAATTAATCAATAAGCTGTGTAATCTCTCCTGGTACTTAAACTTATGGGGAAATGCGCCATCTCTCCTAAGTAGCAGATGCGCAAACTCTCCTATTTTGATAGGAGAGATTGCGCGGCCTTTTATTTAAATTTGGCCACTTCTAAAATGAATTGTTGGTGTTCGCATACTTAGTCCAGGTTAGTAGTTAATAAGAAATCGTTTAAGTTCAAAATATTTTGAATTACTGACGTTCTATAAAAGTTCTGACGAACAGTTCTGAAAATTCAAGCACTTACTTTGGAAATACAAAACAAAATTTCACTGCTTTATCCAAGACGCTTGGAACAATCAATATGCACATTCATGTAGACACCGCATTATTGCTACTGTACAACTACCTGGAGTAGCTGCGCGTGCACTCTACTCCTTCCCGTCGAATCTCTTTGTGCGCAATCTCTCCTACCGCGTGAACTCTCCTCGCTTTACGTTAGAGACTCACAGAGTGACAGAATGACAGAGTGACAGATAGACTCACAGAGAGACATTTTGTAAAAATATGTTCTTCTGACCCCTAAAACGTGTAAATCCGTCGATAACAGGAACTTGAAAATTTTCACGAATCCAGTACTTTCTTCTTGTAAAGATAAGAAAGTAAAAGTTTTTCATGAATCCAATACTTTCTTCTTGTAAAGATAGAAGTAAGTAAAAATTGGCACATACAACTATTAAAGTTATTGGAAATTGAATAGCTTTTTACACTCTCTTAACACAATCGGATTTTTGTATATAAACATGGAACTTTGTAATCGATTTTTAACACACTTCCTGATACGCTAGATTTATATAAATTATGTAGAAAAGTTTATATCCGATGACAATACAACATTTTAATACTTTTGAAACTTAATAATAAATTCATACATTAATTTTAATGCAGGCGATACACCGCCCTAATATTCTTTGAAACTTCTACAATTGGATGGGATTTGAAAAAAAAAAAAAAAATGGATTTTTTTGTGGCAAGCATTTATGTGCGCATCCTTAGGTGAGCCCATAAATGCTTTTTACAATAGGCCAGATCGCTAGTAAACTGTAACAATGGAATATTTTAATAGTTAAAAAGTTGAGAATAAATTTGAAATAAAAAATGAAGAGTTTAATATTGAAAAAATACGTTTTTATTAATTAATAGTTTAATATTAATTAATTTACAATTATACGTTGAGAAATGATTTTAAAGATCCTAAAGAGATAGTTTAACTAATGTTTCAAATTATTTTCCATATAAAGCAAATAACAGTGCTTTTTGTTATTACCGGCTTACTTAAGTAAATTACTGCCCAAACCAAGCTCCGTCGACAGAGCCCGTGAAAATCATTTTAAATGTACCTAAAATGTATGTATAACTAAAATAAGGAATGTATTTATATATTTAAATGAAAATCTTTGTAAACGATCTTTGTCACAGGATATCCACGGCCTTCTGTACCTCGATTTTGTATGTTTTATTTTTCAAATAAAAATTTGTCCAAACGGCTTTATTGTTGGTTGTGTGCAATGCACGCTCTTGCCTGTTTTGGTTTTATATTTTTAAAAGAAAGACAGGCGTAGCCCGGACAGAGATAATAATCTTAAATATAGTATGTAAAAGCAGCATTTTATGAATTTATATATGTAAAGAGAACTCTTTCCGAACGAGAAAATAATGGGGTCCCATTGTATTCTGTGGCAAAAGAGTTTTCTTCCAACTTTTTTCTTTTCGCAACGAACATTTAATATAAAAAAAAAATAGTTATTATCGAAACACTTAAAAATTTTTATGATTCATAAATATAGTATTTCTGGATGATGTGTATAATTTTCGTGCTATGATTATCGTGTTATCGTATTATCGTGTATTGATACTAAATTGCAAAAATAAGTGTTTTTCTTCTAACCTTCTTTTTTCTGTTTCTTTTTTTTTTTTTTTTTCTTTACTAATAGAACTCTGACGGGAATCGTTTTCATTTTTAAATGGATTTTTTTTTTCATCTAAAGCTCATAAAAAACTCTCATTTTAAAAATATAAATGATGTAGTGAGTGCTCAGCGAAAAAATTGATGTGTTTTCCAAAATAATTACGTGATTAACACTTGCTCCTTTTTCAGTCTCTCCATAATGTTTTTTCAGTGAACTCGTTCGTTCAGTTGAATTTCCCGACATTACTTGCCAATCATACGTAGTATAGGGTAAGTCTTGTAATCGTTTTAAAAATCGAAAAAAAAATGACGGATTTACACGTTTCAGATACTGGACATTCTGAAAAACACATTTTTAGAAGAAGAAAAAATTGCCGTCCGTCTGTCCGTGTGTCTGTAAATGCTCTATCTTCCGAACAAATTGAGATAGAGACTTGGAATTTGGTGTGTACTTAGTATGTAATAATGTGAAGTAGCCTCGATGATCCGGCACTATTTTTTTCAGACTCTCGAAATATTAGTTCTGATAAAAGGTATATAAAAATTTTCGAAATTATTTATTTTAAGGAACGAATATAAAATACAATAAAAAACATAAATTTTGCATAAAAGATGAAGTCGATCGGATAATTAGTTGCCGATATATTTTTAATCCTATTTTCCACACTGAAGCATAAAAAAGCATTGGATTTTTCATGATCGAGTTCTGTACCCACGCCATATTTATGTTTTGTAGGGTATGTTTGGCGATAAAACATGAATTGCAGTCAATAAGATAGGCGTGATTTTGAAGATGAACATTGAAGATTACAAAAACGTGTTTTTCGAAACCTATTTTTACTTTCTTTTATCTTTACAAGAAGAAAGTATTGGATTCGTTATATTTTTCGAATTTCGGTGTTCGACAGAATTACACGTTTTAGGGGTCAGGGGTCCCTAATAACATGTTTTCACAAAATGTCTGTCTACGAGTCTGTCTATGAGAAATTTCGTGGGCGCTCTATCTCAAGAACTAACGAACGGAATTTGAATTTAATAAACTTTAGATTCAGTTAGTCCCTGATATGAATTGTTTGTGTTTACTTTTTGGTGTAAATCGCCCAACAGTGGCGTTGCAATACAGCATCATTCATGATTGTCATTCACATCTTTATCTCAAGAACTAATGCACGAATTTTCATCAAACTGCAGATTCAGTTAGTACTTGATATAAATTAGTGCTTTTTATTTTTTGGTGTACATCGGCCAACAGGTGGAGCTGCTATGCGGCATTTTTCACGATTTCCGCAATAGCTATATCTAAAGAACTAATCCATGATTTTGTTTATCAAATTTCAGTTTCAGTTAGTCCCAGATTAAAACTGGTCATTGTTACAAAAGAAATGAAAGGTTTAAAAATTAATTGAAATTTAAATTTGGAAAAGAGGGGATTAAAATTTGGAAAATTAATATCATGAAAACTTTAATAAATGGAAAAAGAAATAAATTATTTTAATGGCTAAGAAATCGTAAAGTGGGAGGAGTACATTGCAAAAGTGATAAAACGTAGAAAAGCACTTCGTGATGAAAATTAATAATAACAAAATCTTAACTTACCTGAATTTTACATCTTCACATCTAAAACAATCAAACCTTCAAGATACTAGAATTTCCTCTATGCAACTTGTTGATAGGTATTTTAATGAAATATTTTTCATTTAAATTCTGAGTAATCAACTTTCGTTTATATGTAAGGTAATTCGGGGGAAGACGCCACATATAAGCAGGTTTTGGTTAGTAGAGCCAAAATTGAAATGATAAGATAAATAGTAAATATACCACGATGATCTTTAATAGTTAATTGGTTATGTACACTCATTAAATCCTTTCCCAGTGTTTAAATGATTGAGAAATTTAATGTTAAATAAACTCGTGTCATTGTGGCATGTTCTCCCATATATACGGGGAAGATGCCACACCACAGAAAATAAGAAAAATAAGACAAATATTCCAACATTACCTGTGAGTTATTTATAACTATGGTCAAATCAACAAATATGTAAACTGAAATCAGTTTTTTCAAATTTACTTTGCCAAAACTAATAATTGCACAAGCCTGCGCAACATTTCATTTGGTGCAAATGATCACCACTGCAATCTTCATGCAACCAATTATTGTTTTTGATGCACTGAATCCAACCACACTTGAGACCTTTTTCTAGCATAAAAGTATCCTTTACCTACAGCACAAAAATCATCGGTCTTATCCTCATCAAAACTATCACCACTGGTATCCAGAGGAATTTCTTCATTTGAGGAAGATGCGATTACACGTCTCTTTTACATCTGTTTTTCTTTTTCTGAGGTTTCCTTTTATTTATTTTACCCTTTCTCTACTTTTACTTTTATCTTTTTCTGCATAGTTTTTCTTCTCTCTGATGCAGTTAAGCTTGTTACAGTTAAGATACTGCTTAACTCTAACGGTATATGTATGTCTTTCGTGCTCTAACTCTGTCAAATGGACTCAGATTGACATGAAATTTTTATATATTATTCAAACATGCTATAGAATGTTTAGTATTGAAAATGAAGTGTGTAGTATTTATTAATCATTTACAGAGTCACAAAAAAGAATTCCATTACATTAAGGAATATGAGGAAGAAGTTTGTGCTGAATTTAATGATATTATTATACTTGAAACATAATGAAATCATTGACGAAATGTTAAAAAATTGTTTTCTATATATCATAGAATGCATAACTTTTATCAATCATTTATAGAGAAACACAAAAGAATTCCGTTCCAATAATGACTAAGTTCGATTATTGCTAGAAATATGTTTTCCGCCGTGGTATGTATTTTTAAACATCTAATTTTGAGTGTATTACGTAATGTGTAAAAATTTTATAGATCCGATACAGGGCAACACGAAAGCATTCCTACACATTACCGGTTATGGCAGCAAGTAGAGAAAATCGACAAAAATGCACTGTTAAAAATTTTCGTTTATTGACAGGTTGTCTTCCGTAAATTATGATCAGAAAATTTCCGTTTTGTTAGAAAAACGAAATCTCCCCCCTATATCTGTTGCCATTTTAAGGTTACACATTTTCAAATACGGAATTATTATTGTAAAAATCTATCATACAATGAGATTGCAGTATTTTTGATGGCCACGCATGCGATTCAACTCCTTCGTGTCTGTATCGCGTCATTTAGGCTAATGTCAGACGGGCGTCTTTTTACACGCTTGTTTACTTACATATTATCCCTACACAATGCCGCTAGCATTGTGTAGGGATAATACGCAAGTAAAAAAGCGTGCAAAAAGACGTCTGTCTGCCATTAGCCTTACGGAGAGCAAAGTGTAAAAGTTTGGATTTGCACCTGGCTATACTAGCGCCTACTGACTAGCACCCCACCTAATACTGACAGTTAATCAGGTATGTGATATTTTTCTATACTATGTGGCATAAATGTGTTTTTGTTGTATGTATTCTTTTAATTTTATTAGTATTTATTATTTATTTACATTTAGGTGGGGGTAGATTTATTAGACGTAGACCGTGAGATCTCAACGTAGTTTTCATTAGTCATAGACCATCTTTCTTTTAATTTTTATTCATCTCCTGTATTTATATTTGAGACAACGTCAAAGGAAAAAGGAAATGTAATAATTCATCTTAAATGACGTCTACGTCATCAGTGAGTTCAGAAACATAAGATTATGTCATAACGAAAATTCGATTACCGTATCGCTGAAAAAAGGCTAGCACAAGTGCACTGCGTTATATTATCTAAATAATCTTTTTTCCCAACAAAATCTATATATATATATTACGCTATCGTGCTTGGCACAGAAATCGCGATTATTCGTTAATTGTGTAATGGCAACGCTCAAATAAAACGCTTCTCATTGGTTATTGTGTGAGAGTCTTTTGGCAGGATTTAGGCGGAAGTAAATCCTGTTTGTTTACGTTTCCCTTCCCTCTTTCGCTGGAACTTCACAATATCGTTAGAAATGCCTGTGAAAGATCTCGGCGAATGCTTGAAAGTGAAGAAGGGAAAATCGAAATATGATCGAAAACGCCGTCAATCACAGAGCATAAGCGATTGACAAAATAGGCTTAATAACTATCGCATGGGCGAATGCGTTGTTTCTGAAATCCAAATTGCTGATTTAAACGTTCCGGAGCAGAACTGTGGGAAGCATAAACACCAACTCGAAAAACAAAGAAAAGAAAAGATTTACGCTCCGATACGGAACCTTCATTTACTAAGTTGTTCGTAGCATTTGTGGCGTAGACGTTTAACGCCCTAGTTTTCTGTACGAACATATTCTGGTTCGAAACTCTACAGAGCTAAGTTGAAATTTAAGTTAGTATATTTTTGCTATTTTAAGGATTTCATTCTTCTTTTAAGGATATCTAAAGTAAAAAAAGTGGCAATAAGTAAATAAATACATACAGCAAATATTGTTAATTTTAAAACAACTGAATTATAAAAAAAAAAACTGCAAAGTAATGAATCGAATTATAAAAAAATTACTACATTTTATAAATATCACTGTTCAACGTATTTAATTAAAAGAAATTTTGTATTTTTTTTTAAGTGTAAGGGTTTTTTATTATTTTTAATTGTGAATCAGTTGAATTATTTGAAAAAAAAAATTGCACATAAATTAATCGAATAATAATAAAAACTACATTTTACACTGTCCAATCGATTTAATTAAAATGATTTTGTTATATATATATATTGCAATTTTAAGGGGGTTTTTTTATCTATACCAATAAAAACATTTCTTTCACTTATAAAAACCCTCGCTAATGGCGCCAAAAAAAATAAAAACTGTCTAAAGATATAAAATGATACAAACTTGACCGTACAAATGGTCTGTCCGTTCCGGTAATAATTCCAATACAGGGCCCCCACCAGAAGTAAAATACAATAAAACCTTCATAGACGGAAACGCAACGACCAGTGATAAAGTCCGTTTTATGCAGGCACTTTAAATTGAACAAAGCATCGTTGCATTTTTGGGGGGAGGGAAGGGAGGGGAGCTGAGAACCTGTTTTTTTTTCAGTTTATTGCACGACTCCGTTATAAACAGGCTTTACTCTATAAGAAAATTAATTTGCTGGATAGCATCTTTTTTAAAAATCTATATAGTAGTATTTCCTTGCAATTTTATAATTTATTTTTCAGTATTACAGTTTATGATGCATTTGTAATTACTATTTCACCTACAGATTTTAAATAAAAATTTAAAATATTGCAATCATAATTAAATTTTAATTGAATTCGCCAATTAATTTTGAATAAAAGAGTTTAAAGTGTGAGACAAATAAAAATTCAAAACCTTAACCACTGACTTTACGCAACTTTCCAACTGAACAAGAGCCGGGCCCTGGTAATTTGATCCATCTCTACACCCCCCCCCCCACACACACACACCTCTCTGTACCGACCTGCGATACAAATTTCAGGCTTATTTAAGAATATTATTACAGGCACGGGCAACGCCGGGCGGGCAGCTAGTAAATAAATAAACGGTCAAGTGCAAGTATTACTCGCGCACAGAGGGTTCCGTACAGTATATATATGAATTAGTAATTGTATTATTTAAAAAAAAAACGTTGCTAAAAGAATACTAAGACTTTGTAAAAAACTATACAACGTAGGGTTGCGTATAGCTGTATATACTAGAAAATGCCATGGGGTCAATCCATTTCAAGTGGTCCAGCACTGGTTGCTCGACCATTTTTAAAAAAATCTGAATTTTTATGTACAACAACGCTAACATTATGGAAGTTCAAAATGACTATTATTTTTATTTTATTAATTTTTGTTTGTGCATGGCGGCCATCTTTGTTACATCGTCTGCAGCAATTTTCTCACAAGAAGGGTTTACTGAATTGTAAATAATTCATCGTTTATTTATTCAATTGAAGTGCAGATTAAAGCAATTTGTACAAATGACACTTCGCTAAAAATTTGGTAATGGAGTAGTTTCCGAAAATAACTACTTATTGGTAAAATTTAAGCATAAAGTTTCAGTTTTTTCCAAAATTTGTCCGTTTACAAGAGGAATTTTTTCTAGCAAGGAAAACTGTCAACATGACGTAATTTTTTTTACAAATAGGCCGAAAGTACTTGTACTCATACGCCGAGTTCCAGATATGGGACTTGCTTTCTCTTCCCTAAAGAAAATCCCAATTTTTTCAAAAATGACAAAAATCGCACTTTTCAGGCTTTGATATCTCTGGTGGGGCACGAGATAAAAATTTGAATTTTTTTTTATAAGAGTATTCTATGATAGTGTTATGAACAAGAAATTTCAGGTTGGAGATTTGACTACAAGCTGAGATATTGCAAGGGCAACGTGTCAAAACAATACTGCCAAACTATTTTGTTCTAGTCACAACTAAGTATTTATCTCAGAGTATCATTTAAATTTATTCTTTAGATTATCTTTAAATAAAAGTAACAGTAAATAAAGCCTTTTGCAATTAATTTAAAAAATAATTATGCCTAAGGCCTACATTTTGTATGGTTTCAGTAATTTTTATTGTAATTTTAGTAACTAAAAGAAACCTCAGCACTTTTACACACACACACAGATACACACACACACACACACCAATACCGTCCTACCCGCCCTCGTCAATAACTAAACTTTTTACCGACGTTTGGAATACCCACCGAAATTTTATTAGTATCATTTAAATATTATTATAGAATGTTAAGATATGCAAAATATACATATGAACACCAAAAAAATTTCATTCGAAGTATTTTTTTATATTTTAGAACAAAAAGTTTGTGGGAGCACAGTACCATTATTTAGTGTAACTCGGGTGTTACTCGTTTTGAAATTTTACACACTCAACCCGAGTAACTTAATCTCGAACTAAGATGTCCTGGGTGGTTACTCTATTATTCAATGAATTGCCTGACAAAGTGTATAATGTTATTGATGCGTTTGAAGGACAATGACAATTTTTTGAAAGGATATTTTAAGCAATGGAGATGAAAGTGTTACGATTAGCGATGTTAATGCTTAATCATTTGCTAATGTTCTTAAATGAAGCTATTTTAGTTAATGAATATTAATTGATGACTATTATTTACAAATAGTAAATTGTAAGTAATTTTGAATAATTGATTGCGGTTAGTTAAACATTGATAAATTTCAGTTAATTATTGTCGCCAGTAAATTTAAATTTATTTGTTAAAAAATATTTAATTTTGTTTAAAATATTAAAATATATTTCATTAGCGATAACAGACTGGTTCTTTAGCTAAGTCTTTTGAATACAGCTGCTTGGTCAATTCGGTGCGTTAGTTCTAGAAAGATGTTTTTTTACGCAACGTTAAAAGATGTTTCGTATTGGGGGGGGGGGGGGGGGGGCGTAAGCAGAGTATCTGCTTCCAGTGAAAAGTGTTATGAATGTCATACTCAATAATTTGCCATAGATAAATAAAATAGTACTTAATTGACGCTATTATTAATTAATGAATAGCAATTAATTGGTGAATATTTTTAATTGATAAATAGTAAATAACTGACAAATGTTTATTTGTGGTTAATTAACAACTGATTAATATTATTTAAATTATGTCGAACATAAATAAATTAAAATTAATTTTTATACAAACTTTGAGGGAAATATTCAATTGCGTTTAAATTAGTAAATACATGTCATTAGCTGTAACAGAATGAATTTTTTAGTCAAGTCTTTCGTTCACAGTTGCTTTTTTTAATTTGGTGAGTTAGCTGTGGAAAAGTCTTAAAGTGGCGTGAAACAAATTTTCATACTTTGGGGAGAGGGGCAGGGGAGGGGGGTCGTTGCTAGCTGATGTGTTGTTGTACTCGAAATTTTTGCTTTAACAGTATAGTGTGACCCCCCCCCCCCTAAAAAAATAGTAGAGCACACTACAATTTTGTTATAGAAACCAGTGTCATATTTAAACAAAAATTATTTTATTTTCAACTTCACTTTCAACTTTATTTATTTATATCCAAGTCAAGCCTGGTGAAAATTTACTTTAATATGGCCAAGTTATGTGTAAAATCTGGGTTTAGAGTAGGGGGGCACAACGCCGCATCCGGGATGGCACGGGCGGTGCCCCGCACCAGGCGCCGTCATTTATGTTAGACTTTTACGGCACTCACCGTTATCATTATTATGTGCCCTCCCCCTTCTCTTTTTTCTCCCTTGCTAAATTCTGAAGGTGTTTACGTCATTATTTATTGAAAATAATGCAATCGAAACTTTTTATACTAAAAAGGAAATTTGAAATCATTTGTATTTTAGAATTTCCTTTGTTAATATCACCCATTTATGTGATATTAAGAGAAAATATTTATTATTACTTTTTTATTATTTTTTTTTCTGATGTTGACAAGAAAATATTGTTGGTTTAATACTGATATTTTTAAAAGTTTATCATTGGCGTTTTACCAACATAATACGATCTCATATTGCATTTTTCAGATAAGAAATCACATTAAAAAAAATTTTTTCTATGAAATTAAAAGTGTATTTAAAAGGTTTCGTAATGTTATTATTTTCATTGGGAAAATCACCTTTTCTGTATATATTCTAAAATGTGTTAAAGGAATTCACGCCCGAATAATGTATATCAAACTTAAAACAAATTATTTTTATGGTAGTGATATAAAATCAACTGTCATTGATGCATATTTAAAGGAAGAAAAAATTCTGAAATTAGGTATATGTTCTGCAATAGAATATTTAGAACAAGAGAAACGTTAATGCATCTAACAAATTATACAGTACTTTAATGTTATTTAAAAAAAAAATTCTATTATTTAATAATTTTAAAAACAAAACTGAATTTTAAACTCGGAGTAAGAACAAGAACAGATACACACAGGGTCCGACTTATGCAGGGGCATGCGGGGCAGTTGCCCCGGGCACCCCTTTTTAGGGGGGCCCCCCATGAGAGTAATCAGGATTTTCATTAAAAGGTGCTAAGTGATTAAAACTAGCGAAAAGTGACCAAAATTCATATATTTTCAGACATTTAGGAAGGGATTGCGGTCCCCCTTCTCTTCTCTGCTTCCAGTACCCCCTCCACTTATGCAAAAAGCAAACTAATCATTCGAAAACTAATGATTAAAATTTTATTATAAAAACTTAGTATTCTATTGTTTTCAAAAGAAATACTTTATTAACGTTTTCCACGTAACATGGCAAGTTAAAACCATTAATTATGACCAATTTATGGGATTTTCTTTTACACATCTTATAATGTACGTAGATAAGCGAAGTAAAACTTTGCAAAGAAATACTCGAGTCCACCAATCTATCATTCTTTCTACTATATTATCCTACTAGAATTTTTTCTTAAAAATGTGACAAATTTTTGTGATACTCTGTATACAGACGTGAGCAGACAAAACCGGGTACAAAATTTATGCGTACTTACAGTATGTATGAAGTTTAGTACTAGCCACTTCCACATTATTCACAAAAACATTCTATAGATAGATAGAAGGGGGGCCCCCAGAATGATGCTTGCCCCAGGGCTCCCCATAGCTGAGTCGGTCCCTGGATACACATATGTTCTGATGGCTGTGTATCTTTTATTCGTTTCAGAGAAATTTCAAGTGTTGCACATTTTTTTACTATCCCCCACTGGCCTAACCAGAAACTCTTTGTCAGATGTCAGCAGTATCAGCAGATGTCATAAAGGGGTGTGAAAAGATAGGGTACTAAAGAGTGTATGTTATACATCTGTTAAAATGACGGTGAACAGCAAGTGATTGTTAAAAAGGTGTCTGGAATACAAACACTCGAATACTTTTTTCTTTTATCTTTACAGAATATATTCTTTACCTTTCTTTTAAAGAAAAAAAAAAAATAGGAGTCATAATTTTTTATTATTTTTCAAAATGCATGTAAATTTCACAAAGGTTAAAAATGATAATAATCATAATATACCTTATAAAGTTTTTTGTTTAATTCCTAATATCAACAATATTGCATATCTATACATTTATAACGCTCAAATGCTCAATTCACAATCACGAAATAATTTTACAACACCAGTTATAAAAGTTGCAAATATTTTAATTCAGATTCCTTTAAAACTGAAGATTTTCTTGATTATTATTATTTGCATATACAATAATAATATCTAAAAATGGCATTTTTTATATAAAATTAATTAAATATCTCTTAAATCAGTCGTGAAACGATCCATCAAAAGAATATGATAACCATCAATTAGTTGTATGATCAAAGATATCTAATTTATAAACAGGAAAAAAATTGACCTGAATGGGAATGCATGTATTAATATTGGAATTTTCAAAAGTGTGGTCAAAAACATTTTTTAAGATCACAGAAAATGAAAATTTTTAAGCATTTCCTAAAATATATAGTATTTTTAACAATTGATAAAAGTTTTTTTGATATCAGAGTGTCAAATCTTCCATTCTGTGAAAATTTAGCTTGGCAAAAACTTTTTTACAGGTATAAAATAAAGTTTGCGAAAGTATTACATTTGTTTAAGAAATTCCGAGGCAATGGTAATCAAAATATAAATATCTAATGACATTTTCAAAAACGCATGATGTGAAAACAAATTAAGATTAATTTGTTACTGTCACACTTTTAAGAGGCTACTTCAATTACGCGGAAACATTCAGTCGCTAATGTTATTCCTAAGGGAGAATTTTTTTTAATTATTATCTTGCTTGCATTTCAATATTCTTAAATGATTTTTTTTGCATTGGGTAGCTGAAGTCGATCTCAACAAATGCCTTTTTTTTTTTTTTGCTTTTTTTTTATTTTGTTTGCGAGGGTTTTTTTTTTTTTTTTTTATGAGGATAACTTTACTTTCGAAACCGGTTCCGAAAGTCAAAGTATCCTAATAATAATAATAATAATAATAATAATAAACTGAAAACAAAACGGGAAAATATTGAAATGCAAGTGAGATATTTAATAGAATTCTCCTATAAAAACAACATTAGCGAGTGGGTGTTTTCACTTGAGTGCAGTAGCCTCTTAACGATATCAATATAGGCAACAAAAAAAAAAAAAATAATAACCAGTCATAATTGTCACAGAACTAGGACATAGGCAAACGGGGCACTGGTCTAAGGCTTCATAAACTTGGGGTATCTCAATTCTATAAATCTATACGCTTTAAGCTTACCAACTTAAGCTATTGAACTGGATCTGAGTGATCAGGGGGCCAGATTAAAGTATGGTCTATAATCCTATAAGCTTGGAGTGAGAGAATCAAAAGACAAAATTTTGAAAAACTGCCTGTTTAGTTTCATTATTAACATAGTTTTATATTGTACAATACAAAGATAATAATTAACCAGTAATTTTCGTTGTTAGGTCCCACGAACGCATATGTCTAATGCATTTCAAAATGAACAAAAAAAAATGACATCGCGACTTACGATTTAATGATTGATCATGATAATCATATCTAAAAAATATCCAATGATACATGCATTTAAAAATTATATTAGGGTGTTCTTGTGTTTTTTTCTTTTTATCTGCAATTGACAATGCACATCTTCCTGACACATGACAATTTTATATCTAAAGGTGAGCAAATTTTAGATATCAAACATCGTTTCCGCTATAATTTATAAGCTTGAGTTAATACTTCACCGAAAATAACATTTTCCCCACTGAGCTATCTCCAAAATTTTTTTCAATTTTGAGAACATGTTTTTTATTTATAGAAAAATTGTAAATACTATTTAATTATTTGATATTTGAGTAAAAACTAACGCAAATTTCGTGCATTTATTAATAAAATTGACTTCACAAATATTCCACAAAATAACAAATTTCAAGTTTAATAGAACCATTCAAAATACACATTTAAAAAATATTTCAGCTTACTACATAACGTAAGCACGGAAGGCTTCAAATCATATTTTTGTCCCGGACATCAAAAAGTCATAGTCTGGCATTTACTGTTTACGCGCAATAGCGATAACGTACAGAAAAAATCATCAAAGGGCAATATCCTGTTGCTATTAACAATTTTGACACCTGGATAAAAAGAAAACACTTGTGCGTAGCTTCTAGATTTATTTAGTTACTATAAAAACTACGCACTATAGAATCTGTATTTAAAAAAAATGTAGATTTTTGTGCCTGTCATCATCTAGACAATAATTCTTTGGCCATATTTAAAAAACATTTGACATTGTATCACGCAATAGAAACAAATCATGTAAGATAAACTTTATAACAGTTTATATTTATCCATGCTTTTGTTTGGTCCTAGGACTCTGAATTTCTAAACCAGACTTTGAGCTTACATTCCATACATAAAAATTTCTTCTTCCTTCTCTTCATTCTACAATTTACAAGAATACTTTACACGTTTATTCAAATACACATGGTCATTCATATAAAAATACTGTACGACTGCAAATTACTCATTACTTACAGGGCGATCTTCGGAATATAATATTTCTTATTGATAGACAGAAATTCTACTAGAATAAACAAAAACTATAATGAAAGTAACAAAATATTAAGCATGCATTAATAAAGCTTTCCTGGGTTGTTTTTTTTTTGGGGGGGGGGAGGAGGGGGGAGAGAACTTCAAGAATTTTAATAATTGTTTGATATAATTTGCATTTATTTGATATAATGAGAAATATAAACACATTTTAAAGATTTATCTATTTATTTTTTTTTTCTGTATACGAAACAGAAAAATAACTGGAGAACAGGAATTCTACTTTTTCAGAATGTAATGTCACGTCCGATGAAAAAAAAATGTATATATGTATATATAAATAGTACAAAACATGTCTCAATTTTAAGACTGAACCCCTTGCGGACGAGCGATCGGTATACGTTCCACGTAAGGTGCTCAGAATCAGTGATTATTCTCACCAGTAAATTTTGCCTTATTTAATCCGAGCCTTTTCCCTACTCAATAAGGCAAGATTTTCTGTTTCGAAAAACTGGTGATAAAAGATTAAAAATTCTGCAAAAGACGCACATCCCGAAGGGGTTAAAGCACACGCTTTTATTTTATGTAAAATGACGTCATTCGCATCCGCTTAAGAATTCCACATTTACGATCCACTCTT
Organism: Maratus speciosus; assembly: GCA_963932465.1. Taxonomy (NCBI): domain Eukaryota; kingdom Metazoa; phylum Arthropoda; class Arachnida; order Araneae; family Salticidae; genus Maratus; species Maratus speciosus. The sequence continues at coordinate 17,511,668 of OZ010800.1, read as the reverse complement.
AAACATCTACAGTAAAACATGCATAGGTCACTATCGCAAAATAATACACAAATGCAGCAAAAAGATGCCATCATTAAAGAAACTCCACAAAAAGAACGGCTATCTAATGATTCATAGACCTCCATTTGGTTGTAACATTAATATGTTTTAACAGAAATCATTCGTTTATATTTTTTCAAAATAGCACGTATTTAATTACATTTTCTTTCGGTTGTTATGAGAAAATGGTAACAAAAATATATAATTACTATTAGAACAATTTTTTCTTTACTTTATACAGAAGTGAAGTACTTCCGTGGCCAATATTAAGCAAATGGCTCTAAACACTACAAAAAAATTAATATTTCAAAAATAAATGGAGATACAGTTTTCAAACAAATTTCATTTAAAAGTACTTTTTTCCCCCAATACGACGGTATGAAAATTGAAAATGTGCGATGCTTAGAAGTTTAAAAAATTGCTGTAGAGTATTTAATCGTACAATGATACATCTGCTTTGTTCTACGGCTGGCTTATACAACGTAACGTTATTTTTTGGAGACGACACAAAATAAGCTGGGAGAAAGAAATAGCATACCGGTGGCTAAAATGGTGTAATGATTTATTAGTATGACTTTCAAAATAGAAAATACCGATAAGAATTTTTATAAAATTAAGAGTAGACTCAGTAATTGTTTATCCTAGGAAATAAAATTTTAACAGAGCAATCAAAAATAGAACGGCGCACTCGGAAAAGAGAACAGCACACGCGAAAAATAATATTGTGTGCTTAAAAAATGGCATGGCACTGCATGACGCTAATTATACCTAAAACAATTTATAATTCCAATAATGAAATTACTTCATCTATTTTTTTAATATATTAAATTAATATTTTCAGTTTCAAAACTGCGACAATATTGCAACGTATTTCATTTATTTATTTATATTATAAATATAAAGAGAGGTTTAAAAATGCAAATAAATAATGTTTTGTTAGAGAGACAGTGTGTGTGTGTGGGGGGGGGGGGGCATTAGGAAAAAAACCAAGAGGGAAGAAGTACAGGGGAAAATCGATAAATAATACAGTAAAAACTATGACATTGACTAGCGTTTTCCATTGTTCTATAAAAGAAAAAAGCCTTTCCGGAAAATTATGTAAAATATTAGTTTTTTAAACTGAATGTCCGGCCACGACAGCCAAGAAAAGTCGCCATGATACAACAATCCTATATGACCCAATATGTAATACATTTATCGAAAAAGGAAAAACGTTATTCGATTCCAAATCACTTCAATAGTTATGCTTTAATATTACCTGATTTTACGTTCAATTATGAATTGATTCCGAGAATATGTTAAAAATTTCGTGTTGTTAAATAGAGGGAATATATTTGTTTTTGAGAACTATTAATTTGTTAGAACCTTAAAAATGCCCTAAATTTCAAGTTAAAGCATTCTGTATATATTGTAGTAACCAGTTCCTTTTTTAATCACTTTAAAAGAAAGAAGTATATCTCAGCAATAGAAGAAATGCGTCATTGATTGCTATATTATGGTTGTAAAACTACTCCGAAAGTATAAAGAAAACAACAGAAAAAAAGGAAAAATAGAATGTAGCACAACTGCTTAAAATAAAAATCAAACTTAAAGAAACAGCTTAAAATATTTAAGAAAAGAGAAGAGCTTCTGATTACTAATATTAAAGGAATTAAGATAAGAATAATTTCAATATAATAAATAGACCAGAATTTTAATAGGTTATTTTATATATACGGTAAAATATGTGAAAGCTTAGGTGGGCTGAGCCCCCCCCCCCCCTAGCTTCCTCTAGAGCCCCCCTAATCATTTCACTATTTATTTATTTTATTTTATTTTATTTTATTTTATGTATATTTTAACTAATGTAAAAAAAAAAAAAATCTATATTTTCAAGAAAAACATTTTAGATGTTTCAACTTTCAACTGCCTTGAATCCTTCAATGCAACGAAATATGAAAAAAAAAAAAAAGAAAAAGAAAGAAAGAAAGAAAAAGAAAAAAAACCTTCTATTCAGAAGCATATCAGTTGTGTTATATTATCTTGTGGTACAATTCTCGAATTGCAAGATAATTAGGAACATTTTTTCCTCCTGAAGTCCAGATGCATAAACCGGTCCCCACATGTGTCCCCACACCTGATTCCCTCACTGCGAACGGAAATAAGCATATATTTTTCAAACTGATCACAATTAGTGCAGCAATGGGCAAACCGTCTTCAAACTATTCACTGAAACACGTTTTTTTTTTTTTTTTTTTTTTTTTTTTTTTTAAGGTTGCCTGTTGACAACATGTGTATTACTAAAGAAAAAGATTGTCAATTTATGCAAGTGGGAGAAAAAAAATAATTGAACGCCGTTTCTAGCTATGGGTGTCGGCAGGAGTATAGTATTAAAAAAGCGTGGGAAAGACACATTCCTTTTTTGCTTTTGATCCCTTTTATCGAATTTTTTCTTTACATTTGATGATTGACAAAAACAATTTTTCTTTTATCTTATAATTAAGCATTATACGCAAAAGTATTATGTTAAGTTTAAAGTTATGTGTATTATAAGGTTTATACAAAAATCTCTTCGTGTAAACAGTGGCTATTGTATTTAAATCTGTTTTCATGTTTAAATCAGTTACTTTCTGACACATTTGTGGGGAAAAAAGGGAAAAAAGAATGATAAAGGCATAAAATGTACAGATATAGTTATTCAAGCTCAACAAATTTTACGTTTTAGATGCTGTTTTCAAATCTAAACAAGCTACGTTCTGACATATTTGCAAAAAGTAATTTTTTAGTGATTAAATTTTAATCCAGCGAATTTCAGGAAACGAAAAACACGTAAAACGTATGCTATAGCTTTCTCACCCCCAACCCCCTGCCTTCTGATAAAAGTATTGAAAAATAAAGAAATTGGAATTATAATAGATTTTTTTTTTTATTATTATTATAAAATCCAGGTATGTGTTGAAAATATATAATTAATATATATATATATTTATAACGATTCATATTTTAAAGGATATAATAATATGCGGAATCTAAAATTCAATTCTCGCGAAATCTTAATTTTTATTGCGAATGAATGTACACACATTTTTGTAACGATTTTGGAAAAAGAAATATATAAACAAAGATAATAATTTTATTTTCGAATGTGTTTTTCTGATAGCCCTTTTCTTGAACTATCGTATTACAACTTTTATCTAATGTAAAGGTTGATTTTGTTCCATTCCTCAACAATCTTCCAGAGTCCATCTAATGTTTTAGAATGCTGCTTATAAAGAGCTTGTTATAAAAGCCCAAAAATGGGATAGTCTTAATTTCGATTTCATTTCTCATTTCTTTTTCTTTCTATAAGTATAGCAGTAGATTTATAGGTATGGCTGCTGGCTGGTAGCCAGAGCCGAATTAAGCATTTCTGAGGCCCGGGGATAATGAAAAGTTTGGTCCCCCTCACCCTGCTACTGGAAATCCCCCCCGCACACACTCACATGCAACTTTTTTTTTTTTCTTTTTTTTAATCTTAAAATACCAATTTTAAAAGTTGAATATGTAAATTTTTTATATATATATTTTATATTATATATTAATATTTTATATATATATATATTAACAAAAACTTTTTTTTGTTATCTTTAATAGTGCTCTTAATTATTTTATTTAAACGTATTTATTACACATATAATTCAAAGATACTTTATAAACATATTCTAGATTTTCTTTATTTAAAATTAAGCTAATTAAAAAAAAAACTTGACGAAACATGGAAGGTCTATGATTTTTACAACCGTTCGACCACATAGATTTAGAAATACTGTAATTTGGGGAAGATTTTTAAGAGAAATTTCTCTATCTCTGAGATGACTAAAGTTGCATTTCACTATTTTTAACCTTCAAATACACGCGCGGCGTACTGCTTACGCCAGAGAAAACTGTAGTTTAACACCGATACATTCAAATAAAAATCGCCATATTATTTAATTGCTGACATTTGTTACAAATTCTGCGATTATACAATTTGAAGGTTACTTTTCGAAAAATAGTGGTGACAAATGTAAATACCGTACATATTCTGGATATGTCATACCTTGCGCGTGTATTCTAGGGTTAAAAGGGCTGGGTACATTTATCACATTTTAGAAAGGTCAGGGTAGCTTAGAAAAAACACTGTGTGCATATATATCAGTGTATATATATATACACTGATGTCCAAAAATTAAGGGGTAATGCCCGGACGCTTTCGACAGTACACGATTTCTCGAATATATGCGAAAATCTTGACGAAATGTCATCCAAATTCAAGGGTGTAAAGAACATGTTTGACTTCACATTTTTCAGTGAAGATGTAGACGAGGAGACAATTAGGGGCAAAACAATAAATTTAATAATAAAATAATGCTTGTGATCATCCATGTGATAGAAAATGCTCACAATGGTCTGTCACTGTAGCAAATGACTATGTTGGTCCTGTCTAACGTTTGTGGGCATATCTGGAAGCATAATACGCATAGGCGTGAAGATTTTAACATTTCTGTGAAAAATTTAAATGTTTTTTGTTTATAGCATGTAGATTTCAACCAAATCTAACAGAACATAACGAATTTTTGACCGGACTATTTATATAAGTTGTCCCAAATAGCTGACTACCAAATTATGAAAATTTTTGGAATCTTTCACGCATTCGCAGTTAAAAATATTTTACACAAATGCCAAAGCCTCATCAAATATTCGATATATTAACATTTTAATTCCAGTATACTATATCTGCTGTTCTTTGTGAAGTTTTTGGAAAGTGGTGTTAAATTTGGTTGAAAAACACTGTGTTGAAAACACTATAAGCAAAAAGATTTTACATTTTTCTCAGAAACGTTAAAACCTTCACGAATATGCGTGCTATGTTTACACAAATGCACACAAACGTTTCACAGGACCCACATAGTCATTTGCTACAGTGACAGACCCTTTTGAGCATTTTCTGTCACATGGGTGATCGCAACCATTATTTATTATCAGAGCTTAATTTCTAACAAAAAAAGTACCGGAGCCCTAATATTTTTCTGTACCGGTACAACAACCGTACCGTTCCCTCTCCCCCCCCCCCCCCTGTCACTCCAATCTGCATATTTATATTTCGTACATTATGCGCAAAAATTAAAGCATTTTTTTCTTCTTTTAGCAAAATAAAAATTTCAAGTATATCTATCAGCATATATTTAGCTATCAACTGTTCCACTTTTTAGTTATCACTCCTTCTGAATAGAAATCTTTGCCTAATTTTAATGTTAATTAATTGCAGAATTCTGCGATTAAATATGGCAAGGATTATGATTCAGAAATAGTGTTAACTCAAAAAGAGATAGATCGCAGCTATGCATTTTTAAGAAAAAATGAAGGAAATTTACAGAAATTAATATTTATATGCTGAAGAATGGAGCAATGTTTTACAATTTCCTATAAAAGGTGCATATCTTAAACTATAATCGATTTCAATCTTTTGTGGTGAGTCCCTGAAAATCAGATTAAATTAAACATTTGACACCGTTATCGGAAAGAATCGACGCTTTTATAGAAAAAAAAGGAAACACTGCTCGATTGCTTTCTATCAGAATAACAATACATGGCAATTATATCTACTTACAAATGAAAGTGACTTCGTAAATGTGCAGAACAGAGCCTTAGCATGGGTACCGTTCATGATACAAAATAAATAGAAAAATTACTAACGTGATTTTTATAGTCGCACGCAATAGAAGACAATAAACGTCCAACAAACAAAAACCCAAGCTGATGCTCGTTGGCTAAAATAGAAAATATTCTTTTCATGTTATATCAAAATAAAATTTAAAAAAAACAGCCAATAAGAAAAAATTCTTACTGTCACTAAAAGGGATCGAACTGAAAGCAAATTCAGTCTCTTGAGTGGCGCCGTATCAACACATCGCCGACATAAAATTGAAATAGAAAAACACGATTTCTGTTTCCCCTTCATTCTGATCAAAACAGCATTAAAATGATTTGAAATAGAATATAATATGTAATTTTAAAGGACGAAAAGTTTTTTTTTCTATACATGAATAAATAAGAATTTAAATGTAGTACAGATTGAGCTCGAGTCAGTCCAAGACCAAAAACTGATATAAAAATCGAGTCCGTTTTATCTCCATCTCCTGCGTGTGCGACACATTACGTTACAGATAAGTGTTTTGGCAAAAATAATGCAAAAGCTTCGAGATAGGAAAGGGTAATTTAGGCTTAGGGTTTTCGGGAGCGCTTTTCATGGGGCTCCGGAGCCCTGTATTTATGAGCTCCGGTGAATTCCGACCAATATTTAAACATTTACTAAAAACAGAGAAGTACCGGAGCCGGGCTCCCGTGGGCTCCGGCGCAAATTAAGCCCTGTTTATTATTAAATTTATTGTTGTCATCCTAATTGTTCCCGCGATTAAATCTTCACTGAAAAAGATAGTCAAACATGTTCTTTACATCCTCAAAGTTCAAACATAATTCATCAAGATTTTCAGTAGATATTCAACAAACCGTGTACAATCGAAATCATCCATTCACTGCCCCTGAATTTTTTTAACTTCAGCATATATGTATGTATGTATATGTGGTAACAACATTTTCAATTAATGTATGGAGACAAACTGAATGAGCCGATTAGTACATAGAAAGTTTAACAACCTTTATATATGAACCTGGGTCGAAATTCAATTTTCACTGAGGAATGCAAGGTGTTTATACCTGTGATCCAAATTTCAGATATTTGTTCATAACACTAATTGAAATATTTCAATTGAAATTTTAAACATACTTATCCTTCTTTGTGTGAAATATAATAATATCACTTGAAGTATTGGAAGCAGCCCAAGTCCCATCAGCATACAATCAGCTTTGAACTAGGCACTTAATATTTTGGATTGTAGTTAACATTAGATGTGGTGTTAACTTACATCACAATTCTTCCATTGCACTTCTCAATGCCCCCCAAGCATATCATGAAGTTTAAAATCTTTAATTTTTTTCTCTTTTATTTGTCGTTTTGTTGCAACAATATTTGAATAAACATCTAAATTATTCACCGCCCCTCCCCCCCCCCCCCCAGAAAAAAAAATCCCATTTTTCCTTCCTCCACCGCTCCAGTACATAGTTTAAAATCACATGTTTTCCCTATTTATAAAGTTTCTGTATTAATAATTAAAAGAGCATCAAAATTACTCTGTGTCACCTGACTCAAAAAAATTCCGCTTCTACCCTTAAATTTCCATTCCCTTTCCTTATAATAATATTTCCAAACATTTTTCAATTGAAAAATATACTTATGCGTGAATATTCAGAAAGACAGGAAACTTTAAATTAATTAAATTATTACACGTGAAAAGCATTTTATGGAGAAAATTACATCATATTTAAAAAAACCCAAATAGTAATATTTCCAAGCACTTTCAATTGGTTGGTTGTGTTTATGACGGACAATTATCAGCACAAAGGATATAGGCCCTAAGGTGGGGGAGGTGACCTTCATGGGGGGTCTTTCTAAGTGGACCTAAACCATATTTACGCTTGGAAAACCGCGAAAACTCCGCACGATTAGACCGACGGGCGAAAGTGGGTTCGAACCCAGCACCCCCCGTCTTCCAGCTACGAGAGCAGAACCTCTCGGACACTGGTGGGGCACACTTTCAATTGGAAAATCGAAAATATATTTACACGTGAATATTAAAAGGAAAAGAAAACTTTAAAATAATTAAATTTTTGCGTGCGAAAAGCATTACATGGTGAAAAATTATATCATATTTATATATTTAAAACGATTTCCTTATAAAGTCCAAAAGGAAAAAAAAAATCTAGCCGGGGCCTAAAAAGACCGGGTTGGTTGTATTTACGTCGGCCAATTATCTGCACGTGGGATATAGGCCCTAAGGGGGGAGTGCCTTCCGTGGAGGTCTTTCTAAGGGAACCTAACCCGTATTAACGCTTGGAGAACCAAGGTTCGAAGAAAACCACGAAAACTCCGAACGATTAGGCCGACGGGCGCGATTGCGATCGAACCCAGCACCTCCCGTCTACCAGCTTCGAGAGCAGAACCTCTCGGCCACTGGTGGGGCCTAAAAAGACCGGGAGGCAACAACATTTTTCTCTAAATAATTTTAAACAAACTGATTTTCAAATGTCTGATAGATCCTACTTAATCTAACACGAAAACAACCGTCAGCTATTGCGTTAGCGGTGGATGCGGTCTTGGAAACCGAAAAATTTCCTAGCCAAAGAGAACTTAAGAGCAACGGGATTGCAGCAGACCACTACTGGTTGTGATAATATCATCGAATTTTTCGTAATCAAAATATCTTTTTAAAATACAACAAATTAGCATGTTTTTAGAGACTGCGGGGTCTGCTGCACGTGGGATTGAGAACGTAGCTCGAATGGGTCAGAACCCTCTAGTTTTGTTAGAAAATGTAACTGAGATAAACTTTTACTGCGAAAAAATATTTTTTTCCTCATTTAAACAAAAATAATAAAAATAAATGAAAACTTCTTCGAACTTTTCAGAAAATTTACTTTTTTAAGTTCAACCAAGACAATCAACTAAATGTTATAAATGTGTATACTAAAAGTTTTCAGTTTGGCTGAAATAAGTCAATTTTTGTACAAAACATGATAAATTTTAATAAATAAATTATTCGTAATCAAACTTCTGCAATCAAGTAAACTTTTCAAATGAGAACAAATTAGAATATTTTGGCGGTGTCTGCACGAAATTGGCGAGCGTAGCTCGTAGTGGTCAGAACAGTCTAATTTTGTTAGAAAATGTTAACTGTGAGATAAATTTTTATTAAGAAAAAAATAATTTTTCCTGATTAAAAAAAAAATCAATTCAAAATTTTTAGAAAATTTACTTTTCTAGTTCAATCCGTATCTTCAGAATTAAAAGTTCTAAATATGAGTGCTAAAATTTTTCATTTTTAATGAAATAAGTCAATTTTGTGCAAAGTATGATAAATCTTATTAAGGCTGTTCTCAAATTCAAAGGAACTATTTTCTGACACATTTCTGAATTCATTTTCTTTCGGAAACGCATAGAATTGGCAGGTATTCTTATTCAGAAACTATGTCATCGAATGGCGTTTCCCCATTTTTTGATAAAGGCAGGTCTTTCAGAAAATACTGTCAAAGTAAATGTTTCGAGCGAAATTTCCGGATGAGGCAGCACGAGAAAGGGGTAAAATATTTGTCACATGACAAGAATCGCTTATTACTTTATAACTTTGTACTTTATACTTTGTAATTAATTTATAAAAAATGGAAACCGTTATTCGATTCCAAATCGCTTCAATAGTCAGACCTGTCAATTTTACGCCAGTTTAAAATTTGTTTGAAAATGCCTCAGTAAGTTTTGCGTTGTTGAGCTAGCAATTTGAAAACCACCTTAAATAAATTAATGTGAGCATCTTAAACAATTTAACCCATGCGTATTGAGTTTTAGTAAATGGTACAAAAGGAAAAAATCCATGAATATGGAAATTTTAATAAAATAAGGATGTGTGTATTTAAATAATGTCTGTCTATTTAAATAATGAAATCTGTACTAATAAAAGAAAGTTTCGCTCTGCGGCTAGCGAAATCTATCGCATGTATAAGTCTGACAATTTAGGTGAGGATAGCCCAAGAAAGGTCCTGATGCACCTGAGGCACAGATTTTTAATTTTTTAAGGGCCGGGGACCCTTTAAGTTTTTATGCCCTAAATTGTTAATAACGTGCCCCATTTTTTCTGATCTTCTTCGTTTTTGGGGCTAAATCTCCATTTAGTTATTCCCCCATTTCTATATTCCAGTTAAGGTCCTCGACACCTGGGACACGGTACAGGGCCCTTCAGGTTTTTGTGCCCTAAATTGTTAATACATTACTTCCTTTTAATCCGATCTTCATTTTCCACTTAGTTATTCTCACGTTTCTACATTCCAGTTAAGACCTGGGGCCCTCTATGCTCCCGTACGGCCCCCTTGAACTTCTTGTGTGTCATGCATTCCCCTCCCCCCTCTTAATTTTCTCACCTTCTCAGTGCATTGTTTTAAAGTTGAATATTTGACTCTTCTTCCTGGACTAACACTCTCATAATTTTAACTGGAACCCTAGGGCCATGTTTTAAGCGTTATACCCCCCCCCCCCACCACCATTTTTGTGCATTTCTTTAAAATATTATTATAAGGATTAATTCATACCCTATGTTTAATTTTGACTAATTGAAGATCTAAAACGCTAAGTACTAAAACATTTTAAGATGATTTCATGTTAGGGCCCTGCTCTCAACTATCAATTGGCTCCTTTTGGACCCCTATTACAGGTCCCTTAAAAATAGTCCGATTCACTAGCTTTATTTTCTAACAACTTCTTAGCTCCTTCAGCTACCACAAGAAGACAAAAAAATTTCGCTGACTTCAGCTACCACCGATTTTTAATATTAATCGCCTATTTGGGGCCTTTGGTGCAGCTTCTTTAAAAAGGATCTGAATTGCTTGCAATTTTATTTAACATAGTTCTAGCATCCTCTGATTATTTTAAAAACTACTGAAAAGTATCTTTATACTGAACTACATGCCAGTTAAGTCCCTGGCCCCTTGAAGTTTTTGCACCCTAAATTGTTAATAAACTACCCCTTCTTAATCCGATATTCATTTTTGGAACCTTTTTTCCATTTAGTTATTGTCCCGTTTCTAGTTTCCAGTTAAAATCCCAGGGCATCCTAGGGTCTCGTAGGGCCCGATTCGGGGCCCTTTGAACTTTTTGTGCGGTATGCTTTTTTCACCCCTAATTTTCTGGCATTCTCAATGCAAAATTTTAGAGTTGAGTCTTGGACTCCTCTCCCCGGACAAAATACTCTCATATTTTTATAGGGACCTTAGGGCCCTGTTTTAAGCATCCCCCTATTTTTTCCGCATATCTTTAAAATTTTATTCCAATGACTAATCCATACCCTATGCTTAATTTCGACTAATTGGAGATCTAAAGTGCTAAGAACAATTTCTAAATATTACATTTCCTGAAATATTCTTATAATATTCAAATAAAAGTTTATGAAAAAGCACACCCTTTAAAAAAAACACGCACTTCTTTGTGTCTTTTAACAGTGACTTTATGCAGGAGAAGAAAAGATGTAAAAACAAATCGTTATGGTCGCTTACACAAAATATTGTTGAAAGATACTGGTCAGTGTCATAGCGCACCCGGAAAAAAGCGCCCCGGAAAAAAGCGCACCTTTTTACAAATCACATATTGAATAAGTCTGATAATAATACACAGGGTTAACCTCAGAATATAAACACCAGATTGAGATGATTTTTTGAAATCTGGCGTCTTACTCCCTCGGTACGGAGAGGCTGGGGGGGGTGGGGGGCTTTAAAAGGTATCTCAAAACCTGCATTGCCTCGATGATGATAAAATTTTGTAAGGTATGCAGAATCAGAATATAAACATCAGGTACTTATATATACAGTGAAACCTTCATGTGTGACCACCTCCATTAAGCGACCAACTCCCTGAACGGCCATTTTTTCATGGAACGAAATTTATTCCCATAGGCTCAATACTAATTTTACCTCCATTCAGAGACCATCCCAGTTGAACTCCCTCCATAAGCGACCAATTCTTTTTAAAGAAAATGAAACAGATTTTGTAAGGTATGCAGAATCAGAATATAAACATCAGGTACTAATATATATACAGTGAAACCTCCCTGTGTGACCACCTCCATTAAGCGATCACCTCCCTGAACGACCATTTTTTTCATGGAACGAAATTTATTCCCATAAGCTCATTACTAATTTTACCTCCATTCAGAGACCATCCCAGTTGAACTCCCTCCTTGAGCGACCAACTTTTTTTTTAAAAATGAAAGAAATTCCGTTTTTTCCAGGTCGCTTGAAGAAGGTTTTATTAAGAAAATAATTCCGGAGAGCGCATTATTACAACCGAGCTGTTTAGCTGTAAGAAACCCAGTATAAGCCAAAAAATCTAATAAATTATTGAATTAAATAAAATTAAACTGAATAAAAAAGTCTTGCATCTATTTTATAGTATCAGATTTTTCGTAGTTTATTTACCTTGAAATTTACGATTTGCGAAAAATCTTGACATAATGGTTAAAAGTGAAGATAATTTTTTGATTCAGCGTTAAAAAATCCATAAAATAGCAGCATTAAATTGAAATATCATATTTAAAGCGAATGCATTTTATGCCCGATAAGAATTTGCTTTTTACAAACTGGTTGTACTTATTTTTTAACAAACATAATCTTTTAAGTTTATGTAAATACGTATTTAAAGCATTTTTCGTTTATTCATCATACAAAATACCCATAGAAACTTTACAAATTATTTTCATCTTAGATTTCAATGCTTTTTTACACTGTTTTAAAAATTTAGAATTAATTTAAGAAATTTAGCATTTAGATCAATCAATTACCTATTGAGTTATAAGGGATTTCGATCACGTGACAAACCCGTTTTTCGCCCGCTCTTGAGACTCTTCCTTCCTCGGAAATTCGGTTCCAAACGCCCACTTTGACATTATTTTCTGAAAGATCTATTGCATTTGCAAAAAAAAAATGGAAAAAACAGCTCCATTACATAGTTTCTGAACAACAACACTAGCCAGTTTCATGCATTTTCGAACAAAAATAAATTAAAATTTATGTCAGAAAGTTGCCCCTTTGGATTTGAGAACACCCTTAAAAGAACAAACCGTTGTGACAATTTGATCACTGGGGGTCTTATATTAAGTTTTTTATCAAATTTAGTGTGTGTGTGTGTGTGTGGAGGGGGGCGGGGCGGAAGTTATATAAAATGTTAATGGACTCTTGTAAAGTTTTATGACGAAGGTAATCGTAGATTTTTGTAATCCCCCTCCCTCCCGCCAAGTAGAAGGGAAAGGGCCAAATTAAAGGAAACTCATCCAATTAGATGTTTATATACTTAGAAAACATCCTGATTTTATCCTGATCCAAAATTTTATCGTCTAAAACCGTAATAGATTCGGATTTTGTAGATCCCCCCCCCCCTACACACCCACAGCCGTACTCCAGAAGGATAAGGGAGACTAAATATATATATATATATGTATACAGTAAAACCTCTCAAAAAGCGACCACGTTCCGTTCCAATAAAAATGGGTCGCTCCGAGAGTTGGCCTCTTAATGGAGGTCCTGTTTAAATCTAGATTTTAATTGTTGGAAAAAGGTAACAATTAACGTTACTAAAATTTAATTTTCACATTAGGAAAAAATATAAAACTTTAAGTATCAAAACAAAAGTTAATTACATAAGTTAATTACTGTAGAGTTTAAAAAATGAATACATTGACCTTTGCTTTGATTTTACGGTTTTATATTTTATAACTTTTTTTTTCTTTTCGAAGTTCAGTAAATAAATGCAATGTTTTTGGACGGAAACAAATAATGACTATATCATTAATTTATCTATTTCTTTGAGAGTTTCCTGACAGAATAGAGCAAGGGAGTTTATCGACTGTCATTCCTAATTTGTCATCAGAGTTAAATTCATTGCGTAAAAAGGCACAAAGGGGTTTAAACATTTAAAGGTTACCGGAATTAAAAATAATCTAAACTTAGTTTAGAAGTTTGATGAATAATGCGCTCTCCGGAATTATTTTCTTAATAAAACCTTCTTCAAGCGACCTGGAAAAAACGGAATTTGTTTCATTTGCTTTTTAAAAAAATTGGTCGCTCATGGAGGGAGTTCAACTGGGATGGTCTCTAAATGGAGGTAAAATCAGTATTGAGCCTATGGGAATAAATTCCGTTCCATGAAAAAAATGGTCGTTCAGGGAGGTGATCGCTTAATGGAGGTGGTCACACAGGGAGGTTTCACTGTATATATATTAGTACCTGATGTTTATATTCTGATTCTGCATACCTTACAAAATCTGTTTCATGTTCTTTAAAAAAAATTGGTCGCTTATGGAGGGAGTTCAACTGGGATGGTCTCTGAATGGAGGTAAAATCAGTATTGAGCCTATGGGAATAAATTCCGTTCCATGAAAAACTGGTCGTTCAGGGAGGTGGTCGCTTAATGGAAGTGGTCACACAGGGAGGTTTCGCTGCATATGTAAGTAACTGATGTTTATATTCTGATTCTGCGTACCTTACAAAATTTTATCATCGAGGCAATGCAGGTTTTGAGATACCTTTTAAAGCCCCCCCCCCCCCCCCCACCGCCTGATGAATAATGCGCTCTCCGGAATTATTTTCTTAATAAAACCTTCTTCAAGCGACCTGGAAAAAACGGAATTTCTTTCATTTTTTAAAAAAAATTGGTCGCTCAAGGAGGGAGTTCAACTGGGATGGTCTCTGAATGGAGGTAAAATTAGTAATGAGCTTATGGGAATAAATTTCGTTCCATGAAAAAAATGGTCGTTCAGGGAGGTGATCGCTTAATGGAGGTGGTCACACAGGGAGGTTTCACTGTATATATATTAGTACCTGATGTTTATATTCTGATTCCGCATACCTTACAAAATCTGTTTCATGTTCTTTAAAAAAAATTGGTCGCTTATGGAGGGAGTTCAACTGGGATGGTCTCTGAATGGAGGTAAAATTAGTATTGAGCCTATGGGAATAAATTTCGTTCCATGAAAAAATGGCCGTTCAGGGAGTTGGTCGCTTAATGGAGGTGGTCACACAGGGAGGTTTCACTGTATATATAAGTACCTGATGTTTATATTCTGATTCTGCATACCTTACAAAATTTTATCATCATCGAGGCAATGCAGGTTTTGAAATACCTTTTAAAGACCCCCCCCCCACAGCCTCTCCGTACCGAGGGAGCAAGACGCCAGATTTCAAAAAATCATCTCAATCGGGTGTTTATATTCTGAGGTTAACCCTGTGCATTATTATCAGACTTATTTAATATGTGATTTGTAAAAAGGTGCGCTTTTTTCCGGGGCGCTTTTTTCCGGATGCGCTTTTTTCCGGGGCGCTTTTTTCCGGGGCGCTTTTTTCCGTGCGCTTTTTTCCGGTGCGCTTTTTTCCGCCTACTGTGTCGAGTATGTGCTCGTTAGTAATTTCTTGGAAAACTTAATGCTGAGTATATGTGTTTTTGAGGCTGAAGAGGGAGATGAATAAAGATGTTTTTCTGCTTTTGTCTCGGGGAAAGAGGGTAAAAATACTAAACGGATGCCTTAGCAACAGTTACTATCGGTCTCACGAAGCTTTAAAATTGCAAAAGTAAAAGGTAATGGATGTTGACCCTTGAAACACGGCTTTTTCTCGGCATTTCAGAATACTTTTAGCATTTCAGAATTTCTATTTTTTTTTTTTTTTTTAAGAAATTAAGTAATTTTTAAAATGAAATTTTTATACAACTTAACCCACTGGTAAAGGACCCCTCGCGAGTTGGGGCCAGGGGCTGCAGCCCCCGTAGCCCCCCCCCCCCTTAATCCGGCCCTGCTGGTAGCTTTATACTTTTGGAATTTAACTCAGTGAACAGTGTTTGGGTAAAGTGATGGAATGTCTTCTTTGAATGCAGCTGTTAAAACATATTTCTGATAGTAATCCGAGTAAATTTTGACTTTTTTTTTTTCTTTTTTCCTTATTTTAAGTTTTCTGTTATAAGAGAATCTAGCAGTAACCATAAAACCTATAGCAAAACTTTCTTTGTTTTCACTGAACCAACATTTTAGGTCTTTTTCTATTGCAGTCAGGTAAACATATCCAAGCCTCATCAATTGTAACTGCATATTTCCATTTTTCTCCTGCCAAATAAATTTCATGGAAAAATCTCTACATAATTTTATGCTGATAAACATGATTTCGCATTAGGTGATGAACATTTTTTTTTCCCTTATTAACTCTAAATCAGATTTTATAATTTTGTTTACATTTCCTATAGAGATGTTTAAAGATTTTGTGATAGTATTTCGGCAAAGGCGTGGAGATTGGATTTTATTTTAAAACATGAGATATGACTTTAAATATAATAAGCTGTGATAAGCAAGTACCTTTGTTGGTATGCATTTTGTACCTTTTTCCCAGACAAACGTAAACTTTGATATTTCTCTTTTTTTATAATTAATTATGTCACCTATTTTTAGGTATAAAAAAAATCATGATTTTTTTGAAAAAAAATAAAAAAAATCGGATTTTGATAAAATCAGATTTTTTTTATTTAAATCGGATTTTTATGATTTTTTTTCCCAGCGCTCAAATACTGAATAGCTACCAAGAGTTTCATGTGTTGTAGGCTAATTGAGAAATCAGGCTCTTTGCAAAGAGCCTAGGCTGTTTGCAAAGAGCCGGGTTAATTGGAGAATCGTCTTTCTTTTTCCAATTAGCCTGATATTTTTCAGGCTTATTGCAAAGAGCCTATACATCGTTAGGCTAATTGAAAAATGACCACTTATATCCCAGTCACGATGATTTTTTACACTTATTAACCCATAACCCGGCCCGAACCCGAAAAATAAATTACAACAGAACGTATCACGATCTGAGCAAGACAAAATAATTTCAGTCTGCACGCAACCCGACCCGAACCTAAAAATTCCATTTGAAAAAAACCCGGAATCTGAACCGAACCAAATCTGAACCCGACAACAATATTCCAATGAACCGTAACAGATCCGAGCAAGACAAAATAATTTCTGAGGACATGCAACACAACCAGAAATTAAAAATTCAGTTTAAAAAAAACGAAATCTGTCACGAACCAAATCTGAACCCGACAAAATTATTCCAAAGAACCATTACCGGATCCGAGCAAGGCAGAATTATTTCCGTGGACACGCACCCGACTCGAACCTAAAAATTCAATTTTTAAAAAAACCGAAATCTGACGCGAACCAAATTTGAACCCAACAAAATTATTCCAAAGAACCATAAACAGATCCGAGTAAGGCAAAATAATTTCCGTGGTCACGCAACCCGACTCGAACCTAAAAATTCTATTTGAAAAAAACCCCGAAATCTGACGCGAATCAAATCTGAACCCGAGAAAAATAATCCAAAGAACCATAGCCCGATCGGAGAAAGACAAAATAACTTCCATGGACACGCAACCCGATCCGAACCTAAAAATTTTGTTTAAAAAAACGCGAAATATCACCCGAACCAAATATGATAACCGACAAAAATATTCTAATGAACCATAACCCGATCCGAGCAAGACAGTAATTTCCGTGGACACGCAACCGGACCCGAACCTAAAAATTCCATTTGAAAAAACCCTGAAATCTGACCCGAACCAAATCTGAATCCGACAAAAATATCCCCCAAAACCATAACCAGATCCGAGAAAGAAAAAATAATTTGCGTGGACACGCAACCCGACCCGAACCTAAAAATCCCATTAGAAAACCCCCGAAATCTGAACCGAACCAAATCTGAATCAGTCAAAAATATTCCAAAAAACCATAACCGAATCTGAGCAAGACAAAATAATTTCAGTCGGCATGAAACCCGATCCGAACCTGAAAGTTCTACTTGAAGTTAACCCGAAACCTGACCAGAACCCGAAATTAAAATACATCAGGCCGTATACCCCGATCCGAGCAATGCAAATTATTTTTCGCGTACACGCAGTACGACCAGAATCTAAAAATTCCACTGGACGTCAACCTGAAACCCGACACGAACCCGATCGGAACACGACAAACATATTTCAAAGAACCGTAACCCGATCTGAGAAAGACAATATAATTTTCTTCGACATACAACCGGATTCGAACCTAA
Source organism: Maratus speciosus (assembly GCA_963932465.1). Classification (NCBI taxonomy): domain Eukaryota; kingdom Metazoa; phylum Arthropoda; class Arachnida; order Araneae; family Salticidae; genus Maratus; species Maratus speciosus. Next base: position 17,493,911 of record OZ010800.1, on the reverse strand, counting down.
AAGTTTCATTTGAAGTCAACCCGAAAACCTTCCATAATCCGCAATCGGGTCAAATTTCGGATTGAGTTTAACTAGAACTTTCAGGTTCGAATCGGGTTGCCTGTCGACAGAAATTATTTTGTCTTGCTCGGATCGAGTTATGGTTCTTTGGAATATTTTTGTCGGGTTAATATTTGGTTCGGGTCGGGTTGCAGGTTGACTTCAAATGGAATTTTTAGGTTCTGGTCGTGTTGCCTGTCCACGGAAATTAATTTGCCTTGCTCCGATCCGGTTATGGTTCTTTGGAATATTTTTGTCGGGTTCAGATTTGATTCGGGTTTTTTCAAATGGAATTTTTAGTTCGGCTCGGGGTGCGCGTCCACGGAAATTATTTTGTCTTGCTCGTATAGGATTATTGATCTTTGGAATATTTTTGACGGGTTCAAATGTCGTTTTTTTTTTCAAATGAAATTTTAGGTTCCGGTTGGGGTGCGTGTCCATGGACATAGTTTTGTCTTGCTCGGATTGCGTTGTCTGTCGACAAAAAATATTTTGTCTTGCTCGGATCGGGTTATGGTTCATTGGAAAATTTTTAGCGGGTCCAGATCTGGTTCGGGTCAGATTTCGATTTATTTTCAAATGGAATTTTTAGGTTCACGTCGGGTAACATGTCCATGGAAATTATTTTGTTTTGCTCGGATCCGTTTATGTTTCTTTGGAATAATTTTATCGGGTTCAGATTTGGTTCAAGTCAGATTTAGGGTTTTTTTCAAATTGAATTTTTAAGTTCTGGTTTGGTTGTATGTCCTCAGAAATTATTTTTTCTTCCTCGGATCGGTTATGGTTCATTGGAATATTTTTGTCGGGTTCAGATTCCGGGTTTTCAATTATAATTTTTAGGTTCGGGTCGGGTTGCAAGTCCTCAGAAATTATTTTCTCTTGCTCGGATCGGTTATGGTTCATTGGAATATTTTTATCGGGTTCAGATTTGGTTCGGTTCAGATTCTGAGTTTTTTTTTCAAATGGAATGTTTAGGTTCGTGTCGGGCAACATGTCCGCAGAAATTAATTTGTGTTGCTCGTATCCGTTTATGTTTCTTTGGAACATTTTTTTCGGGTTCAGATTTGGTTCAAGTCAGATTTAGGGGTTTTTTCAAATTAAAATTTTAGGTTCTGGTTTGGTTGTATGTCCTAAGAAATTATTTTGTCTTTCTCGGATCGGTTATGGTTCATTGGAATATTTTTGTCGGGTTCAGATTCCGGGTTTTTTTCAATTAGAATTTTTAGGTTCGGGTCGGGTTGCATGTCCTCAGAAATTATTTTGTCTTGCTGGGATCGATTACGGTTTATTAGAATATTTTTGTCGGGTTCAGATTTTGGTTCGGTTCATATTCCGAGTTTTCTTCAAATGGAATTTTTAGGTTCGTGTCGGGTAACATGTCCGCAGAAATTAATTTGTGTTGCTCGTATCCGTTTATGGTTCTTTGGAATAATTTTGTCGGGTTCAGATTTGGTTCGCGTCAGATTTCGGAGTTTTTCTCAAATTGAATTTTTAGGTTCTGGTTGGGTCGCATGTCTTCAGAAATTATTTTGTCTTGAACGGAACGGTTATGGTTCACTGGAATATTTTTGTCGGGTTCAGATTCCGGCTTTTTTTCAAATAGAATTTTTAGGTTCGGGTCGGCTTGTATGTCCTCAGAAATTATTTTGACTTGCTCGGATTGGTTATGGTTCATTGGAACATTTTTATCGGGTTCAGATTTGATTCGGTTCAGATTCCGGTTTTTTTAAATGGAATTTTTAGGTTCGGGTCGGGTTGCTTGTAGACTGAAATTATTTTGCTTTGCTCGGATCGGAGTACGGTCTGTTGTAATTTATTTTTCGGGTTCGGGTCGGGTTATCGGTAATTAAGCCTAAAAAAAGCATTCTGATTGGGAAATAAGTGGTCATTTTTCAATTAGCCTAACAGTGTCTAGGCTGTTTGCAATAAGCCTGAAAAATATCAGGCTAATTGGAAAAAGGAGAGATGATTTTCCAATTAGCCCGGCTCTTTGCAAACAGCCTAGGCTGTTTGCAAAGAGCCGGATTTCTCAATTAGCCTACGACATATACATTAACATTTTGTAATAATTATGTAAAACTGTATTAAGTACTAACTAGTGATATTTACATTTATTAAAATTATTAATAACTGTATTTACTATTAAATTGTTTAACACTAAAATTAATGATTGTTAAACAAAAAATTAACTCTTTAATTAGGAACATAATATACATTTTTATGCTTTAATTACTAAAATGATCTTTAATAATTTAGTATTCATTCTAGAAAGAAAAAGGGGCAGGATGCTAGTCCCAAAAAAGGGCGCTATTTTATGAGGAAATATATTAGTCATCTGTTTAGTAATTATATAAGGGGAAAAAAGTATATAGTTTCTTAGTATAATAAAGTGTCATTAATTAATTGTGTCGTTAATAAAGTGTCATTAATTTTAATAATTTTTGAATTACAAATTGAAAAATACAATTAAATAACAAGTTTTAATTTTTTTTAAAGAAATAAAGTTCTATCCTTTTTGCAAAGTCTTGGGCACATGGATTTAGAAATACTGTGGAATGGGGAAGTTTTTTACAAGAAATCTCTGGCTACCACTACTGGTGAATTTCACTATTTTTTAAAAGGGCGGGGCGCATTCTTCCAATTTCATAAAGGACAGGTTGTGGCACCCTAAAAAAATTACCTAGAGAAAAGAGTAAATAATTACAGAATTAATAAAAACTGCAAATAAGTGATTTCATTAATTAGTAGCACAAATAGCAAAACTAACAAATATTATCTGCAGCTCATTTTTCATTTGTACTGTTAATCGCCTAAATCTGAACCTACACACATGTATGCATATGCTAATCCCAGAAAAATATTTTGGGATTAGCATAAAATATGAAAATGTTTTAACCCATTCATATACACATACAGAGTAAATATAAGGAATAACCATGTTATATCTGAAATCCTCAAACCATAAACAGCAGCATTATCAGCACTCAGTGGGGTCTCTCAGCATTCAGTGTTTCAAATAGTTTTGGTGCTTTTTTAATCCCTAGCAATTTTTATTTGGTATATATGAGTTCAAAAATTTTAAATAACAAACATTTATTCAACCTTTATTGAAGAAGCTTTTGCTGTGCTTAATATTTTATACCAATTGCTTCTTTTTCTCTTATACATTCTTTTACAATAGCGGTTCAGCCGATATCATTCTTTAATTCTTCTTTATCTGCTATAAATTTATTGTTACAAACGTAGAATGCGAAAATGAGGTTATGGCTATTTTATTCTTTTACTTGCAGAAATTTACTATACTTGCTATGCTTATTTTATACAAAAGAATGAATAATTTTATTACTAAAAGAAAATTATAACGTTGCATTTTATATTAGATTTAAATATCATTTTAAAATAAAATCCTTTTTATTTTATGTTAGATAAAAACTAGGCTTTTTAGAAAATTACTGTTCTTAAACTTTTTCCACAGTCTGGAATTAAGCTTAAAAACAATTATTTAAAGCTTTTTTTATGTATTCATAAGTCAAAATACCTGTAGAAACTTTCCAAATTATGTTCATCTTAAATTTTATACTTTCTAATGTCATTTTAAACATTTAGAAAATTTATGATTTAAATCAATGATTTTTTTTTTTTTAATCATTCGATTAAAAATGCTATATAGGTTGTATTTATTTATCTGTTTTTCATTTACATTTAAATCACAGAGAAATCCAAAATCATTACAAAAATGTGCGAACATCCTCTACATTTTAACGAAGCTTTAAACGTTATTTAGAAAGTTACTATTTATACTTTACGGAAATATTATGTAATCTGAACTATGTTTGCTTGTTACTTTTACAATGGACTGAATTAAATGAGATCAATAGCATGCACTGTAATATAATAAATTGTAAAGTACAACCTTAATCAGTATTCAATGCATGATTTTTTTTTTCATTTCACTTTTGTTAAGTAAGCAGTAAAAAAAAAAAAAAAAAAAAAAAAAAAAAAAAAAAAAAAAAAAGTAAATTATTTTTAATCAGAAATATTTTTACTTACTAGGTTTTCTAAAATATGCTTAATAAAGTGAAAACAGTTATAAGCTATGATAATTTTATACACAATGTGCACGATTTTTCTTTATTAAAATTTGAATAAAGCTACTTTTTTTTATGAGATGTTGGATACAATCTGTTTTCCATTAAATAAAACTAGACCTGTTAATGCAAAATCACACAGAATGGGAGAAAATTCCATTTTAGATAGGTTTTCGTCTTAGCAAACGGTACAATGCCTCTAATTGTTTTGTATTTCTTTTTTCAAAGAATCATAACTTTTTTTCGTTTAAGAAATTCGTTACAGACAGGTTATAGACTTTTTTTTTTTTATAGACAGGTTACGTTATAGTCGGTTTTCTTTACCGACAACCCCGTATCCACAGGTTTTACTGTGTTTAATTTAAAAAGAGATATAGATTGTTAAAAGATGTTAGCCCTCCCAAAAATTTTCAGACCCCCCCCCCCCCCCCTGACGTGCCTTGCTGGTTACGGCCCTGCACCGCAAACTCTAAAAACACGGTAATTTGATCGGCTTCAAAAATATTGCGGAATAGGGAAACATAATTTAAAAAATCAGTGGAGATCTCCTTGTAAACGGATTTCCATTCACTTCCTTTTGATTGGAAATTTTAAGGCCGGATCAGCTGCTGTTAAACCTCTACTGACTGTTTTCATGTTTGATTAAATAAGATGAGTTAAACATTCGAAAAAAAAAAAGCTAATATAAAATGAACTATGTAAACAGAGTCTTATCCTCCTGGTATTTTTTTAACAACGCTATAAGAAAATTGTTTTAAATAAGACATTTTAAATGTATCGTTTTATATCTAATATAATTTTCACAAGAGTTTTATTTCTCTTTTTAATATTAACTTAAAAATACTTTTGCTGTTAGAAAGGAAATATTTGCGTTGTCTTAGAATTCACAACAATAGTTAAAAAGATCATCTCCAAATATGAAATAAATGTCTCGTGTAAATATATTTTTTAATTTAAACTGTTTTACAATATTATTATTTGGTCATTTTAAATAGGACATAATTTCTTCCAATTACGACATTTAACACAGATTAATGGATTTATTATTTTAAAATTTTCTTTCTCTTTTAATATTCACATGTAGCAAATATAGTTTTTATGACGTAATTTTCAATATTTTCTTGATTTTAATACGTAATCATTTAATTCTAATTTGAAAGTTTTTCTCTGTTTATAATAGTCACGTGCAAATATATTCTTAATTTGAAGTAAATATTGTTGTTTTTTTCTGTTTTACAATTAGCAACAATTTGAAATAATAACCTTTTCTAAAGTATGTAAAAAATATCTCTCAAAAAGCTGAAAATTTGGATTTAAAATGGTATAAGACCTCAAAAAATTAGTCAAACTAAAAAACTAAATGCAGTCGGCACACCGGAAACTTCTAATATATATCCTTAGAATAAAGGATTAAATTCTTATGTATAGTTTTTGCTAATATAAAACTTCTTTAATAGAACGAATTTGACCAACTTTAACATTAAATACCTCTTAAAATAAAATTTTTATTTAAAAACGGTTTTCTTCAGGGTATTTATCAAACATTTCTCTATAATGCTATCATTTTCATATTTTTGTGTGCAGTAGTTTTCTTAATATTAGCGAAGTAAGGCCCTAGGTCACGAAAAATTCATTTACTGCGGAGGTGACAGCATTAGTTATGTTTTTTTTAAAACAGAGAGAGACACATGGCAATAAAAGAATAGGAGTGAGTAACATTAGAAAATGTAACACACGAACTTGGCTGCTTTTATTTCACACGTATTTCATTCATTGTTTTTTACACTGAGAAAGGGACTTTTATTATAAAGTTTTAAAGTATTTCTTGAACATACTATATATATATAATAAAAAAAATGTTTTTCTGTTGACTTGGGGGGGGGGGGGGGGGGACGAGATAAGGTGGGTGCTCTTTATGTTTTTCCTTCCGTTTTTTAACGCATCATGTATTTATCTTAATGCAATGAGTTTTGACTGCATAAGTTTTTGAGTATGCTGGGAGAAGTTTTAAACCCATTAATTGCCCTTCTAAGCTTCCCTTTAAGAAATAAGGCATTAAGGAATATTCTCATTAAACTTCGAAAACTTATTAATCGTGTTCAAAATATAAATATTTTCTTCTTAAATTTTAATGTTATTGCCTTAATTCTGCTTCATCCCCACCCCCTATTGGGAAAGTCTCCACAATGTAAAGTTACCCTTTGTTCATCAATATTCACCCCCCTTCCCATTATTACTTTTCTTTTTCAATCTCTGTAGTTGCTGATATTTTATCTCTCTCCCCTCAAAGTCCACTCTTAATGAAAATATTGGAGTTATTAAATGGAGGTTTTCTTTTCCTTCTATATTTATGCCTAAAACTTTCACGCTTTTTATGCTTGGAATGACTAAAAGCCTGGATTCCGCTTACTTATATTTTAAAAAGGGAAGACTACTAGGGGGGAAAAATGAAGGCAAATTGCTTTCTCTACCTTTTCTACGCATATGCGATGATCCCCAAATGATCTGTGTGAAAATTTTGTTCATTTTCTTGCAAGAAAGTCAAAATTCGGCTTACTTACATTACGTTTCTTTTTTCTTTTGTTTGAAACATTTTTCCGTGGAAATTTATCGAAACCTAGTCCTAGTGATTAAATTAAATCAAAGAAGTTCAAATAATCTCATAGCTAGAACTTCAGAGTATTTAATTTCATTATTTTTTTCATTTTTTTTTCTTTCTGTTTTTTTGTTAGAAACAAACCATTCTTAAATAAACATAAAAAAATATTTTTAAAATTTGTACAGATACAACTCTACTTATTATTAAATTACAAGTGCACCACGTGAAACTTTCACACTGCAATATTTAGAATTATTTGTATAAATTTTTTTTTATTAATTTTTATTCAAACAGGCGAATATGAATTGATACGTGAATGTACGATATGAAAATTCTGTTTAAACCTTCCGAATGAGACCTTATTCATCGTCAAAAATAGAACGGCACACCCGGAAAAGGGAACAGCGCAAGCGAAAAATAATATTGTGTGTTCGAAAAATGGCATGACACTGCATGGCGCTAAATATACCTAAAATAATTTATAATTCCAATAATAAAATCACTTGATCTATTTTTTTAGTATATTAAATTAATATTTTCAATTTAAAAATTCCGACAGTATTGCAATGCAATTCATTTAGATATTTTAGTAAAAAGAAGAAATACAAATAAACGGAATGACAATAAACATTCTTAATATTTTTTTCATTGTTATATTTTTTAAGTTTGTTGAATTATGATTTTTTTTTTCTAAATATGTTTTAAGCTTGACTGTAGGCATCTTTTTGGCAAATTTTGTTAATCTATTTATAGATTATATACACGTCGAAAGTTTTTTGTCTTTAAAATTGTTGAAACAGATTTTTTTAATGAAATATGACCAAGGGAAATATATATATAGTGTATTGCTAGATTAATAAAAAAATTACATAACAGACTTGTGCTGTTCTTTCTGACTACGAAAAATTAACCCATTTACACACGAAACAGTATAAATAGTCTAACGTTTACTTCCGGTTAGTATTCCGTAACGAAATTGAAACTTAATAAATAAATAAAAAAAATAGTACAAATAATATAAATATAGCACAAATTTAATAAACAAGTAATCTAACTACTTACTAAAACCACTTAAATGATCATAAAAAAAAGGCTGCTGTAATTAACAAAATCCTTACTGATTGCTTCGGATATTAATATCTGGCTTGGTGCTAATACAAAAATATTGCTTTTAATAAATTTCAAAACTTTATTTGAATACATTTTGATACTTTTTATACACAATTATTTTTGGAGTTGTTAGTGGGCAATCTAAAAACATATTAATTTTAAGAAATCTATTACAGTTAAACAGTAAGTTTTTACCAATGTACTGTGACCCGCGGTATCCGATTAGATCCTCTAATAAAAATTTAAAAGAATGTTGGATTTTCTTTTAAGTGGTATTTTTAATGTAATGAAATAGTACGGTAGATATATGCAACTTATTCTACAAAGCTAGTGGATTTAACTTCAAATTCTGACTATAGTGGTCGTAGCTGTGAGGCATTTTTCTAGATTTTGTGTGTATGTGGTGGTGGTGGTGGTGGTGGGGGGGGGGGTCTTGATTTTTTATGCGATTATTAAATATTCGAAAATCAGTAGAAAATGTACAGTATTCATCGAACCACCATAATTTTTTGTCTGAGATTTCGTTTATTCCTATACCTAGATTCATGGAATTCGAATTAGAGCAAGAATATATCTTTCGTAAAAGTTTATTATCAATAAGAATTAAATAACTTTCTCAAATAACCATTAATTTTTCTCTGAGTCTATAATTAAAAAAGGAACTGCATGTTAGAGTAAGAATTTAAATATCTCGTTAATATTGTCAATTTTAATACAGAATGTTATAAATTCTACTTTAAAACTGTTATAAAAGCAAGCATGAAAATCACTTGTAATCAACTAAATGAAGTTACAAATTTCTAAAAGTGATAAAAATAATACAGTTAAAATTCATAATGCCTTTATTTAGATCAACATATGTTTAAATATGAAAACATCGCACAACCGGCGAAATTTTCAAAATTTTTTGCTAAAATGTTTGTATCAACAAGAATATTGACACTTGTCTAAGTTTTTCACTTCTTTGATTTAAATCACTTATAGCAATTTTTATCTTGATTTATAGTTTAAAACTGTTTTTGATGCATATTTAAAGAAAAAAAAATTGATATTAGTTTTACATTTTGCAACGGAATATTAAGAACAAGAGAAATGTTAATGTATCTAACTAATACTAAAATACTTTAATGTTATTAAAAAAATTCTATTATTTAATAATGTTAAAAACAAAACAGTATTTAAAACTCTCTTAAAAGTCTTTCTGAATGTCCTTCGACACGTGTTTCCTAATAGCAGTATCTTATTCATTTCAACGGAGTTTCTAGCGTCGCACATTTTTTGACCATATCCCGCTGATTTAACCAGATGCCTGATGATACCGTAGACAAAGGAGTGCGGAGACGTGCAAATATCGCTTCAGGCAAAGAACTTGAACTGATACTAAAGAACTAAAAAAGGGAGTAATAAAGAACATCTGTTTAAATACATCTATTAAAATTCTGAGATATTTTTCAAAGAACTCGGAAATAACTAAACTATTACCATTACTACTTTTACGATATTTTCATGTGGTGAACAAAAAATGCTCGTTAAAAAGGGGTCTCAAATAAAGAAAAATATAATGTTTTTTTTATTATAATACCTTAACAGAATGTATTCTTTAAATTTTTTTTTAAAGAAAGAAAAATGAAATAGGAATCATAATCTTTTTTTCAAATTTCATGTAAATTTTGCTACAGTTACTCAGATATATATAAAAAAAATAATAGCTTATATTTTTTTTTATTTAATAGCTAATATCAGCAATACTACATTACATATGCATTAATTATTTATAGATAATGGTGAAACTCACTAAACATTCTTAATATTTTCCTAACTGTTAAATTCTTTAAATTTGTTGAATTACGAAAAAAATGTTTTTTTTTTTTTTTTTTTTTTTTTTTTTTTTTTTTTTTTTTTTTTTTTTTCTAAGTATTTTTTAAGCCTGACTGTCAACAGAAATCTGCAGTAACTTTTGGCAAAATTTATTAATCATAATATAGAGTATATATACAGGGTGTTTTCAAATTGTCGAAATAATTTCTGTTTCTGAAATTGATCAGATGTGTTTTTTTTTTTTTTTTTTTTTTCCAATGAATAATGACTGAAGGAAATGTATGTATAGTATATTGTTATATTGGTAGAAAAATTAGATTAAAAAATTGCGCTTTTCTTTTGAGATTACGAAACACATAAATATTTACATTTAATGTATACATTTACACAATATAAATAGCCCTGTATTTATTTCTAACTATAATTCGATAACGAAAATAAAACTTTGTAAATAAATAAGTAAAATATTATATAATGCTTTTAGGCTTATAAATGCTTTTAGGAGTTGTTAGTGGACAATCTTAATATATATTAATTGGAAGAAATATATTAGATTTTTTACGAATATTCTGTAACCGCGATGTCCGGATTAGATCTTCTAGTAATAATAAAAACACTAATAATAATAAAATAATTAAAAAAAACTAATAAAATAAAAGATAACTAAAATAAAAAACTAATAAAATAAAATAACTTTCTTTCTTTTATTAAGTAATTTTTTTTTATGAAATGAAAATGTACTATAGATAAATTTATAAAATATTTTACAAAATTGAATTTATCTGCAAATTCTAACAACATTGATTATTTCTGTCAGGCATTTTTCCAAATTGGTTTAATTTTTTTCATGTTGTTTAATGTGATTATTAAGTATTCGAAAATCAGCACAAATGTACTTTATTTATCCAACCACCAGATGAAAATTTATTATCTATTAACATTAAAATATTCCACAGCCAGCTTTTTTTCTCGGATTTTATTATAATTAAAAAATGAACAGCATATTATAAGATGAGGCTCCCGTCTCGGCAGGTGAAAACACTCGTGAGCGAATGTTAAACTTCTGGAAGATTCTTTTCAAATATCTCATTCGCATTTCAGTATTTTTAAATGATTTTTGTTGCATTTAATAGCAGTGGTTGATCCTTACATTCACCCATTTTTATTTTTTCGATTTTGGCTGCAGTTTTTTTTTTCTTATGATGACACTTTCACTTTCGGAACCCGTTCTGAAAGTAAGAGTAACTTTATATATTTTTAAAAAATTGCACACAAAATCAAAAAAGGGTGAATAAGCGATCGACCTCAACTATTCAATGCAAAAAGAAATAAAAAAGTTGAAATGCACACGGAATATTTGAAAAGAACCTTCCAAAGCTTTAACATTAGCTCGCGAGTGTCTATGCCTGAAAGAACGGGAAACGGAATAATAAAGATTTTTAGAATTTTTTGTCTGATTTATATTTTATATGTAAAATGTAATGGCGCTAAAAAAAGTTCTGGGAGTGATCTGTAAGTCGGTCAGTGACACCGTATGAAATGTGAAATATATTTCCAATTACGGAGCATCTAGTTCAATATTGTTTGGAGGTAAATAAGGGCAACAGCTTCCACAAATTCGCGTTTTATATTTGCATTTTAACAATGCAACTCAAGTCTGTTGAAATTTTACTGTAATATAGTTCATTCAGTGTTTAACCTTTGAGAAAATTTGTGTTTAGTCTGGAATGAGACACCCTGTATTTTTCTCAGAAGAAAATGTTTTTCATCCTTTGTTTCCAATACAAAAATTGTTTTTTGTAGTGGATTTTTGAATCCAACTAGGACAGCAATTCAAAATAAGAATTCATATTTTCCAGAAACTTTTTATTAAAATAATACATGATTTTATTGTATATTCAGATAAATTTCAACTTTAAAAATAAATATTAGAAAATCGAGAGTTTTTCCTTGTTTCTTGTTCTTCCCTTCCCCCTTTTTCATTTGGCTGAATCTTAACCTTTGTGAAAAAGATGCATCGATTATCTAACTGATGTTTAAATGTGTGTAACAGATAAAGCAAAACATTATGGTAAAGGAACACGACATTTTAAATTATTATTAATAATACAAATAAAGCGTTTATTTATTTTCTTTGAAAAAAAAAAAAAAAAAAAAAAAAAAAACAATTGTAAGAATATTTTCAGCTGCATCATATTCTCAGTAAAAAGTTCAGAAATAAAAAGATTATCAGAAATGGCACTTCTGCATTAAGAGGCTATTTCTGTCAAGCGAAAAGAACCACTCGCTAATGCTACTTTGCAATATTTTAATTGATTTTTTATTCATTGGATAGTTGAGATAAATCTGTGCAAAGAGAATTTTTTTTTAATTTTTCGATTTTGTTTACAGGTATTTTTAATTAGGACACTTTCATTTTCGGAAACGGTTTCGAAAAAAAAAAGCATCCTCATTAAAAAAAAAAAAAAAAAAAAAAAAAAAAAAAAAAAAAAAAAAAATCTGCAATCAAAATCGAAAAAATAAATGATAGCCTTTGTACAGATCGATATCAAATATGGGTCATAAAATATCATATCATAAAAATGATATATATTTATCATTTAAAAATATTGAAATGCAAACGAGGTACCATTATAAATTTCTTTCATTGGATTAGCATTAGCGAGCGGGTCTTTTCGAGAGAATGAAGTAGCCCTCCACATGTTTATGTGAGTATGAACCCGATCGGTTTCATTAATCATTAATTATCAAAGTTTATTTAAATTTCTATAAAGAATATTACCTTTATGATTTTTGAAATGTTCAATTTAATGCCATCATGTTAAGCTTTAATAAAATATCGAACCCCTCTTCCCCGATTGAAAAAATGTTGAACCAACAAAATAAATTTTACAACCCCATATAAACATTCCTGACCGATGCTCAATCCGAAATATTTACTTTTTTTTTTTTGTCAGTTATCATTATGCGCCAATGGTATATCACAATTCACAATCTCTTCCGCCCCGTGCGCCAAATGGATTTGCTGTGGTGCTGGAGGAGAGACACCCTGTATTTTTGACAGAAGAATATGTTATTCAATCTTGGCTTCCTATATAAAAAATAGTTTGTTCTGGTGTGGTCTACCATTTCTTATTTGCCAGATTTTTGTTATGATTATTTTTTATCACTTTGTATTGCTAAATTTTAAAGGCGTTTGTGTCATTATTCATTAATATGAGAAAATTACGATCAAAATCTTCTATACTGAAATCAAATTTGGAGTTATTTGTATTGCGGAATCTCATTTTTTAATATCACCCATATATGTGTTATTAAAACAAAATGCTAATTAAACTTTTTATTATTTAATTTGATTTTTCTGGTATAGACTAAATGAACATCGTCGGTTTAATATTGTTGCTTTCAAAATTTTAACATTGGATTTTTTACCAACAAAATACAAGCATATGGCATTTTTGATATAAGAAATCATATTAAAAATATTTTTTTCTTTACAATTAAAAATATATTTAAAAAGTTTCGTTTTTTTTTTCATTAGGAAAATTGCGTTTTTTAAAACTAAATATGATATATATATATATATTTATTTATTTATTTAAAACCACAAACAAAATATCAAAATCCATCACTCACCATAGCTGCATTGAAATTCACATCGAAAATATTATAATAACCAACATAAACTTTAACTCTTAAAATCAAACTAAATAACCAAACTAAAGAAAATATATATAATTGCAAGACATAACAGAACAGGACAGAAGGCGAGCGGTATGGCTAACGACATACACTGCAGGGTTAAGTCACACTTTACGCATGCTACGTCCCCCTTCACTCGCCAAGACCAAAATTGAAAAAATGAAAAACTATGAAAACTAAACAGAACAACATCCACCAAAATATCACTCTAACTCATTAGATCAATCAACTCATCAAAACCTCCATTCTCATCCGTCACTGAGTTCAGTTCAGTTCCGTACCTGCTACTCTTAATAAAATCACTAGTTATTCTCCTGATGAAATTGCGAGGATAACCATGCTTGAATCCCAAGCGGCACCACTCTAAAATATCACTAAACATATCTTTAACTCTAGTACTCAGTCTTTCGATTCGTATTAATCCATTTCTAAGTACATTTCTTTTAATCGAAACATGCACGTTGGAATCAAAATATATCAGCTTTAAGGTATTAAAGTTCAAATCATTTCGCTTGTCAAATAACTTAGATATCAAATTTTCACTTTCTATGCTTAGGTTCACATCTAGAAAATTAATATTTTTACAATTCTGGGAGGAGGGTTCCAGACTCAGTGACGTAGGATAATATGTAAAATCAATATTTTCAATATCATTGTTTAATTTGACTATCAAAACATCGTCTATATACCTGTAGGATAATGTGTTACTGTTTAAATTATTATTTCTTTCATATATATGTAAGTAAATGTTTGCCAAAATGGAACTGCAACTCCCCCCATTGGAATACCCCGAATCTGTTTAAATATTGTATTTCCTTCGTAAAGGTAGTTTTCTTGTACTACTAACTGAAATAAATTTATGAAAAAAATCATTATGAACATCCAAAGTACTATTTGTATTATAAAAATTTACTATTTTATCTTTTAAATCTGTCAAATCAATTGTGTTATAGAGGTCTGCAAAATCGTAAGCGAATATATATATATATATATAATATATATATATATATATATATATATATATGGTGTTTTTTCATATGTTTATATGGATTTATCGTCCGCAATATGCTAGTGAATCAGAGATATTGTGCTTGATTCTGTATTACTAGTTAAAGGTTCCATCTTTATTTTGTATAATATCAGTAAAAGAAAATCAAGAAATTAATTTGATTAATGCACATTTCTATTATTCATGAGCTGCAAAAATAGTGCTATTGAAATTTGTTGTTCTTCTAAAAAAAAAGTAATAATTCAAATGAAAATTAATGGTATTATAATTATCAATAATGATATAAAATGGTCTTATCTATAAAAAGTAGACAGTTTTTATATTTGCTTATAATATAAATGCACTTTCCAACATGTGCAAATTTCTTCTACAATCTGATTTATTTCCTTTTTTTCCGTAAATGGTAAGGGAAAGCATTATCGAGAAGCTAACACATAATATGCAATTATCTTTGTGAAATAGTGACAGAATTATATAGTGATTTTAAATTTGAAAAAGGTATAGCATTAAGTTTCTTTCTTAATTTATTTTCATTTTTATTTATTTATTTATTTATTTATTTTTTGCTTTGAAATAGTAAGTATATATATTAATTTTAAATTTCAAATTTGCTTCAGAATTCAAAATCTGCTAAAGAGAAAAAGTACATAAATATGTGCTGTGGATTAAAAATAGATTGTTCGATAAATAAAGATTCCATCATGAAGGTTTTTCTATTTATTCTATGAAGGGAGAGTGATGAGTTATCAACATTTATTATTTGCTGCCCCTATATTTTTACTTTCTTCTATCTTCAATAGAAGAAAGTATTGTAATCGAAATTTTTTTCGACTTCCGGTTTTCGACGGATTTATACGTTTTAGGGGTCAGAGATCTCAAAAAACATGTTTATAGAAAATGTGTGTGTCCGTGTGTCCGTCTGTCTGTCGCCATTGTACCATCAAAAAGTGTATGAAGTTATGCACAGAATTGAACCAAATTTTTATTTTAAGTTTTTGGCTATGGCAAGCAGATCCTCCCTGAATTTTGAAAAAAATCGCCTGCAGGGGGCTCTGTAATAGCGAATTGTTTTGAGATTTTTCAATATTGTACCATCCAAAAGTGTATGAAATTATGCATAGAATTGAACCAAATTTTTATTTTAAGTTTTTGGCTATGGCAAGCAGATTCTCCCTGAATTTGGAAAAAATAGCCGGTAGAGGGCGCTGTAACAGCGATTTTGAATACTGTACCATCCAAAAGTGTATGAAGTTATGCATAGAATTGAGCCAAATTTTTATTTTAAGTTTTTGATGTTAAGCAGGTCCTCCCTGAATTTGGAAAAATTCCGCTGGAAGGGGGCGCTATAATTACGATGTCTGTACCATTTTCTTTATTGTACAATCGAAAAGTGTATAAAATTATGCATACAATTGAACCAAATTTTTTCTTGCATGTTTTTGGCTTTGGCCAACAGGCCCTCCTTGAATTTGGAAATATTGCGCGGTAAAGGGGCTCTGTGATAGCGATTTTTATATGTTTTTCTTGATTTTCCGTAATTCTGTTGTCCATCGGCGGCGCGTGCAGACGCGGAAACTCGCTTTTTGCAAAGCCGGCTATTCGCAAACATCTGATAACCACAGAATAAGCAAAAACTATTAATTTTAACAAATATCATGATATTGATTAACTCGTTTTTAGTCCGTTTAATTGACTGAAGCAGAAATTTAAGATGAAAATCAAAGTTGGGATAGTATTGAACTAATAATATTGAAGTATTAACATGTGTAACTAATTTTTGAAATATTATGTATAAGATAGAAGAAAGTTTTGAAATTGGCATATCCAACTAGTTTAATGAAATATGGTCATCGTAAATATAAAACAAAAGAAAAAAGATATATATATATATATATATATATATATGAGAGGAGGTGAGTTTCAAAAATAACTTTATCCAGAAAATCAAATAAACCAAGAATCTAATAGCAAAAATACAGGATAAATCCAGCTTTTTGGCAGATAGTTGTGTTTCTTGTTATTTTCTTGTGTTCTGCTGTGCAGATTTACCATTAGAATATATTGATAGGGAAAATGCGATATTTTTAATTTTGTATAAGGCGAGTTTTGAAACTCACGTTCTCATATAAATTATAGAAGAGGCAGAATTTTAAAACTGCTAGAAAATTGAATATTCTCCTAAATACTCTGCATAAATAGCATACAATTAACTAAATCTGTGTTAAAATAAAAGATAAAATCACGGTTATTAATATATGTACACATTTAGAGATTAACTTTATCTTATAAGAAGGAAAAAAAAACTGCGAATAACTTTTGGTAAACTTTTTTTTTTTTTTTTTTTTTTAATATGAACATTATAAATTTTGTAACTTTGTGATTTATTGAACTTTGAAATTTAGTAACTTTGTCATAACTGTCAAAGAACCCCTAACTAAATCTGCATTAAATTAAAAGATAAAATCACGTGTATTTGTTCATTAATCTATACACATTCATAGATTAATTTAACTTTGTCTTATTAAATGAAAATATGCCTAAAAACTTTTGGTCCCCCCCCCTCCCCCACAGAATATTAACATTATAAACTTTATAATTATGTAACTTTTACATACCTGGCATTACTTTAGCATCTATTAAAACAGTAAATTTCTAAATGTGGATCCCTAGATAAACATTCATTTTAACTAATTTGCATTGTAGTAATGTGTAACTCAAGACGAATTTAGGACAGCAAAATTATGTGCTATTTTTGAAATGCAAAATGTTGTACTTCTTTTCCGTCTTACTAGCGTCCATATTCAATTTCGTTAGCGATATTCCTTGATCTATTCCTTGAAGAAGCACTGATTGAATAAAAACACACACCGATAGAGAGTAAAGACCCCATAACCATTTGCTCAACAAATAAATTATTTTGGAGAATCTCTTATAAGGGAAAAAGTATTTAAAGAAAATCAAAAATCAAAATGGAAAATTAATTTTATGTAGACTGAAATAAATAAAATTTTACTATACCCCCCCCCCTTCTTCATCGCACTTAAAAAAGTCCTTTGACCTTCGCCGCAATATAATCTATTGACGTATTCAAAATTTCCTTTCTTCTCTTGACTTCTTGTATTCCCCTCTCTCTTTTGTTTATTTATTTATTTAATTTGACACTTAATCAAATTATAGACAAAATTTGAAAAAAAAAATAAAATAAATATGAAATATTAATTCAAATGCATATTTTATTAATAGAGAAAACATATTTTCTCAAACTGAAAGAGTGACTTCGTGTTAGTTTTCAAAAAGTTCCTTATTGAATGTCAAGCATTCTAAATTAAATTATTTTATTTTCACTAAAATTTTATGTTCAAATTCATTTACAACTTACTTTCAATTATATTTTTAGGTAACTACACTTTTAGCGCAGTTCATTTTCCGTTTTTACAGAGATATTGTAAATAAAAGTTTAATCTTAAACAAATCAAATTCAAGAGCTTTAATTTGATGGTAAGTGCATACATACATAAATTGAGTAATTCCACATAAAATCTATACACATTGTTTGAATTATAATCATGCGAAAATATCTGTAATGCAATTAATCTAAATTTTGAAGTAAGAGCAGGATGTTAAAAATAAAAAAAAGCAATTTGTAGATTTATCTTCAAAATTTAAGGTACGTTCTTATTTTTTTTTTATTATGAGTAAATCTTGCGGGATAATTATAATGAAATTAAAATGTCATTGGAAAAAAATTAAAAGAATATATAAGCAAAAAACGCGAAATTAGGATTATTAGATACACCATTGACTCTATGAGATACGTTTAAAATATTATTGTAAGTATTCCTTTGAAGCAATCATAAATTAAAAATCCAGATTGCTTTAATTTTTAAAATCTCAAACCATAAAGGATTCTCTCTGTAGAACATGTGATAATTTTCAAATATGCGCATACACCTTAGAGGAGGAATTGGGTTATATTAGAAATCTATGGCGTACACCCTCCCCTTTAAAAAAAAAAGAACCCTTTAAATGATTAGCAGATGCTTTGCAAACCCGTTCAGGAACATAATAGATAACAGCATATTCCCTATCTATTCTCCAATTCCAAGATAAGAAAACTTGTCCTTTCAACTTGAAAAACATAGTAAAGTCGACAGTAAGTAAAACTAGAGAACTTGTAGTAGAAGAGTTCCCAGAATAACGTTGGTATAGGAAAATTTAGAATGCATAAATGTTTTTTTTTTTCTTTTCGCACCATTTTTGCGAAATCTATTTTAAGAGATCGGGATTTTACTATTTCAACTTCAACGTAATTAATGAAAATATCGTGGTATCAAAAATTTTAGATCAAGTGCTTTCTAACTTAATAAGTTTGCAACTTTAAATTATAGTCCTTTCTTTATCTAATTTTATTTAAGAAAATATAGACCAAAGTAGTATTTCGATCCTTTCTCTATGGGCAGACATGTTGGTAAAGCGATTCGTAGATTTATGTAACAATTGTTTCAAATAAAAATCAGGCTTCTCGAATGAAAAAGTTATGTTGTTAATATAACTTTCCTGACTTTATTTCTACTTATGACTTTACTGACTTTATTTCTGTGGACCCATGAGTTAGTTATTAAAAATGTGTATTGGTTCTCAATATTAAATATTTATTTTTTTAAGTTTAGGAAGTCTCAGAAACTGCGCTTTCAAAAAATATACATCAGTAGCGTTTTTTTTTTTCTATTCATGAATATAAAAGAAATAATACATAAGAAAAGAAATCAGCAAATTCGTCATTTCATTGGATCTTTCTCCAATATTTTTCTTTCAAATTTCTATCAAATTTATTAAAGATTAGCGATTACCGTTTTAACTCCATACCAAATTATTTTAATATGTCAAATATATTTTTTTCAAAATCAAATTGGCCATGTTTCATGCTTGAAAAAATATAATTAGCTGAAAATCAGCTAACAGTTTCGTATAATGTAAGTCGTATTGCATTGTTAAATTATGCCTTTAATATTCATAACGGAAGAGTCTTTGTTTAGCAAAAATTAGACTTATTTTGATACAAACGTTATACTTAACATAGCTTACTTATGGTATAAATCAACTTTCAACATTATATTAATGCAATATTAGTATTATTCTCTTAGTATTTTGTACAAGCGTTACCCTCTATGTATATGGTGATTTCTCCCATCTATCCTGCACAAAAAAAAAAAAAAAAAAAAAAAAAAAAGAAAAAGAAAGAAAAAGAAGAAAAATCAGGTCTTTTTCTGCAGAGCCTTTCGAAAGTATTTTTCTGTGGCAATATAACAGTAATTGTAAGTGTTGGATAATAATTCCCCAGGAATGATATTCAGTTGCAAAGGGAACTGTTTTATATTTTTTGATATTTATTAAATACTTGTCTTGTAAAAATCGACATAATAAGTAGCACCAGCAGGCAAAACTTTAGCATTCAGATGTTTCAAGGATTTATATAAAAAGAACCTATTCATCAATAAAAGAGAAATAACAGAAGCAATAAACACATGTGATTTTTTTTTTTTTTTTTTTTTTTTTGCTATTGGTATGGGTACTTCGATGGAAAACAACTTCAAAAGTCGGCATGCTAGTTTCATTGAAGAAAAAAAAGAAAGAAAAGCATCCCCCCCCCCCCCCCCTCACACACAAAAAAAAAAATAAGAAGAAGAAGAAATAAAATGACATGCTCAGATAAAGAAATGAAAGTTGTCAAACATCACTAACCCAAATACTTAGTAATAAAATATTTACCAGGAAAATAAGAAACCGAAAAATACTCAAAAAATCTAGGAGTACACTGAGAGATTTTGAGCAAATCTATTACTTTGTAACAGAATCAAATCCTTTATAAATTTTTAACATATTCCTATAATTAATTATTCGGATATTAATAAATACTAATTTAAATGTTGAATGCTTTAAGTTAATAGGCCTTTCAACTTTAACATAGAAAAGGTAGTTTGATAAAGTAGATATGGTAGCTATAAAACTGCCAACTTTTGTGCTTTTCTGCTACTCTACTTTAATACAATCTTCCTTTTATTTAATTCTCGAAATTTGGCGATAGATAATGCAAAAAATGCTTTTAAAAAAATAGCGGTAATAAAAAAGTATAAAAGTTGGCAGCTATGAAACTACAGCCTAAAAGCTTTAAAAAATTAAGTATATTAGACCGAATAAAATTAGATACAAAAGCAACATATCAATCAGACTTGTAACGTATGCTACTTTACATATTTATTAACGAAATCCTTTTAACATAAGCTGGTAGCTCTAAATATTACTTTGAACTGAGCAGTAGCAATAACTTCAGAGAAATATTCAATTCACTGATTGAAGACGAACATATATGAAGGATTTGGGCGTAAAAAATGGTAACTGTGAATTTTGATTATTATTATTATTCTCGTGTAAAGCCGTTAATTACATCATGACATCTTTTTAAATGTACAAGATTTCTTTTTGAATCATATATATCATAATATAAGATATGAGTTTCAAAAGTTATGCCATAAATTTTATAAATTTTAGAAAAGAAGACTTCTTGCATATAAATCCAATAAAATAAAATGAATCATACAAAATGTGTGGTACATAAGTGCAACTGAGGATGTTGAGAATATAGTCTTTAACACATTAGCTGTTTTAGACGAAACAATCACGATAGTTCACGAGAGGATAGTTATAGTTTTCTTTAAAAAACTCGAGTCTTCACATCTCGAAATTAGATTTTGTTATTTACTTATTTTACAAATGAGCCCTTAATTTTATAGAATTACGGTTGTTCTCAAATCAAAAGAAAATACTTTATGTCACCTTCCTGAATTCATTTTTTTCGGAAACGCATGGAATTGGTAAGTGTTATGATTATGTAATTATGTATTCTAATGTATTTTTCAACTTTTTGGTAAAAGCAGAGGATCTTTCAGAAAATCTTGCGTAAGTTTGCAATTTGAACGGAATTGCCGGACGTGATAGCACAGGAAAGGAGGAAATCTGCTATCAACAATTGCTTATAACACTTTAAGTAATTTATTTATCAAAAAATTCAAAACGCCATTCGATTCCAAATTATGTTAATAGCCTGGCCTGCCAATTTTATGCTTTTACGCTTGAAAATGAGTCAGAAAATGTGTCAAAAAGTGTCCCATTTTTGAGAAAAGAGTTAGAGAATCGCCTTACGATTGGAAATAAAAAATAAAAATAAAAAAATGGCAGAGCTATTATAGTTTTCTCTTAAATTATAAAAGTAAATGAATCAGGATATTCCTAAAATAAGTTATATTAAGTACCGTAAAGTACCGAAAGTAAGCCCCTCTTTAGCAAATAGGAAATTCTAATGATTTTAAGGGGTGCTTATAATTGGAACTTTTGTGAAAAGGGTAAAAAAATTAGGAGGGTGAGGAGGGGGGGTATTTGGAATTTATGAAATTTCATATGTCTTCATAAGTTTTCTAGAGCAAGATTTCTGCATGAAAACTTAAAATAAAATAAATAGTCTGACGAATTAAAAAAATATGTATATTGCGTCATACTGGAAATATAATGGACCTCAGCAGGTGAATATGTAACGTTATATGAGTTTGAAGAAACGTATTAAAACATGATAAAAACCCGACTATGGAAATATTAACATATTTTAACATTTTAAGGTTCTCTGAATTTGCTGTATCCATTATTAAACCTATTCCATATACATGCGTGTGTGTTTTCGTGCATATTAGAATTTTCACAAAAAGTTTAGCTCCCTAGAACTCATTCTTAGTGAAGGATCTGGGTTTATCTCTAATCTTGATTTAAGTTTTGTTGGTGAATTTAGTACTTAACTTCGAAATCTACCTCCGCCTGTAGACCGAGCCGGCAGGGATTTTTTAATTAAAACATTCTCACCTTGACAGACGTTTTTCTTTGTGTTCTGGAAAAACAGTGATTACTTCTGCAGAAACATGCATTTTCTCTGCACAAAATTGCACATGTAGAATATTGGTCTGACTTCATAATTAGCATGGTCAATTTTTTAAATGTGTTACAGATTATCCCTGAAGTACCCCTGATCCCAATTAACGAATTAACCCTACCTCCCCTAGATTAGAAAGTTTAAATAATGCTTTTTTCTATTCATGTTGCTAATGTAAAAAAAGGAACAAAGTAAAAAATATATATTTATATACTTTATTATATATATATATATATATATATATATATATAAACTTATATATATATATATATATATATAAGCTCAGAAAAATCAAAAGTAAAACTAAAAGTAAAATATAAAAATAAAAATAACCACTGCCACTACTGAATAATAGTTTGTTGTAAATTTTAATTAATCTGAAACATTGCTGTGCTTTCTAAAATGCCCACCGCTGAAGAGGCCACAGCCTTTTGTTGTTTTTTTCTTGTTCAGGTTATATCTGTTTAAATTTCTTGGATGTTTTATGGTTATACTTAGTTTATTTATGGTGCAGGATTCTGGGTCCGACAAACGCATTTAAAACATAATGTGCTATATATATATATATATATAAACTTATATATATATATATATATATATATATATATATATATATATATATATATAACTTATATATATATTTATTAAAATCACTCGTTTCCTAAAGTTTTCTAAAGCTGAAAAAAGGCAGTGAATTTTTTATAATCAAGGCCAGGCGTGAAATTTAACCCTTTCTACTCGGGAGATGACTCTCATTCACCAATAGTGTTTCCATGTGTCTCGCGTAATCCGGGCCTCCAAATGCTCTGGAAACCGGTATCTTAAGGTCATTTTTTTCGCCTTATCTCATGTCATAATTATCTGCGATTAAAGATGTCGAAATAAACTGTAAGAAATTAATGGTGTCCGGAGCATTTGAAGCGCTGATTTACGCGGGCGCCTGGCAACACCAGTACTCGGAGAGTCACCTTTCAAGTACAAAGGGTTAAGATAAAAATTGAAGACTTAAAAAAGTGTTTTTCTTTTTCCTTTAAGCCCCGATATTCTATTTCTTTTGGGCAGCAATTAAAGTGTCGTCCATTCAAAATAACGTTACGTTACATAAGCCAGCCGTAAAACGAAGCAGATTTAACATTGTACTGTTAAATACTGATATTCTCTACTGCAATTTTTTTAACATCTAAGCATCACACATTTTTAATTTTCATACCGTCACACAGAAAAAAAAAAAAAAACTTAATTTGCAAATTGTTTGAAAACGGCATCTGATTTTTTTAGGTAGATTTCGTATGAAATACTACCCATTGGGATCGTTCCTATGTTGAATTCCCCTAGAACCCAAAACCACCCTCAGTAAAAAACTTTATCTATCTATCTATCTATCTATATCTATCTATCTATCTATCTATCTATATATATATATATATATATATATATATATATATATATTGTAAAACAACACGAAACAAACGTGGAAAGTGTTCATCATCAGTTGTAGTTTCTAAAAAATATATCACTAAACAAATTAATGATCTTCAAAGTAAATATTTAAAGCATTATAACTGGTTATTAATTCGAAAATACATATTTGCTATTAAAAAGAAACAGATTGTACAACATTTAAATGTATTTCTAAGTAAATCTTTCTCTAAACATTTCTCTGATATTTATTTTGATCTTATTATGACTAGGGTTAATCTTTTAAATATTAATTTACAAAAAAAAAAAAAAAATTCAAAACACGAATACTCAAATGATAATAAGTTTTTCAAATCATATATTTAATAAAATTAATTTCAATTCTATAATTAATGATAAAAACTGTTATTTTCCTATTAATAACCTTCATATATCAAAATCCTTTAAATATCCGAATACAATTGGTATAAAGATTTTTAACTACAATACATTTTCAAAAAATACATCTGCTGCAAGTAATTTTTCGCGTAAATGCAATGACCCTAATCTAAAAAAATATATAAACAATGATCATGGACATATAATCACTGGAAATCTTAATATTGTTAATGATTTTAAATTGAAAAACTAATGGGTTATGGTACTAAATATAGACTTTCATCTAAATTTACTGTTAAATCTATTATCAAACAATTTACATATGATATAGATATTTTTATATATAAAATTTCAATCTATTACAATAAACGTATTGAATATTTTAATCAATGGAAAATATTAGTAATTGAAAAATTAACTATGGCTTTAAAAAATAATATTTCTGATTTGGTTTCTATTAACACAAAGCATTTTTTCCAACAAATTACTAAATTACAAAAAAACTACGTTATTACATATGTAGACAAATCTCCTAATAATTATGCAATCATATGTAAATCTTACTATCACCAACTTCTTACAACCTGTATTTCTTCTCATAAATCTTTTCAAAAAACTAATGAGAATGTAATTGTAAATAATCGTAAAATTCAAAGTTATTATAAACTATTAAATATTATATTAGCTAACTTTAATTATCTTTATTTAGTTCTTATTCCCAAATTTCATAAAACTCCAATTAAATTTAGGACTGTAACTATTGGTTGCAATACATATAATAATAAAGCCAATAAACTTCTATTAAAAATTCTTAATCAATTATATATACTTACTACAAACAATGATAATACACATTGTATAAAAAATAGCTATCAACTGGTCAATATTTAAAAAAATCTTCATTGTGTATATAATATAGCGACATATGACTTCAAAGATCTTTTTAATAATATAGACTTATTAGATTTACATAATATTATAAATGCATTATTTAAAAAGTATTATAAAAAACTGGAATTACCATCTAATATTGATATCGCTTATTTTAAATCATCAACAAACTTCATTATCTATAATAATTATATATTGCAAGATAACACATTATATTTACAGCACGTCGGTATACCACAAGGTGGTTATACATCCAGTTTATTATCAGACTTATACTTATATCACTATGAACGTACTTTTACTAATAATAATCTCCATTTATATCGTTATATTGATGACATAATTTTAATTGCCACTGATCAATCTAAAATTTCTCAATTTCCAGTTGATTATCCCACTAATTTGGAATTAACGGAAAACCTCTTATCTAACAATACAATTATTTCTTAGATCTTAAAATTACAATAAATGACAACAAAACAATAACAGATTTATATGATAAACGTAAAGAATTTAAATTCAAAGTTAATACATTTACAAATTTTAAATCTTGTCTTCATCATTCTGTATATCGAAATATAATACTTAAACATTTATATAGAATAAAATGTTTATGTTCTTCTAATCTAATTAACAATAATATTAAAAAACTAATTTATGAAACATTAAATCATGGTTTTCCAAAAAAATTCATATAGTCATTAATATACAATTAGTACTTACAGAATCTTAAAAAAATAATAATAAATAAATAAATAACACATGCGTAAACGAAATTACAAAAAAATTATAAAATAAAAAAATATTTATATAAAAAATTAAAAATTGTAAAATAATAATAAAAAATTACTATAGGATGGTTGGGTGGGTAAATGTTAGAGTACGGAGGAGGGTGGAGTTGTTTGGATAATACGCAATGGTTAATTTTAAAAAATGATGGGGCTTTTGTATTATAACTATATTTCTATTACGCATTTTATATGGATGTTGATTGGATGTTTTATATGTAAATGGTGACATTTCTTTTTTTTTATTTCAATTCATATTAAATTTAGCTCATTTTATCAATTTCAAAATTAACTTGATTTAAAATTTTAGTCTACTCAGGACAATGTCATATTAATTAATAATAGTATACCATCTTTATAGTGATTAATATGCATATAAGTTTATTTGATATAACTATTGTTATACTGTATGTATTAAAATTGGGTAATTGGTTTTTATTATCATTCCTCTATACTTTTTAATATTGTTTTATTTTCAACTTTGTATTCCATGATTACTTATCGGTTTAATGTGTTTGATTGTCACAATCATATTTTTTAGCTTTTTTGGCTAATATGAAGATAATCCACACACTATATTTGTAATCTTTAGGCTATTGGGAATTTTAGAATCTGACAATCTTCTATAAACATCTTTTTTTCCCTGTTCATTTTATTAATTTATTAGATTTTAAATTTAATAGTAATTCTTAAAGTTTTTATATTTATATTATATATAATTTATTTTATGTTATAGCATATAGCTATATTCTATATATTATCAATGTTATAAAATTATTTACTTTCTCAGTGTAGATTAAATGGGTTTGGTAATAGAATATATTGATAGTATTTTATTAACATTTAATTAATTTAATTCTTTTAATAATGATATATTGTAGATTATTATTTATATATTAGGATTAGCGTGGTAATGCAGATGATATATTTTAATTTCATTAGTTTTTATTATTTTCTTCTTGTGACATTTGGATAATAATAATTGTTTCTAAAATAATATAATAGATGGCAGCACTAAAAAAATTTGTCTTTTAAAGCTTCTGTTAAAGTAATAATTTTAATTTTTTACACCAGGTGGTATTAAACGCTGATTATTGGTTATATTGTAAAATTGTAATTAAACAATTTAAAAGTGTTTTTTTAGGTATTTTAAATAATGTAATTATTTTCTATTTATATTATATTAAATGTTTTTATCACGGTATTTCAAAATAAATTAACTGAATCCATAGTTTTAATTTCTGTGTTAACTTAACTGTTTTATTCACCTTAATCTTATCATGCTCGGATACCATGTGCGAGTGGATATTTTGAAAATCAACTGGGTTATTATTCGGTATGGTGTGTAATATTTCTATTTTTTATGCTATAAATTAAATACTTAATGGGTTGTATTGTTTTTTCCATTTTATGCCATTTGATAATGTTCTGTTTTCATCTTGAAACTATTCTATTGATCATATTGGTTGTTTGGGTACAGGAGAAAAAAAATTTCAGCTTTTAGCTTTTTTCTCACAGAAAACAACCGATTTGCTTACATCATTGAATTCTGTACTCTTGAAAACGTAATTCAATATATAAGTTTTTCAATTTTTTTTTGGTATCCATATTCTTCTTTTTTCCTTCCATATTAATTCTTGTAATTATGTATAAGGCACTTTATTTTGTACATACAGTTCTATATTATAGGTTTGTGGTATCCATTTTTATTGTCATTTTACAATATTGCTGTTTTTGATGATGGTCGGTAATGTTTAATTAATGGTTATATATATATAACCATTAATTAAACATTACTGACCACCAACAAAAAACAAAACAAAACAAATAAAAAAAAAAAATATATATATCACTTTCTTCTGGACACGATAAATTCCACAATTCTGCACAAATCTTTTCCAAACTGATACATAAAATCAAGGGGCATAAAATCTCGGTCAAGTTCGTTAATGGGCAAAATCGGACCAAGCGGATGGAAATAGGGAGCGGTTTTGTGAAAACCGAAAAAAACCTCGTAATTTCTTAATTTTTGTACATTTCAAATCAGTTTAAAGTTTTTTATTACTTCTAAAAATAGGGCCAAAAATTTATGTCTCGCAAATTTTTGATAAAATTAAAAATGGGCTCAAGAGCCGCAAAACATAGGGTTTTTGGGAGAAAAAAAATTCCTAACTTCGTCAATTCTCAAGATATAAAATCCCCATGAATTTATCATATATCTTCTTAATATTGTCTTCAACATTTATACAGACACGTTTTCGATAGGACTAATTCTTTCAGCAAAAACAAATTAAAAATGCATAGATGTCGAAGAAAAAAATCATCTTATTAAGGGTGTATTCAAATCCAAACTGCTTATTTTCTGATTCATTTTTAAATTCATTCTTGCTCTCAAACGTATCCAATTGGTTGATTCTCTTATTCGGAAACTATATAATGTACCGTAATAATCGATATTTTGATAGAGGCAGAATATATTTCAAAAAATGATGTTGAAGTGGGCATTTTGGACAGAATTTCCCGAAGCGATTGTGTTAGAAACGAAAAATATTGCCCTACTGAGAAAATAATTGTTTATTAATCAAGTTTTAATTAATTGAAAGAAAAATAAAAACACATGCCACTTATAAATCTTTCCAAAAATCACGTCAGCAAGTTTCATATTTTTTCTATTAAAAATAAATTAGGAAATGTGCAAGAAAATTTCGAGTTGTTGAGCATGGAAAAGTATTTTTTTTTTTTTTTTTTTTTTTTTTATACCGCCTTAACATGATTCTGATAAAACCAGCTACTATATAAAAATGAAATAAAAACTCGTCAAAGCGGCCAGATAAAACTGTTAAAGTGGATTTATATTTAATCATGATTTAGTTTTTGTTGGTGAAATCAGTATACTTAACTTCGAAATCTACCTCCGCCTGAAGGCCGGGCCGGCAGGGATTTTTTGAGATATTGATTTTTTATTTTTATTTTTTTTTTTGTAAATTGTAATGCCACTTCTGTAATGATGGCAACTGGAGTACTCTATTTCTGTAGGAAGTAAAGGGAAAACTGTAGATTACTATATCTTTTTGTTGCCATTTTCACATAAAAACTAATTAAAAAAAATAAAATAAGTGCTACGCCAAGAATATCGTCTGTTATAAAAATGTATTTTGAAGTATATATGTATTTCTTTTTTTCTCCGCATTTACTTAATTCGAATTTTATTAATCCATGTATAATAATGTTTTCCGAATTTTGAAAAAAATATAAATGAATGATTACTGATAAAACATGGAGCTATTATAAACTGTATTAATTTTCAGTATCCATATTAAAGTTACAAACAAATAAAAGGCTTGTGAATCGATAACTGATTTTTTTCTCGAGTTTCTTGAATGACGACATGGCTTTTTGCTGAGTTTGTGCGTTATTCCGCTATAGTGCCGTCCTTTGTTGAATACAGACACTTTTCTCTGGGAGGGATTTCTGTAGCTCCGGGGGGGGGGATTATACAGTTCCGGGGGGGGGGGATTATACAGTTCCGGGGGGGGGGATTGTACTTTTTGACCATTGAATACACAAAATCTCAAATATTCAGGGGGGTGTCATCTCGATGCTCCGGGGAGATTGTCCCCCCCGGGCCACCCCCTGAATTCAACACTGGTGCCGTCATATCAATTCTTTTCCATACATGTTATTTAAGATTGGGTCGTAAATGTGAAAATCAACAGCGGGTGCTAATAACATCATTTTATATAAAGTAAAAGCGGGTATTTTAAGTCTTAAAGCTGAAATATGCTTTGTACTACCTATATTTATATATTTTTTCACCGGGTACATCACTAAATTCTGACGAAGCAGTTTCTAGTTTGTTTGGTTTTTGTCTTTTTAAGAACTCATTTTATTTTTATTTACTAGGAGGCTCTGCCCCCTACGAGCTATGCTCGTCAACCCCCGTTCAGACACCGCAAACTCTAACAGCAAGCTAATTTGATCGGCTTTAAAAAGATTTCGGAAGATTGAATTACAATTTGAATCTGACAATTATAATCTGACGTAATTATCACCAAACTTTTCTTTCTCTTTTTAATATTCACGTAAAAATACTTTTGTTAGAAATAAAATATTATGATCATCTTAAAATTGAGATAAATGTCTCGCGCAATTTTTAAATTAAAACTCTTTTGCAATATTATTTTTTGTTCAATTTACGTAATAAGTGTAATGTGACGCAAATGTGACGCAAATTCTCCTATTTAAGACCTAACTGATGTTAATGAATTTCTTATGTTACAATATTCTTTCTCTTTTAAAATTCATGTGTAAGTATAGTTTTTATGACGTAATTTCCAATGAGTTCCTGCTTTTTATATTTTCTGTTTATAATAGTCACGTGTAAAATAAATTTTTAATTTGAAGCAAACATTATTGTTTGCGCTGTTTATGCAGTTGGCAACAGTTTAAATTAATTCAATTTTCTAAAATACGTAAAAAATATTTTTCGAAATGCTGAAAATTTGAATTTAAAATAAAAATAAAACCTCAAAAAATCAGTCAAATTAAAAAACTAAGTGCAGTCTGCACATCAGGAAATTCTGACGCATAAAATGATCTAAAAATGATTAAATTCCTATGTACATTTTTGCTCCTATAAAACTTTTTTAATGGAACGATTTTGTCCAACTTTGGCATTAAATACCTCTTTAAATAGTTCTTCGATTTGAAAACTGTCTGTATCAGCGTGTTTATCAAACATTTCTCTACAATACTACCGATTTTCATATTTTTGTATGCAACAGTTTTTTTTTTTTAATGTTAACGAAGAAAGGCCATGCTTAAGCATTCAAATTGGATGCCGATCTGCCGGGAGCACGAATCACAAAGGCTCTATTATGAGTTAATTGTCAGAGTTTACCGAAATAGGTCATTCAGCTTTTAGTAAAGAATATTAACTTAAAATTTTTGAAATGTTTAATATAATACTGGCGCGGGGTGGGGTTGATTATAGAACATTTCCATTATTTTTTTTATTGTTGTTGTTATTTTTCATACGTTAAATTTAATGCATATGGAAATTCCGGACCGATAAGAAACATTTTTTAACTCAATACAAAAATTCTGGAACGACATTTATTCATGCATTTCTCGATGGATTTTTATGAGAATTTACATTACCCCCTATTTAAGAATCATATTAATATCTTTTTATTTATGTTTTTAATATCATATTTGAATAGGTGAAGTTTTTTAAACTTATTTATATATGAGGAAATTATTTCGTGTAAATGTTTTGCACATGTTTAGTAAATTATTAATTATTTTATCTATATTAACCCAAAATGAATGCGATATTCCGCTTCAAACACCTTTTGAGTTTCTCCATTTGATAATATTAATATTCTCAAATAAATCTGGCAGTTTTAAGACGCATTCATCAATTCAATTTTTTACGTAAACACATGAAATTAGCACGTGTTCTTATTTCGAAGCTCAATAAATATTTTTTTCCTTCCATTTTACGGTAAAGGAAGGGGATCATTAATAAAATGCTGTTAAAATTGCCAGTTTGAACTAAATTTTTAGATAGGACAACCCTATAAATGTCGTTATGAAACAAAAGTAGTTTAACTCAAAATGTAATTAATTTATCGCTAAATAAAAATAATAAATGTTTCTTCCATATCAATATTCTTTAAATTTGTTTAATTAAGAAAAAAATATTTTCTTTCTTAAACATTTTTTAAGCTTCAGTGTGGGTAGAAATATGTAGTAATTTTTTGGCAAAATTTATCAATCAATTTATAGATTATATATATAGTATTTTGAAATTTTCGAAAGCTTTTTTGTTTTTGAAATTGTTTAGTTTTTAGGTAGATTTCGTATGAAATACTACCTATTGGCGTCGTTCCTATGTTGGAATTTCTGAAAATGTGTTGCAGATCTACACCGATCATGACCCCTAGAACCCAAAACCACCCTCAGTAAAAAACTTTATATATATATCTATCTATCTAAGTATCTATCTATCTATCTATATATATATATATATATATATCACTTTTTCTGGACACGATAACTTCCACAATTCTTCACCAATCTCTTTCAAACTGATACATAAAATCAAGGGGTATAAAATCTCGGTCAAGTATGTTAATGGGCAAAATCGGACCAAGGGGATGGAAATAGGGAGGGGTTTTGTGAAAACCGAAAAACTTCTAAATTCCAATTCGAATAACTTCTTAATTTTTGTACATATCAAATCAGTTTAAAGTTTTTATTACTTCTAAAAATAGGACGAAAAATGTATGTATCACAGATTTTTGATAAAATTAAAAATGGGCTCAAGCGGCCCAAAAATAGGGTTTTTGGGAGAAAAAAAAATCTTAAGTTCGTCAATTCTCAAGATATCAAATCCAATTAATTTTATTATACATCTCCTTAATATTATCTACAACTTTTATATTTACAAGCTTTTTATATGATCAATTCGTACCAAAATTAAAATTAAAAACGAAAACAAAAAAAAAAGGGGGGGGGAGGTTGAAGAAGAAAAATTTCCATAACTCCGTCAATTCACAAGATATAAAATGAATTTATCATATATCTTCTTAACATTGCCTTTTGATAGGACCACTTCTTACAGCAAAAACAAATTAAAAATACATAGTGGTTGAAGAAAAAAATCATCGTATTAAGAATGTATTCAAATCCAAACTGCTTATTTTCTTACTCATTTTTAAATTAATTTTTGCTCTCAAACGCGTCCAATTGATAGATTCTCTTCTTCAGAAATTGTATAATGTACCGTAATGATCGATTTTTTGATAGGGGCAGAATATATTTCAAAAAATGATGTCAAAGTGGGCATTTTGAACAGAATTTCCCGAAGCGATTGTGTTAGAAGAGAAAAATATTGCCCTACTGAGAAAATAATTGTTTATTAATCAAGTTTCATTTAATTGAAAGAAAAATAAAAACACATGTCGCTTATAAATCTTTTCAAAAATCACGTCAGCAATTTTCGTATTTTTTCTATTAAAAATTAATCTGAAAATGTGCCAGAAAATTTCGAGTTTTTGAGCATGGGAAAGTATTTTTTTTAATACCGCCTTAACATGATTCTGATAAAACCAGCAATTATATAAAAATGAAATGAAAATTCGTCAAAAGCGGTCAGATAAAACTAGTGGATTTATATCTACTCATGATTTAGTTGTTGGTGGTGCAATTAATATACTTAACTTCGAAATCTACCTCCGCTTGTAGGCCGCGCTGGCAGGGATTTTTTTTTTTTAATTATGAATTGTACATATAAGTATACTCTGTTATATTAGAAAAATTACATAAAAAAATTGCGCTGTTCACTCTGGTTGCAAAAGATTTGTCCATTTACACATGAAACAATATAAATAGCCTTGC
The DNA here is from genome assembly GCA_963932465.1 of Maratus speciosus. Lineage (NCBI taxonomy): Eukaryota > Metazoa > Arthropoda > Arachnida > Araneae > Salticidae > Maratus > Maratus speciosus. The sequence continues at coordinate 17,460,691 of OZ010800.1, read as the reverse complement.
ATTTATTTCCGGCTGGTATTCCGTAATGAAACTAGTATAAATAATATGAAAAAAAAAACACAAATTTAACAGGTAAGTAGTCTATATAATCGTTAAAACAACTGAAATGCTCAGAATCAAAAATGGCTGCTATAAGTAGCGAAATCAAATTCATGTATGCCCATAATAAAAACGTATCGCTTTTAATAAATTTCAAAATTTATTTGAATACGTTTTGATATTTTTCATATAAATTGCCTTTTGGAGTTGTTAGTGGGCAATCTAAAAGCATATTAATTACAGTATACTCTCGATATCTCGAAGTCGAAGGGACACTTAAAAATTTTCGATAACAAGGTCATAACCAAATGTAAAAATTCTCGTAATACACAAGATAGGGAATAATGTTATAAAAATTAGAGTCATGATAGATGAGAATAAGTATAAATATGTAATTATATTCGTAATAAGTCTAAATACTACAATGGCAATTTTAATTTTTAAAATAGTAGAAAATAATTACATTAAATTGAAAAGAATTAGTAAATACATAAATGAACTTAGATTGATAGAATGGCTTAAAAAAAGCCAAGTGTCGTGGCCTTGCGACATGTCTTTTGAAAGTTATCGTTTTCCACGTTTTCAGAGCATTCTATGAAGCGTCATAGTACGTGGACAGCATCTTTAGCTTGGGCCGCAGTAATGCTAGGTAATGGTCCTGAAAGACCCAGTTATTCCTCATTATCAAACGGCAGAGAAGAAACTGATTGATTTTTTACTTCTAAAAATATTCGATATAACAAGGTTTTGAGTGAAAACTCTTCGAAATAAGAATTAAAATTAACATTAGATAAATATGTAATACCAAGGGGAAAAATAATTTTTCGACATATCGAGGTTTTCGAGATATCGAGAGTATACTGTATCTATATTAAGTTTCTTGCATATATATTATGTATATGGCAGATATATATGTAAAATATTTTACAAAACTGGATTTAACTTCAAATTCTTCCAACATCCTTATCCTTATAATATTATAAATGTCAATGTGTGTCCGAATGTTTGAATGAAGTCAGCATCTAAACGAATGAATTAATGCTTTTGTATTTTCGGATATAGATGGATTACAACCCGGAAATGAACATAGGCTATGTTTAATTTGTTTTATTCAAATATTTTGCTTAATAATCCAAAATTTCATTATTTTTTATACACAATGAATTGACATTTTTCCGATAAAATTTAACCATCTTCCTTTTTCCGTTGCCAAAAAATAAAAACTTAGAATAATAATTTAATTTCTAATTGAAAGATTAAAACGGAAATTTTCAAGTATTTTTAATTATACAAGGAGCATGAATTTTGAGTAAGTGCAGAAAGAACGCAAATGTGACGTCATATATGGAAAATATAAAACGGATATGCTTTAATGTTGAAATAAAATGAGATTGTGTTATGATATTAATTCTTATTATTTAAAGAAAATTGTTATCAAGGATTACGGTTTATCGTCTGCGCACGGTTAACACAAAAATTGAAAATTAAAAAAAAAAAAAAAAAAAAAAAACTTTTGAAGAGCAAATGGGCAGCAAATGTCAATAATATGCACAGTAAAATTAGCAAATTCAAAAATGACGTAGTGATTAGCATGAAATATGTATTTTCATTCTTAAAAAGTAAAAAAGTAAGTAAATAGAAAGGTTATGTTCTGTAATCGGGTTCGTAATCAATTTGCTTTTTTAGAGAAAGAAATTAGGTGCAAAAGTAAATACATTGTTGTAAACAGGTTTGTTTTTTGTGTGGTAAAGACTTAATAATATTCCAGATGACCAATTCTTCGCCCACCTTTGATGACAAGTATGATTGTAAAGCATATAAAACAGTATCATTCGATAATTTTCTTGGCACAGATGCCATATACGCACTTGGTTTGGTGCGATCTCTTTTTGATACCAATTTGGAGAAAACATCGTTTTCGAATACCAGTTACATGTATATTTTTAAATTATATTCTATTACTGAAAAAAGGAAATAACAATAAATAAATAAAATCTTCATTAAGAACTATAGAACAAAGCAATTTATATAATTTTAAAATAAAATTAAAGTAAATAAACTATATATTAATAAATAAACAACAATAGCTGGGTTACCATATCAATCAAAATAATCTATGTTGGCGATAATTAGGTTCCCGGTGCTTATATGACATCTTTGCCATTTTCTTATTACTTCATGATATAAACAGACATCCTGGTTCAGAGTATAAACCTAAGTTATGTCAATGACCTTATAATAAAGAAATACCTTAAATTACTCATACTAGCCGCCCTTGGCGATCAGTTTGGTCTCCCTTAAAATTTATGTTTGGGAAAGCATGCTAAGCATTGTATCATGTTACTTTTATTCATAATTTAATTTACTTGGACTCCCTTAACCCTCTCGCTGCACAACCCGAGATTTCATCGGGCAACGTAAAAATAGCAAAATTTTCGCAATCCGAGATTTCCTCGGGGATTCATTTTTTCCACTGGCGACTATTTTTTATTTCAACTCGGACCACTTTTTAAATACAAAAAATTCATATAGACTTTAACAACATCTACAAGAGTAATATACTGCAAAATTGATTTTCTTACAATAGTGGTGCGAGACTATAAATGTCTCCATTGACAGTCCTGATTTCGCCTAATTTCTAATATCATATCCCATTTATGATCTCGAACTCTTTTACAAAAAATGTTTACATATTTAAACTCTAAGCTATCTATAGAGTTGAAATATTTAATAAAACAATGCGTGATTTTTGAACCTATTTTGATAATAAAAAAAATACGCAGCGAGAGGGTTAAATATAAATAATATAACCCCTTAAGCTAATATTAGTTTTTGTTGCATTAAAATACCTCAATTTGTTGATTTTCTGTAAGCAAGTAAACCCTACTGGTTTACAATGGAAGTCTATGGGAATTTTGCGAATTATTAGAGATATCGCCAAGTTCGCGTCACTTTTGATGGCAGAATGCGGTCCCCTACGGATACCCTCTTATAGGTATAGCGATGCATTAAATGCTGTTCAATAACCAATGAGATGCGTTTCATTTGGGCGTTGCCATTAAACAATTAAAAAATAACTGCGATTTATGTGCCACGTACGATAGCGTAATATATATTTATATATATAGATTGTCTCTTATAAAATGTGATAAACAATTGGTTTATTATATATTTTTTTAATTACCGGAAGGGAAACGTTTTGCTTAATTAATTCATTGCTTCTTTTTATGTTACGTGAACGACGTCACGGGTAACAGCTAGTCGGTCATAAGTGTCAGGTATTTTTCTAGAATTATTTTTTTTTCATGTGATTATTAAGTATTCAAAAATCAGTAGAAAATATACTGGATTCATCCAACAACCGTAATTTTTGCCTGAAGTTCAAGGCGGCTACCCAAGTGCACAAGAATTCTAAAATAATCTTCCATTCTAGTTGTTTGTCTATTCCACCTCAAATTCGTTTTTCTCTTATCATAACCCAGATTCATGAATTAGGATTGGGAAAAAAAAGTCGGTTAATATGTCTTTCATAAAAGTTTACAATCAATTAAAATTAAAATATTTCCTATAAATAACCATACTTTTCCTCGGATTCTATATTTAAAATATGCATTGCATAATACATTTAGACCTTTAACACTTTCATTTGCCAATCACAGTAAGTCGTGTAATGCGAGTTCTTACCAAACGGTTGATCACGCGTTATCGCGTGGACGACGCTATCAAGTTTCCAAGTGGAATAGTATGGCGGCCACAGCGAAACGGCACAATTTTCAGCTTGGCAATGAAAGTGTTTCAATAGTCTCTTTTTGTCAATTGATTTAAGTGCAGGCTCTTTCAAGCCCATTTGTTCCTGCTCGAAACTATCCGTGACACAAGCCCCGCGACGCGTCCTGCAGGTCTCCACCAGACAAGCCCCAACAAGGCAGCCCTCAGAGATGCTCCGGCCAGACCTGCGCACTGCCCAGCGCACGTCACGCCGGTTATTCCCAAGATAAATGAATTGGTCGAATACGACAATCCTCACCACGCAGCTAGAAGAGCCAAATGGTCCCTTCTCTCGGTTCCCGACCCGGTACGTCCCGACAGCCCGCAGGAACCGGACACCTATAAAGGAGCCGGGCCCACGAACCTACACGAGGTTTCCCGAGCCGGAGTTACTTTACGGAGGGCTCACAAGATCAAATACCATTATCCGGCAAAGACATTTATGCGAGCCAACCAATGGAGTATGAAGGCGCCACTAGCGGAAGAGCCTGGAGGGGCAGGAAAACCCCCCTCCGGACGTAAAGCGTCCCTGTTCCGGGCTTTTCCCCCAATCTCCCCGCTCACCTGCGGAATCCCTCGAAGCTCGACGCTGGTAGTCAAAGGAGACCAGACAAGTGCCGTTAGCGACCCCAGGCGGGCACGGAAAGCTCCACCTAGACGGGATAGATCCCGCCTCGCTAGGGGTTGGAGGGTCCGGAGTCCCGCCCGTCCCCCACAACTGGACTCCACCCGAGGGTGGAGAAGACGCGGGAGACCGGAAAGAGCCCGGTCCGACGCGCATCACATACGCAACTCAATTTACGTCATCAATTTTTGATTTAAAAAAAATGCAATATCCTTCAAATGATAATAAATTACATGCAAAAATTTAGGAACACAAATTTTCATTACTATTCTTAAAAAAAAAAAGAAGCTAAAAACAGCTTTTTTTCAGTCTTCAAGAGGCAAAGCCCGCTTAAACTACGACCAACTACAATTAAAATATTTAAAATATTATATTGATTATATATCTAGTTCATATTTGCTTTATCCTTTAATTTCGATTTAAAATATTAATCGACGTAGGTCTGCAGACCATTCAAAAATTTCACAAAACGAAAACGGCCGAATTCTTGCGAGTCCCATCTCCTCTCACTTAATCTTTTCCCTTTTTATGATATTATCAGCGCTATTATGACTAGATAAACGACAGTATCATCGAGTAACTTTGCTTAATGTGTGTAGAGAAGGGCAGAAGATCGCATTATCGAGTAAATGAATAGTTGAGTGTAAGAATTGGTAAAATACCATATCATGGAGTAACTTAAATGGCTTTGTGTTATAGATGGGCAGAAGGTCGCGTTCTCGAGTAACTGAGATAGTTGTGTGTAGTAATTTACAAAATACCGTATCGCTGAGTAACTTAAATTGCTGTGACGGTAGAACGGCGTCAGGTAGATGAGGACGGTAGAAGATTGCGAAATCGAGTAACTTAGATAGTGTGTGTAGGAATAGAAACAAAACGTACCATTGAGTAACTTACTATATCACTGTGTGTATAAATCGACAAAATATCGCATTATCGAGTAACTGAGATAGTTGTGTATAGTAATTGGCAAAATACCGTGCCACCGTGTAACTTATATTGCTGCGTAACACACGGCAGAAGATTGCATTATTGAGTAACTAAAAGAGCTGTGCGTAGGAATTGGTAAAATATTGCATCTTCGAGTAACCTCAGCTTACTTGACAGAAAATCAGTGCATCTGGTGAAATATTTGGGATTTATAATATTTACTATATATATATAAAATGCAATTGGAAAAATTTTTCCGGCTGTTGATAACGTGAATTCTGCTAAATGGATTTTGATGGGACTTGCACTGTTAATTAGGTAATTTTAGGGGAGATTTTAGCATTTTGCATATCATTCTATATCAAATTTACAATAAATGATCAACAAAAGGAGTCGATCCTTAACAGAACAAATTTCACCTAACACATTAGATATCAATGCCATTAGATCACAATGCCATTCGTATAGTTTTCAGCAATACAGAAAGACAGATAACGTTCCATATTACTTTAAAACACATGGTGAAATTCATTAAAATTTTTCATTTGTTTCAAAGTTAGTTTGGCGAAACCGATCGGTGTAACGGGCAAAGCTTGCTAGTAATATATAGATGAAGAATAATCTTTTTTAGGTAAAATGCGTTCTTATGCACATTGCGCTGCATTAAATGTAGGATTTAATTCAGTCTCTCTTTGGCCGATTTTCGTAGACGACAATACAGAAAAGGAAAAAGCATCGTCCGGATACTACAATCGTTTATAACTAAAGAAGTGATTCATTTATCGAAAAAAAATGATCTATTACAAATTACTGCCAGAACTATGTCTGCAAGTAGCAAGCTTTTATATTTAAAAGATAGTCTGAAAATGTTTCAAAGTTTCGGGCTATTACTGGAATTATTATTATTATTATTGTTATTATTATTATTATTATTTAAGAACCGCCTTAAACGTTTAGAACGTCATGTTTTAGTATGCACATGACATGTAAAAAATTGACGCAATTTAAAGCACACATATCTAAAGTAAATTTTCTCCAATGTTTCATAATGGAGCCCTTTCGTAAGTCTTTGTATCAAAATGAAAGAACAGGGGTAAAAAACACCAGATGATGCAAAATGCGAAATATATATATGTCGTAGGCTAACTGAGAAATCCGGCTCTTTGCAAACAGCCTAAGCGCTTTGCAAAGAGCCGGGCTAAGTCGAGAATCCATCTCCCTTTTTCCAATTAGCCTGATATTTTTCAGGCTTATTGCAAAGAGCCTAGAAAGCGTTAGGCTAATTGAAAAATGACCACTATCAGGGTGATATTTTAGCTGACAGGCTATCAAAGCCTGAGAACTTATGTGCCCACCGATTTTGTATATGTACGTGTGTACGTACGTACGTATGTATGTACGTAACACGATAACTCTTGATAGAAATATCCAATTAGCTTCAAATTTTTTTTCTGGGTTCATTCTGATAAGGTGCTTCCCTGATTATTTTTGGGGGTTCATTGGTTAAGGAAAAAGGGGGAAAAGGGGGACTAGTCCCCCCCCCCTTAATTTGTATAAATGGGTTTTTCATGCAGAAATATTCGATTTGCGCCAAATTTGGTATACCGGTTTATTGTGTTAAGCAGCTTCCCTGATTAGATTTGGAAGATCATTATTTAAATATAAAGGGGGGAAAGGGGGCTACCCCCTTAATTTAGATAAATCGGTTTTTCATGATGAATTATTCGATTTGCTCCAAATTTGGTATACCGGTTTATTAAGTTAAGGAGCTCCCTTGATTAGATTTGGAGGTTCATTAGTTACATATAAAGGGAGGAAAGGGGGGCTATCCCCCCCCCGTAATTTAGATAAATGGGTTTTTCATGCAGAAATATGCGATTTGATATAAATTTGATATACCGGTTAATTATGTTAAGCAGCTTCCCTGATTACATTTGAAAGATCATTATTATGTATAAAGGGGGGAAAGGGGTCAATTGCCTCTCCCCTTAATTTAGATAAATGCGTTTTTAATGTAGAATTATTCGATTAGCTCAAATTTGGTATGCTGGTTTATTATGTTAAGGAGATGGCTTGATTAGATTTGGAGGTTCATTAGTTACGTATAAAGGGAGGAAAGGAGGGCTAGACCCCCCCCTTTAATTTAGGTAAATGGGTTTTTAGTGCAAAATTATTCGATTTGCTCCAAATTTGGTATACCGGTTTATTATGTTAAGGAGCTACCCTCATTAGATTTGGAGGTTCATTAGTTAAGTATAAAGGGAGGAAAAGGGGCTAGACCCCCCCCCTTAATTTAGATAAATGGGTTCTTCATGCAGAGTTATTCGATTTGCTCCAAATTTCGTATACCGGTTTATTATGTTAAGGAGCTGCCTTGATTAGATTTGGAGATTTATTGGTTAAGTATAAAGGAGGGACAGGGGCTAGTGTCCCCTTAATTTAGATAAATGGGTTTTTCATATAGAATTATTCGATTTGCTTCAAATTTGATATACCAGTTTATTACGACATGGCTTCCTTCATTTGATTTTGAGGTTCATTGGTTAAGTATAAAAGGGTGGAAAGGGGGGCAATTGCCCCTCCCCTTAATTTAGATAAATGTGTTTTCACGCAGAATTATCTGATTTAGTTTAATTTTTTTTCTAGGTTCATTCTAATAAGGAGCTTTTCTGATTATATTTGAAAGTTCATTGGTTCAGCATAAAGGGTGAAATGGGGGAGCTAATACCCCCCCCCCCCTTCATTTAGTGAAATGGTTTTTTCATGCAGAATTATCTGATTTGCTTCAAATTTGGTATACCAGTTTATTATGTTAAGTAGCTTCCCTGATTAGATTTGGAGGTTCTTTGGTTAAGTAGAAAGGGGGGCAACGGGACTAATACCTTCATTTATTTTTCGAGGGGGATTATTCTTTGAAATAAGAGTATAATATACAATTAGTGTGAATAGCTTGTGAGCTCAATGCCATCAGTTTAACTGGGCAATTTTTTTTTTATTAGGTTTATTGACGCATAACCCTACACAAACCCGAAAAATAAATTACAGCAGACCGTACCCCGATTCGAGCAAGACAAAATAATTTCAGTCTACGCGCAAGCCGACCCGAACCTGAGAGTTCCATTTGAAAAAACCCGAAATCCCGAACCAAATCTGATAACCGACAAAAATATTCCAAAGATCGATAACCGGATCCGAACAAGACAAATTAGTTTCCGTGGACACGCAACGCTACCAGAAACTAAAAATTCCATTCGAAGTCAACCTGAAACCCGTCCCGAACAAAATCTTAACCGACAAAAATATTCCAAAGAAATATAACCCGATGCAAGCCAGACGAAATAATCTTCGTCCACCGGCAACCCGATCCGAACCTGAAAGTTCTAATTGAAGTCAATCCGAAACCTGGTTGTGGTCGGTTTTCGGGTTGACTTAAAATGGAACCTTCAAGTTCGGATCCGGTTGAAAAAAAATTAAACTAAATAAGATAATTCTGCATGAAAACCCATTTATCTAAATTAAGGGGAGGGGCAATTGCCCCGATTTCCCCCCTTTTATACTTAACCAATGAACTCCAAATCAAATGAAGGAAGCCATATCGTAATAAACTGGTATATCAAATTTGAAGCAAATCGAATAATTCTGTATGAAAAACCCATTTATCTAAATTAAGGGGACACTAGCCCCTGTCCCCCCTTTATACTTAACCAATAAATCTCCAAATCTAATCAAGGCAGCTCCTTAACATAATAAACCGGTATACGAAATTTGGAGAAAATTGAATAACTCTGCAAGAAAAACCCATTTATCTAAATTAAGGGGGGGTCTAGCCCCCCCCCCTTTCCTCCCTTTATACTTAACTAATGAACCTCCAAATCTAATCAGGGAAGCTCCTTAACATAATAAACAGGTATACGAAATTTGGAGCAAATCGAATAACTCTGCATGAAAAACCCATATAACTAAATTAAGGGGGGGGTCTGCCCCCCCCCGTTCCTCCCTTTATACTTAACTAATGAATTTCCAAATCTAATCAGGGAAGCTCCTTACCATAATAAACTGGTACACCAAATTTGGAGCAAATCGAATAATTTTGCATTAAAAACCCATTTACCTAAATTATGTGGGTCTAGCCCCCCCCCCTTTCCTCCCTTTATATTTAACTAATAAACCTCCAAATCTAATCAAGCCATCTCCTTAACATAATAAACCAGTATACCAAATTTGAGCTAATCGAATAATTCTACATGAAAAACGCATTTATCTAAATTAAAGGGAGAGGCAATTGCCCCCTTTCCCTCCTTTATACATGATAATGATCTTCCAAATGTAATCAGGGAAGCTGTTTAACATAATTAACCGGTATACCAAATTTATTGCAAATCGCATATTTCTGCATGAAAAACCCATTTATCTAAATTACGGAGGGGGGGGATAGCCCCCCCCTTTCCTCCCTTTATATGTAACTAATGAACCTCCAAATCAAATCAAGGCAGCTCCTTAACTTAATAAACCGGTATACCAAATTTGGAGCAAATCGAATAATTCATCATGAAAAAACCGATTTATCTAAATTAAGGGGGTAGCCCCCCTTTCCCCCCTTTATACTTAAATAGTGAGCTTCCAAATCTAATCAGGGAAACTCCTTAACACTATAAACCGGTATACCAAATTTGGAGCAAATCGAATATTTCTGCATGAAAAACCCATGTATATAAATTAACGAAGGGGGGACTAGCCCCCCTTTTCCCCCTTTATCCTTAACCAATGAACCCCAAAAACTAATCAGGGAAGCACCTTATCAGAATGAACCTAGAAAATTTTTTTTGAAGCAAATCGGATATTTCTATCAAGAGTTATCGTGTTACGTACATACGTACGTACGTACGTACACACCTACATACAGAATCGGCGGGCACATAAGCTCTCAGTCTTTGATAGCCTGTGAGCTAAAAATATCACCCTGATCGGATAATAAGTGGTCATTTTTCAATAAGCCTAACGCTTTCTAGGCTCTTTGCAATAAGCCTGAAAAATATCAGGCTAATTGGAAAAAGGGAGATGGATTCTCCAATTAGCCTACGACATATATATATATATTGAGGTGGGAATGCTGAGACTGTGGAAGGTTGTTGATGAATTTCCTTTCATTTTTAGCTCACAGGCTATCAATGCCTGAGAGCTAATGTGCCGGCAGGTTCTGTATGTATGTATGTACGTAAAGCGATAACTCTTGATAGAAATATCCGATTTGCTTCAAATTTTGTAAATAGGTTCATTTTGATAAGGCGCTCCCCAGATTAGTTTTTGGCATTCATTGGTTAAGTATTAAGGGGGACGGGGTATAATCCCCCCCCCCCCCCTTAATTTAGATAAATGTATTTTTCATGCAGATTTATCCGATTTGCTGCAAATGTTGTAAATAGGTTCATTCTGATAAGGCGTTTCCCTGATTAGTTAGATTAACATTAGAATAAAAGAGATTTAAAATATCAGCTTTATTAACGTTGCATACTAAATTTCAGAGCCAAAAAGTCAGAGACCATAGGGCAACTGTCCAGTTGGGAATTGCTTTAATCACATCCAGTTACTGAGGTATATTACAACATGTTTTCTGTAAAATGTAGAGTGTTGTAGCTGTGGTATTTATAAATATTTTACAAGGATACACTAAAAGATGTCAACAGTAACTTATTTAGAGCATTAGACAGAAATTAGGTTTCATTACTGTTTATGAGCGATACTTACATAACTAAAAGTACATTTTTATGTATTGTATGTGTTTTTAATATTAGCTGCACTCATTTCAATTGTATAGTGTTTATAAATTCTGCTGATAATATACATGGCTTTGGGAAAGTGTTCTTAAAAGTTATCGTTATGAGCTTGACTAATGCACGGTCATGCAGAGCCACCTCATTTGAGCGAGTTCACCATGGCAGGAATTAGGGTGCCGTAATGAGTAAAATTTGCCAAAAATTACAAATATTCTCTTTCACAAAAAAGACTTTTAAACATTAAGGAAGAGCGTTTCCTCTCTTTAGCTCATGCTCCCCCCTCCCCCCCCCCGAATATAAAAGAATGAGCTACATCATCAAAAATCTAATGGTTAACATTTTATTCTATAAACATAGTACTACATTGTTTTCAAGCTAAATTATTTGTGTTTTCCTCTTAACAAAGCAAGTTAAAACAATTCATGATGATCAATGCGGGGGGAGCGGGGTGTTCTTTTAGACATTTTGTGACATTCATAGATAAACAAAAATGAAGTTTGCAAACTTTTATCTCAGAAACCAATCCATCAATTTTTCTATTAGTTTCCTATTAGTTTTTCTACTAGATAGTTTCTTAAAATTGTGATATCCCAAAGCGTACCCAAGGGAAAGGGCTGAAGGGACTACAGCCACCCCCCGACCCTTGAAATTTTCGAAAGTGATATGAAAAAAGGGCTGTTTTTTGCTGCTTCTTTTTTGGAAAACAAATTAACTTTTTCTGTCATGCAGCGGACTAGTCATTCTCATTAGACCCATATTAGTGCACATTGTCACCAAAGAAGAGAAAGGGGGCTGATGGGGTTACAGGCTCTCTCCTCCCGAAATAGTCGAAAATTAAATAAAAAAAGTGTTTCTTCCTTACTTTTTTAGATAAATCTGAAATTTTTTCTTCTGTCATACAGCGAAATAGCCATTCTCTCGTTAACCCCATATTACTGCACATTGACATCACAGCATACCCAAAGCTGGGGAGACGGATGATGGAATTACAGCTTCCTCCTCTCGAAATAGTCGAAAATGAAATGAAAAAAGTGCTGATTTTTGTTTCTTTCTGTTTGAGATAAATTTGTATTTTTCCCCTTTCATTTAACAGACTAGTCACTCCCTTCCCTTTAGTTCCAAATTAGTGCACAGTGACACCACATTATACCCAAAAAGGTGGAAGTGGGGATAATAGAGTTGCTACTCCCTCACAAAATAGTCGGAAATGAAAAAAGTGTTGCTTTTTTTTTTAGATAAATTTGTATTTTTCCCCTATCAATCAGCAGACTGGCCGCTCTCTTCTCTTTAGTTCCATATTAGTGCGCAGTGACACTGCATTATACCCAAAGAGGTGAAAGGGGCTAATGGGGTTACAGACACCTCCCAAAATAGCCGAAAATGAAATGATAGAAATGCTGATTTTTTTTTTCTTTTTGTTTGAGATAGATTTATAATTTTGTTTTCTGAAATTCTTATCTTTTTAGATAAATCTGAAATTTTTCTTCTGTCATACAGCGGAATAGCCATTCTCGTTAGCTCCATGTTAGTCCTCATTGACATCAGAGCATACCGAAAGAGGGGGAGGGGGAGGACTGATGGAATTACAACCCCTTCCTCCTTAAATAGTCAAAATGAAATGAAAAAATAGTGCTTTTTTTCTTTCTATTTGTGATAAATTTGCATTTTCTCCTTATCATTCAACAAACTAGCCGCTCTCTTCTCTTTAGTTCCACATTCGTGCAGAATGACATTACATTATACCCAAAGAAGTGAGCAACAGCCTCCTCCCAAAATAGTCGAAAATGATATTTAAAAAAAAACGCTGTTTTTTTCTTTTTGATTGAGATAGGTTTGTAACTTTGTTTTCTGCAATACAACAAACTAGCCATTCTGATTAGTCCCATATCAGAGCACAGTTACACCACAGTAAACCCAACGAGGGGAAGGGGCCTGATGGGGTTACAGGCCCTCTTTCGAAACAGTGGAAATTGAAATGAAAAATGCGCTGATTTGTTTTCTTTCTGTTTGAGATGAGAGAAATTTATAATTTTTTCCCTCCTATCATTCAACGGAACAGCCACTCACTTCTCTTCAGTCTTATCAGTGCACAGTTGCCCAAAGACGTTGAAAGGGGGTAATGGGTTACAGCTCTCCTTACGAAGTAGCTGAAAATAAAATGAAAAAGGCGCTGATTTTTTTTTTGTTTTGTTTGTTTGAGATAAATTTGTAATTTAATTTTCTGTTATACAGAGGATTAGCAATTCTCGTTAGTCCTTATTAGTCCACATTGACACTACAGCATACTCAAAAATGGGGAAGGAGACTGTTGGGGTTACAGGCCCCTCCCTTCAAAAAATGTCGAAAATGAAAAAAAAAGTGCTGATTTGTTAACATTTCTGCTTGAGAGAAATTTGCAATTTTCCCTCCCATCATTCAACTACAACATACTCTTTAGTCCCATATTAGAGCATAGTGGTACCACAGTATAACCAAATAGCTGGAATAGGGCTAATGGGGTTACAGCTCCCTCCCGAATTAGTCCCTTATTTATATGAAACATGAAAAATTTTCGGGCCGTTTAAATCTGTGGGTTCTGGGAAAATGCCCCACGTGTATTCAAATAGAAAACAGGTGGTAAGTGTGATCACAGATCGACCCAGAGGGTTTCGTTTAACATTGCTTTCAAAACGCGTAGTACATTTATCGCCATGGAACCCCTTTTAAATTATGGTAAACCCTCCCTAAACTATCTTAAAATTTCAAACAGATCGCCTTGTTATATTTCCTAATTTTGTTTGCGACTCTCCCCCCCCCTCCCCTCCCTAAATGTGACGCGCCATTCTTTTTGATAATTTTTTTTTATCGTGTGTTATAAACTATCTTAAAATTTAAAACAGATCGCCGTGTTAGGTTTCCTAATTTTCACAAAAGCGCGGACTGTTAGTTCCACATTCCACCACTAGGGAGCGCACTCTATTCTTAACAAAACTGTATCTGACCGAAACTCTGTTAAGCAACCTCTCAGTAGGTATACTACTCGAGGGAGGAGGCGATTTTCGATGGAGCCCCCCCCCCCCCTTAACAAAAATTCAACTTAACTTAAATTTATAAAGTTCTTATTATGTGTTATAAACTATGTCATTCTTTAAAAGCGATCGGTTCTTCACTTTTCCTAAATTTAACAAATTCCCATCAATTGTCTGTGCGAGCAAAAGCATCTCTTTTATAAATTTAAAAATCGATTTTTTCGCAAATCGGAAAATTGTTGTCCGATTTTTTTTTTAAATTTAGATTTTATGTACCAGCGCACGAAATAACATTCAGATGCGAAAGAACCAAATTTGTAAAATCAAAAGTTAAAAAAATTTGTACAGCGATTATCAAACCCTAGTGTAAAAATGTATATCCTTTTCTTTCCGTGTTACGTAGTCTGCCGTGCAAAAAATGAAATTCTGGAATTATTATCTTGGCTTCCAATTGTCGAAATTAAGAAATAAAGACAGATTCTGAGAGAGTATGAAATTTTACGTCGGATGGCATAAAAATCGTAGATAAAAAATAAAAATAAAAAATTGCTCATTTATCACAATTCTCAGTCCCGTTTTTAAACCGCAAGACACACCTGTTTTATATTTTCTCGTTCTCTCCGAAAATTCAATGTCATCAGACATTGACGAAATTGATATTTTTTTCGGGACCATTTGTCAAAAATCGGGATATATTTAAGTCCAAATTGACGGAACCTCAAGCCATGCGGTAAATTTTTGGAAAATTCGGAACAGAACCACCCTTTCCCACCTCTGGCTACGGCCCTATTGCCAAAAATGATTTCCGTTTACAACACAATTCAACGTGTTTTGTAAAATTTAGAACATTAGGAAAATTTAAGTCCCCCCTCCCCGAAATAAAATCCTGTGTACGCCACTATGATATCCCATATGCTACAGTGAATGCTGCATGGTATAAAATTTATGTATATGCACAAAAGGCATGAAGATTAGTAGTAGTTACTTAAGCATACTATTTATGAACAATTTCTATGGATAGACAGAAGATTGGCCCTCAAAATGATATTTGACCCGCTGCTCTACAAGGAATTATTACAGTATACAAGTTGTATTTGCTCAGGTGGAAAAGAAAAATATTTGTTTTCTTTTTTTTAAGTAAATTATATTGGGTTTGTTCATTAATTTTAAAAAATCGGAAATTTGTTTGTAAATAACGACCCTTTGAAAATCTAAATGACAGACACTATGGTCAAAGAATCTTTATGTTCAGTTTTTAGAAATACATGGTAAATTTCTAACGATTTCATTAAATTCATTGGGAGTTGTTTACTTTGGTGACAGACATACTAAAATAATTTTATTGTTATTCATTGAATGGTTTGCATTCGAACCTCATTTGTATCGTAATTGTATCTTAGTATCATCATATGTTGCTTAGTATCATCATATAACCTTGCGTTGCCACAAGAACGTCAAAAAAAAAAAAAAGACTAGAACGAAATTTGGGAATTTCAATTCGATAATAATGGTCATTTGAAAATTCGAACAACTTTACAGTTATAGGAAATATATTTTCAATCCATCAACTCATTATTAGATTATGTTAAAATTCTTTGATTTCAATAAAAGTTGTTTATTCTGCTAGACGAGACATTTAAAAATTTTGATGTCTTTCATTGAATGATTTGCGTTCAGACCTTGTATGAAATAGGGAATATATTATAGCCAGTGGGTATTTTTATTAGGTAATTTCAATAATTGCTTGACAAATTTGCTACAGCTATCTCATATGCATTTAATTGCAATCGGTAAGGAAATTTAAAATTTTGCTTCAAATTAACTTTCTTAACAAAATAATAAATTTAGGAGGAACAACACCAATTTGTTTAATTTTTATTAAATCTGACACATTGTATCTTTAAAAGAATAAAAAAAAGAAATAACCTATTGTTCCGACTGGCGCCGGGAGGGGATGTTTAAAATGAATTTAGTTGAAATATTGACAATTTACGCTATTAATATTAGGTCTATTTTTATTCCATTCATTGAATATTTTAAGTTATTTCAGATCTTTATTTCGTGAGAAATTCACGCTTGAAAGCTACGTTTAATAAAATCGTGAATTTCTAATTTGATTTTTTTCGTTATATTTAAAAAACTATATAGACAGATATTCTTCTATCAAAAATGTAGTTAAATGGAGAGGAAAAACTTACATAGCCAATCTGAATTACCAAAGAATCTAAACACACAAGAGTTGCCATTCTTGAATTATTGCCGCTTTAGTGAGTAACCGCTAAATAGAGAGGAAAATCTTATATAGCAAGCCTGTATTACCAAAGAAACCAAACACACAAGGGTTGCCATTATTGGACTATTACCGTTTTACCGAGTAATCGTTAGGAAACTCCCTGGGTTTGAGGCTGCATTTTTACACACCGCCAGATGGCGTTATGCAGATTTTAGATTTTACATAACACACGGTGTGTATGAATGACTGTGGAATAACGCTTTTCTGAGTAACTTCGAAAAAAGTGGTGCAATGCATAGAAAAATGCTTCAGGAACGTCATGGTATGCTTAAACAAATCGAGTAACCGGCAAAAGTTACTCGAATTGAAATTGGTTACTCCTTACGTTGGTGTTTAAACCACTTTAGGTACTCAAAAGGGAGGGTAGGAGAGTGCACACACACACACACACACACACACACACATATATATATATGTATATATATATATAATATATAAATATTTATATATATATATTATATATATATATATATTTATTTCCATAAAACCCCTATCAGATTCAGAAGTGTGACTTGTGGTTTTGGATCATATATTGGTGTTGCTAGCAAGGCATTGCTGGAGGTATTGGAAGGGCTGTTTGACGGAGTGATGGGGGGAGAGACGTCTTTTATTATCAAAAATAGCTATACACCATTAGATAATCTGAATAAATTAAAAAATGTTACTGGTTTATACGCTTACGATTTTACAGACCTCTATAACTCAATTGATTTGACAGATTTATAGAAAAAATAGTAGATTTTTATAATACAAATAGTACTTTGGATGTTCATAGTGATTTTTTTATGAATTTATTTCAGTTGGCAGTACATGAAAACTACCTCTACGAAGAAAATACAATGTTTAAACAGAGTCGGGGTATTCCAATGGGGGGGGGGGAGTTGCAGTTCCATTTTGGCAGACATCTATTTACATATATATGAAAGAAATAATAATTTAAACAGTAATACATTAGCCTACAGATGTATAGAGGATGTTTTGATAGTCAAATTATATAATGATATTGAAAAAATTGATTTTACATATTATCCTACGTCTCTGAGTCTGGAACCCTCCTCCCAGAATTGTAAAAATGTTAATTTTCTAGATGTGAACTTAAACATAGAAAGTGAAAATTTGATATCTAAGCTATTTGACAAGCGACATGATTTTAGTTTTAATACCTTAAAGTTGATATATTTTGATTCAAATTTGCATGTATTGGTTAAAAGAAATGTCTTAGGAAACGGCTTAATACGTTGAGGATATGATTAATGGCATTTTGGATTGGTGTCGTCAGGGATTCAAACAGGGTTATCCTCGCAATTTCATCAGGAGAATAACTAGTGAATTTATTAAGAGTAGCAGTTACGGAACTGAACTGAATTCAGTGATGGATGAGAATGGTGGTTTTGATGCGTTGACAGATCTAATGAGATAGAAAGATATTTTGATGGATTTGGTAGATCTGTTTAGTTTTTCATGGTTTTTCAGTTTTCAGTTTTGGGTCTCGGCGAATGAAGGGGAAGGTAGCATGCTTAAAGTATGACTTAACCCTGCAGAGCATGTCGTTAGCCATGCCTTCTGTTCTGTTTTGCTGTTATAAATATTTTCCTTAGTTTGGTTTTAAAGTTTGGCTTTAAGTATTAATGTTTATGTTGGTTGTTTTAATATTTTTGATGTTGAGTTTCAGTTTAAATATGGTGAATGATGAAGTCTGATATTTGTTTGGGGTTTTAAATATATATATATATATATATATATATATATATATACAAGACCTGAGACAAAAACATAATAGGGAAAGAGAAAAGCTGTTAATGTTGGCATACTTGTTGAGAAATGATCAAACGTGAAAAAACACATTCCTGCTTGTTGGTTTAAAAACTACAATTTTAACGCTGCTTGCCAGTCCCAGAAACTTGTTCCTACCATAAGTATGTTACTGTAAATGAAACATTATGCGATGTTACCATGCATCAGCCTCAAGTAATTTTCAGTAAGTAAAGATACCCAAAAACTTTTCAAAATTTATACTGCAGAAAAACCACATTTTTGCATAAGAAGTAAGCTAGGACTTATTAATGAATTGAGACGTGCACATAGTGATTACAAAGTATATTTCTTTGAGCCAGCAGGGCTAAGATCTTCAATGAGATATCAAGAGATGACAAGACTTGGTTCCTACAAATAAAAATTTTGAGAAAGATCAAAATTGTGGTTTTTGAACCAACAAGCAAGAATGTATTTTGTCACGTTTGCTCATGTCTCAACAAGTATGACAACATTAACAGCTTTTGTTTTTCCCTATGTTGTTTTTGTCTCAGGTCTTGTATAAAAATATTTTTTTTCTTTATATAAAAGTGCTGAGGTTTCTTTTAGTTACTAAAATTACTTACAACAAAAATTACTGAAACCATACAAAATGTATGGCCTTAGGCATAATTATTTTTGTAATTAATTGCTAAGCTTTTCAAAGGGCTTCATTTTCTGTTACTATTATTTAAAGATAATCAAAAACATAAATTTAAATGACACTCTGAGATAAATACTTAGCTGTGACTACAACAAAACAATACTTTGGCAGTATTGTTTTGACATGTTGCCCTTGCCATATCTCAGCTTGTAGTCAAATCTCCATCCTGAAATTTCTTGTGCATAACACTACCATATAATACTCTTATAAAAAAAAAATCATATTGTTATCTCGTGCGCCACCAGAGATATCAAAGCCTGAAAGTTGCGATTTTTGACATTTTTTGAAAAATTTGGGATTTTTTTTTAGCAAAGAGAAAGCAAGTCTCAGATCTGGAACTCGGTGTGTGAGTACAAGTACTTTCGGCCTATTTATAAAAAAAAAATTATGTTATGTTGACAGTATTCCTTGCTAGAAAAATTTCCTCTTGTAAACGGACAAATTTTGGAAAAAAAAACTGAAACTTTATGCTTAAATTTTACCAATAAGCAGTTAGTTTCGGAAACAACTCCATTACCAAATTTTTAGCCCAATGTATTTTGTACATATTGCTTTAATCCGCAGTTGAATAGGATAAATAAACGATGAATTATTTACAATTCCGTAAACCTTTCTTGTAAGAAAATTTCTGCAGACGATGAAACAAAGATAGCCGCCATGCACAAACAAAAATTAGTAAAATTAAAATAGTAGTCATTTTGAACTTCCATCATGTTAGGGTTATTGTACAAAAAATTTCAGATTTTTTAAAAATGGTGAAGCAACGAATTGATGATTTTCTGGACCACTTGAAATGGATTGACCTCATGACAGTTCAAAGAGATACGAAACTTGAATAATATCAAAAATTCTGCATAACTCATTTTTTATTATTATCCTATCTGTTAATAATGAATTTAATTCGGTACTGACAATAAAATTAGTAAATAAATTAAAATTTAATTTGACATTTCATAAGCCTAAATTCACCGTCGTAATACTCTTTTCTTTTTTACAGTGTACCTAAAGTAAATTCTTTGTTCAAAATTTAATCTTGGCATTGTGCTAAGTGCGCTTCGAAAGGAGGTCGCATTTTGCAACGCCGCTTTGGTCCGTGCCACGTTTTTCCAGATATGTTTTTAGTTAACCTTTAAAGACACGGGAGGTGTGTTGAGAGAGACACTCAATGCAAACGAGTCGTGAACCCCATAGCATTTATGATATTAATTCTAATAAAATTAGACTGTTTTAAAAACATTTTTAAATTACTGCTTTTATACTGCTACAGGCATTGCATTAGACAAATATATCCTTAAAAGTTGTTATTTAGGATTTAAAAGCCGATGGAGTATAGAGTACGGCGGCCCTGTTATTATGTATGTCCAAACAACTCGTTTCTTTAAGGGTTAATATCTCTGCTAATTACCGACGTTTTTTTCGAAAATCATTATCAGCAATGCTTTTATACTTCTGCTACGATAAGTACCTCCAGCGCTGTTTAACATTTTTGTTGAATGCCCGTAAATCGAAATTTGTGTGTAACAGAAAAATGTGATTTTCTGAAAAACTATGTGACCTAGGGTAATCCGTATAATTTTCATGTTAGGTTAAAATTAACGTCTACTACCTCTAATTATTTCATAATTTTAGTTTCATTAGATTCCGAATTAGATGAGAGGGAACATATTTTTGCGCTACATTTTCAACGATATCTTTGAAAATATAACACCTAAATACAAAAAAAAAAAAAAAAAAAAAAAAAAAATACATTTTTGAGTTCAACGTTACGAAAGCTTTCACACGATACCCCACGCGAAATACAAAGAAAAGATTTTTTTTCAAGTAAATTAATTAGCCCCTCTACATTTTTTCTAAATATATTTATGAATGTTTAATATTCTGTAAATATGTGGGTCAATAGTCTTTATTATTTCCCCCAACTTGAACTTTCCACATTCCACAGTTTATGATTAAAATGACTGTGACAGACAGACACAGGAGTGATCTTAATAGGTTCCGTTTTTAGGTGCGTTCGTAATTATATAAATACGTAGCACCTATAGTCGTCGTTCAGTCCGTCCGTCTGTCCGTCCGTCTGTCCGTCTGTCCGTCCGTCTGTCTGTCCGCATGTAACAGAGCAAAAACTACCCAACCGATTGGTCTGAAATTTCAAATATATGATTGATGCAAAATTTTGTCGAGACATTTCAAATTTTATGAAAATCGGATGTATAGTTAAATTACAGGGACAGTCAAAAGTTTTTCTTTACATTACGGGCAATGGGAAAAATTATTGCAAGTGGATTTTAATGATATTAGAGCCTTCCGAATGATCTGAAATTTTAAAGATATAATTGTTGCAAAATTTTGTCGAGCCATTTGAAATTTTATGAAAATCGGATGTATAGTTAAATTACAGGGACAGTCAAAAGTTTTTCTTTACATTACGGCCAATGAGAAAAATTATTGCAAGTGGATTTTAATGATATTAGAGCCTTCCTAATGGTCTGAAATTTTAAAGATATAATTGTTGCAGAATTTTGTTGAGCTATTTCAAATTTTAGGAAAATCGGATGTATAGTTTAATTTCAGGGACAGTCAAAAGTGTTCCGTTACATTACGGGGAATGGGATAAAAATATTGGAAGTGCATTTTAATGATGTATCAGACTATGCACTTCATGAAGTGCAAAAAATTATACATTCAGTATAATATGGGGTGCAAAAAATGATTATAAAACTAGTTATAGTACGAACGCACCTCATTTGCCACGTTTGACGAGCAGTTTCCAACTTGTTACTTTTTAAGTACGGAACCCTAAAAAACTATTAATTTTGTTGCATAATTTCACCTTCTATGATTATTTAGACAGAACCGATTAAGGGTATCTGGGGCCCAAGGGCCATACCTTTTCGAGGGCACGTCAAAGTCAAAACAATAGGTAGACTTTTCATTGTGGAAATTTCGAAGTTATTAAACAGTACGATATGTTTAACTATAAGTTAACTATATATATATAACATATATAACTATATATAACATAAGTTAACTACATATATATACTAGGGGGTTCTGCCCCCTGCAAGCTACGCTCGCCAACCCCAATTCAGACACCGCAGAATCTAAAAATCTAAAAACATACTAATCTGATGGGTTTTAAAAATATTAGAGAAGATTAAATTATACTGAAAAAAGCTGTGCAGATCGCCTTGTAAACGGTTTTCCATTCAATTCCCTTTGATTGCAAAAATTTAATTGCGAATCAGTTGCTGTTAAGACATCCAATGGTTGTTTTCGTTTTTGTTAAAGAGGATCAGTTAAACATTTGAAAAGAAGCTAAAATAAAATGAATTAAGTATTCAGAGTCTTTGTCAGCCGATATTTTAAAACACTCTATATAACAATAGCCTAAATCATGTGACTATCATCAACAGATCCGGGCGGAACACTTTGTTTTTTATACTCTAGGTGTCATTTTGATACTTTAATGTTTTCCAGGCACAGATGATAAGTCGCCAAATATTATTCTATCCCGATCATTTCATCTATATTATAATAGTTCAAGTCATCAAATGCCACAAACAAATACGATCTGATCCCTTCGCCTTTCATATGAAGGTTTGGCACCAATTTCATATATTGGCGCGATTTTTTTCCAACGCCAATTTGGGGAACGCATCAACAGCATAAACAACAACATCCGACTTACCATATCAAGCAAAATAACGATACTTTGGCGCCAGTTAAGTACCGGTTGCGTATATGACATTGGCGTCAGAAAAAAATCGCGTCAATATGGGGCCGTATATCACATCTGTGCCGAAAGAAAAAAAAAACCGGGTGCAAATCTCGCCTTTTTTTTTTTTTTTCAACTCGCCAGTTACCATTTTTTGTATTGTTCTAGTGGTAAATTAAAACATTGATTTGAAGTTGAAATTAAATGTCATGGTTTGTTACCTAATTTAATATTTCGCCAGATGTCATATACGCATCGCATATTTGGCATATTTTTTTTTTTTTACGAAAATTTGGCGAAAACCTCGTTTTCGAATACCAGTTACATATGTATTTTTGGTACTACTTAGTTATCCCGTCGACCAAAAATCTATCGCGAACTATAAGATTAAATGCCAATAATGGTTGATCGTAAATGTCACATTCACTTGACTTTTAGCAAGTTCCATTGTACCGTATTTTTAAATTATTTTGTATTATTTTCAATAGGAAATAGCAAAAAAACAATTAATAACTATAAAACAAAATAATTTATATAAATAAAAAAATAAAAGTAAATAACCATTTATTATTAAATAAACAACAATAGCCGGGTTACCATGTCAATCACAATAATGCCATTTTGGCGTCAATTAGGTACCCCGGTGCGTAGATAACATCTGTGCCTAATTTTTTTTTCGTTTTGTTTTTTAAAAAAAGAAAGGAGTGAAAGCTATCAATTTTAAATGAAAGTTGTGTATTTTAAATAAAAAGAATGAAAGGATTATATTTTAATTGAAATGAATGAAATATGAAGAAATGCGACGGGAAAAATGTTTGGCGAATTATCACCTGCGTCTCGCTAACATAAAAATACCGTCAGAATTGATTTCTCTATCAGAATCTTTCGATTTGGCGAAAGATTGTTCAAGTAAATTGAATTATGAATAAAAGTAGCATGATACATTTCTTAGCATACATTTAAGGTAACCTTTTCTGAATTATGAAAAAAAAATATCTATTATGATTAAAATTTGAGTTGCCATCATTAGAAAAAATGTATTTAAAATTAGAAAAAAATTAATATTTCGAAAATTAATTCGAATTTAAAAATTCTAATACCATTTTTGAGATCTGTGGATAAACACGGATTTTTAGTGTTAATTTCATCGCAAAGTATTCCATATTTTAGGAGAAATCGCCGTGAAACAAAATCAGTTGTTTAATCAGTCGATTCAAAGAATCGATACATTTCAGCCGTTTCATATATTCGTTTCATAAATTCGCTTCATTAGGATTTTATATATACGAGTTGGAACCCGTCGAAATTCGACGAACTGAAATGTTTAGAAAGAAACTGTTAGATCAAATTTATGATAAACTTACAAAAATAATTACAAAATAAAAAATTCATCTTACATTGGTTGTGTAACTCTTAAAACAAAGAATATTTTTAACCTAAAATTACCAAAATACTATTTTCACAAACTTCAACTGCTTAAATTATTGAAAAATTTAACTGTATTAGAATACGTAATCAAGATGAATAATTATGATGAAATTATCGATTGAGGTTCTTACATTTGTTTTTACGGGATGAAAAATCAGTAAAAAGGATTTTGCTTTTTCACATCATAAAATTTTCCCCCATAAAATCTAAACTGTACATTATTTTCACATTCTCAAAATTTACATACGCACCACTCAAGTTCACAATTTAAAAGCATTTTAACGCGCAACAGATTATTAAAAATGAATGTATTTCCAAACTTAAAGTCACGTTTGACCGATACAACTTTGCATGTGAACTTTGTCACAAACTTTAAGCTCTAATCTCAGTACCCGCGAATAAAAAATTCAGAAATTTGCCTTTAGTTGTCATACTATTGGTCAAATATTTAGTTATATCAAAGATAATGATTGTTTTGTTTTAAATATAACATCATTTTTACTCACTGAATCATTTTCCTAGCGTCTCAAACTCACTATCAGCGTAATGTAAAAATATTGAAACGTAACAGTTTTATGAAGAAGAATGCATGTTTCTTTTTAATGGTTGACGTCATTTTCTGTTCAAAAATTAAAAGAAAAAGTTACTTTTATTTGTAATTTGAAAATGGCATCAATAAGGATATAATCAATAATAATAATAATAAAAACCATAACTATTTTCCCTTTACTTTTAATAGAAATGGTGTACTTCAGTTGCCACAATTACAAAATTGATATTAAAAACTATAAAAAAAATTAATATCTCAAAAATAAATTGAGATAGAGCTTTCAAACAAATTGCATTTAAAAGTACATTTTTTCCCTATATTATGGTGGAAAAATTGAAACTGTGCGATGGTTAGAAGTTTAAAAATTTGCAGTAGCGAAAATTGCAAAACCAAAATTTCATTTCAAATTTCAGAGTGTTGCCATTCGCAGAATGACGTATGCGTTACGCATAGATATGTTTGTCCTTTATAATATAGATAGGGAAGATATATATTTAGTTTTTGAGAAGATTGCAGAAAAGTGCATTTTTATAAATTCGTTTCTAAATTATTTTAATCATTTTAGGGCCTTCATCAGCAGCGGGCCTAAGGCCATGGCCTTGTTGGCCTGCTCAGTAATCGGTCGCTGTATTTAGATTAATTTGAACTATATGATTTTAGTAAGCTTCTCTTTTCCACATCCGTTAAAATATTTTTTTAATCGCTAGTTTTTTGGTTTGTTTACAATGTGTTATAGCTAGGGATTGACCGAATACCGAATAGTTGATTCCGTATTTGGTATGATTCGGCATGTAAATTGAATATTTGGCTTGACCGAATACTTTTAAGTAGTATTAGGCCGAATAATTGCAGATAAGTATTTTCTTAGAAGTAGAAGAATTCTCTTTTACTTAGAAGTAGAATAGGCTAAACAATGAGTTTCAATGTTATATGCATGAGTTTAGTGTTCAGCTGCACTACAAAAAACAAGTCAAAAACCTTTTTTAATTAAAAAACTTCCTAAAATAGTCTACATAGAAGACAAACAATTGCCTACAATAGATAAAAGAAATAAAAAAGAAAGGAAGATGGGATCTTTCCCTTATCATTAATTTTAATTGGAAAATAGTTAAATGTA
The DNA here is from genome assembly GCA_963932465.1 of Maratus speciosus. Lineage (NCBI taxonomy): Eukaryota > Metazoa > Arthropoda > Arachnida > Araneae > Salticidae > Maratus > Maratus speciosus. The sequence continues at coordinate 17,434,989 of OZ010800.1, read as the reverse complement.
CAAATTGATATACCTATTGTATTTGAGAATATTTCTACTATTCAATATGATTATAATTAGACATAGACAATCAGTAAATCAGCTTAATGAAACCTTGTTTATTTTTATTTAAATAAACTTTTTTTCTGGCAATCCTAATCCCTAATAATAGCCTGTAGCCTGTATAGTTTAATAGTATTTTCCTAGGTTATTCTGCGTATTTAGTAAAGATAAAATAATAAAAATAAGTGATGGATTAATGAATTTGTAAGTGGAAAGGTGTCATTAAATTTCTTGTGTAAGAATATAATTTTAATTAAAGTTTATTAAAAAAAGCTAATATATGCAAAAATTTATATTATTTTTTTTTAAATATTTGGTTGCCGAATACTGAATATTCGGTATACACTTTGACCGGAGCTTCGGTATTCGGCAAAATTCCTGCTTCTGTCAATCGCTAAGTAGAGGTAATGTAACACCGTCAGACAGAAAAAAAATAGTAAAATTATAAAGATTCAATAGTAAAAATACAAAGATTCAACCCAAAACGAAATTTATACAGCTTGCGATAGTAAAAAGTCAGGAATAAACATGAAACCCAAAATAAAACATGCGAGTAATGCTACATTATATAATCATAAAATCAATAGATTAAAATTTATATTTAAACCCAACTTATAATCACTATAACTGCTTAAACTTAATTTATAAATTAAAATCACTACTATAGTATATCAGTTTTTTTTACTAGTAAATAAATTATTATGTGTGTTTCTCATTAACTTTTGATTAATTATGAGGTCATTCTATAACTGATTAGATTTCATACACTACGACTCTGTTTATCAAGCCGTAATTATATAATTTTTAAATTACTAAAGAAGATAAACGTTTTTTATGATATTTTTAATAATTATATCATAATTTTTTAAGTATCTATATAGTTATAATTAAGTATCTAAATAGACTCGTATTTTTAAATTATTCTTTCCTGGTAAATCGGGTTTACATGAAAATGACAGTGAATCGAATTGATTTAATAAAAACGGAACTCAACTTAAAGCTTTAAATTGACAAAAGTTAATTTTAATATAGTTATGGAAATACAAATACTCATTTTGATATTAAAATATCATTTGTGAAATAATCGTTTTTTTTTTTTTTTGCCTGTTACCTCAAGTTATATTAATTTTTCTTGCATATCTTTTTGAAAATTTTCTAAATTTCTCAGTAAATTTTTGTGTCAGATAAGTTTTGTGTTAAGAGAAATATCACTTAAACAATAATTCTCTCTGAATTAAACTTCAAACACAGTGGTTTTTTTTTTTCCTCAGCGTATCTAGTTGTTTATAATGATTGGATTTGTTACTGTTTCCTCCATGCATCATAATTGATAGTGAGAGGGCGCTGCAAGCGCTCTCGACTGAAAGGGGCTCGGGCGAGAATTCCCGCCAGTTGAGTAAGATGTGTTCTTAGACGTAAGCGCCATGCATCAACCGCTGACAGTCCCTTTGGAATATTTTTGTAAATAATAAATGTGTTTCTTGAGTTTTGAAAACCTGAATAATTTATCGAGTACGAAGTATAATTTAGTTTAGTATTTTTAAGTATTTTCTACAGTCCATAATGAAGCTATCACCGACAAAGTTTTTGGCCCTTCGAGCAGCAGCGCACATTTAGAACACTGTTTGAAGAATCAACGCCCTTGGATTACTCGAATTACCTTGCTATAGAATTTATAGATATAACGTCTGTTGCTACTCCAGTGATTTCTCAAGTGCTACTCAAGTTACAAGAATATCAAATGCATTGAAATCAAAACTCGGCCCTAAAGAACTGGATTTGAAATTAAATTCTCTTCAAATGTTAAAAAAGAAAACTGACGAATTACGGAATGAAGCATATTCTATTATAGCCGATGAGGATTTACAGGAGTTTGAAAATTCCTTGACCGAAATCGAAGAATAGTTAGAAGCTAGCGAAGTACGTCTTCTTGATTTAATAAAGCCTAGTATTTGTAATGTCGAAAGTCAAAATAATCGTAATGATAGAGGCAGTTCTAATGAGGCAAAAATCAAATTGCCGTCAATTAATCAACCCCAATTTTCGGGTCGTTACACAGAGTGGATGCATTTTTAGCTAAAATCACTACATTAATTGATAATAACGTTGAGCTAAATGATGCGCAAAAGCTGTATTATTTAAATAAGCCTTAACTGGCCCTGTGAAACAATTACAAAATATTGATGATTCTTATACTTGAGATACAATTAAGCGTTTGAAATGTCTCTTAATTGTAATGAACTACCGGAATGGAATATTTTTATTGATTTTTTACTGAAAAGAGCTCAAGCTTTAGAAAATGTACAAAAAACCATCATCGTTACGAAACCTAGATTTCAAATGACCCTTAAGCAAAAAAGTTTCGTTTTACAGAATGACAAACTTAACTGCGCATTTTGTAAACAACCACGCTTGATTTTTCGATGTCAGAAATATTTAGATTTATCGGTTCAAGAAAGATTGAATGAAATAGGAAAATTACAGTTATGCTATAATTGTTTATCTAATCATACCGTTAATCGGTGTAATAAATTAAATAATAAATGCAAAATTTATTTTTCTAATCACCATAGCACACTTCATGGAGCTACTTTTTCGAAATCTTATGAAAATAAACAAAGTAATTATATTATGAATCAACCTCAGATCAAAAATGAAGAAAACATAAATACCAATTCAGTGGAAATTATTTCAAATGCGAAGACCTTGAGCTGTCAAAATAATTCTGATCAGAAACGGTCTGGGCCTGGCGCCAGCTATAACGCTTTAATTTCGACAGCCGTGGTTTATTTGAGGGGAAATAAGGATTCTTTTTTTCCTTTTGTTGCAATACTAGATACAGCCAGTAACATATCTTTAATTACCTTTTCCGCAGCAGACATGCTGGGACTAGAGAAATATAAAGTAAAGTCAGTGATTTCCGGATTTAATGATGCAATCTGTAAAATTAAAAACAGAATACATGTCGAAATTTCAAACAAAGATAGAACATTTAAAAAATTCTCTAACATGTTTTTAGTTCCTAAGATAACAGATTTAACCCTTACGTGTTACGTACCTACCACAGAATTTGACGTATGCGAACCCAAGATGTTTTGAACCTCAGCAAATTCAGGTGTTATTGGGGGCAGATGTTTATTATGAATTGTTATTAGCTGGTCAAATAAAAATTCCTGACACTTCTATAATTTTACAAAACTCTCACTTAGGATGGATTGCAGGTGGAGTTATACATGATAAAAATGAAACTAAATATAATTGCCATTTATTAGAAAATCAAGATGATTTAAATTTGAAGGCCTTTTGGGATTTAGATACATTAGGAATAAGGGATGATCCAGGTAACGTAACAAATGCAGATATCCTAGAGGGGTTTCGGGAAAAAGTGCGGTTTACAAATAACAGATATGAAATCTGTCTTCCATGGAAACGGAAGTAGGAACAATTAGACAATAATTACAAGATAGCTGAAACACGGCTCGCTACTCTCGTAAAAAGAATGGAACGCGACACAAGTTTATATGAAAATTATCGTAAAATTTTAGATGAATACTTAGAAATGAAAATTATTGAAATTGTTCCTGAGTCAGAAGAAAATTCTAACAACCCGATTTTTTATTTACCCCACCAGAAGACAGTGTATACACGAAATGTCGTATTGTTTTTGGTGCGAGTTCCAATAAAGCAGGGCATTTATCACTAAATGACTGTTTGGACGCGAGCAGTAACCTAATTCCGAACATTTTCCATTTATTGATTTTTTTAGATTAAACAAAATTGCTGTTTTGGCCGACATAGAGAAGGCATTTTTACAAATTTCGATCAACAAAAATGACAGGGACGTTTTAAGATTCCTGTTTATATATGACAATCCTTACAACGGTGATGAGTTTAATGTTATTATGTACAGATTACACCTAACATTTGGTTTGAACTCAAGCCCATTTTTATTATCAGCCACCATCAAACAACATCTTAGTAAATTTAAGAAGGAATATCCGGTAGCAACCGGAATCCTCAACAGTTGTATTTCCGTTGACGATCTGATAGCCGGTACCGACACTGTACAAGATGCACTGAACATTTCACAACAATCACACAAAATTATGAAGGAAGCTAATATGACGTTCCGAAAATGGATATCGAACAATGAATTAGTAATGGAATCGTGGGAAAAGAACGGGTTTAGTGCTTTACCTCAGCCCTATGAAGAAAATAAAACACACAAGGTATTAGGACTGTTCTGGCAACCTAAACAGGACATGTTGATGATGGAAATCGATAATTTATTAGAATTTTTGTGCAAGGCAAAAAATACGAAGAGGTTCGTTTTGCAAGTAGCAGGCAGAATTTTTGACCCCTTGGGTCTCATATCGTCATTTACTATAAGAATTAAGCGGTTGTTTCAAGAACTATGGAGTAGAAATCTAACATGGGATGAAGAATTACCCCCCGATATTTCAAAGCTGTGGGAACGATGGTGTTCCGAGTTACCCCAATTAGCACAACTAAAGATTCCTAGAAATATGTTTCAGTTCCCTGAAGACTCTGAATATAAATCAATACTGCACACCTTTGCCGATGCCAGTCCCAAGGCATACGGTGCTGTCATTTATCTACAAACATATTCCAAGACCCAATCTTCCATTAATTTGCTTACATCAAAAAGCAGAGTGGCACCCTTGAAAAAGGTGTCATTACCCCGGCTAGAACTTTTAGGTGCGTTACTAGCAGCGCGTTTAACTTGTGAGGCGAAGAAGGTGCTAGATCGCAAGGGACCATCTTCTATGTTTCTATGGACAGACTCGCAGATTGCCCTTTATTGGATCAAGGGGTCTGCAAATAGGTGAAAATCATTCGTGTCCAACCGTGTAAAAGAGATATAATCGCTGACAGACCCATCCAGGTGGTTTCACTGTGCAGGGTCCGAGAATCCTGCAGACCTGCTGACAAGAGGTGAAAAATCTGAAAGTCTTATTCAGAATCACAAATGGTGGCCTGGTCGAGAGTTTCTGAAGGACTCATTAGATATGTGTAATAACGAACAATTACTAGTAGTTCCAGATCAGAAGATCTATTTAAACGAACTAAAAAGAGACTCCGTGAACACTACTCATGACTTTACCACTTTGTCTATTTCCAATGACATTTCTATGATTGAACATATTTTTTCGACTACTAATAATTTCATGAAATTAATACGCATAATTAGTTTTATTTTTAGATTTTTTTTTATAATTGTCGTAGTCCCCAGAAAAGAAGAAGTGGAGTTTTAAGACTTGAGGAGGTGAGGCAAGCCGAATTATTTTTAATTCGATCAGCACAAAAGGGTGAGTTTCGGAAAGAAATAAAATGTCTCGAAAAAGGTAAGCCTGTTCCAAACAAAAGTAGATTATCTTCTTTAAATGTATTCCTAGGAAATGAAGTGTTAATTAGAGTTGACGGCCGTTTATCGCATGCCGATTTGCCGCTTAACTCTAAATTTTTTCAATTGTGTTGCCTGCCAATCATAAGTTAACGGATATTATCCTAAATTATTTCCATTTGAAGTATTTTCATTTAGGCCCACAAGCGTTGTTTTTCCATGTTAGACAGAAGTTTTCGCCACATAATGGCAGGAATAATTGCCGGAAAATTGTACACAAATGTGTAACATGTTTCAAAAATAAGCCTGTTGTCAGCTCCCAGTTGATGGCCGATCTGCTAAGGGAACGTTTGACACCAAATTTTGTATTTTCGGTGACAGGCCTGGATTACTGTGGACCCCTTTCTTTTAAATTTAAAAATCAAAGGAAGGGCGTATTGAATAAAGTTTATGTAGTAGTGTATATATGTTTATGCACCAAAGCAATACACTCGGACTTTGTTTCAGATCTCACAACTCAAGCTTTTATAGTTAGTCTAAAACGTTTCTTTGGCAGAAGAGGGAAATGTGCAAAAATCCAATCGGATAATGCAAAAACGTTCATCGGAGCTGACATCGAGTTGAAGAAATTGCATAAACTGGTTAGTTTCCCAGATGAGGAGTTGTGTAACTTTTTAACCCAGGAAGGTATCAAATGGGAATTTATCCCCCATAATCCCCGAATTTTGGTGCCATCTGGGAGGCAGCAGTAAAATCATTCAAGTTTCATTTGAAAAGAGTAATAGGGGATCAAAAATTAACTTTAGACGAATTTTTAACCATACTAGAGGAAATTGAGGGAGTTTTTAACTCCCATCCCCTTACCCCACTATCCCCAGATTTCGAAAATTTTGAAACCTTGACCCCATCACATTTTCTTATCGGTAGGCCAATCACTTTGATCCCCGAACCTGAACTAGACGAGATTAATGAAAATCGTTTAGCCAAATGGCAGAGAATCACCAAATTTAGCCAACAAATTTAAAAACTTTGGAAACGTGACTATTTGAATAATCTCCAACGGAGGGGGGAATGGAAGTTTAAAAAAGATGATGTACAGAAAGGAACTTTGGTACTAATAAAGCAGGAAAATTTACCTTACACCAAATGGTTGGTTGGTAGAATGGTTGAAGTTTTTTAGGGAAGGGATAACATAATTCGAACGGTGAATTTACGCTTGTCAGATGGGCGAATTTTTAAAAGAAACATCAGAGATGTTCGCATATTACCAGTTGAGTAACAAATTTCCTTTCTTTCCTTAAGCAAACTCTAAAAAATATATTATTCTGTATTTAATCTAGTATTATAGTGAATTATTCTTGTATTATTATTGTGTATGTAAGTTGTTATATCTTATAATTTTTTCTTGTATGATAATTTTTGTAAATTTATATGTTAATGTATATTGAAAATTGCATTTCAATCCCCGGGGGAGTGTTTCCTCAGTGAATCGTAATTGATAGTGAGAGGACGCTGCAAGCGCTCTGGACTGAAAGGGGCTCGGGCGAGAATTTCGCGCCAGTTGTGTATGATGTGTTCTTAGACGTAATCGCAGTGCATCAACCGCTGCCAGTCCCTTTGGAATATTTTTGTAAATAATAAATATTTTTTTTAAGTTTTAAAAACCTGAATAATTTATCGAGTACGAAGTATAATTTAGTTTAGTATTTTTAAGTATTTTCTACAGTCCATAATTAAGCTATCGCCGACAGTTACATAAAACTATATTCTATTATTTAAGTCAACTCCTCCTTTTTTCTGACTAGCCAGAATTGCTCAGTGTAATCTTTATTGCTCTTATTCCTCAACGACGTAATCTTCCATTTCTGTAATACAAGATTGTATGCTCGACATCCCAGAATCAGTGGGTTGTGATTAAATGGCAAGCAGATTTATGTGATTTTTTTTTTCAGTGAGATGACCATTAGAAATAAATAAATCCAGGATATTAATGCCGAGGGACCATTAGATTTCATATGGTGTGGAGGGGGGGAGGGGTTCAATGTCAGTGCGACGCTTGAAAAATTCAAATTTTATGTTTTGCATAGTACTTTCATAGTATGCATTGAAATTATCCCACAAAACAAATTACATGGTTGTATTATATAAGGTTGGTCCTTTGCTATTTAAGAATAAAAATTATGAGATTTATGTAATGCGGTGAGCTAGATGGCTGCAAAAATTGAATTTTCTTCGAAATTTCACTATAGTTTTGACACATCTAGCACTTTGCATTGAAAATCATCCCATCATTTTTAACTTCTGTATGCTTCCCTATGGTGAAATGAAGCACAGAAAGGTAGACCCCACCATGGGAAAATTTTAATACATTCCAAAATGTTATGCCAAATTTCCAAAAAAACATATTTTTGCCTATATTAAGTGAGGTATACTAGACATGCATTAATGTCAGAAGCCTGTACAATAATAATAGAAATGTAGAACAACTATTCACCTTTCAAAATCACCAAAAAGAATCATGGGCACTACAGACGTTTTCTTGTGGTAATGGAAATCGCATTGTAATATAATTAGGAAATACGCTTCCACGACCATAGCCTTCAATCATTGCCAAGAATGAAAACGCTTACAATTATTTCTGAAATGCATATATTTTTCATTCTAAGATGAATTTCCACATGTAAAACAATAAATATTTTTAATATGTTTTTGTTACAGTCAGTGAAGATGTTTTAATGAAGTGAAAAGAAGCATGTAAACTAGATGATCATATAAGCATAAATCAAACACTTTGTGCGAATTTTAATACAAAAATTAAATTCTTTAAAAACCATTTAACGCACAAATACGTACAATCACGAGACAAAAAATCCCATACGATCGTTTCGAGAATTCCCGGATCCCCCATTGTGGGGGGATCCTACGCAGTTATTCCTTTTTAAACTTTCCAACAAAGTTGAAAAGTATTTATGCATTCGGTTTGTCTGTCCGTCTGTCCATCTGTCCTTCTGTACGCGCTATAACTCCGGTAAATATACTCGGATCGTTCTGAAATTTTTGGATGTTAGTGACCTCTACCATAGCACAAACCCTATTGAAAATGAAATTTGCAGCATGTTTAATTCATTTACAGGGACAGTCAAAAGTTTTCCGTTACATTACGGCCTATGCGGAAAAATCGTTTAAAATGATTTTTAATGCTTTTTACATGCTTTCAAACATAATGCACGATTTACATGCTTTCAAATCCAATAAAATTGATATGTATTTATCAAGTGCACTGAAATATGCATTCCGTAGAATATGCGGTGCAAAGAATAAATATTATTAATTTACAGGGCCACACAAAAGAATTCCGTTATATTATGATATACGGGTGGGGGGGATTTTTTCCGGCGTGTTTTAATTATGTTAAATTATTTCATGTATAATGAAAATGATATACGTCGCTGAGGTTTACTATAACTTACTTCATGTATAATACGAAGTGCATAGCATTTACAGGGACACACAAAGATTTCAGATACTATATTGTATCCGAAGTACTGTGCGGTAGCGATGATTGCTGGAAATGCACTTTTAATTATGTTATGCGCTTTTATGTTTCACTATATTTATGCATTGTATATGCTGTGTGTAAATGCTGTCATTCATATACAGGGCTATACAAAAGATTCCGTAATGGTTACTGGGTAAGATTGTAAATTGCTTAAAGGAGGATTTTTAATGAGTTATGCATTTTTACTCTGAACTAGATTTTGTTTACAAAGAAATGTTTGTATAACATAGATAAAATTATAAACAGGGTTATGCAAAGAATTGGATACATGGCCGTCTATAAATTGTAATTTCTGGAAATGTGATTCCAGTATCTTTAAGAGTGTTTTGCTTTGAATTAAACTTTAGCGTAACCGTGGCGTGTAATAAAGGTACTAGATTAACTACAGGGTTGTACAAAAGTATACAAGTATGTTTCCATCTATTAGTATAAATTTCTGAAAGAGAAATTTCAACCTGTTATTCGTTTTCTTACTAAACTAAATTTCCCCATTATATAGCATATATATCAACCGACAAATCAAATACAGAGCTGTTCAAAAGAATTTGAATACATATTTTTTATGGATGGTAACTGCTGAAATCAGTTTTTTAAATGTTTTATGCGTTTTCTAAAATGGTTACTTGGTTCTGTTACCTTATTTCCTTAAATAACGAAGTTTTGTTAAAACATTCAGGAAGTGTTGGAAAGTGTTTAATAATCTATGCTTAACGCATGAGTTTTCTTATTTGTTTTCAGTTAGTTCTGGTCCATTACGTCATTTCTTTAGGATATATAATCTCTTGTTTTCTCTTTTACAATTAGTACATAAATCAGTACTCGGGGCTATAACCGACGGGTTCTTCGTACCCATTTTCATTCTTTTTTTTTCTTTTCACTGGGGATCCGGGAATTCTCGAAACGATCGTATGGGATTTTTTATGTCATTTTTGTACGTATTTGTGCGTTAAATCGTTGTTAGAGATTTTAACTTTTGTATTAGATGATCAGAAGCTATTTCAGTTTTGCTGTATACTGTCTGTTTGAAAGTAAGACTATTTTTAAAAGTTAATTTAAACTTGGGTAATCATTCCTTACTCAAGTTATCAAATAACTGTGCTTATGGACTATATGCTGTTACAAGATCAAGTGGATTATTTCCAGTTTCTGAATTGATTGAGACTAACGATTTGGCACGGTACTAAAAAAAAATAAAAACAAATATACCCACTAAAATCAAAACACTGTATTAACTAGTGCCGTGAAGGATTTTGCACCTTGTTATTAATTTAAAAAGTTAAAAACAAGCATAAAATTACTTAAAAGGTGACAAGATTTATAAAGATGTTATTATATTCCGAGATTTTTCGAACTAACCTACGTTCATTTTCAAAGGAAAAACAGTGTGATGGACTGGACTACAAGAAAAACACACATAAAACAAGAGGAAAAAGTACGCATGTGCAAGCGAGGTTTAGTCCACTGGTCCATAAAGAAGGGGGGGGGAGGGGAGGTGAAAAAATTAAGTCATATTATAAGGATATCTCGAAATACCTAGAATGCTAAACCAAATAGCGGGAATGTTGTACGAAAGGACATCGTCACAGACAGTATCATTTATAAGCAAAATCTCAATGGATTCACAGATTATTGAAGAGTAATGGTTAGATGTAGGAATGATAATTTTAGCTTTTCCGAAGTCTAATATTTTCTTTTTGATGCAATCTGGATAAAGCTGTACTTGGTTTGTCAAATTTGATATCAGATAAAAGGTCTTTTAGCCTTTCTTTAAATTTCCGAGATGTCATGCCGATATATGATAGACTTTTTTGATGTTCTTTGCTGAATGGGATTATGTAAACTCCTGCCTTTTTCACTATTCGGAACTGGATCAATTTTACTGTGAATCAAATCTTTCAATTTTGCTGGAGATTTATCTATTAAATTAATATTATATTTTAATAAAGCATATCTCAATCTTTCATTAAGTTGTGGGATATATTCAAACGTGAAAAAAAATAAACTTGTTCAAATTGAAATCATTCTCCCGTCTTGTTTGTTTTGCTTGGTCGAAAAGCCTATTAATGTATTTAGGAGAGAAGCCATTATCAAAAGAAATCTGTTTAATATAACTAATCTCATTTTCTATATTTATCTGTACAAACTTCGAAGGCAAGTTTAACGTAAAACCTGCAGGCAGCAATTTTATATGAAAATGGTGAATTACAATCAATAGAAATAGTATTGTTAGATCTGCATTGTTTTCTATAAACGGTACGCTCCAATTTATTTCCATAACTGCTCCTTATCAATTTAACATCAAGAAAGGGTAAAGCACCTTCTTTCTCAATCTCTAAATTAAACTTTATCCTAGAATCCAACTCATTGAGTTTTAACAGAAAATTATCTAAAGACTGCAAATCATGACAATCAAACAATTTGTTTGGATTAGATATGTGGACGACATTTTCATAATTTGGGATCAGGATTTGCAGTCTTTAGATAATTTTCTGTTAAAACGTAATGAGTTCGATTCTAGGATAAAGTTTACTTTAGAGATTAAGAAGGTGCTTTAACCTTTCTTGACGTTAAATTGATAAAGAGCAGTTATGGAAATAAATTGGAGAAATGTTAAATTGATAAAGAGCAGTTATAGAAATAAATTGGAGCGTACCGTTTATAGAAAACAATGAAGATCTAACAATACTATTTCTATTGATTGTAATTCACCATTTTCATATAAAATTGCTGCCTGTAGGTTTTACGTTAAACATGCCTTCGAAGTTTGTACAGATAAATACCTAGAAAATGAGATTAGTTATATTAAACAGATTTCTTTTGATAATGGTTTCTCTCCAAAATACATTAATAGGCTTTTCGACCAAGCAAAACAAACAAGACGGGAGAATGATTTCAATTTGAACAAGTTTATTTTTTGCACGTTTGAATATATCCCACAACTTAATGAAATATTGAGATATGCTTTACTAAAATATAATGTTAGTTTAATAGATAAACCTCCAGCAAAATTGAAAGATTTGATTCACAGTAAAATTAATCCACTTCCAAATAGTGAAAAAGCAGGAGTTTACATAATCCCATTCAGCACAGAACATCAAAAAAGTTTATCCTATATTGGAATGACATCTCGGAAATTTAAAGGAAGGTTAAAGAGCATTCATCCGATATCAAATTTGACAAACCAAGTACAGCTTTATCCAGATCGAATATAAAAGAAAATATTAAGATAGACTTCGGAAAAGCTAAAGTTATCATTCCTGCATCTAAGCATTACTGTTCAGTAATCCATTGAGATTTTTCGAGGAAATGATACTGTCTGTAGCGATGTCCTTTCGTACAATATTCCAGCTATTTGGTTTAGCATTCTAGGCGAGATATCCTGATAATCTGACTTAATTTTTTTGACCCCCCCCCCTTCTTTATGGACCAGTGGACTAAACTTCGCTTGCACATGCGTACTTTTTCATCTTGTTTTATGTGTATTTTTCTTGTAGTCCAGTCACTCACACTTATTTTCCCCTTAAAAATGAGAGAGGGTTCGTTCGAAAGATCTCTGGATATGATAACATCTTTATAAATCGTGGCACCTTTTAAATAATTTTACGCTTGTTTTTAACTTTTTATAAAAAATGTACCTCCAATAAATATTTTTGAAAAAGATCTCATAGAAAATCGAAGTGGAACTACACTAGAGCTTGAGGATATTATTTGTGCAAAGTACAGATACAAAGGGTCTAGCCGGATAAGCAATGCAAAATGGCCCCCCACGACCGATGTTTGAAATAACACGTGTGTTAATAAGGCTCAGCATGAGAATATAATATAAATTGTTTTTAGCCCCTGACCTTCAACTGTCCTTTAGATAATCGGCAAAGTATGAGCCGACGCTACTATTTTTCAAATACGTTTTTCTCAAAAAGTATAAAGGTTAAAAAAATGAAACCAACGTCAATTGTTGAAGAATATATTAGTTCACATTATATATTTTTTTCACATTTTTACACAAATTTTAACACAGAAAAATAAACAAAAATATTTAAAAAAAATTATTAATGTAGTAATTTTATATTTATACCAACCAAAAAATTACAAAATAATGCTCAAAGTATGTACTTTTAAGAAAAAAAAATGGTTAAAATCGAAAATGCGCTTTTTGAGTTATAACAAAAATAATGCTAGCAACTTGCTAAAATATTCGTAACTTTCCCAGTTTGCATTTGAAGAAAAACGCTACTATCAATGAATTGGTTGTTTCATGACATTTCCACTCCGGCAGGATGCGCAGTACTCCAAAGTAAGATAATGTTTCCATTTATTCTACTTCCCTATACGTTTGTTTCCTGTTTGTAAATATTCTGTTATTTTGACGTACTCCGCATCCTTCTCGCGTAATAATATAAAGAATTGACAAATAAAATGATAACATTCGCCTACTATGATTTAAACACTGAAGAAGGCTATGGGGATGTACACGTACAGTGTACATATATAACGTATCGCTTTAGTTTGCGTGTGTGTGCGTGCGTGCGTGGAGCGGGGGGGGGGGTACTGGCACTTGACATCGGACACAATATCTGTAGGGAGAGGGGGGAGTTGTCATTCGAGATCTTTATCATTTTTGGAAAAAAACAAAATAAACTTTTTCATATCTTTTACTTTACATCAGTTATCTTAATTATTGTAAGTCTCTTTTCTGCTTTTTATGAAAATACAAAGTTATTATTAAAACCATTGGATGATTATAAAACATTTCATTCCAAAATATTGAATAACCCAACGTTCACCATTAATATTCTCCTGCCATATGCGCATATAATTCGTTGTTAGGCAAACCAGATTCGAAATGATATTTTTTATTTTCGCTAGTAAAAGATGGGGAAGAATGTTGGCCACCTGTTTTGTTTAAAGGGAATTCTGTTTAACTTCGGCAAGGGTGAATTGCAAGAAGACAATATTACTATTCAATGCATTATGTAACAAAGAGCTATTATTAAAAACTTTTAAATAATAAGCATTTCTTTAAAATGTTATTTGATATAACGTTATTTCTTATATAACAGTGATATTTTATGAATTTCTTCTCCTCATTTAAATCAGTAAAATACGCAAATAAAAAATGCACAACCATCCATATCTGTATATCATTGCAAACGCATAAAAAGAAAAAAAAATGAAAAAAAAATGTAAAAATAAAAAGAATTTTTAGACACTGATAACAATATTATTAGGGGGAGGGGGATTCGTGCAATGATAACGCATGATATCGGAAGGTTGGGAGGGGGGTTTGAAATTGCCAAAGAGTTGATAAATTTTTATATTTACAGCCCCTATGCAACTTTACCTGCACAATCGACTTGATATTATTACGCGAGAAGGATGCGCAGTACGGCAAAATAACAGAAATGTTTCGTGTTTACAAACACAAAACAAACCTATAGGGAAGTGGTAGGTATGGAAAAATTCTCTTATTTTGGCGTATTTCGCATTCTGCCCGAGTAGAAATGTTAGGAATGTCGACCAATTCATTGATAGTAGCGTATTTCTGCAAATGCAAACATGGAAATTTACGAATATTTTAGCAAATTTCTTGCATTACTTTTATTATAACTCAAAACGCGCAACTTCGATTTTAACAAAATTTCTTTTCTTAAAAATACATACTTTGAGCATTATTCTCTAATTTTTTGGTTGGTGTAAATATAAATGTAGTACATTAATCATTTTTTAAAAATATTTTTGCTTATTTTTCTATGCTAAAAATTGTGTAAAAATGTGAAAAAAATATATAATATGAACTGATTTTTTCTTCAATAATTGGCGTTGGTTTCACGTTTTTAACTTTAACAGTGTTTGAGAAAAATGTACTTGAAAAATAGTAATAATTTCGCCGATTATCTCAAGGACAGTTCAAGGTCAGGCGCTACAAACTATGTTGTATTCTCATGGTGAGCCTTATTACCACACATGTTATTTCAAACATCGGCCGTGGGGGCCATTTCGCTATGCTTATCCGGCTATACCCTTTGGAACGTTTTAGGCACCACTTTGCTATTGCCAACATTCTGCATAATACTCCTCCAATTGCGAACGAACCGAATTCTGAACACAGTGCTTCATATTTTTAAAATGTACATATTTTAAAAATGCACAAGATCACCATACCCTTTCTTACCCTTTATTATACGATTACGATATTGGAAATAGCGAGGTGGTGTCCAAAATGTTCCAAATTTGTATCTGTGCTTTGCACAAATCATATCCTCAAGCTCTATGGTAGTTCTACTTCGATTTTCTGTGAGATCTTTTTCAGAAATATTTTCTGGAGGTACAATTGTTTTTTCATTACCATGCCAAATCGTTAGGCCTAATGAATTCAGAAACTGGAAATAATCCACTTGATCTTACAGCAGCATATAGCCCACACTCCCAGTTATTTGATAAATTGCATAAGGAATATTCATCCATGTTTAAAATAACTTTTAAAAACAGTCTTACTTTCAAACAAACAGTACACAGCAAAACTGAAGTAGCTTATAATCATCTGGTTTACATCCTTCTTTTTCACTTCATTAAAACATCTTCACTGCCTGTAATAGAAACATATTAAAAATATTTATTGTTATACATGTGGAAATTCATGTTAGAATAAAAAAATATACGCATTTCAGAAATAATTGTAAGTGTTTTTATTCTTGGCAATGATTGAAGGCTATGGTCGTGGAAGCGTATTTCCTAATTATACAAAACAATGCGATTTCCATTACCCCCATGAAAACTGCTTTAGTGTCCATGATTCCGTTTGGTGCTTTTGAAAGGTGAATAGTTATTCTACATTTCTATTATTATTGTACAGGCTTCTGAATTTAATGCATGTCTAGTATACCTCACTTAAAATAGGGAATAATATGCTTTTTAGGTAATTTGGCATTAAATTTTGGAATGTATTAAAGTTCGCCCATGGTGCGGACTATTTTTCTGTGTTTCATTTCACCATAGGGAAGCATACATCAGTTAAAAATGATAGGATGATTTTCAATGCAAAGTGCTAAATGTGTCAAAACTATAGTGAAATTTCGAAAAAAATTTAATTTTTGCAGCCATCTAGCTCACTGCATTATACATGCCACATAATTTTTATTCTATAATAGCAAAGGGTCAACGTTACATAATACAAGCATGTAATTTGTTTTGTGGGGTAACTTCAATGCATACTATGAAAAATACTATGCTAAACATAAAATTTGAATTTTTCAAGCGGCGCACTGACCTTTGACTCCCCACAAAATGAAAAACAATGGTCGCACGGCATTAATATTCAGGATTTCTTTCTTTCTAATGGTCATCTCACAGAGAAAAAAAATCCCATGAATCTGTTTACCATTTAATCACAGCCTGGATGATTCTTATATGGAACGACTCTTAAAGTTATATCTTTTCATCCGTATCATAGAATTTATTTTTAGTGTGTCTGTTGATCATTTTGTAAAAGAAAATTGAGGTTGATAATCGTATTTCAAAAAATAAATAAAAAACCTGATTATTTTTTTTTATTTATTAAACTAAGTTTTGTATATGGGGCATTCTCACAATCTTTTGACTTCCATGTCCTTGAATGATAATTTTTTATTTAATACACTTTTAGTGTTTTTTTTTTTAATTTCATATACTGGGGAACACCCCTATTAGTGATGGGCGATAACGAGATGTTTTTCTCGATTTTCTCGATTGTATGGACATCTCGATATTTTTCGATTGTATAAATTTTTTCTCGATGACTACAGTTTGCAAATTTCTTTTATAAATCATATATTATGTATTATATACGTCATACATTTATCAAGAATTGTCTGGGGGTGAACTGGAATGAATCGATGTATATAAAGACTAGGTGACTTCGACCACTAGCGGGCCCCTCCTTTAATTGGGGTCCCTAATTTATACGTAATCTTGTAATATGAAATCACGAACAGGTTACCCGCTATATACGGCACTGATATATGATAGCAGGCGGGTGTGGTGTGCACGCACTACAAAATCTTGTAAAAAATATAATATCGAAACGAATGAACGTCGGACCAGATCTCTTGGGGGAGGTGTCAAAGCGAGCGGAGGGGCACAGCAGCTGCATAATATGATTAAGTCGTCACAGGTCTTTAGGCCTTTCCAACCATATGTCACATGAGAAGTCTGGATCTGAATTTATAGAAATGCCCTCCCCGTGGTGGAAAGGGGGGAGGGGTGCGGGAGGTGGATAACATGAGTAAGTGGTCATAAGCCTTTCCAACAATATGTCACATGAGGGGTCTCGGCTAAATTTAGAAAAACACCCCCGTGGGGGAAAAGTGGGGGGGGCGGTCACCGGAGGTGCATTACATCAATAAGTAGTCACAGACCTTTCCAACGATATCTCACATGTGGGGTCTTGGCTAAATTTGGAAAAGTGTCCCCCCCGGTGGGGGTTCAAAATGGGGGGGATGGACACCGGAGGAGCATAACATCAATAAGTAGTCACAGACCTTTCCAACGATATCTCACATGAGGGGTCTTGGCTAAATTTGAAAAAGTGTCCCCCGGGAGGGGCAAATTGGGGGAGACTGTCACCGGAGGTGCATAACATCAATAAATAGTCACAGACCTTTCCAACGATATCTCACATGAGGGGTCTTGGCTAAATTTGGAAAAGTGCCCCCGGGGGGGGCAAAGTGGTGGTGGGGACACCGTAGGTACATAACATCAATAAGTAGTCACAGACCTTTCCAACGATATCTCACACGAAGGGTCTTGACTAAATTTGAAAAAGTGTCCCCCAGGAGAGGGGTGGCAAAGAGTGGGGGGGACTGTCACCGGAAGTGCATAACATCAATAAGTAGTCACAGACCTTTTCAACGATATCTCATAAGAGGGGTACTGACTAAATTTGGAAAAGTGTCCTCCGGGGGGGGGCAAAGTGCGGGGGGGGCGACTACCGGAAGTGCATAGCACTAATAAGTAGTCACAAACCTTTCTAACGATATGTCACATGAGGGGTCTTGGCTAAATTTGGAAAAGTGTCCTGAAATTTCATATATTATAAATAATATTTAGCGAAGGGCTCCATAAAAAAATCCGATCTAAAATGATAAAAGCGGAAAAAACTACCCTCGCAGTGGGGGCCAAATTGGGGAGGGGAGGAAGAAAGTCTCATAATATGAAAGAGTCATCCGAGAGCTTACCGATGACATATCACATGACTGGTCCAAAAAAAGTTTGAAAATTGCTCCCCCTCTCTCCCCCCGTGGGCCCACTCTTTCACCCCGGAATTCACACAGCCGCCACTTTAAAATTTTTATGTTCAATAAATAATATTTACCGGAAGACTGCATAAAAAACCCATATTTAAAGTGATATTTAAATTTATTATAGAAATCGGCTACGGTTTTAAAAATTTGTTCGCCCCTTCCCCACCCCCCCTTTCGGCGAAGAAAGGTTCATAGTATGAAAGAGTGGTCAAAGGGTTTTTCGATTATATGCCACAGGAAGGGTTCGGTAAAATTTTTAAAATTGCACCCCATGAGTGCACTCTCACGTCCTCCTCCCTCGAAATCATCCGACCCACCTTCCTCTTTGAAAATTTTATATTTAATAAATAATTTCTATCGGAGGGTTCCAGGTATGTGACATCTTGGTAGGGCTAAAATAAGAGAAACTTTGAAAATTAGGGCTTCATTTCAGAGCTCATTGTCATGCCTTTTTCTCTATTTCGTTTCTTGGTACTCTCGATAAATTTTCTTACTTTTCTTCTCTGCCGAGGACGAGAAAAATCCTCGAAAAGCTTCTCATAGCGAAATGCTGAAAAGCGCGAGAGAAATCCTCGAAAGGCTTTTCATTGGGACATTTCGAAAAGGACGAGAGTAACAAGCGAGAGGCTTCCCAACGCGAAAGGTTGAAAAGGGCGAGAGGAAACTCTCGAGAGACTTCCCATCCCGAAAGGTTTAAAACCGCGAGAGAACCAACCATCGAGCAGATTCCCATCTGGAAGCGTCGAAATGCTGGAAAAATCATCGAGATGAGATTTGCCGAAATGCGAGATGGAAATGAAGCTTTCAGAGTCAAACTTACCGCATTTCTGGTTTAAGTCATAATTTCTCAAAGGAGTCCATCTGCTTATCCAATCACTTTTTAGCTCACAGGCTATCTAAGCCTGAGAGCTAATGTACCCGTCGGTTCTGTGTGTATGCATGTACTGTACGTACGTATGTATGTACGTAACACGATAACTCTTGATTAAAATGTACGATTTGCTTCAATTTTTTTTATGTTCATTCTGATAAGGCGTTCCGCTGTTTAGTTTTGACGGTTCATTGGTTAAGGATAAAGGGAGAGAAGGGGGGCTGGTCCCTCCCCCCTCCTTAATTTAGATAAATAGGTTTTTCATGCAGAATTCTTCGATTTGCTCCAAATTTCGTATACCGGTTTATTATGTTAAGGAGCTTCCCTGATTAAACTTGGAGGTTCATTAGTTAAGTATGAAGGGGGGAAAGGGGGGTAGACCCCCTCCTTAATTCAGATAAATGGGTTTTTCATGCAGAATTATTCGATTTGCTCTAAATTTGGTATACCGGTTCATTATGTTAAGAAGTTGCCTTCATTAGATTTGAAGGTTTACGGGTTAAGTATAAAGGAGGAGAAGGGGGCTAGACCCCCCCCCCCTTAATTTAGATAAATGGGCTTTTCATGCAGAATTATTTGATTTGCTCATAATTTGGTATACCGGGTAAGGGATGTTAAGGAGCTTCCCTGATTAAACTTGGAAGTTCATTGGTTAAGGATAAAGGGGGGAAGGGGGGCTGGTTCGCCCCCCCCCTTAATTTAGATAAATGGGTTTTTCATGCAGAATTATTCGATTTGTTCCAAATTTGGTATACCGGTTTATTACGTTAAGAAGTTGCCTTGATTAGATTTAAAGGTTTACGGGTTAAGTATAAAGGGGGAGAAGGGGGGCTGGTCCCCCCTTAATTTAGATAAATGGGCTTTTCATGCAGAATTATTTGATTTGCTCCAAATTTGGTATACCGGTTTATTATGTTAAGGAGCTTCCCTGATTAAACTTGGAAGTTCATTGGTTAAGGATAAAGGGGGAGAAGGGGGGCTGGTCCCCCACTTAATTTAGATAAATGGATTTTTCATGCAGAATTACTCGATTTGTTCCAAATTTGGTATACCGGTTTATTATGTTAAGGAGCTTCCCTGATTAAACTTGGAGGTTCATTAGTTAAGTATGAAGGGGGGAAAGGGGGGTAGACCACCTACTTAATTTAGATAAATGGGTTTTTCATGCAGAATTATTCGATTTGCTCCAAATTTGGGATACCGGTTTATTATGTTAAGAAGCTGCCTTGATTAGATTTGGAGGTTTATGGGTTAAGTATAAAGGGGGAGAAGGGGGCTAGACCCCCCCCCTTAATTTAGATAAATGGGTTTTTCATGCAGAATTATTCGATTTGTTCCAAATTTGGTATACCGGTTTATTACGTTAAGAAGTTGCCTTGATTAGATTTGGAGGTTTACGGGTTAAGTATAAAGGGGGAGAAGGGGGGCTGGTCCCCCCTTAATTTAGATAAATGGGCTTTTCATGCAGAATTATTTGATTTGCTCCAAATTTGGTATACCGGTTTATTATGTTAAGGAGCTTCCCTGATTAAACTTGGAAGTTCATTGGTTAAGATAAAGGGAGAGAAGGGGGGCTGGTCCCCTACTTAATTTAGATAAATGGGTTTTTCATGCAGAATTACTCTATTTGTTCCAAACTTGGTATACCGGTTTATTATGTTAAGGAGCTTCCCTGATTAAACTTGGAGGTTCATTAGTTAAGTATAAAGGGGGGAAAGGGGGGTAGACCCCCTCCTTAATTTAGATAAATGGGTTTTTCATGCAGAATTATTCGATTTGCTCCAAATTTGGGATACCGGTTTATTATGTTAAGAAGCTGCCTTGATTAGATTTGGAGGTTTATGGGTTAAGTATAAAGGGGAGGGGCTAGTCTCCCCTTAATTTAGATAAAAGGGTTTTTCATGCAGAATTAATGGATTTGCTTCAAATTTAATATACCCATTTATTCCGATATGGCGCTTCCTTCATTAGATTTGGAGGTTCATTGGTTAAGTATACAAGGGCGAAAAGGG
The DNA here is from genome assembly GCA_963932465.1 of Maratus speciosus. NCBI lineage: Eukaryota > Metazoa > Arthropoda > Arachnida > Araneae > Salticidae > Maratus > Maratus speciosus. The sequence continues at coordinate 17,413,862 of OZ010800.1, read as the reverse complement.
GGCAAGTCCCCTCCCCTTAATTTAGATAAATGGATTTTCATGGAGAATTATTCAATTTACTTTAATTTTCTTTCTATGTTTGTTCTGATAAGGAGCTTTCCTGATTAGATTTGGAGGTTCATTAGTTAAGTATATAAGGGTTAAAGGGGTTATACCACCCTTAATTTAGCGATATGTTTCTTTTTTTCATGCAGAATTATCTGATTTGCTTCAAATTTGATATACTTATTTATTATAGTTAAGGAGTTTCCCTGATTAGATTTGGAGGTTCATTGGTTAAGTATAAAAGGGGAAAACGGGGGATATTTCCCTTCATTTATTTTTTGAGGGACATTATTCTTTGAAATAAGAGTATAATATACAGTTAGTGAGCTGTGAGCTCAATGCCATCAGTTTAACTGGCACTTATCATTTTATTGCTATTAACCGATGTGGGTTATGAAGCATAGTGGTTTATGTATTCAGTTCTATATAGTCCTAGTTTCAAACTTTACTGTTAAATTTAGTGTCATTTTGCCCCGAATTTTCAATGTTTCTCTTATTTTAGCTCTGCCAAGCTGCCCCATACCTGGAGACTCAGATAAATACTATTTATTAAATATAAAAAGTTCAAAGAGGAAGGTGAGCGAATTCTGGGGTGCGCGAGAGTGCAAAAAGGGAGGCGGGGGGGGGGTAATTTTCAAACTTTTACCAAACCTCTCCTTGACATATCATCGGAAAGTCCTTTCACCACTCTTTCATATTATAAACCTTTCTCCTCCCAGAGTTGAATGCCGGAAGGGGTTCGGGGTGGGGGCGGCGGTGACTTTTTTTTAATTGTAGAGATTTCTACAATAAATATCATTAAATGAGGTTCTTTAATGGAGCTCTCCGATAAATATTATTTATTAAATATAAAATTTTAAAAGTGGGGCTGCGTGATTTCCGGTATATTCTAGGACAAAAGAGGGAACCCACGTGGGAGGGGTAGATTTCAAACTTTTTTTGGACCAGTCATTTGATCTATCATCGGAAAGTTTTCGGTTATCATCGCAAAGTTACTCTTTCATATTATGAACCTTTCTTCTTCCTTCCTTAGTTTGGCGCACCGAGAGAGGCACTTTTCGAACTTTTTTGAAATCGTAGCGTTTTTTAAACATTTTAGATCGGATTTTTTTTTACGGAGCCCTCCGATAAATAATTTTTAATATGAAAATTTCAAAGAGAAGGATGGGCAGGGTATATTTCGGGGGGGGGGGGGATAATTGGAATCCTGGGAGTTGGGACTCTTTTCTATCTTTTGCTGACACCCCTCATGTGATATATCATTGGAAAGCTCTGTGACTACTATTTCATTTTATATATCGCCCGAGCCCCTCCCCTTACTTTGCCCCCCAGCGGGGGCACTTTACTAAATTTAGCCGACACCCCTCATGTGCCATATCGTTGGAAAGTCCTGTGACCAATTATTCATATTATTCACTTTCCTTGCCCCTCCCTCCTACTTTGCTCCCCGCGGGAGTTCGTTTAATGTATTCCAGTCGAAGACTTTATAAAAATGGGGAAATTAAAGATCCAATCTCAAATGACGTAGAAAAATCAATAAAAAATTTTGATCCCTTTTATCATCCTTTAGTTCATATTTCTGCCACTAGGGGGCGCTTTTGATTCTTATTTCTTTGGCCATTTTGGTGCTAATTGCCGAAAAATTCTAATTTTTGATACTTAAACTCCCCTTACCACTTCATAGCTACTCGCGTTTTTTCAGCTTTTTTTCAACCAGGGGGCACCCTTACAAGACTTTTCCAGCCTTATGGCTCCTTTATAGTTTCCCTTTGGTTTGTTGTTTCTTTATTCCATCTGTTTTCAGTTACCCTATATTTAATAAAATCTGCCTTATATATATGTAAAAACAATGATTTCAATAATCGATTCTAGAACATCTCCTTTGTAGATTCTCGAAAGTAATCGATGACTGTATCGATTGTGTATTTTACGATAACGATTTTTTTCGATTGGTAAATTTTCGAGAATCGCATATCACTAAGCCCTATCACTACTATGAAATTGTCGGTCAGAATAATAGCTAAGTTTTCCAATAACTGTTTTTAGCTTTTCTCGTTATAATCGATTGTAAAACATCTCGATTGTAGATTCTATGAATTAATCGATGGCTGTATCGATTGTGATTTTTTACGATGACGATTTTTCTCGATTGTCGAATTCTCGAGAATCGCCCATCACTAACCCCTATGCATGATTGCATAACAATATTAACGAAATAAATAAGTTTTGGACGATGTTGGGGGTCCAAATACCAGGAAAACTCATCTACCGTTCCGTGTCCCTGATGCTGATTTTTAAGTTTGGAGCTGTCTGCATAAAATTGTTTCAATAAAAATAATTCGATGTAATTTTTTCTGAAACTGGAACTGTTGTTTTATATAAATATGTAGCTAAAAATTAACCTGCACACATTTTTAGGATTGTTATTATTTTTAAAACTCTGTCCCTGGGTTTTAGATTCCTTACCATCCCTCTTCTAAAATTATACAGAAAATCATTTCAGATGCAGCCACAGAATTTTTTTTCAAGTTTTTTCTCATGCAGAAGTATGCTAGAGAAATAATGTCTAAAATTCTTTGGCAAGAAATTTACTGTAGAACTTAAATCAGCATTTAAACATCAATTTCAAGCATCGTGGCTTTATTGGTAGTCTCACCGTCCCCAGGGTTTATTCCTGTGCTTTTGGAGGTAAATTAAACAATATATATATATAATCCAATTTTAACAACTGTCTATAAAAATCAATGAACATTGTGGCTATCACTTATTCTTAACATGATTTTCTTAAAAATAGGTTGTAATTTTCCTTACCGTTCCATCCTTACCATCCCCTTTTTTACCATTTCGTCCCTTTTTTCCAAACACCATCCCCCTTTTTTTTTACCTCACCGTCCCTTCTTTAACACCCCTTTAAGGCAACGTTATACAAAAATTCTGTATTAAAAGTACTACATTGTTATTATTTCTTACTTGAATATCCTGTGGGTACTATGCAAATTCATTATAAGTAAAAATTTAGAAGAAAATTAAAAGTTATAGGGGTAAAATGGTAAGGAAAATTAAACTCGCAAGTTTAACTTAAACCTCAGTTGAATTAAAAAAAAATTCGCTGCTGACCATTTTTTCATTATTTTGAATCATTATGGCATTCGTCTATCAGATTAAAATGTTATTTTAGCAAGTTTAATTTTGTCAGATATTTTTCCCCAAAAGTCAAAAGATTGTGATAATGCCCCATATATTGTGCCAAAATTTTATTCTCGCTCTATGTATATATATACATACATATATTAAAATAAATATGTAATGCCTGTCAATTTTGCCACAAAAAAACTCTGTTAATTCTGCGGTGAATCCAGTTTGCGACCACTTACTCATGTTAAGCACCTCCCGCGGCCCTCCCCCCACATTTTGCTCCCACCTGGGACACTTTTATGAATTTAGCCTAGACTCCTTATGTGATATATTGTTGGAAAGGCCTGCTACCACTTATAAGTGGACACGTCCGGAATCCCCCCCCCCCCCCACACACACACACACTTTGCCACATATGAAATTTGTTTCAGGCATTAATGCTAACAGTTTAATCACAATGTAAAAACAGACATTTCTTATTTTGGATTTAAAGTAATTCAAAACAAATGCAGATGAAAGTATCTAACACATCATAAATCACTCAGTACTCAGGTTACTAGTACTAATATTTTTTAGTCTAAATAGCCTATGAGTCTTAGCTAATTTCATTGGTTTTTCTAATCCTAATCTGTTATTTAAATTGAAATTATTTGTATATTAAGTTAATTAATAAAAATATAATAAGATTTTTTTTATTTAATATATACATTCTTAAAATAAGGTTCTGTTCTTGCCTTCATCTCTTTAAAAAATCTTAATAAAATTCGAAATAAAAAAAAACACAACCTGGTTGCGTGTTTTATAAATAACCCGGGTTTTTTGCAACCCTGTTTGATTATGATACATATCAAATCAGTTGAAAGTTATTATTACTCCAAGGAAAAAGCGAAAAACTTATGTACGACAGATTTTTGATATCATTAAAAATAGGCTCAAATGGTGCAAAAAACAGTCTTTTAAGAAGAAAAAAAATCATAACTTCATCAAATCACAAGATATCAAATCCGATTAGATTTATCGTAAATCTTATTAATATTATCTACAACTTTTATACTGACAATTTTTTGATAGGGCCAACTGTTATAGCAAATAAATAAATAAATAAAAACAAAGAAAGCAGGGAGGGAGTCGGCAGGGATTTTTTTTTTTTGTTAGGCTGATGCGTCTACATTAGTCAACACTCACAAGCTAATGTTAAACAAATGGAAGCATTCTTTACAAATTTTTAATTTGCATTTACATTTTTTAAAGATCTTTTTTTTATTTTTTGCATAGTATTATATCCAATAAGCGTACACTAGGCACGTGACAACACTCACAAACTAAAGTGAAACCAATGGCCGCGTCCTTTACAATTTTTTTAAATGATTTTTTTTTCTTTTCCATATGGATTATTTGAAATGATCTAACTGAGTTTCTTTTGTAAATTTTCAATTTTTGTTGCAGGTACATTCATTTACTGTATTCTTTTTGTTCTCAATATTTGTAAAATTTATATACATTTTTGTAGATTTAGGTTTGCATAATTTCTGCAGATTTTAATTATTCAGTGCGCAAAATAGTAAAAAAAAAAATGAGCGTATTTGGCACCTCTAATTATGCATAAAAAGTGTACAATTTAGGGTTATTCGGTATGCAAAAAAAGTGTAAAGGGAAAAGTGCACAAAATTGAGCGTATTTTGCACCCCTGATTATGCATAAAAGTGCACAATTTAGGGCTACTCGGTTTGAAAAAAAAGTGCATAAAATCTGAGCATATTTGGCTCTTCTGATTATGAGTTAAAAGTGCACAATTTAGAGATACGGTTTATGCACTTTTTGCGTACAATTAAATTTGCACTTTTTATGCATAAGAGAGGTGCCAAATACGCTCGGATTTTGTGCTTTTTTTTTTCACTGTTTTGCAGACTTTTTCTAGCGGGTCGGCGAGGAAAGGTTTTTATTTCAGAATTGACGAAAATTGAATTAGTACCGTTTTTATCTTTTTTGTGTCCGTAAAAGAGAAAATGGGATAAACACGTTAAGATTTAATTCCGGGATTGACGAAAATTGGATTAGTTGCGTTTTCATCCAATTATATTCTTAAACTGATGTCCATATTTTGTAGATATTTCATAGATACGTCTGCGTCAAACATTCAACAAACTTTTGGAAGTATTTTAACCGGCTGTGTGCGTCCAAATTACATCGATAGACGTATTTCGGAAATGTGTTGTGTGGATGTGGAGACATAAGATTAGTTTTTTGAAATATATTTATAGAAAACATAACTCACGATCGAATTACTATTTTTGTTTTAATCTGCTTTTAGCTGATAAAACCGATGAGGGGCGGTGAAAGCGGGGTTCATTTGTGTGTCTGTAAATACAAGTAACTTACATATTGAAAAAAATGTTTATTATTGTTTCTAAATCCTGGAAATGTTTCAATTTGTCTTTTTTAAATTATTGTTTTCTCTTATCTGATTTGCCATCTTTGGAAAAATATTTTAATGTTAAAAAGAATATTTCTAAATTTTTGAAAAGAAAATAATTTTAAATAAAATTCAAAAAGAACTATATTTTATTTATGACGCTACAAAATTTAAATTACTACAATTGTTAGTTAAGAGTTAATAACATCCTGATGTGCAGCTTGATAAAAGAATTGATTTAGCTAATCCAGAGCACGAGGTACTTAACATCAGAAGTATTTTTAAACCACTTATTAAACGCCTCTTTAAAAAGTTCTTTCTTGAATTGTCTCAGAATATGCTGTATAAAACTAATTTTGAATTTTTAAGTGAGTATATTTAATGATGCTAGATTTCTTGTAACAACATAAAAGGTTCAAAAAGCACCAGGAATTTAAAAATATAAATTAATATTTGAAGGAATATAATA